>JAKZAP010000021.1:2334859-2934859 GCA_023053575.1 Branchinecta lynchi | reverse complement strand
TAACTTCATATTCTAAACATTGCAAAAAAATAATACAGCCTCCATTGTTTCCATGGTGTGTGCAGACCGCACCTTTAACTGACTAGAAATTTATAAACCCGCAAGTTTGTCTCGCTTTAAATGCCGCAAGCTAGTGGGCGGTACTATGAGTTTAGCCCGTTTGCAAAGCATGGAAAGCATAGCTCTTGTCCCCAGATGAACCATCTATTCCCCCCTCCCCTCCCGTCTTCCGTGCGTCGGTCCGAGAGGAATACTGGCAATTAAGTTTTCCCCATATCCCCCTAATTCTTCTACCCAATTTATACGTAGTTTCATTCCATCATTTATTTCTAGTAATTTCTTGTAAGTGTAATTAGTTAAATTGTTTCTTGTGTGTCTGTGTATTTTGTAAATTTGTATTCCTTTTCTAGCTTTTAGCTATTCGGATTAAACTTGATTGATTGATTGATTGGCGTTGCTCCCTAGTGTTATTTTGGCCTGGTCTGCAGCTATTACGGAAAATAACTGGAGCCGATTTGGTTCTTTCTGATTGTCTGTGTATCCGGGTACTGGTTCAGTTTTATAAACAACTCAATATAATTTACAATAAAATACAATCTTTAACAACTGTGTTAAAATTTTTAATATAGGCGCGCTTTGGTTTCTATCCACTCGGAGATTGTTCCACCCTACTTACCATAGTTACTACGTATGACGTCACGATTTTTGGCTTCTTGGAGTCAAGGCTGGAACGCCTTTTTATTTTTTCGGTCAAATATCATTCCACGGGCTAATAGGGTCAATCACGTTACAGAGATTGGTAGTTACCAAACTTACTACGCTCCCGAGCACGGTAAGCAAATAGTTACTGTTAGTTACTACTTGGAGAAGGTTCGAACAGTCAGCGTTGTAACTACTGACGAGCTTAGAACGAAAATAGTAACTACTACTATTTTACTATTGTTAGAAGGGTGGAACACGGTTCCGTCGTAACCATATTCATCCGGACCCGGCGTGCTCTCATTGCCTGAAAACCGCCAAAATGGCCGCTTACGACACGTTAGGATGGCTTCCAACAGCTTACGATTGCCAGTGGGGACCCACTTACGACAAAACTAGCTGGGGAAAGATTCCGTGGTAGTTCTTTTTCTTTTTTTTAAGATTTTATTAGTTCGATGATGAAAGACAAGTAAGTTTGGACTTATTTTTCACATGTATGTTACTCTTACCTGATGAGAATCCCCTATTTAAGGCGTATTCTCGCCGTTCCCCGAGGACTCCTCGGGGAATCGAAGGGAACGGCGAGAATAGAGGGAGTCACTTCGCGCGGACTCCGCGTACGGAAAAGAACGAGAACACAGGGAATGCTTCCAAAATGGATTTTGTTCTAAAAACAAATATGCAGTTGACGAAATAGTCTGGATCCACTTTATTTTTGGTTTTGTTTATTCTGATTGTTTTCAATTAATTCTACATTGCACCAACACCAGCAAAAACTGATTCCCCTTCAAATCTGAAAGGGAGTCCTTTTTTTTCATTCCCGTCAGTGGGGACTCGTGAGAATGCTGGGACTCCTCAAGTGGAGTCCTCTGGGAACGGCGAGAATAGGCCTTTAGCGAGTCTACGATTTGGATACTAAAAGATTATGTTCTATCATCGATCAAACAACTTACTAAATCGAGTGGGCTGTTCTTCCTCGTCCCATGAGTCTCCGTCATCCCAGTTGTAAACTTCTACACGTGCTTTGAACTCTTTCGGGAGCGTCCCAGGCCACAGTGACAAAGCGAGATGAGTCTTATTAATGGCATCCGAGTGGTCTGGAACGGGAATAAAGAAGAGTCTGTGAACCGTTGTGACTTTCTAAAACCCAAAAATAAACCAAACGTATTGATGAAATGCCGCTTTGTGAACGAACCACTGTATACACTGACAGTGTAGTAGTTACTGTGACACACACAGTGCAGTTTTTGTTTGAATTTTATTTTCTTCAAGGTATTGCGTCGTCTGGACTCTTCCTCGAAAATTAAAAAAATAGAACTAACACTGATTTGAAAGACTAAAACCAAAAAATGCCTCGAGTACTTTCAAATTTCTGTCAGGTCTAAATTTTGGGTACATTTTCGGATCCTAGCGTCATATTAAATAGAGGTTTAAGGCAGGGTAGTGTGCTATCGCCTAGTATTTTTAACAATACAGTAGCTTCTTGTTTTAATGGTATTGGTACTTCTTCTGTTTTTGGTAAAGTTTTATTGCTTCGTGGATCGCTTATGCCGATGACCTGTTGCTTATAAGTCGATCTTTGCAGGCGCTTCAACAGAACCTTGATTTTATTTTTGATTGTTTAAAGCAAAATGGTTTAAATATCCGACCAGAGAAATCCCAGTTTATTATTTTTGGCCCTAAGCCGTCGGAAATTGTACATAATAATTTGTGTAGGTGGTTGGCGGTCTAGTCCTAAAATCCACTGATTCTATCAGATATCTTGGCGTTCTTTAGGGTACAACTCTGTCTCTTACTAGGACTCTTATTGTTAAGGATGTGGGTACAAGGATTTTTTAACACGGTTGTCGGATTTTTAACACGGTTGCCTTGCCTCAGACTCTTTTAGTTTCCCCTTTCCTTAAATATTTTACGTCGGGTAATATGGCTAGTATTAAGACTTCTTTTTTTAACTACGGAAAATTTTTATGCCGATTTTCGAAGTATGAGCGCAGTCCTTTTATGATTTCGAAGAATGGTTTAAAAGATCCTATTGAAGTTATGCAGCGTAAGCGTTTGCGGTTTCTTGAAAAATGTAAGATGTTTAGCCATAACCTGTGTGAGGCTATCAGTTCTACTGAACCTGATTGATTGATGTATAGTGTTTAATCGTGTTATAGTGTATTTACTTTATATATTTTATATGATTAGATTATATATGGGGTTTACTGGAAAAAGACATCTACAAAACCCTCCAGAAGTTTATACTTGTTAAGAGGTTTAACAAACCCCGTTTGACAATTAACCTACATAACACTATTTAGAGAGAAATAAGAAAAAAGAGAGGAAGAGAAAATAAAGAATAAAAAAAAATAAACAAACATACACTTACTCGATTCCTGGTCAAACACCCAACAAAAAAAAAATATACACTCCAAAATCCCGTCTCCAAAAACAAACAAAACCAAATAAAAATTATACTTAGTGAGGAGGATAATTAGTTTGGCCGGAATCCGGAGAAAACAGGAAAATTTGTTTAAATTAAAAGTTTTATTTGTATTTGATAATCTGCTTGATTTGGAAGACATGCTGGATACGTGCATGATAATCATCTTTTCACCGGACGTACAGATCGCTTGGAATCCGGTTGGCCCCGGAAAGTTTGTCAAAAGTAAAAGTTTTATCTAAACTTGATTAGAGTTTCGATGTATGGATAAGGAGACATGCTGAATTCGGTTTTGAGCTTGAATTTTCTGCCAGACAAGTAGTTTGTCCAGAATCCAAGCGAAAGCGGAAGTTTGGCAGAAGTAGCCTAAGGAAGGAAGTTTTGAGAAATTTCGTCAAAGTAGATACGACGTAGGCTATAGGGATCTCGAGGAATGTATAACTTTCGAACGGGTGATCCGATCTTGATGACACTTTATATTTGGAAAGACCTCCTGTCTCACATGTCTTATTTCAAGTCCGGACCGGATCCGATGAATGTGGGGAGGAGTCGGGGGGGGGGGGGGGGGAATCTTGTGACACGCTTAGAGCAGAGCGATTGGGATGTAACTTGTTGGGGAGAACAAGCACAGTGACAGAACGAGACCAGATTCGGGCACTTGGGGGAAGTTGTGGGGGGGGGGGGGAAACCAGTGATCGCGAGTTAAGACTGTTTTAGAAAAAAACCGACTGTTTAAAAAAAAAAAAAGACTATAAACCGACTGTTTTGAAGAAAAATCGACGGTTTCCATGAAAAAAAAAAGTGTTTTTACGAAAAATCGCGGCGCTTCGTGACGACACGGCTATTTTTTACCGACTGGCCGACAACATTGGGGGGCGTCTCCCCTGCTCAAGATGGCTGACCTACCATCCATCCCCCCACTCAACAGGCTCTCAGAGGATTTAGCTTTATCGTCCGGAAACCGTCTATCATCCACTTGTTGCCAGTACTTTCATGGACGTAATGGCAGACTTTAAACCAGGGGATAAGTGTTGAAGGCTTTTGGTGCAGAGTACACCCTACGAACATCATCAGTGGGATTGTGTCTTAGTGGCAATCTTCGGCTCATCAGATATTACTCCAATAAATATTCCTTCAGCCCAAGCTGACTGCGAATCATATTTGACAGTGCAAAAATGATACGTCAGCTGAATTTTATTGGAGCTATATTTCGGCCCTTTTTGGCAAGGGTCCTCTTCTGGCTCAAAACAGCTAGAACTGGAAGGGCCGAAATATAGCTCCTCTAAAATTCACCTGACGTATCCGTTTTGCACTACCAAATATATTACTCCAATACAAAACACATCTTGCAATTTGAAAGATCTCGTGATACCATTTTCAAGAAAGAATTCGCACAAAAAGAATCAGAAAGAACAGGAGGAGTTCTAACCGAAAATATACGCAGCACAAAAGTAAATAAGAAAGATGCTACGCGGGGAAAAAAATAAGCCGCAATCACAAATCAAATGTTAAATTACAATCGTAGTTTTTCTTCAATATTATTTATGAAACAAATTTGTAGGCTACATACTATTGACTATGAGCGTGTTCCACCCTTCTAACAATAGTTACTATTAGTTACTATTTCCGTTCCATCCTCACGAAAAGTTACTACGCTGACCGTTCCAACCTTCTCGAAATAGTAACTAATAGTTACTATTTGCTTACCATGCTCGGGAGCGTAGTAAGCGTAGGCTAGTAACTACACATCTCTGTAACGTGATTGGTCAGAATCGCCCGTGGCATGATATCCTGCTGGAAAATAGAAAAGTCGTTCCAGCCTTGACGGCAAAAAGCCAGAATTCGTTACGTCATGCGTAGTAACTACGGTAAGTAGGGTGGAACACGCTCTACGAACACATTAGGAACTGAATTACATACATATTATATTTCCTCTTTCTTTTCTATTCGGATGAAAATTAACCAATGACCCACAACCCGTAGATGGATAGCCGTATTAAATATTTGCTTTACTTCCATAATAGCTCAACAGAAGACGACTAAAAACCATGACGTAATTCATGTCAAAGCAATTACGTACAGTAGGCCTACACAGTATATAATAATTAATAGAAAATTGCCCAATTCTGGGATAGCAGATCCAGTGATAAACCTGCGGTGTGCACGCAGTGCTAATCTGAATATTGTATTTGCAATATTTTGCTTGGATAAATCACTAGGCCCTGTGCGTTAACGTGCACTGTTCAGTGCCGCGCAGGAAAGGCAGGTGGGCTGACCTCGCACAGGTTGGATTGGAATCCACTCGGATGCTCTCGTGAGGCTCAGCCCTCACGTAAAGATAAGTTTTTTGCTGTTTATCTTTTCTGGTAATCATGTCCTTCAACCAGTTTGATCTCGCTCTTGCGAAGTTCAAGGACTATCCGCTCTGGCCAGTAAGAATCGTCAAACCTGGTAAAGATACACGTGGCAAACCAGTCTATATGGTTTTCTGCTATGGATCACATGAGGAATTCCGCCTCGTTGAAGCCAATATCCAAGCCTACGATCCTACCGCGGATAATTCATCTGCTCCTGCTACAAAAAAAGCTTTTGACGAGCTTGCTACTGCGCCTGATATTTACAAGAGACTGTCCAAAACATACCTTGCGCTCAAAGGCAATGATAAAGGCAAAGCTAAAGGCTCAACACCCATATCATCTAGCAGCATTAGCCCGATTCATCAGCAACTTGTAGCAACTCAAGCGGAACTGGATAAAACCAAAAATGATTTGATGGACAGTATAACTCAAAAAGTTACGGAAAAACTGGCTAGCTCAAACTCACTTAAGGAATCAACTGAGCTTATTGTGAGTCAAATTTATGACGCCGTTACGCTTGAATGTAATCCCAAGTTTCAACTAATCGAGAAATCGTTAAAGGGGCTGAGCAATGAACTTGAGCACTTGGAGGAAAAACTGAACAGGCTGGAAACTAAATTGGACGGTTATGAACAAGAGTCATTACTAGATAGTCTTGTGTTTCACGGTGTAAGGCAACAAACTGGAGTTGACACTCGTTCTGCTGTGTTGTCGATTGTAAATCAGAAGATGTCGTTGCCTGAAGTAAATACAACGGAGATCATGAACGTCTATAGACTCAGACTGAATAATGCTGCTACTGACTCAACTCAGTCTGCTCCAAGGGTCGCTCCAGTTATTGTGAAGTTTGCGAGCAAAGACATAGCTAAGAAAGTATTCAAGGCCAAAGCCAAACTGGCCTCTAGTGGAATTTTCGTTGCGGAGTCTCTGACCAAGCAACGAAGAGACATCCTGAATGCGGCTAAGGACAAATTCGGTCAGAAGAATGCTTAAGGGCAAATCTTAGCAAAGCCTAGAGATGAGACTGTGATTAGAAAGATACGGTCGCTCGCGGACTGTATCTAGGTTGATTTTTTTTTTTTTTTCTTATGGTTAAGTTGTTCTTCTTTTCGGTTGTCTGTTTATCTTTTGTTCTCTTCTTTCTCTTTCATTTTCTTTTTTTTTCCGTGACCACGGGTCACCAATTCTTTCGTTATTTCTTCTTCTATTTTTTCCTTTAGTATTATTTTCCTCCGAAATTTGTTTGATTCTTTTTCATTTTCGGAAAAGAAACATTCCTTTTTTGTTGCTAAAGTTATGTTGTTTTTTTTTGATGGTTCTGGGTGAATTACGACGGTTTAGCCTTGAAAGTTATTTGTCGAGAGGAGTGGCTCGAGATGGTGATTGCCCAGTAATAGATTTGAAGCCTATGAGAAATAGTACATTTATCCGATCGCCGCAAGATTTCCTGTCACCCCTGAGTGACCCGTGTCTTCGTCTTGCTTCATGGAATGTGCACATTACGTCGAGTTATCAGGATATTCTTCAGCTACTAGATGATTTTTCGTCGGAGTTTGATATAATTGGTATTTGCGAATCGTTCTTAAGCACAGACCATTCTCTTTCGCTTTATTCATTTCCAGGGTACAACGTCCATGTGAAGAACCGAGTTTCAATGAGCCGTGGTGGGATTGCATTGTTGGTTAAGGAGGGAATTGGGTATGGTGTACGGGATGATCTAAGTATTTGGAAAGAAGGTAAGGTAGAAATTTTTTAAGAAAAATATAATTAGTATGGTGTATAAGCCGCCCAGTGCACACTTGGATGATTTTATTGAAGGGTTTAATGAGCTGCTTGCTAAAATACCACCTGAGTGTAGCCATAATGTGATGGGGGATTTCAATTTTAATCTCCTTGATTTGTCTGGAACGAATGGTGATTTTTTGAATTTTATGATTTCGAGTGATTTGTATCCCCTCGTTGGCGTACCAACGAGAATTACCTCACAAAGTGAAACATTGATAGACAATATCTTTGTTAAATCGAGTGATCTTCACAGGAGCTTTGCTGATGTGATAGTTTGCCCTGGATCTGACCATCTTCCATTAATAGCTACAATTAATCACCCTGTGAAAAAACTGCGAAAGAAGAAGGTCGTTACTAGACTGATGAAAAAAGAAAATCTCCAAAAATTTGCCGAAGAGATTAGTATTATTGATTGGAGCCCTGTTTTTGCAGAAAAAGGATGCCCTTCAAGGGCATTAGATAGCCTTATGTCAGCCATATTGCCTATTTATGAAAAAGCATGCCCTCTAAAGGCTGTAAAATCCAAAAAACTTATTCCACGAAAGCCATGGATGTCGATGGAAATAACTGATGAAATAGAACCGAGAAACAGGCTATATGAGAGATATTTAGATAATCGGAGTGATGAATCATTTGACCTATTTAAAACACAGAGGAATTTAGTAAACAAACTTCGAAGAAATGCAATTTCTGATTTTTATAATCGTAAATTTGAGGATAACAAAGGGGATATGAAAGAAACGTGGAGGACAATAAATGACCTTGTTAGTGACAAAGGAGACAAGAGGAATGAAGAAGTGTGTTTAAGCGGTTGTGATCGTGATGATAAAAGTGCAATTGTAAATAAATTTGGTCAGTTTTTCTCGAATATTGGTCCTGAAGTGCAAGATAGTGTGTATGACAAGTATCAAGAAATGCAGAGTAGCAATATTCCTGATGAAAGAGGTGAATCTCTAGAAATGAATTTTAATTTGTGTACCAGTGATGAAGTTTGTAAAATTGTGAAGTCGCTAAAGTCTAATGCAGCTGGAGTGGATGGCTTATCTCTTCGAGGGCTTAAAGCGATTTTCGGTTACATACTACCCTGTCTGGTTTTTATTATTAATCTTTCTCTAGAAAAGGGTAAGTTCCCTGAACAGCTTAAAGTCGCGAAGGTCATACCCCTCCACAAGGGTGGCTGCAAAAGAGACATTGAAAACTGGCGACCGATATCGATATTACCTCTTTTTTCAAAGATATTAGAAAAAGTCGTCCATAAACGCCTATATGACTTTCTCCAGGTGAATGAGTTATTAAGTGAAACACAATTTGGTTTCCGAAAGGGACACTCTACAACTCATGCCTTGCAGCATCTGGTGGAATGCGTTAGTGGTGCGTTGGATAAAGGGTACTTACCGATGTCAATTTTCATTGATATAAGGAAGGCATTCGATACTGTAGATTTCAAGATTTTGCTCAACCGACTCAAGTGTCTGGGAATTCGTGGCACTTCTTTACAGTGGTTTGAAAGTTATCTGCTTGGAAGATCCCTGCGTGTAGTACTCAATGATGTGACTTCATCTTCTTATCAACTCAAATGTGGAGTACCGCAAGGTTCAGTCTTAGGTCCCTTGCTTTATCTTGTGTATGTAGATGCAGTGCGCTTTCATCTTCAAGACGTCTGTGTTACAACCTTTGCTGATGACACAGCTTTGACAGTGTGTGCTAAATCGATCGAAGAGCTTGTGTTGAAAGCAAATGATGCGTTAAGAAGGCTGGAGGTTTTTATGAACCTTAGCTTGCTTTGTGTCAACGTTAAAAAGACTTTTCTAATGACTTTCTGCAGAGTAGGCATGCCAGTTGATGCAAGTGGTCTAGTTACGTTATCCGGGAAGCCTGTCCAACAAGTTCATATAGTGCGGTACTTAGGATTTTTCATAGATTCAAACCTTTCATGGAAGCATCACAGTGATATTATTTCTGCAAAAATTGCCCGAGGAGTTGGAATGCTGCGTAGACTGAAGCATTATTTACCAAAGCGGATTCTCCTAATGATTTATCACTCAATTGTTTACCCATATATTTCATATGGCTGTCTGATCTGGAGCAGCAATTTTTACAGTAATTTCAAAAGAGTCCAGATTCTTCAGAACAAGGCCGTGAGGATCATAGGCAAGTATGTCAAGGATTTGAATGATACAAGTGCTTGTTTTAAGTCTTTAAATTTGCTCAACGTGGGTCAACTACGGGATTATCAAGCGGCAGTTTTCGTTTTCCAGTGCGTGCATAATCTAGTCCCAAGTGTTTTCCGTGGTACTTACCGTGCAAACAGTGAGATTCATGAATATGATACAAGAAATAGTGAAGATTTGGTGATTGAGCTTAAGAGTAGCACAAGATCAGGATTTCAATTGCAGTTTCTTGGAACTGCAGTCTGGAATTCTTTACCAGTGAGCATCAGGGCGGCTGAGCATCTTTTAGAGTTTAAGAGAAAATTAAAAGAATATTTAATAAAAGATGGTTGAGAAATGTATTTATTTGTTAGGGGTAGTGGGTGGAAGGTAGGTAGGGTGGTCTGGCTGGTTGGGAGGAACGGTTGGTTGGGGGTGGTAGGGAGGAATTGGTGGATGGGTGGTAGGAAGGGAGTAGGGTTGTTGGGAGGTATATGTTTATTTTGGAGGTGATAATGTGAAGGAGTTTGGTCTTTTTTCTTTTTTGGGGGGGGGTCTGTTCTTTTCTTCTTTTTTTTCTTTTTTTATTAGTTATTTATTATGTTGTTTGTTGGTGTTTTTAGGAAATGGTTAACCTTTACTACTGCACGCCAGCAAAAACGTAGGTTTTTCCATTAGTGCAGTAGATGTAAATATAGAAGAGTTAAACTGTGTTTATTAATAAAATAAGTATCCTAAAATAAGTATCCTAAGTGGGATAGCAGACCTCTGATAGACGACAGAAATATGGACTTTGGACGCAAATCCCTGACCTCAGACCTTCAATGAACTTTATTACCGGACTTCGAAGTACCAAACCCAGATTGACCGAACAACAGACAGAAGTATGAACTGTAAATTGTCCGAAACTTATTTGCCCAAACACACATTCTACGGACTGGTACCTTAAGTCCTTTGTACCCTATTTCGTGCACCACTTCAACTCTATGTAGTAATAAATAAGGTAAATCGTATATATTAAGTGTCAACTGTGAATTTTGAAACTTATTATCAAAATGTCTTATATAGTGTTATTATATGTATTGGTGGTAAACTGTGTGGCAATCCAATGCTAGCGAGCATATTGTACGAGCTATTAAGGAAATTAAAGATTATGTATCGTATAAAATAGTGCGTACATAATTGTAACTTAGTTGTCGACATCGTGTGTATTTTTTATAGTATTTATGTGTTAATGAATGGACCAGATGGTTTAGGCATAGTTCTTTTTTATACATTATTTTGTACTCCTCAGCTCTGAGGGAAATAAATGAATAAATAAATAAATAAAATAAATATGGTATGCCAACTATGATAAGAAAAATTTCTTCTGAAAAACACTCCTTTGGTTTTCCTCTGCGTGTAAAAATCATGTCTTCCTGGGTCACGTATACTTTCAATCTGGTTGTGATTCTATATTGTTCGATAAGCTAGAAAGTTAAAAATACTTGTGTCTTTTTGTTACAAACAAACAGCTGCTTATGAGCGAGAGAAAGAGAGCTGGGACAAGGATAAATTTAATACGCATTTTGATGGGTCCCGACCCCCCCCCCCCTCCCCCTCTTCCGCTCATGGTCATGAGTTCTGAAGTCGGCAGTATTTTCTGTTGTTGTTTTTTTTTTCCTGAGAACAAATTCCATCCAACAGAAAAGGTTCTCTATTAGCAGTGCGTCAGTCTTTCCCACCTGAATCTCTTCCCGGGAATTTCCGATTTCACGGCACTTAAGCCACTTTCACTTCTGGACTGCTTTTCTTTGGCATCGAGGTTTTAAGTACTTTTAAGCCTGTTTCAAGCTGCCTTTCACCTTGTTAGTTCAACTGGTTTGAAAGTGGGTATTGTCAACAACGAGTCAGAAGTTTCGAACTTGAGTCTCACAACATAGGACCACACTGATACCCCAAAGGGGTGGACGAAAAAACTATAAAACTACCATCAGAAAAAAGTGAAAGTTATGGATGCTTTCGAAACACTCTACAAGTTCAGAGCTCTTAGTGACGCTAATAACCTAATAACTTTCCATTTGGATCAAGTCAAACTTACCGGGGAATGATACAGCGCTCGTTGTTGGCAACACTGCACCGATCGCTCCGCCCAAAGCCAGTACTTCTTGGCAACTCAGCTTACTTTGCTCCTCTTTATTCTGAGCCAAGAGCCTCTCGGATTGGTTCACATTATTCAGCAATGGCGAGATCAGAGTGTCTCCGTTTTCTATAGACGGGATCATATCCGTCTGAGTAGTCTTTTCACTGGTAGCTGCGTTGGGATTCTCCAAGGACAAAGCGTCCTGAAATACAGAATGTCTCTTTATTTCTTTCCAATATATTTGTTTACCCTCCATTTCCTTCCAATACGGTAGCCCGGTAAAGCGAGCATGTCTTGCAACTATTCAATTCAATTCATTTATCCGCCAAAGCTGGCGAGTAGAAAAAAATATAATAAAATTCACACAATCAGTCTACAAACTAATAACTAGACCATATACTTTCATAAAAATACGTCATACGTCATACGTCATTTAAAAAACAATTAGCCTACACTATCCTAAATGAAGTCTACCTAACAATTTAACCAAAATACAATCAACGCAACGCATCGGACAAAGTGTGCTTTATGGAATAAATTTTTGAAAAAATGTTTCCCGTTTCTTTTTCAAAATATCAATGGGGCTTTTTAAACCATAATTATCCATCATAAAAGAACTGGATTGGTATTTCGAAAACCGGCATAAAAATTTCCCAAAATTAAAAAAAGTAGTTTTAATACGCGATAAATTTGTCAACGTTAAAAAGGGTAAAAAAGAAGATGCAAGCAAAGCCTGTGGAAGAGCAACAGTGTTAAAAATCTTAGCAAGATTGCGTCTAGATAGGAAATCCCTAAGACAAATCACCGCCCTGAAACTAGAAGAAATACGCAACTCCACATCTTTTACTATTAGAGCCCTCGTTAATGACAAAGTCGGGCCATAAGGGATTCCCAGATATCTCAAAGACTCACATGGTTTTAGGATTGAATTATTTATACGGACAGATACTGAAAGAGAAATTTGTTCAAGGGGTTTTGGACCAAAAACCATTAATGGCAAAAACGCACGCGGAAATCTATCTGATTCGATTATTTTCGTTCGTTCCGGATTTTCACTGGATTCTGGTTGAAACGTTAGCCCAAGGCAATAATTCCAGCTTATTCCTCCTCAACGTGGTGTTTTACAGGTGCGGATAATGTAATCAGTCCCAGTGGCAAACTGAACATTTCTGAAATTTCCAGCAGAACTAGCCACCAAAGCCCAAATCTGGCAGAATATTTTCAGTGAGCATGTTGTTTTATAGCTAACTACATTATCCTCTGGGTATTTGTTTGATTCTTAAAGCACAATGGACACTTCTAATGCTTTACTTTGTACTAAATGCTTCACAAATGAACATTTCCGACTTCCTTTAGAAGGCGCTACGAAAATCGGCCGTTTTCTTGTTATCCCTTGTCTTTACCTCTCTGGCATTTCGACGATCCAAATCTTAGGAGCTGGGATATCGTGGCAGGAAATTCAAAAACTCCCAGCAATGCTTGATAGAAACGGATATATTTGAGATGTCACCAAAGTCAAGCCACGGATGCTGTTTACCTGATTGTTCTAGTGTTTCATCAGAAGTTCCACGGCTTAAAGTGCCTTTTATAAGTTTTTCTTTGTGAAATAGCGTTGTGAAGCTTGATTAACTTGCTTTACAAAATGTACCAGAATACGCAATAAGCTTATAAAAAATAACATAGCTTCAAAAATCATTCAAAAACAAATAGCCTATTCAAATGTGAATTATACAAGCTGATTTATGCGTAAAATAAAGATCTACTAAGTATTATAAGAAACATCACTTTTATCTTTGTCCAAGCTAGTAAATTGAGCATGTACTGGCCCAAAAATTACGCTTTGAAATATCAGAGAGAGGAAACTGTTGAAAAAGCTGCTGATCTAAGGGGTAAGCACTGTTCCTAGGTTGTTACAGAGTGGGATTGGGGCAGTTTGATGTGCCCATTGAACTTTAAATTACCGTTTTCACCACATTCTACTAAAAGTATCCGTCCAAGCCGAAAACCAATGGCATACCCAAGATAGGCAACGTTCAAATAAATAAATGTCTACTGTAGCGTTTTAGGCCTAGAACACAAGACTGCATAATCCAGAACCCATTAAAGATTAACTGAAAAGGGCTGGGGATATGACAATCTAGTTACTCATCGCTTATTCAGTAAAACTGGCTTGAAGACCCGCTGAAAATGCGTTACTTCGTTGTTCCACTATTCACGAATTACCGATTTTCAAATAGTGAAGTTTCCGTGTGATTTGTGGCACCTCTATGCTCTTGTATTTTTGTTGTATGCCTTACGAGAAGATTTATGATTTTTTTTTTCAGGCACGAAGCAATCTTCACCAGTCTCACCACTGCCCACTGAAAAGCCGCGCTTGTGTTTAGATTAAAATTTCCCGCATCAGAGTAGAATTTTCGTTGTGGGGACCGCCACAGATATTCTTAATGGCATAACTAGAGTAGATAGTGGAAAATAAAAAAATCCCTTTGCAGAATCCAAATAATTCAGTGTATCCAACTAATGACACAAAATAAAGTTTGCTTTTCAGTTAAATTTTAAACCAAATCCCTATCCCGAATGGATATATCAGATCTGAAATATACTTTACTTACTCGAAAATGCTCTACGGTCTTTCCTAAGCCCTGTGTAGCCCCCCCCCCCTCCCCCGTCCACAGTATCCTAAAGTTTTCCAGAGCTAGAGATCTGTCGCTGACTATATTTTGCCCTTGTTTCGAATTGTACCACTTCCTCCCCATAAGAGCAAAATAACTCTAAAGAGTAATGCGAGAACTTTGATAAAGTGTCACACAGTCACATCGCAGCGACACTAGCTCCCCTAGAGGACACGAACATCCCTACTGAAACTCAACCAGCACCGCATCTTAGCCTTGCTAGATTTGTCTACGTCCGCCACTGCGCGCACGAACAAAGCGAGCTGGGCGAAGCTGCGACGGAGGCCCATTTTTTATGCATGGGAAGGATAGGTCTTCGCATTACGCTCTACAGTTATTTTGCTCTGCTCCCCACAACTCTCCAAGTTAACATCTATATCGAACACAACAATCCAAATGCGAAACAAAAACGACGTAAAAGCTGAGACCTTTTGCTCCACTGCTCTTTCAGACAAGAAAAACAGCCGACTTACGACTCGCTCTTGTCAAATTATAATAATTTGAACATCTACTGTTCAATGATAGGTGGGAGAGGCAATCATAAAAATTCATGAACATCCCCACCTCTTTATATGCTCAATTTTCCTTCTAAAAATGGAAATGCCTGAAATCCGATTGTCTGCTTGAACGAGGGATCCGTACTAAGCGAGCATAGAAAGGCAGCCTTAAATGGTAATCCCCAATGCCCCACTGAACCTCAAATAGTCAGGGAGTGTGCATCAGGGACCTACTGGGGCAAAATTAACAGAACATATTAACACATTTTGCAAGAAACTAGCGTGGAGTATCACTTTTCGGGGGAGGAACGAACCCCGGAAGAAACGAGAACAGATCCGATATCGACAAACCCCAAACCTCAGGGTTCAGTTTCTCAAGCTTATCCACTCTATCTATAAGACTGCGAGCAGTGTTCAGGACTGTACCATGCTACCATCTGTCATCACATTTATGTACATGCAGGATACTTGCTTTATAGACGGATTGACGGATGTCCATCAACAGTCCTTACGACTATTCACAGGGTGATAGGGATACAGCCCCCCCCCCCAAACCGGTTTTGGGCATTCGGTCGATTTTTCGCCTAATTCCGGTCGAAACGGCCACCGTTGCGAAGCCGTGATGCCCGTTAATTAAATCCCCAGAATTTCAAACCGGGCGATTTAACTTGTTTATTGGTTCCCATTCCTTATCGCATTTGGTAATCCGTCCAACTTCTGTTCAGTCCGCATCGATTTCACCGCATTCGGTCCCTGCCTTCGTAAATTCGGTGATTTATAGTGTTTATTTGGTCTCATTCGTTACCAAATTCGGTAATTCACCAGACTTTTCTCAAGTCTGTAGGCAATCTGTTCTATCACATTCGGTCGATTCACTGACAATTCGGTGACTAATCAGATTCATTTGGTTCTAATTCGTTACCGAAAACGGTAATTTACCGGATTTTTTTTTACAACATTCGGTTTTTATGGTACTTGAGCATACTCAAGTGCCATATAGCGATCGTAATTTCTGTCGGTCTGTCGGTCTGTCTGTCTGTCGTTCTGTCGTTCTGTCGCTCTGTCGTTCTGTCGGTCTGTCCAGGTTTTGCTAGTTTGGGCACTTCCAGACAAGCTAGGACGATGAAACTTCACAGGCATATCAGGGACCAGACCAAATCAACTTACAAATAATCACTTCCCCAATCCAATTTTCCCCGGGTCCGGGAGTCCGAAAACTATAAAGTAAAACGGGAGCAAAAAGTAATACGGGAGCAAAAAAAGAGTGCTGCCCGAACGCGGTATCGAACCAGCCAGGAATCTTTGTGTTGCCAGTCGAGTATTCTACCACTGAGCCATGCGACGGTGTACAGAAAAGCCAATGCGGGAATAGAAACGTTTTAAAATGGTCAGTCCAAGTCAAACAAATTTAGTTGAACGCTTGGCAGGAATATCAGGGAACCGACCAGATTAACAAGTGCTTCAGATGCTCAGTTTCAAATCCGGACCAGATCCGATAACTGGGGGGGGGGGGGGGGGGGGGGTTGGGGGGCACCCAAATTCTCGTGAAACGCTTCCACATAAGCTAGAACGATTAAACTTAGCAGGCGTATTGGGAAACCGACCAGATTAACTTGGAAATAATCACTTCCCCGATCCGGCCATCTTGGGGGGGGGGGGGGTGGAGGGATGGGAAATCCGGAAAGTAGTAGCATGCCTAACTTTGGAACGGGTAATCAGATATGCATGAAACTTGATATATGTCAAGAACAAGTGGTTCAGAAGCTAAATTCCGAATCCGGACCAGATCAGATAACTTGGGGGGGGGGGGGGGGGGGGGCTGGAAGGGGACACCGGAAATCTCATGAAACGCTTCCACATAAGCTAGGACAATGAAATTTGGCAGGCATATCAGGGAACCGACCAGAAGAACTTAGAAATAATCACTTCCCCCATCCGGCGATCGTGGGGGGAGTGGAGGGATGGGAAATCCGGAAACTAGTAACATGCATAACTTTGGAACGGGTAATCAGACATGCATGAAACTTGACATATATCAAGAACAAGTGCTTCAGATGCTCAGTTTCAAATCCGGACCAGATCCGATCACTGAGGGGGGGGGGAGTTGGAGGGGGAACCGGAAATCTGGTGAAACGCTTCCAAATAAGCTGGCACAATAAAACTTGACAGGCATATGAGGGAACCATCCAGATTAACATAGAAATAATCACTTCCCCGACCCTGCTATCGCGGGGGGGGGGGGGGAGGGAAGGGGAATCTGGAATCCGGAAACTATAAAAATGCATAACTCTGGAATGGATAATTGGACATGTATAAAACTTGACAATTGTGAAGAACAAGTGTCTCTGATTTTGAGTTTCAAATCTGGACCGAATCCGAAGAGAGGGGATTAGAGGGGGGACCGGAAATTTCGTGAAATGCTTACGGTTGAGGGATCGGGATTTCACAGTAGAGGGGTTGGAAGGGGTTTTCCTGGATTTCCGGTGATCACGAGTTAGGGTACTTCCACATGTACTAGGACCATGAAACTTGGCAGACATATTAGGTACTCTTCCAGGTCAACTTGAAAATAGTTCTTTTCCCGATCCGACGATCATGGGGGAGATTCTATTGACATGCATAACTTTGGAACAGGTGATCAGACGTGCATGAAACTTGTCAAGTGTCAAGAACAAGTGACTCAGATGATCAATTTCAAGTCTGGAACGGATCCGATAACATCGGAAGGAGCTGGAGGCGGGGGGAGAAATCTCTTGAAACGCTTAGAGTCGAGAGATCGGGATGGGACTTGGATGGAAGAACAAGCATAAGCCATAGATACATTGTAGAGGCTTAACGGCCTGCCATTCAATTTGCAAAAATATTATTATTATTATTATTATTATTGACAAAACAGGACCGATCGTGTCACAGTGGGGGGAGTTGGAAGGGCTTTTCCCTAATTCCGATGATCACGAGTTAGGGTACTTCCAGATGTGCTATGACCGTGAAACTTTGCAGGCATCTTAGGGACTTCTGAGATTGGCTTGCAAATATAGTCCCTCCCCCGATCCGATCATCGTTGGAGGAAGATAGAGTTTTCCATGAGTGGTATAACCATTTCAGATTTACTAGATCAAGCTCATTTTCTGATGAAATAAATATCGGGAGAGAGATCCAGCCTTGAAAACTGGAAACCGTATCTGACAAACATGCTATCTGTTCTTACAAGTGCCATATGAGATTTCAGCTCTTGTTTTTTAAGCAAAAGCTGAAGACAGGGATTAAGAAGTCCATACGGATGTCATGAGACAAAAGGTTAGCTCACTTAGTCTAGTTTTTATGGCACTTGCCCCTCGGCCAAGTGCACTTGCCGTCCGTCGGTCTGTCGGTCTGTCCAGGTTTTGCTAGTTCGGGCACTTCCACATAAGCTAGGACGATAAAACTTGGCAGGTGTATCAGGGACCTCAAATGATTACGTTGGAAATAATCACTTTCCCGATCCGAGCACCGTGGGGGGAATGGAGGGAGGGGGAATCCGGAATCTTGAGGTATTTTTAACTTTTGAACGGGTGATCGGATCTCGATGAAACTTGATATTTGAAACGACCTCATGCCTCAGACGACCCACTTAAAATCCGGACCGGATCCGGTGACTTTTGGGGGAGCTGGAGGGGGCAACCGGAAATCTTGGGAAACGCTATGAGTGGAGGGATCGAGATGAAACTTGGTGGGAAGACACCTAGCAAACACTAGATACATCATTGACATAACCGAGCCGATTCGGGCACTGTGGGGGGGAGTGAAGGGAGGGGGAATCCGGAATCTTGAGGTATTTATAACTTTTGAACTGGTGATCGGATCTCGATAGAACTTGATATTTGGAAAAACCTCATGCCTCAGACGACCTACTTAAAATCCGGACCGGATCCAGTGACTTTTGGGGGGAGCTGGAGGGGGCAACCGGAAATCTTGGGAAACGCTATTAGTGGAGGGATCGAGACGAAACTTGGTGGGAAGACACCTAGCAAACACTAGATACATCATTGACATAACCGAGCCGATTCGGGCACTGTGGGGGGAGTGGAGGGAGGGGGAATCCGGCATTTTGAGGTATTTATAACTTTTGAACGGGTGATCGGATCTCGATGGAACTTGATATTTGGAAAAACCTCATGCCTCAGACGACCCACTTAAAATCCGGACCGGATCCGGTAACTTTTGGGGGGAGCTGGAGGAGGCAACCGGAAATCTTGGGAAATGCTATGAAGTGGAGGGGTCGAGATGAAACTTGGTGGGAAGACACCTAGCAAACACTAGATACATCATTGACATGACCAAGCCGATTCGGGCACTGTCGGGGGAGTGGAGGGAGGGGGAATCCGGAAACTTGAGGTATTTATAACTTTTGAACGGGTGACCGGATTTCGATGAAACTTGAT
Source organism: Branchinecta lynchi (assembly GCA_023053575.1). NCBI lineage: Eukaryota > Metazoa > Arthropoda > Branchiopoda > Anostraca > Branchinectidae > Branchinecta > Branchinecta lynchi. The sequence continues at coordinate 2,915,731 of JAKZAP010000021.1, read as the reverse complement.
ATTTGGAACGACCTCATGCCTCAGACAACCCACTTAAAATCCGGACCGGATCCGGTGACTTTTGGGGGGAGTTGGAGGGGGCAACCGGAAATCTTGGGAAACGCTATGAGTGGAGGGATCGAGATGAAACTTGGTGTGAAGACACCTAGCAAACACTAGATACATCTAACCGAGCCAATTCGGGCACTGTGGGGGGAGTGGAGGGAGGGGGAATCCGGAATCTTGAGGTATTTATAACTTTTGAACGGGTGATCGAATCTCCATGGAACTTGATATTTGGAAAGGCCTCATGCCTCAACGACCTACTTAAAATTGTTTGGGGGGAGCTGGAGGGGAGAACCGGAAATATTGGAATACGCTATGAGTGGAGGGATCGAGATGAAACTTGGTGGGAAGACACCTAGCAAAAACCTAGATATATCATTGACATAACCGAGCCGTGCCTACTCGTAACAAGTGCCATATGAGCTAGTAGCTCTTGTTTAAGTGGTTTTAATAAGAGTTTTGTTCCATTACGGAATTCGGTTGTTATACCACTCCCGATCTGTTCCTTATTTTTTAAGTTAGGTTTTCGGTATTACGAATTCATTATTTGGTTCACCCCAGTTGAGTTCAGTGATTTAAGTGGCATTTATCTAGCTCTTGTTCTTTACCATTTAACAGTAGCTTCAGGTGGTTGCCATTCATTACTTAACTTTTACTTCTAATGATTGACAGTACTTCAGAAATAAGCAGGTCTCTTAACATGAAACAAGCCTACTATTCTTCGCTGTAACTTCAAAATAATTAAATTCAGTTTCTCTGAAAGGGGTGCGGCTTGGTGGGAATGAAATCGTGTTCGTACGTAATTTTACTTATTTGGTGTACACCCTTCGGGATGACTGTCGGGATGACAACCATGTTACCGCCCTTCTACGAGGTTTATTTAAGCAAGGTAACGCGTCCTCAAATTTGGGCACTGCTCGGATGCAGTGGAAAATCGCTTGTTCTAGTGCTACTGTTACCAGCTTTTTGGGATATTACCAGCCCAGTTACCAGCTAGTGGCCAATATTTCACTCAAATCGACCAGACTACTGAAAACTGGCTGCAATCGAGTTGCCCGCCGCCTATATAAACTACCAAAGATTTGTAGCGTGAGTCATGAACTTGTCTCTCGAAGGTGCTGTACACTGGATGAGATAGTGAGGCGACCAGAGAATTTTCTGGGGTCTAAGAATTTTCTTGTCAGGAGAGCACTGCTCAGGGACATGTGTCCCTACCTCGTTCTATTGTTAACTTTTGTAGTGTTTTTGTTTGTTTGTGCATATGGCCTCTTGCTGAAATAAAAGTTATTATTATAAATGCTACTTTAACCTGGATGGCCCCTTTTTTTCGCCAGACAGCTCAATGGTTTAATAGGTAGTCTTGGGATCGCAAAATCGCACTTTGATAATAAATGTTTCCACAAAATTTCGGCTGTGGCGCATTTCGCAGTTTCACTATTTAGAAGAAGGGTGCGTCATTTAGTTGGCGTTTGAGGCTTGGACTTTTGGGGGGCTTTAACCATATTAAAAGCTATAATTTGCATGGATAGTACTTAACTGTTGCCAGAGAAAAAGGCGAATTAAAAAAATTTGCCCTGCGGCGCTTTAATTTCTCCTGGGTACAGCTGTCAGCGACGATCTCGCTTTGCGCAACAGCGTTTTTTTTTGCGGAACGTTTTCAAGCCCTGTTGGCAAAACTGGACGTCCCCCAAACGAAAAAGGCTAGTGACGTATCCCTGGAAAAACAGAAGTGGAGGAGCGTGAAAACGCGCCAAACTTTCTCTTTAGACTTGATTTTGTGCATATTATGCAACTTTTTACATTGTAGCTTCTTGAAGGCAACTCGCTGTGTTTTTAGACGAAACAAAAATAATATCCGGTAAAAATCAGGTACCGATTCGGTCAATTTAATCAGGTTCCCATTCGGTCAACTTTATCAGGTTTGCCCCCCCCCCCCAAATGAAGAAAAGCTCTGGACGCCCCTGCCCTGCACACTTACCTTTCGGGTTAAAGCCACCCTATCATGTCCGGGAAAGAGGGGAAGGAGGGGGATCATTTTGTGATCAGTCAAGCAATGGGCTGGAAGGCGGGAGAAGAATCTTAATAATAATACCTATATATACTGCAACAAAAAGTCTTTCGCCTCTACGTAACTCAAGGAAGCGGGGAGTGGTCATACTGAGCGTGTTCCACCCTACTTACCGTAGTCGCTATGCATGACGTTACGAATTCTGGCTTCTTGGCGTCAAGGCTGGAATGCATTTTTCTATTTTCCGCAAAATATCCCACCACGGACTGATCCGGCCAATCACGTCACAGATATTTGTGGTTACCACGCTCCCAAGGGTGGTAAGCAAATAGTTACTATTTCGAGAAGGTTGGACCGGTCAGCGTTAGTAACTTTTCACGAAGTTGGAACGAAAATAGTAACTAATAGTTACTTCTGTTAGCAGGGTGGAACACGCTCAGTGAGTTAAAAATCATACCCAAACCATTAATCGATTCAGCACTAACCGCATCTTCAGTAAGGCTGTATATCAATAATTCAGTTTCCCATCACATCCTTATAAAACAAAATTATACTATACACACGGACGCGTGGAATTATGATTTAAGTATTTAAAGGATTGTTCAACATGCTGCATAGCGCTAGACCTGATGTTAACGTCTTAATTGGCCATATTCCTGTTCAGCACTTCCAAGCGGACTAGTTTCTGTTAATCCCCCCATGCCTCACCGTCATTATTTGGATCAGACATGGTAAAATAGATCCACAGGTTAGTGAGTGGAAAACCTGTCATTTGTGTCCGACATAATGGAGGTTTTGCATATGTTTTGGCAGCAGAAAGGGAAAGCGACCCACAACAATATGGATTCGACTTTTTACTATGTCTACACAAGTGTTGGTTAGACATAGTAAAAAGTCGAATCCATAGGGAAGTGGGTCACTTTCATTTTCTGCTGCTGAAACATATGCAAAACCTCCATTACCTGGGACACAGATGATAGGTTTTCCACTTATTAAACCGTGGATCTATTTTACCTGTCTGATCCAAGTAATGACGGTGAGGCATGGGGGGATTAACAGAAACTAGTCCGCTTGGAAGCGCTGAGCAGGAATATGGTCAATACACATCCTTGCTCACAGAAGAGAGTTAAAAAGGTTCTTATCAATGTAGCGTTCGGTGTTGCCACGCTGATACAATTTTTCGAGCTTCTAAAGATAACAAAAAAGTGTTCTTAGTAGGCTATTACTTGAAGTACACGCGTACAGTTTGACGTCCATTATACTGTAAAAAGTTAGGCTACTAAATTAACGGATGGACAGCATTGGTCCTCGAAATAATAATAAGCAGTCGTAACAGATCAAATGTGTTCTTTTGAATAAAAGTTATTTCGTCAACTCCCAACATAGCTTCCCACGGGTAACCCTGACGCCGCTGCTCCTTTCCTCGGCTCGATGGCGGAATCAACCAAGTGATCTGCATATGCGAAAGTAGAGCCTGGGTCTATTCTCCTTGTCCGTCTTATTACAGCGCGCACCGAGGAAAAGAGGAATCTGTAACACACCTATTTGAACAATGCTTAATCAAGGAGCCTTACCACAGAGCTGACCTGGAAGAGCTTAGCGCTAGATGACGGTCTGATCACATAGTTTTGATTGGCACTTTGATCCTTCATTGCTTGCATTGCCATCCGTCTGTGGCGCTCGCGTCGCCGTTTTTGCAAGCTTAATTCAGGGGGATTCCGTGTCTTCCCTTTTGCAACGTATTGGCGCCACCTACATTAGTCAAATACTGTGAGCGATTCATAAAGCAGAACTGGAACATTTGCTTATTTACCAGTAATGAGCATAATTAAAAGAGTTAATTCGGAAGCATTGACGCAGTCGCAATTCCTAGATCACCCACACTCAAACAGCTAGTATAAACAATGGGTCGGTACGACGGTGGTATCTATTCGGAAGCACAGGGATGGACGCTGTCGGATTTTTCCGATTGTAGCCGGACTCCGCGTGAACGATCTGTCGGACAAGAAAACACAGTTCAGATACGGATTCAGCATGTCTCCTTACGCCTAAATCAGAGCTTTGATGTGAAACGGCCACTCATAAAACAGGGCTGCAGTGCGCATATACGAATCTTAGCTGTACTTTGACCCAATGGATCCTCATTCCAAGTTTGAACAATATTTTTCGAGCCCCTTTCGAGAGTTATCGTGTTAACAGAAGGACGGACAGACGGACAAACTTCACGAAAATTTACTCTTCAACTTACGGTATTCTAAAAGATTTGAATACTTTAAAACTATGACGTGCTTTCAACAAATAACTCACCGTTTCGGCTATTTTAAGCCTTCGAGACCCATTGACTTGTAGCGAAAACACGGAAACAATTTACATAACCGGTTTTTCTGATGGAAAAACTTCTCGCAGACAACCGTCGACAGCGTGACGCACATCGAATGTAGCAAAACACGGCAAGTGAGAAAATCAGCGTGGTTTCATTCGAGGGGTTAGAATGTACCGTACGAAATTCGGGTCTCCGGGATTAGAAATCTATGGAGTGAGTATGGAAATAGGTTGCACTAGTATTATAGGTAAGACAGGTCCTTTGATATCCCAAAAACTACTTGAAACGGATATTTTGACAATCAGCCAATCAGGAGGTTCTGATTGCAGGTTCATTTCTACAAGCTGCGGCTATAGCTACAGCTATAGCTATATAGCTGTAGCCATAGCCATAGCTGAGAGCTATACTCATCAACTGTATTCATCTCTCCATCGTCCGTGTATCAAGAAGGTAGTAAAAAGTCTCGCAGTTGTAAAAAGTAACAAAACAAAAGGAAGGAACCCGATTGATAATTTGATTTCACTTTGCAATCTAGCTACGAATACCGTCTATTAAAAGGTGGCTCTATATGCCATTTACATCACTCTCAGCAATCATTAACCACTAGAATATATATATATATATATATATATATATATAGATATATATATTATATATATATATAATATATATATATATAATATATATTATGTATAATATATATATGTATATATATATATATACATATATATATATATGTATATATATATACATATATACAGTCTATTAAAAGGTGGCTCTATATGCCATTTACATCACTCTCAGCGATCATTAACCACTAGAATATATATATATATATATATATATGTATATATATAATATATATATGTATATATATATATACATTTATATATATATGTATATATATATACATATATAATAATTATTTATAACCCGCCAAATACAGAACGTGGTAGCGGAGTAAAGGGAATAACGCCTCAAAATTTGTCAAATTCATCTGAACTTGGATGATTTTTATGGGGAATTGCTCAGGGCATCTACCGAAATCTTGCTCAAGGAATCTACCGAAACTTTTCTCAGGGAATTTACTGGAGGCTGGATCAGGGGATCTACCAGACTTTGCCCCATGGAATCCATTAGAATTTTGGAATCTACCGGAATATTAGATGCAGCACTCCCAGTGACGCTACAAGAATGCCTTGTGCAACTCTGTAAGTAACTGCTTTGATCTTCCGTTCATTCCTTTCAACGAAAAAGTAAAGCCAAGGACTTGACAAGCCTTTCCTCCAATACGATTGTCCTATCTCTGGAACCATGAGCAAACAGTCCTTTCTATTCCTCCCTCCCCTCCCGTCTTCCGTGCGTCGTTCCGAGAGGAATACTGGCAATCAGTTTTCTCCATATCCTACTAATTCTTCTGCCCAATTTTTATGTAGTTTCATCCCATTATTTATTTCTGGTCATTTTGTTTCGTGTCTGTGTGTTTTTTAAATTTGTATTCCTCTTCTAGCGTTTAGCTATTCGGATTAATTATTAATTAATTAATTATTTTTAATTAATTAATTAATTTATTTATTTATTTATAACCCGCCGTTTTCAGAAAGCGGAGTAAATGAAGAAAATAAATAAAACACATAAACATACACAAAAAGACACTTAATTTCAATCGTCGGCCAGGAAGCAGTGTAGAAAAAAATAAAGAAAATTAAACTTGAGTGATTGATTGATTTCAACGTACATGGCCTTGGCGACTGGACACTGCTTCCAACGACCAGTCCCCTCAACTTTAATTATCATATTTTATTATTTTAACTCGCTGCAAGGAAAGCAGCAGAGCACAAAGATGAAACAAAATAAGAACAGACACCACAAGTGGTTCAGAAGATAAAAGAGATCGGGATCTGCGGTGAAGCTGTGATGGGATCTTGACGACATGTGATAATGACCGGCCGGAAGCTAAGGAAAATTTGTTTTTGTGAGAGACAAGGACGGAGCAAAACAAAGGGAATAAAAATATGAGCATCTGTATCACAACTAACAAACTGCAAAATAATTCGATTCCACACATGCTTCGTGGCATCACTAAACTATATTATCTGTCTATATTATCACAAATGGCCGTCTCAATCCCACCCCAAAAAAATTACGGCAGGCTATATGCACCTGATGAAAACACCAATAATTATAACACTTGTTATCGAGTTTCTTAAAAATTTGAAAGCTGTTCAATCCTCCCATCGCTCGCAGGAACTTGGACAATTCTAACGGTTCGGCTACTTTAAAGATCGCAAAAATTTTCTGCTACAGGTCCAGTAAGTAAGTAAGTAAATTGTTTCTGACCCATCATTTTCAAAAGCGGAGTATGTAAAAAAAAAAAAAAAAAATTAAACAAAACACAAAATAAATACAATAAACAAATACAATATACGATAAAAAAAAAAAAACAGTGCGATAGGCTGAGAAGGTATTTAGGCGAATGCGAATAAATATAAAGGAGTCTTTGTCGGTAAGCTATTAGCTAGCATTCTCCTGAAGAGATTTATATTCCGCCTCCCACCCCCCACCCCCACACGATGGTCGGATCGGGGAAATTACTGTATCCACGTTAATCTGGTCGGGCCCTTATACACCTGCCCAGTTTCATCGTCGTAGCAGATCTGAAAGTACCTTAACTCACGATAGCCGGAATTCCGGGAAACCCCGTCCAACTCCCCCCAAAGTGCCCCGATCCGGTCCGCCCCTGTCAATAATGTCTAGGCTTTATGCTTGTTCTTTCCACGAAGTTCCGTCCCAGTCCCTCGACCCTAACCGTTTCACGATATTTCCGGTGCCCCACCTCCAACTCCCCCCCCCCCCACAGTAATCGGATCCGGTCCTGGCTCCAAACAGAGCCTCTGAGGCACTTGCTCTTGCCACTTATCAAGTTTCATTCACATCCGATCACCCATTCGAAAGTTATACATGCCAGTAAATTCCGGATTCCGCCTCCCCCTCCCCCCCCCCCCCCACAATGGTCGGATCAGGGAAATGACCATTTCAAGTTAACCTGGTGGAGCCCTAATACGCGTGCCAAGTTTCTTCGTCCTAGCTCATGTGGAAGTGCCCGAACTAGCAAAAGTTGGACAAACCGACAGACATTACGATCGCTATATGGCACCTGAGCATGCTTAAGTGCCACAAAAACCTATATTTGATGTAGGGAAGGCACAACTTGAGAAGCCTCATTTGGTGGTGAAATCAGGTGCTCGGTCTCAGGCCCGTATCCAGAAATTTATTTCGGGGGGGGGGGCCTGCGAAAAAGACATAGATCAGAGGGAAAAGAATAAAATTATTATTTGTGTATGTTTCGGGGGGGGGGGTTACGGCCCGGTTTGACCTGAAGGGTTGAAAGCTTTTGCAAATCGGAAATAACAGGAACGGAGGGTGTGCTGATGATTACCAGATAGGAAATAACAAGACCAAAGGTTTCGATGGGATCCCAAAAATTCAATATCTGATCCAGACAACTGGGTCTTGTCTTAGCCAGATCTAGTCATCGCCAGACTCCTTGAACATTTTTACAATCAAAATTCAGAAACAGATTAAGGCCAAATAGCTAATCATCTGAGAAATACTTCCTGCCACTACCGCCAATTTCCCGATTTCGGCCAAACTCCAGAACTAATTGTCCGGCGGAAAAAAGAAAGCTCAAAAATGAACTCAGGGTATCTTCTTTCCCCACTAATGAACATCTAATCAACTTCAAAGAAAAATTTAACTTATAACAAATTTTCCGACTCCAGCCGGATTCCGGTCGAACTATATGTCTGGGTAAAATATGATTTTCACACACGGATTCAGCATCTCTTCACCCCTAAATCGGTTGTCTAATCAACTAGAAATAAAACTTTAACTGCTACCAATTTTCCGGTTTTGACCGGATTCCGGGCGAACTACATGTCCGGATAGAAAATAGATTTCACATAATTGTTCAGTATGTCTTCTTGCCCTAAATCGAACATCTAATCAACTTCAACTTCAACTTTTAATTTTAACAAACTTTCCGGTTTGGGCCGGATTTCGGGCGAACTACTTGTCCGTCGAGAAAATGGTTTTCACCATCGTCTTCGGCATGTCTTCCAACCCCTAAATCGAACATCTAATCAACTTAAGTTTACTTTTAACAAACTTTCCGGTTTTGGCCGGATTCCGGGCGAACTACATGTTCGATGACAAATGGTTTTCACCAAAGTGTTCAGCATGTCTTCTTACCCCATAATCGACTATCACATTAGCTGTTTCAAAATATTTTGTTTGCCCCTTAATTTGAAACCCCTCCCCACCCCTAAATGTAGGGCTACAAAGCCCATCTACGAACTTGACTGGTCCGACGACCCAACGAATCCTCACACCAAGTTTCATCAAAATATCTCATTCCCTTCGAGAGTTATCGTGCTTACAGACGAACGGACGGACAGACGGACAACTTTTCGATGTCATAGGTATTCCTCCACTTACGTTTTGGGATCCCAAAAACAAAAACTAACAGTGGAGTAAATAAGAAAACAACAACAAAACACATAAACCGAACAACTAAAATAATCTAGTAAGGCGGTGGTGAGGTTTTAACCTAAAATAGGCATCAGTCAATTAATCGTCATGTCGAGATTAAAGTGACTGACGGAAGTATAGTACATTTTACTAAGGGCTTCGCTGACATGTGCCCAAAATTAAAATAGGGTGCCTCAAAACTGGGGGTTAGTGTTGGGCGATATTCGAAATCGATAACGATACATCGATATATCGTACCAAATATCGATATCGAAACGTGAACATCGATATCGAAATCCATATTTGTTCATTTATAATTATTCACATAATCCAAAATAAGTTACATTTATGTATCCGAAACTTGATCAATATGTTCTTCGTTAGTCAGTTTTTATTTATTTGAAGTTTGAGTTCAAGCAAGGTGCTTTCTTACGACAATTTTAGTCTCAAATTTTGGCGAGACGATACGTATGCTATAGCGAAACATGGTACCAAAATATTGATATCGATATATCTATTATCGAATATCGAAAGTGAAAACATCGATATATCGAAAAATTCAAATATCGCCCAACACTACCGGGGGTTTGCATTCGACTGTGGCTGCTACTCACTTGCTTAAAGCCCTGCGCTTCGCCCTCCTTCCCCACCCAATGATGATTTTGATGATCTGCGTATAGCAAGAGGTAGTCTCCGACCCGGAAGTGCTAGCCAACGTGCTAGTAGAATGGAAGCGGGCTCGCTCAAGTCTCATCCGCTCCATTTCGCGCTTCTTGGTTTCAGAGAACTGTGTAGCAATGACAACGAGGCACAAATTGATCATGAAGAAAGAGCCAATCTGAAAAATAAGTTAAAGCACAACTCTTACTGGAAATAATAATAATGATAATAATATAATGCAAAAATAAGGCACAAGGCATCACTTATCGTGATGAAATGGCTCAGAAATATCATTACTTTCTACATGAAGTTAGCGATTTTCTGATTAGCGCTTGTTCTTATGTTATTTTTGCCCTTGGCTCTGACGATGCAGAAATTCATCTGTAACCATAACCCTTGAGGAAAAAATGATCCTGGTTAGGATCATCAACATATATGGTTCGGTCAAAAGTATTTTTGTTTTACTTTCCGGTTAAGATGCGCACTTTAACGGTGTTTTCTAAGCAAAACTCTTGAGGCAAAAATGGCCATGAGCTCTGGGGATCATAAAAAAGTAAATTCTGCTTAGAAGTATTTTTTTTTGTTGCTTTGCTATTAAGATGAGTACTTTAAGGGATGGTCGGATCTGCGAAGTGACATTTCTAAGCCAATCTTTTTAAGTCTCTAATGTCCAAGCCAAGTTTCAATGTCCTAGCACATCTGTAAGTACATTAAATCGCGATCACCGGAAATCCGACCCCCCCCCCCTCTAACTACCCCCAGAGTGCCCGAATCCGGTCCGGTTCCGTCACTGACGTATTCTAGGGCTTATGCTTGTTCTTTCCACCAAGTTTCATCCCAATCGCTACACTCTAAGCGTGTCATAAAATTTCCGGTGCCCCCAGAGGTGCTGCGAGTCCGCTCTGATGCGATGCGACAAGGCCGAGACCGAAGTGACGCTCACGACTCAAGACGAGTTCGCGAAAAAAAATCATTCGAGGCGAGATGAGACCGAGTCCGCGAAAAAGGTGTCACGCCCCAAGTCCTAGATGACGAATGAAATTTGAAGCTGTACCAAGGGAAAAGCCGTATCCAGGGGGGGGGGGGTTATGTCTTTTTGTCCGACCCGCAGGCCAGGTCCGATCCGCAAGAACCTTGTTACCTCCGGTTCATAATTTTAATTCTTAAACCTCGAAGGTATTACTTGACTTAATCCTACATGGAAAGGTTACGACATAACCATCCCTTGACCAATCTCTTGAATTGGTCCCCGGAGACGTCAATTTCACTTTGAAATTGCCGTCTCTTGAACTCGGGTGACTCGGCCGGATTTCGAGACGATACGAGTCCCAGAAAAAGGTGTCTCAAGTCGAGTCCAGAGTCCGAGTCCACCACCTCTGCCCCCCCCCCCCCCCCCGACTCCTCCACATTGATCGGATCCTATCCGCACTTAAAATGGGACACCTTAGACATGAGTTCTCTCCGAATATCAAGTTTTATTAAGATCCGATCACCCGTTGAAAAGTTGGACATACCTCAAGATTTCGGATTCCCCCCCCCCCTCCACTCCCCCACGATGGTCAAATCAGAGAAGCGACTATTCTTAAGCTGAAATTGTCGAGTCCCTGATACGTCGGCCAATTTTTCATCGTCCTAGCACATGTGTATGCATCTTAACTCGGGATCGCCGGAATTTCGGAACCCTCCCCCCACAGTGCCCTGACCGGGTCCGATCTTGCCACTATGCATCTAGGGCTTGTCCTTGTTCTTCCTACCAAGTTTCATCCCGACCCGTAAATTCTGAACATGTCACAGGATTTCCGGTCACCCCCCTTCCAATTCCCCCCAAAGTCACGGAATCCATTCCGGACTTCAAGTGTGACATCTGTGACATGAGGTCTTTCCAAATATCACGCTTTATTAAGATCCGATTCCCGTTCAAAAATTATACATGTATGCGTCAACATTCCGGACTGCCCCTCCCTCCACTCCCCCCCCCCACGGTGGTCGGATCGGGGAAGTGACTATTTCCAAGTTAGTTTGGTCGGGTCCGTAATAAGCCTGCCAAGTTTCATTGTCCGAGCACTCCTGGAAGTACCCTAATCGAGAATAGTGGCCTGGGCGAAGCTGCAAGTGCCATAAAAACCCAGTTCGTTCTACAGCTTCAATCCTGAAAAGTCCCAGTCAATCATAACTTCCACATGTAAGAAACTCCAGTACTCGGTCTAACACTCTCATCGATCAAACGCTAGACTTGGAAAAGTCTAGAAGCGTAAGAGACAAAGTGGAGTAATAAACGTCCTCGACTGGAGCATATTATTTGACAGAAAACAAGAGTGATGTGTTTCCCCACGGCTACGCCCCATTTAAAGGAAGGCATCATATTGGAGATTGGAGAGCCATGTGTCAGGGTTTGTCGGTTAGAGCTGGGTTCTATCTTCATGAAGCACAAATAATCACAAGAAGCCTCCCCATCTCTGTAATGCGACCCTGCAGAGTCGAATATATTCTCGATACCCTGCCCGACCCAAACTAGCCGGAGGGTAGGAGCAACGTGGAACATCATAATTAAATAAAATAGAAAAACGAAATTTTCGTTTTTTTCTTGATCAGCTAGTTACCCCTCTAAGATGATGTGCGAGGGATAAATTCATTCTGATCAATCAGTTCAATCTCAATCAATTGATCAATCAAAAATCAGTTCTGTGGAAGGTTTTATTCAAAGTAGTTGACACACATTATGGATTTTTGGAGTGGGCCGTTTTCTGGGTGAAAGCTTCTTCACTTTCCCAGGCGGAGGGTAAATTGTAAATATATACAGAATTCAGAATTGTAAATAATCACAAATTTATACATACACACTTTGAAAACGCACATTTTATCTTTCGTTATTTTAATCTTATCTGCATGTCGTTCAGTCCGTATCGTTCTTCTGGTTTTTAGTTACATTCCGTCTTATTGTGTTGGGGCCACTATTGCCTGGGGCCAAAAAGGATGGTTTTTGCTTCTGATTGAGCCACAGCCTACAGTGTGCGAACTAAAGTGGAGCTGTATAGCCTATCTCAGAGAGGACTATTTGAAGTTATGCAGCCAAGCTTTCGTTTCATCAAATCATGTTTCTGCTTTCGAGTGGAAAGCTCCATTCTAGCAGGCAAGGAGACAAGCACCAGTTTTAAACTGAAGATGGACTAAGATCTATAAGTACGAAATATGTGCGGCAGTTGCCTGGCCCCACAGCCAATACATCTTCTTTGAGTGATCAATAGAAAGAATTTACAGAATCAAAAATGGGTCATTTTGGTCACGGGTCCGAAAGTGGTGCCATCTGTTGTTTCTATCCGTTTTCTGTTTGTGATTTCAGCTGAGTTTATCATTCCATTTCTTACACTTGAGAGTGAGTAAGATAAATGTAATCAGGTGGACCTCTTAAACATTAAAAGTTCTCTCAATGCTGAAGAAATTAGAGCTTATCCTTTGCTCCTTTCTAAGTGGTGAAATTAGAAAGTTGGCCTACGGCAAAAAAGTCAACTTTTGAACTAATACAGATAGAATTTTTTTTTCCAACGGCATTCGGTAGACCTGGATGAGTTGATCAAAGTATATGCCATCTGTTTTTTGGTACAAAATTCCTTCATGGGATACAACAGTTTGAAAATTTGGAGGGGTTGACAACTTCAGTAGTGAGAGAAATAGAAAACCGTGATTTTCGGGTTTTTTTTTCTTGATCAGCTAATTATCCCTCTAGGATGATGTGCCAGGGATAAATATAAATTCGGATATTTCGGCTGCACTACCGGCAAACCGTCCTCAGCGAAAAACAAAACAAAACTAAATCATAAAATCAACCACAATCACAACAGGAGAACGATGCGGAACCAACAAACAATGAGACGAGATGTAACTAAAAACCAGAAGAAAACGGTGCGGATGCAGATAAAAATAAAATAACGAAAGATAAAATGTGCGTGTTAAAAGTGTATATGTACAAATCTGTGACTATTTATCACAGTTCACGTTGCCTAGGCAACGTAGGTCTAGTTGTTTGTTGGTTCCGCATCGTTTTCCTGTTGTTAGTGGTGGATTTTAGAGTTTAGTTTTGTTTTTTTTCGCTGAGGACGGTTTGCCCGAAGTGCAACAGAAACATCCGAAATTGTATTTATCCCTCGCACATCATCCTGGAGGGGTAACTAGCTGATCAAGAAAAACCACGAAAATCTCGTTTTTCCATTTTATCTGAAATGAATGGTCAGCTTGGCTTCAAACCTTATAAACATCATAATTCGTTGCTTATACACACATCTATACCGCAGGAGACCAGCAGAAGAAATTTCATTATGAACGCCGTCCTTTACAGCTTATTGGTTGTCTACCCTTGTCAGCTCACACATGACGAGCTGTGGAGCGGGCCTCCTATAGTTTTTCATCTGTTATGTGCAGCGGCAAAGAGGGAAGTTGACGGGTCTCGACTGAATCTCAGAGCAAGTACCTCTGGCTCCGCTCAGTTTTCTCAGGGTATCCATAGCCGCTGCATGGGACCAAAGACGTAGGTTCTATTGGATTATCTGTTCTTGTCTCAACGTTCAACTTCCGCGATAATTTCCGAACTCGGAGAGTATTTGCGGGAGAGCGGGTGATGTAAAAACAGAGACAAGCGAATACTGCGACTGGTAAAAACCGTGTCGGACAAAAATGCTAATAAGCTAAAAGAGGGAGTCGCGGGCTTTCCTAGATTAAACCCCGACCGTGACCGGAAATTCCGGCATATTTCGCCGGAATTTCGTGCCGGTTTCGGAGGTCACGGTAGGGGTATGACAGTCGCTTATGGTATGGCGTGGAGTAGGTAGGCACATGGATTGAACAGTAGGAAGAAACAAAAACGAGAGGGAACAAGAAAGAAGGAAGAATATTTTCAAGACATACGAAATTCATAGTGGAGTCAGTACTCACCACTATCAGTAGTACGAAGTAGACGAACACCCAGAACGAATGTGCATCTTGTATGTAGTACATAATATCTGTCCATCCTTCCAAACTGATCACTAAGAATATCGCCACCCATGCCAATCCTATGTTATCAAATGATATCGCACCCTGGAAAGGGTTTTTATCGCCAGCTTTGCAAACTGAATAATATTTATTCCAATTGACGCAGCTGCCATCTGGTAGGGGCAAGTTCGAGTCGTTCGCTTTAGCGTCTAGAGTACACTCCCTTTTCTCCATTTTCATCAGAGGGAGATTTGAACACGAATGCATACCGTGGTCTTTCGGAAAGGAACAGAGATAATCCTTTTCAACTTCTTGAAATTTGTAGTAATTAGATAGCGGTCTGGAAATATAAATATATATAAATAATAAGTTGCAGATTTCTGCGAACATAAAATAAATCACACTGAGGGAGTTTTTACAGCGTTTTTTAGAGGCTAGCTGAAGAGCAAACTTTTTGAAGAGCAAAAAAAAGAAGAGCAACCTGTCTTAATAAACTATTTAGTCTACATTTGATCAGGGACCCATAAATTCCCTGTAATGACTCGCCATTCAGGGGGCTTGTCAATAATAGATTTTTGATGCGCTCTTGACCGAGCGTCAGATAGTTCGAGAAATACCCACGGGGATAAAATACCCGACTATCCAGATAGACAAAATTTTTCGCAGCTGTTGTGCTGAACTAAGAATATTTCTCTGTAGTGGAAGAGTATCCTTGATCTTTTATCCTAGCTTAGGTACCTGGTGGCATGCTGGCAATTTTGTCTATCTGAGCAAGAACGCCGATTCGACCCAAGCGGAATTTTTGGAAACTAGGTGAGGCTCGGGCAACATAGCAACATAGAAGCATAGGAAATGACAAGCCCCCTGAATGGCGAGTCATTACAGGAAATTTATGGGTTCCTGATTTGGTCAAGCAAAGTTTAGAGGTGTTTCGCTGAGAACCATCTGGTTGCACTGAAAAAATATCTCAAACTCCTTGCGGACAACAAGCGAGGATAACATTAGTATCGTGAACGCTCTTGTATGGTACGTGGAACATGTCCTGCACTTCTGCGTGCAAAGCTCTCGATCCAATGGGTTCTTCTTAAGGCCGAATCCAGGGGGGGGTAGGGGTTGACCCCCCCCCCGAAACATGGAAAAAATAATAATCATTTTTTATAGGCTTTTCCTTCTGATCTACGTTTTTTTTTTTTACTTTTTTGTCCGGCCCGCAGGCACCCCCCGAAATAAGTTCCCGGATACGGGCCTGGTTCTTCTCCCTGGTATATATTTTGAATCTTCTTGATTTTATCTTTTTTTTTTCTTTACCTGCTGTTTTAATATTTCTATCAACTGACCGGGGCAATCAAAAATTATTATATTTAAGTGAATTAGTACAAAGCAATTATACATCGCCGGGTGGAAATAGTTATCAACTAGTCCTATCTAAGACGACATTGTGAATTCTAGGAGTGGTTCCAGCACTTGGTGTCTCATCAATATTCCAGAACTCTTGAGAAAGAGGATTTGTTCCTAGTTGACTAGTTTCTAGTCAATTGGTGTCGACTACACTGTCAAAAGTTCCATAAAAGATAACACAACGATGCGCAGTTTCAACACACAACACTTGGGATGCAATCAGTTGTTATCTTAAAAACATAATGCATAACAAGCACTGCCGAAAAGCCGAAAAATGCCAAAAAATCATTTGTTAACTTCTTTGTTTGTTGTCAGGATATCGGAAAATTCAGCAGATGCTCTTTTGGCGGTTTTTCAGCTCTTCCTCGAAATGCATGTTATGTTTCATGCATAACGTTTCAAAATCACAACGGATCCGATTACATCCCAAGTGTTGTCTGTTGAAATTGCACATACTACTGTTATTTGTTTGAAACTTTTGACAGTGTGGAAACTTTCTAAGGTTGCCTAATGGTTCCTTGGTGAAGTTCTGGCTTGCTCAGTTCCTAATATCAACTTCTTAATCACACCTTTGTTTATTTGGTCGCAGACACTGAAGAAAAAATATCAATATAGTAAGCCATTCCTCATTTACGGCGAACTCGGGGGTTGGTGATTGTAACGTTACCTAGCCTACTATGTTTAAGTTCTCTTTTTTTATGGCTGAGTCTGGATTCTGAAAACCGAAGTCTACATACATATTATTACGACTAATCCCGTTACAGATAACGCAGCGGTAGAAATGAAATGGTCGCCAAAGTATATACCCCCTAGGTTGAATGGCAAAACAAAACTAAACGAGTTCCCCAGGGGTTCCGCAGAAACTATGACAGAATCAGCAAGGTCCGCAAACACTAGCAAGACGTTCATCTCTTTCTTGTGGCGAATGTGCGTCATCCACAGGCCGCAAACTGCTTGTACCGACAGGTCACGAGTGAAACAGAAATATTTCTTAGTTTCTTGTAACCCGAGCCCGATGCTGCCACCTGTTAATGTTCACTCAACCTTAGGCAATATTGGTTTCAGCCAGTAAGTCAAAGCTGTTCTCTTCCCTGGTATTTTAACGTCAACATACAAAAGAATACTCCGCGAAATAGGATTTTATGAACTTACAGCCTAGGGGGTAAGAAAAAGGTTGTGTTTTATTTTGCTGGAAATACTGAAATATCCGATGATTGAACGTAGTAGGATAAAGTACAGATATACACGCTAGTTCGGACTACTGAAGCTCTCATTAAGGTACGTTCCCCACAGGGAGGCGCAGGGCCGTATCCAGGCGGGGGGGGGGGGGGGGGGGCTAGGGGCCCCCCCCCCCCCCCCGAACATACAAAAATAAAAAAATTATATGCTTTTAGCTCTGATCTATATCTTTTTTGTCCAACCTGCAGGCCACCCCCCCCCCCCCCCCAGAAATAAATTCCTGGATACGAGCCTGCTGAGGCGTATTCCGCATGAGTATTTTCGGATGCAACTGCGGACTGTGCGTGCACATAGCTGAAAACTTCTTTGCTATCCGACCATACTCGAGCTTCATTGCAGCAATGCAAAACCCTGATTCGTAATCAGGGTTAGTTTGATACGAAGGGTATACTGACTAAACCTGTACGTGTACAACTGTTCAACTTGGAGGCTAGTGCTAGTCGCCCTATTGGCTGAATGACAGACAACAAATTCGAGCAACATTCATACGAACATAGAACACAACAGTAAGACGTCTACCTAACGCTGAACTAGACAACAGTCTATTCCATACCTTAGGCGAACTAATGTGCTACCACACATCCAGTAGGGATCTATAGCCTGAAAAACACAGGACCTATCCCCTCCCCCAATCAAGGGGTTTAGGACAACAGCATTTCTACACCCATGCATACATTTTCTCAAGATCGTGGATACACACCCTCTTGATCAAGTAACCTACAAGACAGTCAAGTCATTCTAACCATTATCAATTAAAAGGCAATTCTTGTCAATGTTTTCTCAGGTTCCCTATATACCTACACGACAGCTTTTCAAACTCCCACGCTAAGGTAATAACCTTCAGATTAACTTTCCGTTCAAGAAGCTAGAAGCTTCTGTTCTCACCCTTCTCTTAATAATTTCCACCCTTTTCATTTATCCGCTCGTAAGGTTTAATGCCCGAAGTTTTGCTATTTTCTAATTGATTTCAAAATCACTGTTACATATTTCAAGGTGAAGTACCCATTAGCCTATAGCTTCAATTAACAAGAAATACAAATAGATAGCCGTAAAGGTTACAGTATTATTCTAAATCGCAACTTCGCCAGGGCGATGTATTATTATTTTCAAAAGCTTCTAATGCCTGCATTGTAGCTCGAATAACTCTTTGCCCATCCATATAACAGTCTTGTTTTGTTTCTCTATTTAGGCTACATGGTGTACTAATCGTTTTATCAGAGAGATCAGTGATAACTCAATAACCAACTGTCCTAAATTAAGCTTATGCAGTCCTCTTCTGAACAAGCAGTTCCTCATTCCTCATCTCATCCTATTCCCAGCCGCTCATTCAAAAATACTAGTACACTAGCTATTTGTTTTAGACGTCATGCTCAAGTTATGTTAAATCTGACACTACACTAACATGAGACAGACACCATGTTAATACCTCGCTAGAGTTTTTGGCTTATAGTAGTTGGGAAGTTCTCCGTCCGGGGTGTTGCTAGCCAAATAAAAATTGC
This sequence comes from Branchinecta lynchi, assembly GCA_023053575.1. Lineage (NCBI taxonomy): Eukaryota > Metazoa > Arthropoda > Branchiopoda > Anostraca > Branchinectidae > Branchinecta > Branchinecta lynchi. The sequence continues at coordinate 2,897,064 of JAKZAP010000021.1, read as the reverse complement.
TGTGATTAAAATTAAACTGGTAAGAGTTTTATCAACAATTTTCGGGACTTGGAATGGGTTTTAGAACAGCCAGGGGTGCAAGATGGATTGGTGGCTGCTTCAGATAGCTTGGGGCCTCAGAGCAATCTTCCCAGTACAAATGAACCATAATTAAGCAACTTGGTTAATAGATGGTTCTAGTTACTTATTTTTAGTCACTTACGAGATGTTCAACAAAAAACATTTTCTTACAAAGAACTACCAAAGTTCAGGGACTGTGCCCTCCCTAAAAACCAGGTTAAGTACACAAATCCCACTTCTTTCAATGCACAACTATGTTAGTGAGTATAGGATACTATAGTACAGTAGAGGTATATTACATCTGACAATTCAACAATTCAGGCTACCAAATATTTATGCAGAGAAATAAGCTTAAACAACAGTTCATGTAAAACGAGGTCAACTCATTATAGCACATATTAGTTGCGTTTTTGCAGATACCATGGTATCTGACACCACAGCCTTCAAGTGTTTTTGCAGTTATTGCAGTATCTGGCCAGTTACTGTTGTAACCGATGGTGGCATCTGAAAAAGTTATCTCATTTTTATCATCACCGACACAAGAGCCAAAGCTTGTTTAAAACTGTTGGGGCAACTTGTGATGTTAGCGAATATCAGTTCTTCTTTTAGAATGACTTCTAAAAGTGAGAATTCGGCAATTATCGTTTTGCAAAGCAACCGTACCGTAGTATTAGATATCATGGTAACTGCAAAAACAATAAAATGCAGATCCAGTTATACAAAAATGCAGCCATTGTGATATTTTGAAGATTTCACTCTTTTTTGCTCCATCGACTTTCACACTCTAATGGCAAGGTTACAGCATCCAATTTTACTTCAACAGTTTTGCATTACTTTTATGATGTAGGGGTCTCCCCCCCCCCATGTTTTCGTTCAGTCGATAAGAAATAGCCCGGTTTTTCGTGGATTTGTGTCGATTTTTTTTTAATGTTTGATTTCTTCTTGAAAACAGTAGTTTTTTCTTAACATCAGTCCATTTTTCGTCAGCAAAAACACAGTCGGTAAAAATGACCAGTCAGTGGGTAAATATGTTACCCTCAGGCCCCCGACCCAAACCTTTCGGCTAGAAATGCCACTGACCCCAACAAACAGATGACATTATTTACGTTTGACTGTTGTTCAGAGGCAAAAACGGAACCAAGGTAGTCTAAAGTTCAGAGAGATGTTCAGAGAAGTATACCTGACCTGTACTATATCAAGACCGTATGTGAGTCGTAGCTCAGCTTTTCGCATTTTTCCTTTCGAAGTTTGATTGTTTGAGAAATTTTTAAATTTAACAAGAAAAGAGTTTCCTGTTGCCTAATCTGATAGGCAAACTATTCGCCTTTTGCTTAATCTTAAGATAAACTAGCAGAACTCAGGAAGCGACAAACTTGCCACAATGTTAGGACCAGGTTAGGACTGTTAATACCCTAACTATGAAGGTAAAGCTGCACAAGAGATGCATGTTAGTACATTCAAAACTTTAGACTCGGTTGGTTATGCATAACAAAGAACACTGCTTAATACTTGAAATCTTACAGAGCGGACCGAACTTTTTCGCTGAAAACGGGTTGCAGGTCTCTGAAATGATTATAAACTGACATAAGGGTAACCACTGGAATCAGTTATTACACTGCCTTCACTTTTATCACTAACAAAACCACATCTAAGCAAAAACTAATTGCAAAAAACTTGGAGGTGTTTCGACCAGATTTGGACTAGCCTAGGCTAGCCTACAATCCTACATTTCAGTCTTTTTGGAGTCAACTAAGTCTTTTAAAATTTCCAATTCCAAAAAACTGAGAGTAGGCTATGTGGATTACGCTTTAGTCCTTTCACCCCTTTGACGTCAAAATCGTATTTTCAGAGGTTCAGAATCCAGCGTCTTCTTTAGGATCTGAATCATCATAGTATAGATCGGCCTTTCAATATGCAAAGGAAGTTGCATATCGATGATTGGTTCAAATGCTTCTGGTATCTTTAGAGGCATTTAGCGTTTCGAAAAATTTAGATGTTCAGTCTTTGGCTTTTGAACTTTCCGCCATGAACATTACCCAGCGACATTCCCTCGCATAGAGCTAATCCCACTCACCAAAGTATAAAAGTATCCTAAATAACAAATTCCGCAGGTGTTGCCAGTTTTGCCTATGACTTGGAAGAACAATACGCGACTTCATTTGCTCCATTGATCTTACTATTTCCGTTCGAAAAAACACTTCAACACTTTACTAATAATCTAACATACTTCCTTTCAACTATAAAACATTAGATACCTGAAGTAAATACGGCCAAAACAATAACGGAGATGGTCTATTGACGCGAAAGCAAAACCGCATCACGCGAAAACACCACAGGGCAAAAACCGCAAAAAGTAATGTAGCGACAAGAAGAAAACCGCGCCGGTAAAGACCACAAAAGTTATTATCATCATAGGTCAGGTTTGCGTCAAGGAGGATGAACCAAGAATACCTTTGGATTCTACAAGTCTTTACAAGTGTAAAGTATTCGAATAATAAACATACTGACTTCCAAGTTCCAACTATAGGCGTATTTTCGCCGTTCCCCGAGGACTCCTCGGGGAATCGAAGGGAACGGCGAGAATAGAGGGAATTACTCCACGCGGACTTCGCGTCCGGAAAACAACGAGAACATGGGGAATGCTTCCAAAATCAATTTTCTTCTAAAAATAAATATGTAGTTGACGAAATTAGTCCGGATCCACTTTATTTTTGTTTTGTTTTGTTCTGATTATTTTTAATTAATTTTACATTGCACCGAAACCAGCAAAAATTGATTCCTCTCTGAATCTGAAAGGGAGGCCTTTTTGATGATGGTGATGATAATTGGAGCATTTCCCCTCCTTGGGGACTCGCGAGAATACGGGGAGTGAGTCCCTGGGACAAAGAAAAACGCGGGTACTCCTCAAGTGGAGTACTCGGGGAGCGGCAAGAATACGCCTTATGGGTCAACAAGAGAAAAGGAAATAATTGTGGGATAATAGCCTTTTCAAATGCTACGACCTCATGATATTTAGGATTTGCCACGTGTCGTTTTTTGCCTATCGCTGTGTTCACTTGGCGCGATTTTTGGTTTCACTATACATCGTATTTACCGCCCCTGTATTTGTTTTCACATAACTGAGCAGGACCGGTTAGCGTGCACAAGCAAGTAAGTTCGATCTGTGCTTTGGGTTTGTTCTGCCAGATCCACCCAAGGTCTACCCACACGGAGATTGCGGAAATCTCGAGACGCAGAATGTAAAGGAAGCTGCTCAGATCATTTCTTCGCTGATGAACATAATACCTTGATTAGACGTACTCCAGTGCGAACGTTAAAGAATAGAGTTTCAGAATATCAAGAATCGTAGATAAGGACCAATTAGTCTCCGACCATCGCTTTTATACTGTTGTACTTGATTGGTACCCTATACTCCGAATGTACTTTCTAGTACAATCCGACATACGAGGCTGGCCCCAGTGTTGCCTCCCGTCAAAATACAGTTTGCTAAATTCTGGAGTAATTTTACTAGAGTTTACAAATTTGCTAACTCAGCCTTGATTTTGATAACCGATAAAATCAAGAACTGTCTGTCTGGCCCTGCAGTTGACTGGAGTAAGCTGTAGATATTGAGAAGTGGGTGGATACTAAATTCTCGGTACTTCCCTGACTTCATTGAAAGACATCCGGCCTAGACCATTTTGTTTTACCAAGTATCGAAGTTTACCTATCAAATGTCGTCAAAAATTTACCAGATTGAATTTTTTCTACTAGACCGTTTCTGTTTTACTATGAGCGTGTTCCACCCTACTTACCATAGTTACTATGCATGACGTCACAAATTCTGGCTTCTTGGCGTCAAGACTGGAACACATTTTTCAATTTTCAGCAAAATATAGAGTCACGGTCTGATCCGGCCAATCACGTCACAGCTATTCATAGTTACCACGCTTATTACCCTCCCAAGCGTGGTTAGCAAATAGTTACTATTTCGAGAAGGTTGGAACGGTCAGCGTAGTAACTTTTCACAAGTATGGAACAAAAATAGTAACTAATAGTTACTATTGTTAGAAGGGTGGAACACGCTCTATATCTAGTTAAATCCAACTGCCGGTGACAACCCTCATGGCACGATTAATTTTTCGGTTCCGCACCGACAAGCTATCCAACAGACCTGGGAGAAACTGAGAGAGGTGGTAGAAGTTCACGGAGAAATCATAATAGTAAGACGTCCTAGACAATCGAAAGAATCTGATTGAAGTATTTGATCGGATAAGAGGTTATCTCCACTGTACTGGACAGCCGGCGCTTTACTCTAAATATGCAGTCATACTTACAAATAAGATGGGGGGGAGACACCTTCTGGCAATTCCAAAAAGCACCTCTGACGCAACATTCCCGCCCACAACTGAACGCCGACAATCCCGAATATGAAGAAAACGAAGAAACATAACAATAGGACGTTGCCCAGCATAGGCAACGTATCTAGGAGCAACATCACGAGGATCCGCATACCTGAAACGAAATTAAATATATTTAGTTCTGAAGTACCAATAGGATCGGATATACGTGTGCAACAAAAGCATTTCCGAGGGCATCCCACTGCAACAACTTATCCGAAAAGTTCATCTACCAAAGTAGGTCTCTTTCAAGAGCTTTTGGTAAACTCCTTCGATAGGTGATTGATTGACAGATTTACTTAAAGCACACCTCGCACTATTTACTGTTTGTGTTACAACATTCAAAACTCCCTGAATAGTGTAAACCTACACTGTAAAAAAGTTTCTCCGAGAAAGGATTAAAGCTAACTGAGTATTGGCTACTGGGATTAATCTTATCTCTATTGGTATAAGATTGATCCGAATTAGAGATAATCTTAACTCCGTCAGCGATATTTCGGCCCTTCTTGGCAAGGGTCCTCGTCAGGCTGTCAATTGTTTAACATTTTTAACATTGTTTGAATAAATGTTTCAAAGTCAGCTTGGGCTCAAAGAATATTTAATCTTAACTCAGTAGAGACAAGAATAATTAAATTAAATTAAATTCTATTTGTAATCCGTCTACGGTTGCGTTCCGGGACTTCATCGTTAACAAATTGTTAACAGTTGTCAACTTTTTGCGTTCCACGTTTCTGATTTCAAAATGTAAGCTCCGCCCACCTACAATTTCCGCTCCAGAGCTTAACGATTGTTAACTATTTTGCAACGATGGTCGGTGAGCATCGTTGCAAAATAGTTAACAATTGTAGAACTGGGAAAAGTTAACAATCGTTAAAGCTGCAGTTAGCTCCGCCCCGAAGTAAAGTTAACGATTGTTAACAATTGTTAAGTCTGGGGAACGCAACCTAGGTAAAGACAGATAACGTGTCCGAAAGCTCCGAAATGAACGAAAATGCTTAATTAATTCGCTTTCGGACTTAAATTTTCGCTCAACTAATGCAGCATTAAGTCAGCATAAAATTCATCGACGAATTCAGCAAGAATGCTAAATTTTATGCTGAATTTCCAAGAAGAAACTGGGGAGTACGGCGATTCTCTCAGTGTTTTCGCTTGACAAACATACACATTCAAAAACACAACTGACAATTCGGCAAACATTCAAATCCTAAGACAACTGGCCATCATGGCCAACGAAGAAAGGAAAAATAAGAAGGTTGGATATCAGTAGCTGATCCTTTTTTTCAGCTCTGTAGGCCTACAGCTAATTCTTTTTTCTTCTTTTTCTTCCTGACTTAAATTTTGGTATTCTAGAAGTGTCAGAGAAGAAAGAAAGGTAAGAGCTTTCGGACAAAAAAGAAAAAGAAAATGCAGCATTAGTGCAGCATTTACAGCGCCAAAAAGCTTTCGGACACGTTCAGAGTATGGTAAAAAATGAAAAGAGAGATAGACAACAGGCATCTGCTGGAGATACATTGATGTTGTACCATAGTGTTGTTGTTTGTATGTTAGTTTATGGCGAAAGCTGAATTAAAAAGTTAATAATAATAATAATAACATCAACAGCAACCAAAATGATTAAAATTCAGTAAACCGTTCAGTTTCAGTTTTCCTTAAAATTCAGTTTTCCTTCCTCCTCTTGATGGTTCTCAGGACAGCCGCATACGGAACTTTTAGATGAGACGGCTGTTCTTTGTCCAGGGGGGGGGGGGGGGAGGCGTAGCAAATTTTTCGAAAACCGAAAGAAAACGGAACGAATTTGACGAATATTTTCGTTACTGAATATGGTACAGAAAGGGGAAAGATGCAAAACGTGTGGAAGAGTAGTGGCATTGTAGATGTAGGCAAGAATCTGTCGGTTAAACTGCAACTTTCCAGAGACGATACGGGCATAAGCTCCAATGATGCACTTCAGCAAATGAGCTATCTGTAAGTTTCAAGTGGTTTTCATTGAATCTCCGATTGGCAGTCCTAGGTACGTCAGACTAGATTTGCTCTGCACTTGGCATCCTATAAGGTCGATGATTGTTGGCTCACTCGAATGGTTATTAAACATCAAGAATTCAGTTTTTCCCTTGTTGAATTTAAGTCCAATGCCACCATATTCCGAAACTAGTGATCGAAAAGCACTTTCGATACGATTTGTAACACGACTAAGATTCAGAATGTCATCAACATATGCTATCACTGAGCAGCTGATGCCATCATCCACACAAGTGCAAGGGGTTTTGGACTGGGCGTTCAGGACAGCATTGTCAATGACGTAGGGCTAGTAATAGCTCCTTACCCTGACTCCTTTAAACATTCTGGCTTCAGGAAGCTGTAGATATAATTCTAAACTACTGAAATCAGAACACTTCTTGTCACATTGGACGACTTTCAACTTTGCTCGAAGATTGGCATACATGCATGCGACAAGCCGTATGGCTTACTCCTGTATTGAATAAAATAAATAAATAACTCTGATGACCCCCTATTGCAGGCCACGAGTGCGAAGCTCTAGCAATGCTTGTGGATGGACGACAGATTCAAAGGCTCTTTTGACCTCATAATCCCTGTAACACATACTGCAAGATTTTATTTTTCAGTGTAGGCTCTACTTTTAATAAATTATCCATGGTTTTCAAGTTCATCTTAAAAGCCAACTTATTTTTGTCATTTAACTGAATACACTGAATTATTTGGATTCTGCTAAGGGATTATTTCTATTTTCCACTGTCTGTTCTAGTGGTGACGTTGAGAATATCTACGGCCGCAGTTCTACTATGACGCGGAAAATTTGAATGAAATGCGGCTTTTCAGTGGGCAGTGATGAGATTGGTGAAGACTGCTTAACTCCTCAACACAAGTATTTTACAAATCTCTTTCGTCAAGCATACAACACCGGCACAAGCGCATAGAGGCACCATAAATACGACCGGGAAAGTCCAATATTCTAAAATCTACGAAAACCTACTATTCGTGAATAGCGGAGCTACGACGTAACGCATTCTCATCGGGTTTTCAACTCTCTTTAAGTAAATAAATAATGGCTGATTAGATTGTACTATCTCTGTCCTTTTCGGTTAAATTTTACGCCTCTTCCCAGACCCATTGACTTCTAGCAACAAGAGCTAAGAAGCTCATATAATCCTTTGCAAGCAAAACTCCTCAGGCACGAGCGACCACGAGCTGTTGGTGATCATAGAATGTACCATTTCGTCAAAAATATTTATTATTTTGCACTGTGCGGTGATGATGCACACTTTGAGGGCTATGAATTTGTTTTTAAGCAAAACCATCGAGGCACAAATGACCATGGGCCCTTTGAGATAATGAAAATGTATATTTTGTCAAAATTCATTTTTCCCTTTTCAGTTAGGATGTGCAATTAGGGCACTAGAATTTTTTTTTTAGAAAAATCCCTAAGGTAGAAATTACCATGGGCCTTTGGGGATCATGAAATGTATTGTTTGCACGAAACTTTTTGTTTGTGCTTTGCGGTTAAGATATGCGAAGGCTTACTCCTTTATTGAATAAAATAAATAAAAATAAGAACTTCAAGGAATTAATTTGTAAGCTAAACTCTTGAGGTAAAAAGGACCACGGGCCCTTTGAGATCACGAAAATGTCTCTTTTGGTCAAAATTATTCTTTCACTTTGGGTTTGGGATGCGCACTTTAAGGGCGATATAAATTCGTTTGTAACCAAAACCCTTGAGGCAGGAATGATCGTTGGTCCTTGGGGATCTCACAAACGTGTCGTTTGCTCAAAACTATTTTTTGTCCTTTGCGGTTATACAGTGCACTTTAAGGAGGTCGGATCTGGGAACTGACTATTTCTAAGTTAATCTGGTCGGTTCCCTGATAAGCATGCCAAGATTCATCGTCATATATACCCCACCTGGAAGTACCTTAACTACGATCACCGGGATTCCGGACCCCCCCCCCCCCCTCCCCCCTGCAGTGCCCGGACCCGTCCGGTTCTGTCACTGATGTACTTAGGGCTTGTGCTTGTTCTTTCCACCAAGTTTCATCCCGATCACTCGACTCTAAGCTTGTCACAAGATCTCCAGCTCCCGCTCCCCCCCCCCCCCCAGATTCATTGGATCTGGCCTGGACTTGAAACTGGACACTGGAGGCGAGAGATGTTTCCAAATATAAAGTTTCATTAAGATCCGATCACCCGTTCGAAAGTTATGCACAGCTCAAGATTCCGGATTCCCCTTCCCTCAACTCCCCCCACGATGGTCGGATCGGGGATTAGACTATCTGAATCTGATTGGGTCCCTGATATGCCTGCTAAATCTCATCGTCCTAGCCCAGCTGGAACTATGTTAATCCCCGGATAACCGGAATTCCGGACCCCCCCCTCCAACTCCCCCCACAGCAACTAAATCCGGTCCAGCTCTGTCAGGAAAATTAATACTCTTCAACACATTTAAAACAAATATTCTAGATACTTTTTACGCCGAGGTTACTATGCACCTGGTGGAGGGCCAATTCCAATTATGTCACATCAGGACAGAAAATTGAACTTGTCAGAAAGTGATGACAACATTCAAAACGCCCTCCATGTGTCAACGGTTGAATTACGGATTCGAAGACACCAGCCAAAAGTTAGTATTTGTTTCATGTAATCTACTAGCAGCGATGCGAACTATCCGAAAATACAAACTCTTCTCAAATTAAACTATTTATCGAATGAATTAGATGTATATTACTTTTTTTAAATTATAACCTTTGAATTCCTTGATAGCTTACACAAATTACTCGCTAGATCGTCATACACTTAACAACTAGTACATACACGTTTTGATAATAACTTTAGAGATCCACAATTTACAATTAATACATGCAATTGACTTTATTAATAACTGCATAATACTGTTTTTATTAGCAACTTTATTAAAACAGCAGGGGGTGGTAGGCTATATGAAGTAGGTCCAGGGTATGACGAAGTACGTACGACGAAATTTGGGCGATTCAGATGAATACGTTGAAAATTAAACGTTAGAAATACGTACGCAGAGTAGCCCACTGAGTGCAAACAGAAAATTAAGTCAAATCAAGAACAAACAATCTGATAGCAAACAATCCCATTCAGCAACTAAATGGGTAGACCGACAAAACCGAGCTGGGCCTGAGATACTTGCTCTAGCTGTGAATTGATACTCGTCTACTTCCGTCTTCGCCGTTTCTAATAGCAGAGGAATGAGAGCAGGAGACGGACCTGCTCTGGAGTACGTCCGGAGACCCAATCGGCTTTTACTTTGAAAGTTTCATCTACGTGGCTTGACAGCGATAAAGCTATTTGTAGATGTAACGAAACGTGACGCTCCGCTTAGCTCCAGCTTCCGCCCCTTTGCATCGGGCAGGGATGGGGAAATATTCGACTCCGCATGGTCGCATTGCAGAGATAGAGACACGGGGGTCCTATCAGATTATTTGTTCTAGTTCAAATAAAGCCGTATCGAAACCACAAACTGTTATTCCTTTAAATGTTCTGCTCATTCTCTCAAGAAAAGTAACGTTTAGAGAGGCCAGAAACGAGAAATTACAGGAAGATAGTTTAACTTCCTCTGTATGCCAAAAGAAAGATGAAACACTTGGTTTCTGGCTGACGTTAAGCTCTTCATTAATTATTTCTAGTTCGACTGCTTTACGTGCGAAAAAAAAAAACGTGGTTGATATTTCACAGAATATAAGGTTTGAAGCCAAGCTGACCATTCATTACGAAAGAAATAGAAAACCGTGATTTTCGGGTTTTTTTCTTGATCAGCTAATTATCCCTCTAGGATGATGTGCGAGGGATAAATAATTCGGATATTTCGGTTGCACTTCCGGCAAACCGTCCTCAGCGAAAAACAAAAACTAAATCATAAAATCCAGCACAATCACAATAGGAGAACGATGCGGAACCAACAGACAATAAGACGAGATGTAACTAAAAACCAGAAGAAAACGGTGGGGATGCAGATAAAAATAAAATAATTAAAGATAAAATGTGCGTGTTAAAAATGTATATGTACAAATCTGTGATTATTTACAATTCTGAGCTCTGTTTATACTTACAATTTACCATCCGTCTGGGAAAGCGAATAATTAGCTGATCAAGAAAAAAAAACCCGAAAATCACGGTTTTCTATTTCTTTCATATTTCACAGAAATTGTCATCAGACGCAGATTTTTCTCGACTTTTACGGGACTGTTACCCAAAGCAATCTCGATCATCATTTTTCAAAGGTGAACCAATGTGAAAGGCCCTTTTGCTAGCGTCAATACACCTTTTGCCTTGGTTACCCCAACAGCAAAGCCAATCGGATGGCAAAACCTAACTCATATTACGAAAACTTGATGTTGGACCGCTTCGATCATCGTTGGTGATTTCCAAACCGTCCGAACACTAGTATGTGAATTTTGCCCCGAGTCCAGCTTTTGTTCCCGAGGAAACTTTTTTCTAAGACAAACGTACTCATCGTAAATCTCCATTGGGGAAAGTCACGTACACATGCTATGTCTTTAGAAGTAAGCAACAATGGGAACGGCCCCGGGAAAGGAAATAGGAAGTTTCGGGAACTTTTGTTCCCTTGTACGGAGGAGTGGATATGTTCACGACAGCGATCTTCGGAGATGCTTACTCTTATCTCTCGGATTAATCTTATCTCAGTAAAGATTACATTTATCCCAGTAGCAAAAACTGCAATTAACTTTAATCCTTACTCAGAGAAACTGTTTGCAGTGTACCTATGACTTCGTAAAGGATGTCCGTCTGTCAGCACGATAACTCTCGAAGGGAATTTTGATGAAACATGGTATGAGGATCTCTGGGTCAAGGGAAAGGTCGAGTTCATAGATTAGCCCCATACCTGTATACTTAAGGGGGGAGGAGGGGTTTCAAATTAAGGGGCAAACAAGATATTTTATAAAAGTTAATGAGATAGTCGATTTAGGGGTAAGGAGACATTCCTAACAATGGGGATGGCCCCCGGGAAAGGAAATAGGAAGTTTCGGGAACTTTTGTTCCCTTGTACGGAGGAGTGGCTATGTTCACGACAGCGATCTTCCGAGATGCTTACTCTCATCTCTAATTCGGATTAATCTTATCTCAGTAAAGATTACATTTATCCCAGTAGCAAATACTGCAATTAACTTTAATCCTTACTCAGAGAAACTTTTTACAGTGTTCCTATGACTTCGTAAAGGATGTCGGTCTGTCAGCACGATAACTCTCGAAGGGAATTTTGATGAAACTTGATAGACTGCCCCGATTCTGAATTCTGACAGTGCCATGCGTTAACTCTCCCATTCTACGCGTTTGACCATTTTCTGGGAAAAAAGGATGCCAAAACGATGAGATCGTGTTATTATAAACATGCCAAACACCTGCTATACCTCTCAAGAAAGAGTCAGAACCACGCGATCTTCGAAAAATGTCCAAATCCCTTCGGGAAATCGTCTACCACTCTACTCACACTGCAGACGACATTACTCATTGTTTCCTGACTGATGATCAGTTTCGAAAAATAATTTTTTGTGAAATACTTCATAGATTCTCTTTCTATGGCACTTGCCCTTCGTCCATGTGCCATATAGCGATCGCAATTTCTGTCCGTCCGTCGGTCGGTCGGTCGATCGGTCAGTTCGGGTTTTTCTAGTTGGGTCAGTTCCACAGACGCTAAGGCGATGGAACTCGTCAGGCATATCAGGGATCCCAAAGGAATAAGTGAGAAATAGTCACATCCCCACCAGAGCATCGTGGTGGAGTGGAGGGAAGGGAAATCCGGAATCTTGAGGTATCTACAACTTTTGAAGGGTAATCGGATCTTAATGAAACTTGATATTCGAAAAGACCCCGTGTCTCAGATGACCCACTTTAAATCCGGACCAGATCAGGTGACTTGGGGGGGGGGGGGGCTCTGGGGGGGGAACCGGAAATCTTGTGAAACGTTTAGATTTGAGGGATCGGGATGAAACTTGGTGGGAAGAACAACCAAAGTCCTAGATATATCGTTGACATAACCAGACCGGATTCCCTGAAGGGAGCTGGGGGGGGGGGGGGGGTCCGGAGTTCTGGTGATCCCGCGAGTTCGGTACTTAAATTCCTAATGTGAACTTGGTAGGTGTATCAGGGACCCGTACAGAAAGACTTGACAATAGTCGTTTCACCGATCCGACCGTCATTGGGGGAGTAGAGGGATGGGGAGCCTGGAATTTAATGGCATCCATAACTTTTGAATGGGTGATCGGACTTGAATGAAACTTGACAAGGGGGAAGATCTATCGTTTCAGATGTTTCGTGTACAAGTCCTGGCCGAATCCAACACTTGTGGGGGAGGGATTGGAGGGGGCCCGAAAATCTCGCTAAACGCTTGGAGTTGAGGGATTGGAATGGAACTTGGCGGGAAGAACAAGCATTAGCCCAATATACGTAACTGATAAAAGTAAAAGTCTTATATAAGTTGATTAGATGTTCGATTTAGGGGTAAGAAGACATGCAGAATATTTATATGAAAATCATTTTCTTGTCGGAGAAGTAGTTCGCCTCGAATCCGTCCGGAACCGGAACATTTTCTAAAAGTAAAAGTAAATAGTGCGAGGGGTCCTTTAAACCTGTGTGCACACAGTCCGATATTATTCGCAGTCGGATACCTGCTATAAGACAACGGGTCTCGAAAAAGGCTTAAAAGAGCCAAAGCCGTGGGTAATTTGCTGAAAACACAGCCTAGTTTTAAAGTATTCAACTGTTTTAAAATACTGGAGAGTAAAACACTTGAGCAGTAAATAGTGCGAGGGGTTCTTTAAACCAGTGTGCACACAGTCCGATGTTATTCGCAGTCGGATACCAATTTCCTCTTTCGCTACTAAATACCGTCAAAAGTTAGAAATTTCCCCAAAAGGCGTACATTCTCGTCGTTCCCCGAGGACTCATGTTTTGTTTGTCCCAGGGAATCACTCCCCATATTTTCGTGGAGGGGGAGTGCTCCGATTGTCATCACCATCATCAAAAAAGACTCCCTCTCAGATTCGGAGGGGAAATGATTTTGGGAGTTTCTGACGTTTTTTTTTTTTTTAAACAGATGTTAGAGATGGTTAATAAAAATTTATAAGATCAATATTGAGTTTGGTTATCGTTTAATTATTTTGAGAAAAAGGAATCTTTTTATTGTGTTTACAAATGTTTATGCTTGTCAGTTATAACAGCCTGAAACTAAAAATAAACAAAACAAAAAATAAAAGCCAACCCAGACAATTCCGTCATCTAAATTTTTATTTTTTAACAAAATCCATTGGAAGCATTCCCCGCGTTCTGCTTGTTTTTCGTCCGTTGTTTTGAGTCCGCGTCGATTGACTCCCTCTATTAGCGCCGTTTCCCTTGATTCCCCGAGGAGTCCCTGGCCGGGGAACGGCTAGACGTCCAAAGTGACGCGAATTTGGCATGCGTATTTTCGTATTCTTATCCGAAAGTTAAATACGCGATAACAAATATCCCTTCGCCCTAAGCTGACAGTGAATCATACTGACAGTGCTAAACGTCAGCTGAAATTTATGAGAACGCAATTTCGGCCTTTTTTGGCAAGGGTTCTCTTCGGGTTCAAGGCACTCAAGCTGGAAAGTGAACTTGTCATTTTTTTCTTCATACGTCTATTATGTGAAAATGTTGCACTGTACTCGTTAAATGCAATACTCATTGGCTGCTGAAATTACTGCTGGGCACGAGAGAAAACCCCAAATAAGGTTACTTACTCGGAATCCTGTTGATAGCTCGAAGTGGACGTAACACACGAATAGTACGTATAGCAGACAAGTTCATATTTTCCATGTCGAGGCAGTATTCCACAGCACTAGAAAACAAAAATAGCTTATAATGCGTATCTGTATTGGAAAACCCAAAGGCCTATACAGGATAAACAAACAACTCATAAGAAACTAAAAAACATAAAAACTAAGAAACAGCACTTCTCAACTCGAGTGCTTTTCAATCACTCTTGGTGACGTAGAGCGTAAAATACCAAGAACCTGTCCACCATTCTCAGAAAATAATAAACCTCTTAAATGCGAAAGCTACTGGCCCCTGAAAAGAAAATGATCCAGACCATCCCCATCAAGATGGCAAAGAGGACAAACACGCTCCGGACACATACAATTTCACGAATAGTACGTATAGCAGACAAGTTCATATTTTCCATGTCGAGGTAGTATTCCACAGCACTAGAAAACAAAATAGCTTATAATGTGCTCATACGTGCCTATGAGACGCGTTTCCGGCCAGAAATTGTAGGTTTAATAGGGGGAACATGTAGTTTGTTTCGCTGATTTGATTTAACTATTTAATTAACTAAGCCCATATTTGATGTACGACATGATGCGAAATATACCTAAAACCAGAAGGCAATCACATACAAACAAATATGAAAAGAAAAAACACTCTTCTAACAAAGCCTTTCTGCACAAATCCAGGGGAACGGTAGGAATAGAGGGAGTCAATCGACAAGGACTCAGCGGACGAAAAATAACGAGAACACGGGGAATGTTTCCAAAATGGATTGTGTTAAAAAATTAAAATTTAGGCGACGGAATTGTCTGGGTTGGCTTTTATTTTTGTTTTGTCTATTTTAATTTATTTTACTTAATTTTTACGCTGTTACAACTTACAAAAAATCGTAACACAATGAACAAGACAAAAGGTTTCGATGGGGTCCCAAAAATTCAATATTTGACCCAGACAATTGGGTCTTGTCTTCGCCAGATCCAGTCTTCGCCAGTCTCCTTGAACATTTTTACTATTAAAATTCAGAAACAGATTAAGGCCAAATAGCTAATCATCTGAGAAAACCAAGTTCAGATATGGAGTCAGCATGTGTGTTTCGAATTATAAGTCATGTCTGTTTTAAAGTACTTGTCTGGCGAGAAAAGTAAGCTCAAAAACGAACTCAGCGTATCTGCTTTCCCCAATACTGAACATCTAATCAACTTCGAATAAAAATTTAACTTACAACAAATTTTCCGGCTCCAGCCGGATTCCGGTCGAACTTTATGTCCTACATTGATCCTAGATTGTCATACACGGATTCAACATCTCTTCTTACCCCTAAATCGGATATCTAATCAACTTACAAATAAAACTTTAACTTTTAATAAATTTCCGGTTTCGGCCGGTTTCCGGGCGGACTAGTAGTCCGGGTAGAAAATTGTTTTCACAGAAATGTTCAGCATGTTTTCTAACCCCAAAACTGAACATCTAATCAACTCCAAATAAAACTTTTACTTTTAACAAACTTTCCGGTTTTGGCCGGATTCCAGGCGAACTACGTATCCGGCAAGAAAATGGTTTTCACGGTCGAGTTCAGCATATTTTCCTACCCCTAAATCGAACATCTAATCAACTTCAAATAAAACTTTTACTTTTAACAGACTTTCCGGTTTTGGCCGGATTCCGGGCGAACTACTTGTCCGATGACAAAATGGTTTTCACCATCGTGTTCAGTATGTCTTCTTACCCCATGATCAACTATCACATTATGAGTTTACAAAAATTTCATTTGCCCCTTAATTTAAACCCCCTCCCCCACCCCTAAATGTAGGGCTACAGAGCCCATCTACGAACCTAACCTTACTCTTGACCCACAGAATCCTCACACCAAGTTTCATCAAAATATCTCATTCCATTCGAGAGTTATAGTGCAAACAGACGGACAGACGGACAACTTTTGCGATGTCATAGGTATCCCTTCACTTATGTTTTGGGATCCCAAAAAGATGATGAGATATTACAATTAAAATTCTGTTTGTTTATCCATAAAATTCTTTTACACACAGAAAATAGTGCTGGACATGTCAATACGGTTAAAAAGATCAACCAAGGGATATATTTACAATTGTAAACTATGATTTATACATACAATTCATTGTTTAAAATATAATTCATCAAAAGACGAACGTGAATTAAAATGACAAGTCTTGAAAACAATTTAAAAAATAATTCGCCATAAGTTTCGTGTCATTACAAGTCTAATATTACAAAAAAAAAAGGTTAATCAAACATGAAATGGTCAAACTATTTATGTCACAACACAAATAAAGAAACGGGCTGAAAAGAAATAAACGGCAACAACTTTTAAAGAGCGTTGAAATGTGCGGTAAAACATGGCAAGAAAGAATTGAGGAATCGTTCCGATGAAAAGGCAAGATGCATGCTGGCAGTTCGGGGATGTTCCTTTTCAGGAAACTGACTCGGAACCAGGGGCGTCGCAAGGGGGGGGGGGGGTGCGGGGGGTGCAGCACCCCCCACCTTTTTGAGATTCAGTAAAAATTTGGGCCGAAGGCCCAAAATTTGACTAAAATTGTTCGGTATTTTTTGGACAGCAAAACTATTCGATATATGTACGGAAATTCGGTAGTTATACGGAATCATGAATAGGCTATCGGTACAAATCTCTTCGGTATAATGACCGAGATTCAGTATAATTGCCAGTATTCGGTAGTTATCACGAACTTGGTGAGAAAATTTATTGAAATCATTTGGTGATGTTTCGATGCCGGAACTATTCGGTATATTTATGGAGATTCGGTAGTCACACAGAATCCCGAATAAGCTATCGGTTCAAAATTATTCGGTATCATGATTGCGATTCGGTAATTTATTTGGTATAATTTTCACGGTTAGGAAGTTAACCACGAATCCCAACTTTTGTTCCAGTTTCGACGACAGCGTACCGAATATGAATTTTGTTCGGTATTCTTTCGATACTAAAACAATTCTGTATAATAACCGGGATACGGTAGTTATACAGAATCCCGAACATGCTATCGTACTAAACCCTATTCGGTATAATAACTTTCGGTAATTTATTCGCTATGATTGCCAGGATTCGGAAGTTATCACGAACCTCGAAACTCGGAAGAGGTCGAGTGAAGCACTGGTAGCAGAGAAAAGGGATGGTCTATGATTTCATCGATAGTCCTTACTTTTATTTTGGATCCCAAAAAGAATATCTAATCATAAATATTTCGAAAATTCAGTCCGCAGCACCTTTCGTAATATTCTGTGTTTTGTGGAAGGGCGTGTCATTTGACTGGGGCTTTAAGCCAGTTTTAGGATTGAGGTTTCGAAACATTGAAAGCTAGGATTTGGATGGAATTTATATTTGGCAGGAAAAAGCAAAAAAAAATAGCGCCTGCGGCGCTCACTTTATGTCATTATGGCTAGTATATGCCGGAACGCCGCTCCATAAGGTTCCTGGAACTTCTTAGGATGTAAGATTTGTAAGAGAAGCGGTAAAATTTTAGCCTACAGGAAAAAAAAAACTGGATTTCGAAAAATTTCGCCGGCGGCGATCGATTTCATTTCTATTGACTAGAAAAGATAGAAGCTCTTACTGCAATCATCCTCGGCAAAATATTCTCCAATTGGGCTTCGCCAAAACGCCGCCTAATAGTTGGCTTATCGCCTTTCATGCTGCCCTTTATTGTTACTCTTCCTACGTAATCCTTTTTGTTCCATAATTTAAAGCTCGAAATCTCAGTTTCTAGGATTCGGTAAAAATTTTTACAGATTCGGTAAAATTTCGGCTCTGCACCCCCCCACCGAAAATGCACTTGCGACGCCCCTGCTCGGAACAGTATGCTTTTTTCTTCGCTTATACCTAGTTTGACTGCTAACGAGCTCGTATCCCTGACGGCCCCAGCGATCGACCAATATTGTTGTGACGTGGCAAGTGGAGTGATACATACGACATCGCAAAAGTTGTCCGTCTCTCTGTCCGTCTGTGCGCACTATAACTCTCGAAGGGAATGAGATATTTTGATGAAACTTGGTGTGAGGATTCTTTGGGTGAAGAGTAAGGTCGAGTTCGTAGATGGGCTCTGTAGCCCTAAATTTAGGGGTGGGAGAAGGGGTTTCAATTAAGGGGCAAAACAAAATATGTTTCAAAGCTATTGAGATAGTTGATTTAAGGGTAAGGAGACGCGCTGAATCCGAATATGAAAGTTATTTTCTTGCCGGACATTAGTTCACCCGGAATCCTATGAAAATCGGACATAAACATTTGTCGACCACCACGGCTATAGCAATCCCTATCCCTTTATTCTCAAAGTGTAGTATAGCTCTGCGCGTGGATGCCGACATTCATTTGTTTATTCTGTGTGACGTCGGATAGATCTAGTGTAATTGAAGGTCGAAGGGGTTCATATATAATGTTCAAACGAAGAAATATTGTTGTTCAAGCGAGGATATTGTTCAATGAGGATACACTGTAAAGTACAGGTCAAGTTCGTAGATGGGTCCTTTAGGAGGCAGAAGAGGGGTTTCAAACATGTATGTTTTATAAGCTAATACGATATTCATTGAGGGTGTAAGGAGGTCCGCTGAATCCATATGTGAACCTAGTTTTCTTGCTGGAAAAATAGTTCATCCCAAATTTGGCTGAAATTGGAAGTTTTTTTGAAGCTCAAAGTTGTTTCGGAAATCGACTAGAGATTCATTATCGGGACAAGGAGACATGCTGAATCGATTTTTGAACTTTATTTTAATAGTAAAAATATTCAAAGAATGTTACGAAGACTGAATGGCGAATACTGAATGGCGAAGACTGAATGGCAAAGACATGACACAGTTGTTTGAATCACAAAAAATCAACGAAGAAACCAACGAATAACTAGACCTACGTTGCCCGGGCAACGTGAAGTGTTGCGGCAACCTTTGTCCGGCTTCGCCGACTAAAGTGTTTCTTCGCTGTCGGTTAAATGCTGAAATTGTCAACTTATCGAAGCTTTTAAAACGGTATGTTCTAATAAGAATAATCACATAATCAAAAGCTGTTCTTTAGCGTTGTAAAACCAACAACAAAACAATATCGGAAGAAGGCTATCCGTAACGTTTCAGGATTAAAATACCATAGATGACACTATTAATTATTACACATCTACCTTATTGTTTTACATTACCGTATAGTTTGTACCCGTTGCGTAAACAGTTAATCCTAGGTTATAGCGATAGACCATCGATACAAACTTTCTTACTGTCATATTTACAGAAATCGAATAGAATGTGCACCAATTTTCAAAAATTTCTAGCCCCTCGTGAACCGATCTTACTTACAAGTCCGTCTCCCGTGATTGACATCAAATTCACCGGAAACAAATAATGGATACACCAGCTATCAAAAGTTGCAAACCCCTCATCGCTGAAGATGATTATAGCATAAAAGCCGATTATTACTTACAAGTCCCATGCATGTCTTACAATTGGGAACAAAATTGTTCTTACCATCGAATACATATCCTGAGACAAATAACAGGTATACCAACTAGCAAAAGCTTTAAACTCCTCGTTGCTGAAGATGATTATGAGCTAACAGTCGACTGTTGCTTACAGTCGACTGTTGCTTACAAGTCCCTTACATGTCTCATAACTGGTATCGCCTATTTTTGGTTTCAGTGTGTACCTTACTCCTGAAGTTGTCAACCCCTTGAAACTTTCAAACTGGTTTATCTCATGAAGGATTTTTGTTCAAAAAAATGGATGGCATATATTTTGATCAGCTCTTCAAGGGCTATCGATTGCCCTAACCACAACAAAAGCATATCGGAAAAAGGGACTAAATTGACTTTGCAGTCAGTTGAACTTTATCCTTTTCAATCGTAGACATCGTGACGGATGAAAACTTGGAATAATATCCTATATAATCTAGTTGGTATTATAAAGCTATCCGTAACTTTTTAGGATTAAAATACCATAGATGACACTATTAATTATTACGAAACTACCTTGTTTTACATTACAGTATCGTTTGTACCCGTTGCGTTAACAGTAAATCCTAGGTTACAGCGATAGACCAACGATACAAACTTTCTTACCGTCAGATTTATATAAATCGAATACAATGTGCAACAATTTGAACAAATTTCTAGCCCCTCGTGCACCGATTCTACTGACAAGTCCCTTTCCCGTGATAGACATCAAGTTCACCGGATAAAAATAATGGGTACACCGACTAGCAAAAGTTGCAAACCCCTCATCGCTGAAGATTTGTGTAGCATAACAGCCGATTATTACTTACAAGTCCCTTGCATGTTTTACATTTGGGAACCAAATTGTTCATCAAATGACAGGTACGCCAACTAGCGAGAGCTGCAAACCCCTCATTGCCGAAGATGATTATGAGCTAACAGTCGCCTGTCGCGTACAAGTCCCCTAAATGTCTCACAACTGGTATCGCCTATTTTTGGTTTCAGTGTGTACCTTACTACTGAAGTTGTCAACCCCTTGAAACTTTCAAACTGGTATATCTCATAAAGGAAAATTACCTTATTGTTTTACATTACCGTATCGTTTGTACCCGTTGCGTAAACAGTTAATCCTAGGTTATAGCGATAGACCATCGATACAAACTTTCTTACTGTCATATGTACAGAAATCGAATACAATGTGCACCAATTTTCAAAAATTTCTAGCCCCTCGTGAACCGATTCTTACTTACAAGTCCCTCTCCCGTGATTGACATCAAATTCACCGGAAACAAATAATGGATATACCAGCTATCAAAAGTTGCAAGCCCCTCTTCGCTGAAGATGATTATAGCATAAGCTTTTTAAACGGGATGTTCTAAAAAAATTAATCACATGATCAAAAGGTATTCTTCAGCGTTGTAGAGACAACAACACAATAATATAGGAAGAAGGGACTAAATTAACTTTGCAGTCAGTTGTACTTTATCCTTTTCAATCGTAGACATCGTGACGGATGAAAACTTGGAACAATATCTTATATAATCTAGTTGGTAATAGAAAGCTATCCGTAACTTTTCAGGATTAAAATACCATAGATGACACTATTAATTATTATGAAACTACCTCATTGCTTTACATTTTCGTTTGTATCCGTTTTGTAAACAGTTAATCCTCGGTTACATTGATAGACCATCGACACAAACTTTCTTACCGTCAGATTTATAGAAATCGAATACAATGTGCACCCATTTGCAGAAATTCCTAGCCCCTCGTGAACCGATTCCTACTTACCAAGTCCCTCTCCCGTGATATACATTAAGTTAACCGGAAACAAATAATGGGTACACCAGCTAGCAAAAGCTGCAAACCCATCATCGCAGAAGATGATTGTAGCATAACAGCCGATTATTACTTACAAGTCCCTTGCATATCTTACCATTGGGAACCAAATTGTTCTTACCATCGAATTCAACGGAAACAAATAACAGGTATACCAACTAGCAAAAGCTGCAAACCCCTCATTACCGAAGATGATTATGGGCTAACAGTCGACTGTTGCTTAAAAGTCCCCTATATGTATCATAACTGGTATCGCCTATTTTTGGTTTCAATGTACCTTACTATGAAGTTGTCAACCCCTTTGAAATTTTCAAACTGGTGTATCTCATGAAGGAATTTTTGTACCAAAAAATGGATGACATATACTTTCATCAGCTCATCAATGGCTATCGATTGCCGTCGAAAAAAAAATTCTACCTGTCTTAGTTCAAAAGTTGACTTTTTTGCCGTAGGCCAACTTTCTAACGTCACGACTTAGAAAGGAGCAAAGGATAAGCTCTAGTTTCTTTAGCAATGAGAGAACTTTTAAAGTTTAAGAGGCACATCTGATACCGTTACTCTACCACAAACCAAAGTGCAAAAAAAAAATTATAAACTCAGCTGAAATCGTCGCAGACATGGACAGAAACAATAGATGGCAGCACTTTCGGACCCGTGGGAAAAAGCCACTTTTTTGTCTCTGTAGATTTTTCTATTTATCACTCAAAGAAGATATGTTGGCTGTGGGGCCGGGTAACTGCCGCATATATTTAACACTTATAGATTTTAGTCCATCTTCAATTTGAAACTGGTGCCTGCCTGCTTGCGTGCTAGAACGGAGCTTTCCACTCGAAAGCAGAAACATCTTTTGATGAAACAAAAGGTTCGCTACACAACTTCAGATAGTCCTCTCTGACATAGGCTATACAACTCCACTTCACTTCGCAAACCGTAGGCTCTGGCTCGAGGACAAGCAAAAACCATCCTTATTGGCCCCAGGCAAGAGTTCTACGGAGCTTTCCAAAATGTAATGTCATATTCATCAATCCGGCCTAAGGTCCACACTTTCCGTAAAAACCGCACAGGTTAGACCCTTCTCAGTTACCAGGAATAAAATGAAGTCGGAGTCATAGGAAAAAAAAAAAAAAAAAAAAAAAAACGAGGACAAAACCAAAGTGTTGCTCTCGCAACACAATTACGTTATTGTTTTATTAACATTATCATCTGTATCTGTTGCATAAAGACTTAATTCTAAGTTACAGTGATATACAAAAGAGACTAATTTTCTTACCCTCGGATCAAGGCCGTATCCAGGGGGTTGACCCCCCCCCCTCCCGAAACATACAAAAATAATAATTTTTATAGGCTTTTCCCTTTGATCTATGTCTTTTTTGTACCTTTTTGTCCGACCCGCAGGCAACCCCCCCCCCACCCCGAAATAAATTCCTGGATACGGGCCTGCCTCAGATTATAGGGATCAAATAAAATCTGGACCAACTTGCACGAGTTTCGAGCCCCTTGTGATCATTCTTACTTACAAGTCCATCTCCCCGTGATGACATGGTACCAAATTGTACTATCAAATTCACCGGAAACAAATAACAGGTATACCAACTGGCAAAAGCTGCAAACCCCTCATCACCGAAGATGATTATGGTGTAACAGTCGAGTGTTGCATACAAGTCTCCTACATGTCTCACAATTGGGGTAGGCCCTAGTTTTGGTTTCAGTGTGTACCTGACTAATGAAGTTGTCAACCCCTTCAAACTTTCAAACTATTGTATCTCATGAAGGAATTTTTGTACAAAAATACGAATGGCAGATTTTGATCAGCTCACCATCGTTGAAAAAAAGATATCTGTATTAGTTCAAAAGTTGACTTTTTTGCAGTAGGTTAACTAATATCACCACTTAGAAAGAAGCAAAGGATAAGCTCTAATTTTTTTTAGCAATTAGAGAACTTCTAAAGTTTATGACGCCCATCTGATATCATTTCTCTTCCTCAATCCCCAGTGTATAAATGAAATGATAAACTCAGCTGAAATCACGAACAGAAATGGATAGTTACAATAGACGGCAGCCCTTTCGGACCCGCGGGAAAATGCCACTTTTTTCCTTCAGTAAATTCTTCTGTTTACCACTCAAGGAAGACATATTGGCTTTGGGGCCAGGGAACTGCCGCCCATATTTAGCACTTCTAGATTTTAGTCCGTCAATTTAAAACTGGTACCTACTTCGGCTTGCCTGCTAGAACGGAGCTTTCCACTCGAAAGCAGAAACATGGTTTGATGAAACAAAAGCTTGCCTGCATAAGTTCAGATAGTCCTCTCTGACATGGACTATGCAACTCCACTTTAATTCACACACTGTAGGCTCTGGCTCAATTACAAGCAAAACCATCCTTTTTGGACCCAGGCAAGAGTTCTATGGAGCTTTCCAAACTGTAATGTCATATAGACCAATCTGGCCTAAGGTCCACCCTTTCCATAACAAGACCAAAGGTTTCGATGGGATCCGAAAAGTTCAAAATTTGATCCAGACAATTAGGTCTTGTCTTCGCCAGATCCAGTCTTCGCCAGACTCCTTGAACATTTTTACTATTAAAATTCAATCATCTGAGAAAAACAAGTTCAGGTATTGAATCAGCATGTGTGTTTACCCCTAGAAGCCATCTCTGTTTTGACAAAAACTTCCTGCCACTTCTGCCAATTTCCCGGTTTCGGCCGAATTCCGGAACTACTTTTCCGGCGAAAAAAGAAATCTCAAAAACGAACTCAGCGTATCTCTTTCCCCAGTATTGAACATCTAATCAACTTCAAATAAAAATTCAACTTATAACAAATTTTCCGGCTCCAGCCGGATTCCCGTCGAACTATATGTCCGGGTAAAAAATGATTGTCATACACGGATTCACCATCTCTTTACCCCTAAATCGAATATCTAATCAACTACAAATAAAACTCTAACTTTTAACAATTTTCGGTTTTGGCCAGATTCCGGGCGATCTACTTGTCTGGGTAGAAAATTGTTTTCACAAAAGTGTTCAGCATGTGTTCTTACCCCTAAATCCAACATCTAATCAACTCCAAATAAAACTTTTACTTTTAACAAACTTTCCGGTTTTGGCCGGATTCCGGGCTAACTACTTGTTCGGCGAGAAAATGGTCTTCACCACTGTGTTCAGCATGGCTTCCTACCCCTAAATCAACCATCTAATCAACTTCAAATAAGACTTTTAATACAGACTTTTCGCTTTTGGCCGGATTCTGGGCTAACTACTTGTCCGGCGATAAAACGGTTCTCACTATTGTGTTTAGCATGTCGTCTTACCTCTAAATCGAACATCTAATCAACTTCAAATAAAACTTTTACTTTTAACAAATTTTCCGGTTTTGGCCGGATTTTGGGCGAACTACTTTTCCGATGACAAAATGGCTTTCACCATCGTGTTCAACATGTCTTCTTACCCCATAATCGACTATCACATTATCTGTTTAAAAAAATTTAATTTGCCCCTTAATTTAAAACCCCTCCCCCACCCCTAAAATGTAGGGCTAAATAGCCCATCTACGAGCTTGACCTTCCTCTTGACCCAAAGAATCCTCACACCAAGTTTCAGCAAAGTATCCCATTCCCTTCGAGAGTTACAGTGCGCACAGACGGACAGACGGACGGACGGACATACGAAACATACGACCCCCCCCCCCCCCCCAAAAAAAAAACATACAAAAATAATCATTTTTAAGCTTTTCCCTCTGATCTATTTTTTTTTGTACTTTTTTGTCTGACCAGCAGGCACCCCTTCCCGAAAGGCACCCCCCCCCCCCCCCACAAATAAATTCCTGGATACGGGCCTGGTGCTGCTGCAACACAATAAACCAAAAACAAGTTTTCGCGTAATTTTCACAACCGGTCAAAGTTCAGACTGAAAATGACCTCATACCTGCCATACTAGGGGAGCAATTAACTGTAATGTATCTTCCGGTCATTCTCCTTACCTTTAAGCATTGTCCTAATAGGTGTAATAAGGTAAATAGCGCTATACGCGTTGTTTACGTCTTAATACATGCGCCTGTTCAAATACAACCCAAGAGGTTTTTATCAATGCGGCTTCCGGTATTGCCAAGGTAATACAATTTTTCGAGCTCTAAAAATATCCGAAAATGTTCTCGGTACTACTTGAAGTACACGAGTACAATATAACGCAAACTATACTGTGAAAAACTATTAAAATAACGGATGGACAGCATTGATCCTCGAACTGACGAAAAGCTGTCGTAATAGAACAAAAACGTGTTTTTGTTAAGAAAAGTTGTTTCTTTAGCTTCCAACAAAGTAGAGCTGTTGTGCTTTCTTTGGCAACCCTGACGACGCTGCGCCTCTCCTCGGCCCGCTGGCGGAACCAAGCAAGCGATCTGATTGGCCCTGCATAAGCCAGAATAGAACGCTAGTCTATTCTCCTTATTCACCTTATTACAGCGCACTCCGAGGAAAACAGGAATCTGTAATAAGTCTTATACGCGGTAAAACACCTT
Organism: Branchinecta lynchi; assembly: GCA_023053575.1. Classification (NCBI taxonomy): domain Eukaryota; kingdom Metazoa; phylum Arthropoda; class Branchiopoda; order Anostraca; family Branchinectidae; genus Branchinecta; species Branchinecta lynchi. The sequence continues at coordinate 2,871,027 of JAKZAP010000021.1, read as the reverse complement.
ATTACACCTATTAGGACAATCCTTTACCAGTCTCGCCAATGAATTTCGCATTTTAGTTTCCGTGGTGTTGGCTCGCGGTGACGCAATGCCTGACCGGATTTACGGATCGATCTACGCCCACAAGGGACAGAATATTCCTTCATCCAAAAATAATCCGGAGCTATCCGGAGAAAGGGAACGATTTTGAATTACTCCACATCTTCGTTTTGTATCGACTCGGTGCAGAGAAGGCGATAAAGATAAGTCAAGTTGCACATCTTGACAAATTTACAAATATTGAAAATTTTCTCTTGTCCGCGTTCCATCTAGGAAGAAGATTTTTTAGGCCCGATTAGTCCCTTTTCTTTCTTTTTTGAAATGTTTATTTTTTTTATCTCGTGCGTTAACTACATTATTGAAAGCTCAGTGTTTTTTTCCTTTTATTTGTCTATACTATTTTGCTCTTCTTAAGTGCGTTAATAAAATCATCATCATCATCGTTTCCTCTCGCCTTCAGACGAGAAGCAGCTCTGTTACATTTTCTTCCGAAACATTAAAACAGAGAAAAAGTATAACCGTTTATTTGATATGGTGGATTCTCGTTCGGAAAGTGGAGAACGTGACAGATCTTCTAATACAAGGTAGCACATTATGCGTTATATTCCTAATCCATCAGAGCATCAGGGAAGGTATATGAGATTAAGTTCTGTTCTTTCTCTTTTATGAGGGATAATCTGTCAAATTTTGGCAGATTGTTGCATTACCCTAGATTCACACAGACGTTCACACTGAGGCTGTATCGGTCATCGCCCAGATTTTCGTCGACAAATTTGGCGATTTCTGTTGTTTCATCAGGCGGTTTTCAATACTAGGAAAATTCAACTTTAATCGGGCGACAGTACGATTTTATGCACGCAACAGCAACATTTCGCGTTAAATTCTGTTGCCGACGAAAATCCAGTGTGAACACCCAGGCGATAAAAATCTTATGTCGATGCGATTGAAAAATCTCGTTCATCGCCGCGATTTGCTCTGTGTGAACCTACGTTTAGATTCAAGATTTGAACATTTGACGATTACTTCACATAGCGAATTCCTGCTCGTTTTCGGAAGAACTGAGCATATCTTTGACGAATCAGGTTTAAGCCTTTCATTTAGTTATTGAACTTACCCAGCTAACACGATAAAGGCATCTAATCTATTCCACGACTCCGCCAAGTAGGCCCCTTTTCCCCTTCCTCCCATTGCGATGATTTTGATCAGCATCTCGACTGCAAAGAAGACGAAGATGCAGTCATCGAAGTGCTAGAAGGAAAGAACAGGACCTTGAGAGACGAGGAGGCAGAAGGGACAGATGTATGGTTGTATAATCAAAATACTGATAGAGAGAGGAATCTACTAGCCCCTCCGCTCTAGTCAAAAGCGGCGTGCCGCCGAAAGTTCTACAACTCACAGAAGACACCACTGCAAACGAAAGACCGAAAGGGATCGACGAAAGCCGAACCCAATGGCCATACATTTGTGGATGATGATGATGATGTTACTCCCAAACAAGGAAGGTAATACAGATTTCATGAAAGCCGAGGATTAGGAAGCAAGGGTTGCATACCTACCCAAATGTATGGCATTTACTTGCGAACTTTTCATCATGTAATTTTCGCGTGAAATGGTCATCACGACGCAGTCTACAAACCCTTGATTTTCTGATCTTGCAGTATCTTCTACTGGGATTAATCTTGCCTCTAAAAAGTCTTATCTCTAATTCTGATTAACCTTATCTCAGTAGAGATAAGCTGAATCCCAGTAGCAAATACTGCAGTTAACTTCAATCCGTACTGGGAGAAACTTTTTACAGCGTGGGTGTCCCAAACCAATAAAATAATGATTATTTGGGGGAAGCTCAGAAACCAATCAATCGTAAATTTCTTTTGAGTGGAGTAGGTCATGGTGAGCTCCCACAAGTCGTGCAAACAGCACGCACAGGTGTGGAGCGTTTGCCGTAGAGTATTCAAAAGTCAGGGATTCGTGGTAGACCGCCATGCAATGCCGGGGGATATAACTGCGTTTCATTTGGCGTTTCCTCTTTTCTCATTTTTCTTTTATTACTTGTTTCTGCAAAAACTGAAAATTGGGTATTATCTCTATCTGAGAAAAGTGTGGTACAAAGTTATCTTTTCCCCAACGTTTTAATTCCCGGTCCAGGCGTCATTGTTGACAGAGGAAAAAAGCTAAGGCAGAACAAACAAAAGAGACAGTCGAAAAAAGCTGAACTGATGCTGGTCTACAACAGACGGACAGTCTCTAATAAACTAATAGATGGATAGACACCGAATTCTGTCTCTAACGTCAGATCATATACGACGAATAGCCGCATCACAAACCGTAGACTCGGCCACTACCGCCAACGTGCTAGTACGATATAACTGGTCTCACCCATGTTGTCTGGATGAAGTTACTGAAGTTTCGGCAATAAGTTATGGCAGCCAAATACGGTTAGGCCTACAGCTAATAGCGAGGAAAAGTTGGCGCTGTAGAACTAAAGTCGCTGTCACACTGACGCGTCGTTGCGCATGCGTTTATATTGCCTTGAGCACAGGTTGCGTAGCGTTTCTTTCACACATGCGCGAGAAACGTTCATGCTGGATGCGTATTTTTTTATTTTGTATCTTTTCTCCGTTTCTTCTGCTAAATTTTCATTTCTATCATTACTAGTAAGTGTCCCATCATCATCAGTAGGTTTTTCTTCGAAAACTGCCATTTTTCCCTGAAAATCTGATGCATTCGCGTCGACGAAACGCAAGAATAGAACTTGCCTCTTCTTGCTTTGCGTTTTACTTGTCTGCGTAAGCTCTGCGTTGCGTCGCCACAAGCGCTACGTAGAGGTTGCGTAGCACAGTGTGAAAGGTTCAACGCGTCAATTTGAAAGCAGCATTACAAAATAATTTAAACCAGTGAATCGTGTAAAAACTGACACATGACGGATAATCTCAGCCGACATATCCATCTTGGGTAATTTCTTATACAAGTATACACTTCAAAATGTGTGTCGCTTTCACATGACGCGTCGTTGCGATGCGTATGCGTTTATCTTGCGTTGCGTATAAGTTTGCGCAGCGTATCTTTACACCTGCGCGAGAAGCTTTCCTCAGTTTCTTCTGTTGAATTTTATTTTCTTTCAGCAAGTTTTAATTCAGCAAGTTTTCTTCATCATCAGCATATTTTTTTTTTCAATTTTCCTTCAAAAACTTCCATTTTCCCCTGACAAGACAGACGCGCAATCAACAATAGAACTTGGTTCTGTTCTTGCGTTGCGTTTTATCTGTCTGCGTAAGCTCTGCGTTGCGTCGACGCAAGCACGACGCAGAGGTTGCGTATCTTAGTGTGAAGAGCTCAACGCGTCAATCGGAAAGCGGCTTTAATGGACACCTGAATGAAGAGCACCAAGTATCATCCCTATCTGTATGACTTCCGTTAACATTGCCTGCAGAAAACCGAATCCAAATACGAAATAGTGATTCCAAGCTATGATTTTTGCTCCATTTGCATCTGTCCTTATTTGAATACCGAACGATTTTAGAAATGAACAATGTCTCCAGTCAACCCTTCTTCTGGAATATTTTTTAAGCCAGTTAAGCCCAAACGTATATCTAGAAGAAATTCCAATACCAGCGCTGTAAAAGATTTGAATGAATTGCGCTTTTTGTCTTGGAGTCTGCATGTGCGAACCTCCAGAAACGAACATCTCTATTTTGAAAAGGTCACGCTCAGGAGAAGAATGCTCTCCGTGGACATGTCTGTAAATGCATTCTCCATGGTGTGTTCAAGTATGGTTTCATCGTTCAGGTGCCCTTTAAGGATTCCAATGTACCCCCAGACGATGATGCCTTACTTGTTGTGATGCTGGAAGGGCATAGGGGGAGACTGCTGGTGGGCGCTTACCTGAAGAATTTTGCAGCGACTTGTATTGCATATTTCATCAGCGCAAGGCTGATACATTCCAAGAGTGATGCAATTGAGCAAAATGACCAACATGCTGACTCGCTCAAACCATGTGTAGAAAAGAGTTAAGGAAAGCTTTCGGCATGGCAAGAACTAGATTATACTAATATACATTGCTATAGACTCTTATCAAAAAGCCCACTAGCTACGGTGAAACAGTGTCTTTCGATTCTAAGCTGAGCATAGCAGAAAACCGAATATGATGTATCGTATGGTTTATTAAACATACCCACTATACATAGTACCAAGAGCAAATAATCAGATAGAACCTCCGTCTCCCTATCTCTGTGATCTGATTATGCGGAGTCGAATATTTCCCCGTACCTTTTCCGCTGTGAACGAGCGGAGGTTAGTAGCTTCGCGCCACATCACGTCTCGTTACCTCTACAGTTGGCTATGTCGCTGTGAAACCACCTTGAAGAAAAGTAGAAGACAAAGCTGATTGACTCTGTGGACGCACTCAAGAGCGGGTCAGCGCGCGGACTACGCCTACCGCAGTTTCTTTCTCTGCGATGAGCAACGGCGACGGGTAAAAAGCTACAGTAAATACATCTAGGTCCGCTTAGTTTTGTCGGGGTATTGATAGCGCTGCATGGTACCAAAGACAGAGGTTCTACCGGATTAGTATATATACCCCAATACATATACTTCTTCAGAAAAAATCGAAAGGCAAACTAAAATACCTATCCGTGTACCAAGCATAACAAAGACAGAAATTAATTCCTCAGTTACCGACAGTGTATATCTGTTCAACCGCTATTACATTTTAATCTGTATCCACATGCTACTGTATCCAAGGTCGACACCATAAAGACGCCGGGGCAAGGTAGAAAGGTTCACACAGACTGCATTAAAACGCTCTGTTCGGCAGCACCATGCGTTTGCATCCTACTATTTTGCGTAGGAGCATTTCAACTTCGGCGGCTTCAAGAAACATAACGACTGTCCAAAACACGCCAGAGCTCCTCAGGAAGAAGGAGTAAGCGTGTCCGTACGACTCAAACTCAACGACTCAAATCCTGTGTCAATCAATCACCGGGATGTTTGGTAGCAGTTGTGACACCACTTCTACCTTTCTTCTGCTAGATACTAGGAGAGGCCGGAGATTTTGCATCGGCAAGGAGAGTCATCAAGAGTATGGACATACCCTGAGTGAACCAACGATAAAACTAGCAGACGGTTGAAACGATTTAATAATAATACTTTCCTGGATATAAAAATAATCTGAACGCTCACGCAATTAACAAACGTCTAGTACGCGGGAACGGCAGGTTTTGTCTTCGCCATTGCTGGCGCGACGTACTGCGCAGGCGCTTCATATTCTGAGGCTGAAGCTCCATACATGGACTTGTCGTTGACTGACTGTTTTGCCATATCATCAGCCTTCTTCTTCAGGTCTTCCAGCTCCTCGCCAGTGACGGAAACAGTCATGACTTCGTCGGCATCAGGAAGGGCAATGGAATGGGTAGCGACACCAGAGTGAGACATCTGTGGGGCAACCTCTTCCGTGATCTCGGGACGGTAGCCGTTCTCGTCAGCAGTGTACCGGACGGTGATAAGCTTGCCGTCGGGAGACGTGTAAGAGTAGGAACCGGTAACGACGCCGTTCTCCTGTTTCTCCGCGCGGGCATGCAACGAGCCGCCGATCTGGTCGTTGATGTCGTAGGTGAACTTGTAATCGCGTGGTGGCGCATTCTCCGCGACTGTGTCTTTCATGTCAGTTTGGGATGTTTCAGGAGCTGCCTCGTGCATACTGCCGCCATAGAATGGCGCCGCAAGCACGGCAGCGAAGCAAGCACAGACCAAGACAATCTGAAAAAATATGGCAAATAAACAACCGCTCGAATGTCCAGCAAAAATGATGGCGCTAGTAGACCTCCTCCCACCTCTTTGCGAGCAGGGACTTCACAGTGTCCCATTGGCCTTATTACAGTTCAGCGCTCCAAGTGGAATAGTTTCTGTTATGTAGCGTTTACACGGACAAGAAATCCCGTCGAGTAGAAAGGAATTCCGGTCGACTCGAAAGGATTCCGTTCGTGAAGACGAGTAGAAAAAAAGTCTAGCGGGACGGTAATTCTTTCATGATGAAAGAAATTCCGGTCTACTTGAAAGGAATCTTGTCGGCGGCGCTGGAAAAAAGTACTAAAAAAGTCTAGCTAACTTTTAAGAGCAGCAGTCATCAGTACTAATGTCATAAATGATATCAAAACATTTTTTTGTTGACAAGTGAATTTGTTTTTGTCAGATTTTCTGGTTTGAAGAATTTATTTTTTCCCTCTGCGTGTGAAAATCATCCTGTCACCAAGATCGGATTCTGTTCAAGTTTTCCTGTACTTGTAAACGCTGCATTAGTCTCCCAGTGCCTCATAACCAACACTTGTGTAGACATAGTAAAAAGTCGGATCCATAGGGTAATGGGTCACTTTTACTTTCTGCTGCTGAGACATATGCAAAACCTCCATTACCTGGGACACAAATGACAGGTTTTCCACTCACTAACCTGTGGATCTATTTTACCATGTCTGATCCAGGTGCTGACGGTGATGCATAGGGGGATTAACAGTAACTAGTCCGCTTGGAAGCGCTGAACAGGAATTTGGCCAATAGTGGCACTGAGCTTGTCAACTCATTAACTTCTTTTCCGGCGGATTCATTACTTCCTTTCTGGGCAGTGTCTTTAGACTATTTAACAGATTAACCCAGGATACTTTCCCAGGTAAGGCTCGAACGGATCCATTCCTTTTCTGATGTGAAATGGTCGTAATGACCCTGGCCGTTTGATGAAAACAGAAGTCAACCAATGGCTACCACGAATGAGGTGTTAATTAAAAAATTACATATTACTTATTGAGACATTTTAAAAAAACAAGACCAAAGGTTTCGATGGGATCACAAAAATTAATATTTGATCCAGACAATTTGGTCTTGTAAATATCCGGTCCTCGCTACACTCCTTGAACATTTTTACTATTAAGATTTAGAAACAGAAGAAGGTCAATGGCTAATCATCTGAGAAAACCAAGTTCAGATAAGAATTCAGCATATGTTATGAGGTCTGAGTATGAGGAATGAGGTCTTACATATTAAGACATTCGGCAGGCAAAAAAAAACAAGACCATAGGTTTCGATGGGATCACAAAAATTTAATATTTGGTCCTGACAGTTTGGTCTTGTAGATATCCGGTCTTCGCCAAACTCCTTGACTATTTTTACTTACTATTAAGAATTAGAAACAGAAGAAGGTCAATGGCTAATCATCTGAGAAAACAAAGTCCAGATATGAATTCAGCATATGTTACCCCTAGGCTGTACATTATATCAAAACGAAACTGATCAAATCTGTCTGCCTTACTTCTGCCAAATCTCCGTTTCGGCCGGATTCCGGGCAAACTAATTCTCTGGAAAAAATTAAAGCGAATTCAGCGTATCCTTTAACCCCTTTTGAACATCTGATCAGTTTCAGATAAAACTTTAACTTATAACAGATTTTCCAGTTTCAGCCGTATTCGAACAACTATTTGGCCGGGTACAAAATGATTGTCAAAAGTGGATTCAGCATGTCTTCTTACATCTAAATACAACATCTAATCGACTTCATAAAAAACTTTTACTTTTAACAAATTTGCAGGTTTCGGACGGATTCCGGGCGAACTAGTTGTCCGACGAGAAAATGATTTTCACATAAGCTTTCAGCATGTGTCCTTACCCCTAAATGGAACAACTAATCAACTTTATATAAAACTTTTATTTTTAAAAAATTTCGGGTTTTGGCCGGATTCCGGGCGAACAACTTGTCCGGCGAGAAACTGTACCGCTAAATCGACTATCTCATTCGCTGTTAAGAAGAAATTTTTATGCTCCTGAAGTTAAGCCCCCTCCCCCACCCCTAAATGATTAGCTACAAATCCCATCTACGAACTCGAACTCTCCCTTGACCCAAAGAGTCTTCACACCAAGTTTCACCAAAATATCTAATTCGAACGACTGTTTCCTTACAGACAGACAGACAGCTTTTACGAAGTCACAGGTATCTCTCCACTTACGTTTTGGGGTCCCAAAAAGGGCTGCAGAGGTGACGCTTCTCATTATACGAACTGGAAATAGCGTATCTGAACGTGTACTACACACTTTCAAAGGCCACAGTTTACGGAACATAACGTCAGCAAATTTCTCTCGAGGACCTCTCAACCAATTTAATTTAAAAATTTTATTTAAAAGTCTCGCATGACCTCAGTCTCAGTCCATTCTCGTTGCCTGATCCAGGGTTGCCAGATCAAAAATATTTAGAATGTGACTTTTGGCCAAAAACAGAGAGTGAATTGGGAGTGAATTTTGTTTTATGAAATGTGCACTTTTAGTCGGAATCTTCTCTGTAAAAATGACACATCTTAATTTTACTTCCATGAAAAAAACTTTAAATAGTTACTTCTGGTCGGAATCACTGCTGCAAAAATTACAAATTTGGTCATTTTCTTAAATAGAGTGATTTTGATGTCCAACGCCAGGGTTGGTCACCAAAAGTAACTTCGTACACCCTTGAAAGTATCCCAAAAGTATCGCAAAGTAACCCAGTGTAACCTAATGTAACCCAAAGTAACCCAATGCAATGTCACCCAAAGTAACCCTGAGTAACCCAAAGTATCCTGAAGTAACTCGTACACCCCGGTTCTTGGTGACGAACCCTGGGTCCTACGTAGGACAAAAGTGACAAAATCAAAATAGAGTGACAATTCACACTATCGTGCGACATGTGGCAATCATGGCTTTACCGGCTAGGTTACTAATTGAACTCGTAATTGACCGGATCACTGCAGAGCGGGCGTCACCCGAAGTCATGAGTGAAATTTCGAGCGTGAGGAACAAACAATGGCTCTGGAGCAAGTCATTAGGGAGAGATTTTGAAAGAACAGACCTGGAGAACGATGGATCATGCAAGGATTTAGACACGGACTGAACGAGGAAAAATTATACTAAACCAGTGTTCATAAAATGCAAATCAGGTCAATCCAGGTTCATGTCTTGGAGGAAGTCAAAGAAGCTTGAGGGCGATTCTGGCGGCCTGGAAAGCGCCGCGAGCTTATGCGCCAGTTACACGTGGAAAGCGAATCCACTTCGCGAGTGGAAAGTGATTTCGGCAAGTCAGCGAGAAGTTGTAAAGGTGCAACTGAGGCTCAGCGACTTCTTGCGCTCGGTGGATTCTCGCTTAACGAAAGCAAATCCAAGAGATTGCCAGAATCGGAACACTTACCTTGAAAGCCATACTGGAGTAATATGTATCACTGTTAGCAACAAAACTCGGATTCCAACTGATGACTGTTCCAGCGTACAAAGGGTTATAAAGGCACAGGATGTTATTGTTTTCGCAAACCTATATCTCCGCATACCGACCTTGGTCTGTTCAATTCGTTATTCTGTCAGGCAAAGGGATCGAGTTATACCAATATGTAGGTTAGAGGGGGTCTTCACTTTCTTCGCATCCTTGGAGCCTCGAATGCTAATATGTAGTTCCAGATTTCCAGATTTTGCACCTGGGTCAGGCCTAGAAATTAGGATTGCGATCTTCACGACTACAAACACGCTTAAAGTCGGGCTCAAAATAAATATCAACCGGAAAATCAGAAGAAAAAACAATTGGCTGGTACAAGGACAAACAGTACCTACAATTTGGCCTGAATAAAAGGCAGTAAGTATTTCTTTGAATAATCTGTTTCGTGTTTCTTTTATGTAACTTCCGCTAATCGGCCATGTTTTCGTGAAAAAAAGGTGTGCACTAGTCAGGCCCTTATCCAGGAATTTATTTCGGGGGGGGGGGGGGGGGGTGCCTGCGGGTCGGAAAAAATAGAGACAGATCAGAGGGAATAGACTATACAAATTATTATTTTTGTATGTTTCGAGGGGGTAACCCCCCCCCCCTCCCCCCCCCCTGGATACGGTCCTGGCATTTGTGTATGTGATCTTAGGCACTGAATAATGTATGAGCTTGTGGGATTGCCTAACTATTTGGTATCAGGGGTCGATTCAATTTGCCATAGTTGTGAATAGTGTTTGCTGGCTTAGGGACTTACCGACGAAACTTCCAATGGCAAAATGTCCCCAGCAAAACGTCCGCATACCGAAACGTCCCCATGGCAAAACATCCCCAATGCACCCTTTTCCTTCCAAACATACAATGGAATACGCCTTGCCTTATGCTCGTAACGAATCAGCAGTAGGCTAGTTCTAGGACGTTTAATGCAACATGCATAACCGGTATTTCTTACCAATAAGCTCCTCGGAGAAAACAAAGGGAAGACTGTAGACTACAAGAAAAGAGTCAAACAAGGAGGACGCAAAAATCAGCGTAGTGTTGAGAAGTTGAAGGTCTTGTTAAATGAACCATGTTTTGCTCGGATAATAAAATATTTGTATAAATCTGTTATTCCGATGCTTTGGTAATAAATTAATTTGCTTTAAACGAATGCCTGAAATGAACTCCACCCCACCCCCCCCTCCAACAAAAATATTATCATATTTTGGTTACTGGTCCATTTTAGTAGGGGACGCTTTGCCATGAGGACGTTTTACCGGCGACATTTTCCCAGAACGAGCCAATAACCCCTCTTGGATACTCTCAACGAGTTCGACGGCGGTTACGCAAACAAACTTGGCTTGGCAACAGTTGTAATCAATCAGATCCAACCCGGGGTCTTCCATCGGCAAATAAATACCCACGATCACAATGCCCACGATAAACGCCCACGACTCATAATGTCTATGGCTCAAAGTGCTCACGACTCGAAATGCCTACGAATCAAGATACCCCGGTTCAAAATCCCCACGACTGACTTATTTGAAATCTTTGATTCTAACAATGTCTACAACGGATACGTCAGCTATGATTCTTCATCAGCGATATTTCGGCCCTTCTTGGCAAGGGTCCTCGTCAGGCTGTCAATCCTCTGGTTCAACTTCGGGAAAAGAAACAAACCTGTGAAGTTGAACCAGAGGATTGACAGCCTGACAAGGACCCTTGCCAAGAAGGGCCGAAATATCGCTGATGAAGAATCATAGCTGACGTATCCGTTGTAGACATTGTTTGAATAAATGTTTCAAAGTCAGCTTGGGCTCAAAGAATATTTATTATTTGAAATCTTCAGTCCATAGTAAACTGGAACTAGTGAGATACGAAAGGAGTAGACCCAGTATCAGAATGGCGACATGTCTTGAATCATCATCTTAACTATGACGCAATACTATAATTTCTGATGGAACCAAGACCAAAGGTTTCGACGGGATCCCAAAAGTTCAAATTTGTCCAGACAATTGGGTCTTGTCTTCGCCAGATCCAGTCTTCGCCAGACTCCTTGAACACTTTTACTATTAAAATTTAGAAACAGATTAAAGCCAAATAGCTAATCATATGAGAACACCAAGTTCAGATATGGATTCAGCATGTGTGTTTACCCTTTTAAGTCATATCTATTTTGACGAAGCAGATCGAAACTTCCTGCCTTAATGCTGCCAATTTTCCGGTTTGGGCGGAAATCCGGAACTACTTGTCCGAAAATAAAGCTCAAAAACAAATTCAGCATGTCTACTTACCCCTACATACAACCTCTAATCAACTTCAGATTAAACTTTTACTTTTAACAAATTTTCCGGTTTCAGCCCGATTCCGAGCGATCTACACGTCCGGTGATAAAATGATTGCCATATGCGAATTCAGCTTGTCTACTATCCGCAAATCGAACATCTTATGAAATTCAAACAAAACCTTTACTTTAAACAAATTCTCCGGTTTCGGCCGGATTCCGGATTTGTCCGGCGTGAAAATAGTTTTCATATTCGGACTAAGCACATTTCATTGCCCTTTAATCGGTCCTCCAGTCAACTCCATATTAAACTTTTACTTTTCAAAAATTTTCCGGTTTTCGCCGGAACTATTTGTTGGGCGAGAATAAATTTCATATTCGGATTCAGCATGTCTCCTTACCCTTACTTCGACGATTTCATTAGCTTTTAAAAAATATTTTGTTTCCCTTTAATTTCAAACCCCTCCCCCTCCCCTAAATATAGAGCTACATAGCCCATCTTCGAACTTGACCTGTACTTCGACCTAAAGAGTCCTCGTGCCAAGTTTGATCAAAACATCTCAACTCCTTCGAGAGTTATCGTGCTAACAGACGGACAGACAGACGGACAACTTTTGCGATGTCATATGTATCCCTCCACTTACGTTTTGGGATCCCAAAAAAATGAATCACAAACAGCGATCTTAAAACTGCTGTTTTTAATTAAGAACACGCTTACCTTCATGGTTGAAGATTTCGATCGCCTAATTTCGTTTGCTGTATTGGAACAATTGTATTTGACATTTCTTCGTACTTTCCCACAAGTAATTCTGATTCGATTAACAAACAATTAAATAATCAATTTCAAAATCTTTCCGCGGTAATCCTGTCCCTTGTCATCTCGTTGTCAGTGGTCCCAGGACATTCTGGACTCCCCTGCCGACAGTTTGAGCCGTCGGCATTTGACCAGGATGATTTTAGTCTCCCCTGTTAGCATTTTATATTTTCGACATTTTTAGCCGTTTGACATTTTGGGCGATTTTGATTGCGCGGTCTTAGACCTGAATTGTGGGCATTTTGAACCGTGGGCATTTTGAGTCGTGGACATTCTGAATCATGGGCGTTTTGAACCGTGGGTATTTTGATCATGGGCATTCTGAGCGTGGGCACTGTGAAAGTGGACAAAAAGACGGTGGTGGTTTTGGGAACCACCCCTTCCATATTTCAATGCAACTCGTAAGGTTTAAAATGTGTTTTCCATTTTGTCTGTCCATTTTGTCTGTCCATTTTTTCGCCGGCTCAGCTATATTTTATTATTATCAGTACTATTGTCTATTGAGAAAGAGAGAAAACCGAAAAAGAACAAAAGTAACTACCAAAATTAATAAATACAGCGGTTTTGCAGATGTCATATTTGTAGCCTATTGTATCTTTGTAATGTACAGTTGTTTTGTTGTTGCATTTTATATGTGAGTTCTTGTTCTCTAATCTTTGGGGTTTGTCCCTTTTTGGATACGCTGAACCTTCAAACCTGATTGGTTCCCAGTTGACCGACTCGAAGTTCCAAATCTACATAGAGGAGATGAAGCCTTAGCTGTGAAATGTTGTAAAACACACCCTGCGAAACGTCCCCTGCTAATCATCCCCATAAAACACGTCCCAACGAAAAAACATAATCATGAAAAAGTCCCCACATCAGCAACACAAAGAAAAGATTCACCAAAAGAATGTTCCGATGAAGAAATGCAAGCAATTAGATTTCAATCAATTAACCAACAAATTCCAATAGTTCCAAATAGGTATCAGCTAGAAGAGATAAACATGTGACATACTTTAACGAGCATTCACATTTTACAAAATACACTTAAAGGACACCTGAATAAAGAGTACCAAGTATCATCCCTATCTGTCTGACCTCCGTTAACATTGCCTGCAGAAAACCGTATCCAAATACGAAATAGTGTTTCCATGCTATGATTTTTGCTCCATTTTGCATCTGTCATTATTTCAGTGCCGAACAAATTTAGCAATGAACAAATGTCTCCAATCAACCCTTCTTCTAAAATATTTTTTAACAAGTTAAGCCCAAACGTATATCTAGAAGAAATTCCAATGCGATCCGGCCAGCGCTGTACAAGAATTGAATGAACTGTGCTTTTTGTCTTGGAGTCTGCATGTGCAAACCTACAGAAACGAACATCCCTATTTTGAAATCGTAACGCTCAGGAGAAGAATGCTCTCCGTGGACATGTGTGTAAATGCATTCTCCATGGTGTTTTCAAGTATGGTTTCATTGTTCAGGTGTTCTTTAAAACGACAACAGATTAGAGAAATCGCCAGAAATTAACAAAACTGTCTAAACATTTGGCTGATGAATTGGCAGGATACGGCCAAAACGGATTGCCAGTGTTCCTCTCGTACCAACGCACGGACGACGGGAGGGGGAATATACTGCTTATCTGGGGAAAACACACTATCTTTGCTCCAAATTTTTTTTAAAGGGAAAACTATTAAATTAATACTCCATATGACTAAGTCCAAAACACGCCAGTGATCCTCAGGAAGAAGGAGTAATCGTGTCTACACGACTCAAATCCTGTGTCAACCAATCACCGCGATCTTCGGGCGCAGCTTTGACAGCACTTCTGCCTTTCTTCCGCTAGCTACCCGGAGAGGCCGGAGATTTTGCATCAGCACTGGAGTATATTTAATAGTTCGATTTGTTTTTCAGGCACAATATTTTGGTAGAACACATTCAAAGTCTCACACTACAGATTTAGGCATACGGTCTTGTCAGAAGAAAAGACGGATGTGGTACTTTTGGCTAGCATTGGACTGATTCCCGCAGATCCACAAAGCACCTTGTCCAGAGCCAGAGTCGTAGATTTTTCCGCAATGTGCGAATGAGGTGAGTTGTGGGGATTTAGGAGGAAATGTTTGGGAGGAGTGCTTTAAGGGAGGAAGGGTTAGTAGATCCGATTGGAGATAAGTGTTTCGCAGTAATGAGAAATCTGGCGGTGTTCGTCCGGTTGGCAGCGAAGCATCAGGAGGATCTAATGTAAGTGCTATTCAGCTATATCTAGGATTTTCACTTTATTTGTTTATGTCGTTTTCCTTTTCTTGTACCTGATTTTTTTGTTGCTATGGCCAATTGGCTTGTTTGCAATAAATATCATATCATATGATCTTAACCCATCTTTTCAGATATTCCCATCTTTGTTTTTTACCTTTATTTTTCTTCTTTGAATTTTCAATTATGTTCGATTAATATGTTGTTAATCATGTTTAACTAATATTACTTAATTATGTAATGATGAGTTGTTTGACTGGGATATCATTCGTTATGTTGAAGTTATGTTTCGTTTGTTATTTCGTTTGCGCTCGAGCTCTGCTCTCAGTAGTAGAATTTAGTAAAATACCGCTCTTAATTACATTGTAAAACAATATCTTGCAGTATTTGCTACTGGGACTAATCTTGTCTTTAAAAAGGTAGTCTTAGTCCTAATTCGGATTAACCTTATCTCAATACAGATAAGATTAATCCCAGTAGCAAATACTGCAGTTAATTTTAATCCTTACTCGGAGAAACTTTTTACAGTGTATTCTGCCTTTCGTATTATCCCTAGCTGCCTGATGGGATTATAATATTTTAAAATTCCCGCCTTTCGCCATTGTTTCGTTTTCTACCTACGACTTTATAGCGCTTTTTGGGCCTAGTCGAGTTTTGAAAGTCACGCAAAGCAAATTTCGCCGAACGCTTCAAGGCCCATCAACAACTCATTCACAAATAAACACATGTGAAGCTTCACAGTATTATTTTTCATTTTGGAAGACCTAGCAGATCATCAGGAGGAGTTGAGGTTCGCTTGGTTTTCCCACTTTCCGGGATCCCGAAACGCAAATGGACGGATACCTCTTACTTCGGAAAAGTTGTTCATCTGTCCGTTCGTCTGTCAGCACGATCTCTCCCAAAGGGAATGAGATGTTTTGATGATAATTGGTGTATGGATTCTTATGGCCAAGGGACAGATCGAGTTCGTAGATGGGGTCTGTAGCCCTAGTTTTAGGGGTGGGGGAGTGGGGGTCAAATTAAGGTGCGGACACTGTTAAAATGTTAATGAAACGATCGATTTAGGGGTAAAAAGACATGATGAATACGTATACGGCCAAGACCGGAAAATTCGTTAAAAGTAAAGGTTTTATTTTAAGTTGGTTAGATATGCTGAGAAGACATGCTGAATTCTATATGACTATTATTTTCTCACCGGACAAATAGTTCGCCTGGAATCCTGCCAAAATCAAAAGTAAAAGTCTTATCTGAAGTTGGTTGGAGGTTCCATGTAGGGGTAAGGAGACATGGTGAATTTGTTTCGGAACTTTTGCTTTTTGCTGGACAAGTAGTTCGTCCGGAATCCGACCGAAACCGTAAATATGGCAGAAGTGAGGCAGGAAGCTTCAGTTTCGTCAAAGCAGACAACATAACACAACATAATTTATTGCATAAAAAGCCTGAGGCCATGCTAAAAATGGTAACAAAAGATATAAATTTTTCTTTTTTTCTCAGAGCATTAGCCATTTGCTTTAATTTGTTTCTGAACTTCTACATTAAAAGTGTTGAAGGAGTCTGACAAAGACCGGATATCTACAACACCCAATTGTCTGGATCAAATATTAAATT
Source organism: Branchinecta lynchi (assembly GCA_023053575.1). Taxonomy (NCBI): domain Eukaryota; kingdom Metazoa; phylum Arthropoda; class Branchiopoda; order Anostraca; family Branchinectidae; genus Branchinecta; species Branchinecta lynchi. Next base: position 2,854,821 of record JAKZAP010000021.1, on the reverse strand, counting down.
TCTGGGATCCCATCGAAACCTTTGGTCTTGTTAACCAAGGCGCGTTCAATTTTGAAATATTTTGAGTCCAGCCACCGTGTGCGGAGAGAGTCGATATTCACTCGACAAGCGCTAACAAGAAAATCGGTAATTTCTCGTGGAAAGTACTGGCATTTTGTTAAACGATATTTTCTGGGCCATTTCATACTGAAAAGATCATTTTAAGTAAGAGTTGTGCTTTAAGGATATATTTAAGTTGGTGAATAAAAACAACCTTGAAACCTAGCCGAGTGGGTCCCAACAGCTGCATGGTGGGCTACTACAGATCTTTCGCGAGTTGACAGTGCGTCAAAGAAGTAATGAATAACAACTAGACCTACGTTGCCCGGGCAACGTGAAGTGTTGCGGCAACCTTTGTCCGGCTTCGCCGGCTAAAGTGTTGCGAGAGCAACACTTTGGTTTTGTTTCTTCGCTGTCGGTTAAATGCTGAAATTGTCAACTTATCGAAGCTTTTAAAACGGTATGTTCTAAAAAGAATAATCACATAATCAAAAGCTGTTGTTTAGCGTTGTAAAACCAACAACAAAACAATATCGGAAGAAGGCTATCCGTAACGTTTCAGGATTAAAATACCATAGATGACACTATTAATTATTACAAAACTACCTTCTTGGTTTACATTACCGTATCGTTTGTACCCGTTGCGTAAACAGTTAATCCTAGGTTATAGCGATAGACCATCGATACAAACTTTCTTACTGTCATATTTACAGAAATCGAATACAATGTGCACCAATTTTCAAAAATTTCTAGCCCCTCGTGAACCGATCTTACTTACAAGTCCCATGCATGTCTTACAATTGGGAACAAAATTGTTCTTACCATCGAATACACCTGAGACAAATAACAGGTATACCAGCTAGCAAAAGCTGCAAACTCCTCGTTGCCGAAGATGATTATGAGCTAACAGTCGACTGTTGCTTACAGTCGACTGTTGCTTACAAGTCCTTTACATGTCTCGCAACTGGTATCGCCTATTTTTGGTTTCAGTGTGTACCTTACTCCTGAAGTTGTCAACCCCTTGAAACTTTCAAACTGGTTTATCTCATGAAGGATTTTTGTTCAAAAGAACGGATGGCATATATTTTGATCAGCTCTTCAAGGGCTATCGATTGCCATAACCACAACAAAAGCATATCGGAAAAAGGGACTAAATTGACTTTGCAGTCAGTTGAACTTTATCCTTTTCAATCGTAGACATCGTGACGGATGAAAACTTGGAATAATATCCTATATAATCTAGTTGGTATTATAAAGCTATCCGTAACTTCTTAGGATTGAAATACCATAGATGACACTATTAATTATTACGAAACTACCTTGTTTTACATTACAGTATCGTTTGTACCCGTTGCGTTAACAGTCAATCCTAAGTTACAGCGATAGACCAACGATACAAACTTTCTTACCGTCAGATTTAGATAAATCGAATACAATGTGCAACAATTTGCACAAATTTCTAGCCCCTCGTGCACCGATTCTACTGACAAGTCCCTTTCCCGTGATAGACATCAAGTTCACCGGATAAAAATAATGGGTACACCGACTAGCAAAGTTGAAAACCTCTCATCGCTGAAGATTTGTGTAGCATAACAGCCGATTATTACTTACAAGTCCCTTGCATGTTTTACATTTGGGAACCAAATTGTTTTAACTATTTAAAATATTCTTAAAATTATTTTTTACTTAAATATTTAAAATATTCTAAAAAAATTAATCATATGATCAAAAGGTATTCTTCAGCGTTGTAAAAACAACAACAAAATAATAGAGGAAGAAGGGACTAAATTAACTTTGCAGTCAGTTGTACTTTATCCTTTTCAATCGTAGACATCGTGACGGATGAAAACTTGGAACAATATCTTATATAATCTAGTTGGTAATAGAAACCTATCCGTAACTTTTCAGGATTAAAATACCATCGATGACACTACTAATTATTATGAAACTACCTCATTGCTTTACATTTTCGTTTGTATCCGTTGTGTAAACAGTTAATCCTCGGTTACATTGATAGACCATCGACACAAACTTTCTTACCGTCAGATTTATAGAAATCGAATACAATGTGCACCCATTTGCAAAAATTCCTAGCCCCTCGTGAACCGATTCCTACTTACAAGTCCCTCTCCCGTGATATACATTAAGATAACCGGAAACAAATGGTGGGTACTCCAGCTAGCAAAAGCTGCAAACCCATCATCGCAGAAGATGATTGTAGCATAACAGCCGATTATTACTTACAAGTCCCTTGCATATCTTGCCATTGGGAACCAAATTGTTCTTACCATCGAATACACCGGAAACAAATAACAGGTATACCAACTAGCAAAAGCTGCAAACCCCTCATTACCGAAGATGATTATGGGCTAACAGTCGCCTGTTGCTTAAAAGTCCGCTATATGTATCATAACTGGTATCGCCTATTTTTGGTTTCAATGTACCTTACTATGAAGTTGTCAACCCCTTTGAAATTTTCAAACTGGTGTATCTCATGAAGGAATTTTTGTACCAAAAAATGGATGACATATACTTTGATCAGCTCATCAATGGCTATCGATTGCCGTCGAAAAAAAAATTCTACCTGTCTTAGTTCAAAAGTTGACTTTTTTGCCGTAGGCCAACTTTCTAACGTCACGACTTAGAAAGGAGCAAAGGATAAATTCTAGTTTCTTTAGCAATGAGAGAACTTTTAAAGTTTAAGAGGCTCATCTGATACCGTTACTCTACCACAAACCAAAGTGGAAAATTTTTTTTTTATAAACTCAGCTGAAATCGTCGCAGACATGGACAGAAACAATAGATGGCAGCACTTTCGGACCCGTGGGAAAAAGCCACTTTTTTGTCTCTGTAGATTTTTCTATTCATCACTCAAAGAAGATATGTTGGCTGTGGGGCCGGTTAACTGCCGCATATATTTAACACTTATAGATTTTAGTCCATCTTCAATTTGAAACTGGTGCCTGCCTGCTTGCGTGCTAGAACGGAGCTTTCCACTGGAAAGCAGAAACATCTTTTGATGAAACGAAAGGTTCGCTACACAACTTCAGATAGTCCTCTCTGACATAGGCTATACAACTCCACTTCACTTCGCAAACCGTAGGCTCTGGCTCGATGACAAGCAAAAACCATCCTTATTGGCCCCAGGCAAGAGTTCTACGGAGCTTTCCAAAATGTAATGTCATATTCATCAATCCGGCCTAAGGTCCACACTTTCCGTAAAAACCGCACAGGTTAGACCCTTCTCAGTTACCAGGAATAAAATGAAATCGGAGTCATAGGAAAAAAAAAAAAAAAAAAAAAAAAAACGAGGACAAAACCAAAGTGTTGCTCTCGCAACACAATAAGCAATTCGAACAAAGGACAAGAGCTACGAGCTCATATGGCACTTGTACGAGTAGGCTGTCTAAGAAAGTAGATGAGAACGTCACAAAATACACCCGCCATCCAAAAATGCGGTTCGGAAATAGAAATAGGATATTTAGTTTCACTCATTTCTGAGCAGTTCCGGCATCGTCTCGATTGTCTGTCGCAAATGCACATGACTGTTCAAAGTTTCATCCCAATAAATCCATTTGTTTGATCCTTAGACGTGCTACACGATTTCCGGTACTCACTCTATCTCGACCTACCGTGGCCGAATCTGGTTCGGAATAAAAAAAAATCGACCACCTAAAGCATCTTCGTTTATACCATCTATCAAGTTTCACTCGAATCTGAGCATTTTTGGAAAGTTCCGGTACACCCCCCCCCCCCCCTCCCACCAACGTTGTCGGAGCCGGTTCGGGCCCAATCTCTTAATTCCCTGTTCCTGTCCATCAAGTTTTACTGAAATTGGAGCTTAGCCTATCTGCAAGTTTCCAGTACCCCCCCCCCTCCCTACCTTGGCCGAATCCGGCCCGGACGCCAAATAACAAATCTAGGCCGCATAAACTCGGCACTGTCGAATTTGCATCTCATTCGGTCCATCCGTTTGGTTTTTGTGCATGTCAAAAGTCCCCCCACCCCCAATTCCCCTAATCGTGGTCGCATATGGTTCAAACGCATCTTTTACATGTCGAGGCCATCGATTCTTATCACCCATTTGTTTGACCCTATTTGGTCGTATCCTAGTTTAAATAAATAAGTCAATTATGTCGGGTCGCTAATATGCCTGCAAAGTTTCATTGTCTTAGTACTTCTGGAACTATTCTAACCCCCGACTACCGGTATTCCAGGAACCCCCCCCTCTCCCCCCCCCACAGAGCCCCGAAACCATCTGGCTCCGTCAAATTCGGATCTAGGCCTAATGCTTGTTCTCTCCATTAAATTCCGTCCCAATCCCTCTGCTTTAAGCGTTTCTTGAGTTTTCGGGTCCCCCCCCCCATCCCCACAGGTATAACCCGACCCGGACTTAACAATGATCATCCGAGGCGATAGCTCTTTCCACCATACAAGTTTCATTCAAATCCGATCACCCGTTCAAAAGTTATACACGCCACTAGATTCCGGACTCCCCATCCATCCACTCCCCCCACTATGGTCGGATCGGGGAAACGGCTGTTCTCAAGTGAACCTGTTCGGGTCCCTGACATACCTGCCAAGTTTCATCACCCTAGCACATCAGGAAGTATGCCGAACTCGCGGGATCGCTAGAAATCCGGACCCCCCCCCCCCCCCAACTCCCCCAGAGTGCCCGGATCTGGTCCGCTTATATCAATGACGTATCTAGGACTTGTGCTTGTTCTTCCACCAAGTTTCATCCCGATCCCTCCACTCTAAGCGTTTCTCAAGATTTCCGGTTCCCTCCTCCAACTCCCCCCAGTGTCATCGGATCCGGTCCGGATTTATAGTGGGACGTCTGAAACACGAGGTCATCCTAAATATAAAATTTCATCAAGATCCGATCACCCGTTCAAAAGTTATACACGCCACTAGATTCTGGACTCCCCATCCATCCACTCCCCCCACTATGGTCGGATCGGGAAACGGCTGTTCTCAAGTGAACCTGTTCGGGTCCTTGACATACCTGCCAAGTTTCATCGCCCTAGCACATCAGGAAGTATGCCGAACTCGCGGGATCGCTAGAAATCCGGCCCCCCCCAACTCCCCCAGAGTGCCCGGATCTGGTCCGCTTATATCAATGACGTATCTAGGACTTGTGCTTGTTCTTCCACCAAGTTTCATCCCGATCCCTCCACTCTAAGCGTTTCTCAAGATTTCCGGTTCCCTCCTCCAACTCCCCCCAGTGTCATCGGATCCGGTCCCGATTTATAGTGGGACGTCTGAAACACGAGGTCATCCTAAATATAAAATTTCATCAAGATCCGATCACCCGTTCAAAAGTTATACACGCCACTAGATTCCGGACTCCCCATCCATCCACTCCCCCCAGTATGGTCGGATTGGAGAAACGGCTGTTCTCAAGTGAACCTGCTCGGGTCCCTGACATACCTGCCAAGTTTCATCGCCCTAGCACATCAGGAAGTATGCCGAACTCGCGGGATCGCTAGAAATCCGGCCCCCCCCCCCAACTCCCCCAGAGTGCCCGGATCTGGTCCGCTTATATCAATGACGTATCTAGGACTTGTGCTTGTTCTTCCCACCAAGTTTCATCCCGATCCCTCCACTCTAAGCGTTTCTCAAGATTTCCGGTTCCCTCCTCCAACTCCCCCCAGTGTCATCGGATCCGGTCCGGATTTGTAGTGTGACGTCTGAGACACGAGGTCATCCTAAATATAAAATTTCATCAAGATCCGATGACTCGTTCGCAAGATAAAAATACCACACATTTTGGCTTCCCCCTCCCTCCACTCCCCCTCCCAGATGGTCGGATCGGGGAAATGACTATTTCCCATTTAATCTGGTCGGGTCCCTGACGTGCCTGCCAATTTTCAGCGTCCCAGCACATCAGGAAGCACCAAACTCGTGGGATCACTAAAAATTCGGACTTCTCCCCCCCCCAACTCCCCCAAAGTGAGCGGATCCGTTCCGGTTATACCCATCACGTATCTAGGACTTCTGCTTGTTCTTTCCACCAAGTTTCATCCGGATTCCTTCACTCTAAGTGTTTTCCAAGATTTCCGGTTTCCCCCTCCAACTCCCCCCAGTGTCACCGGATCCGGTCTGGATTTAAAATGGAGGGTCTGAGATACGAAGTCCTTCCATATATCAAGTTTCATTAAGATCCGATCACCCGTTCGTAAGCTAAAAATATTTCATTTTTCCTGTTTTTTCCGGATTCCCCCTCCCTCCACTCCCCTCCAGATGGTCGGATCGAGGAAGCGACAATTTCTAATTTAATCTGGTCCAGTTCCTGATATGCCTGCCAAGTTTCATCGTCCTAGCTTATCTGGAAGTGCCCGAACTAGCAAAACCGGGACCGACAGACCGACAGACCGACAGACCGACAGACCGACAGACCAACTGACGGACAGAAATTACAATCGCTATATGGCACTTGAGTAAGCTCAAGTGCCATAAAAAGGGGACGAACTAGTTACAGAAACGCACACGTTGATTTAGGCCGATTTAGCGTCTATAACTCGTCATCGATAGTGTTGGTTGTAGTCACGAAGATAGGGGAATGACGTTAGCACGGATGGATAGTATTGCCCAGTGAAACTTATCACGTTAGACCAGGGCCGTTTCCAGGGGGGGGGATTAGGGGTTGAAGAACTCCCCACGAAACATGCAAAAATAATCATTTTTACAGGATTCTCCCTCTTTATGTCATTTTTATAAGATTGTTTGAAAATGTTTCAAAGTCAGCTTGGGCTCAAAGAATATTTTTCTCCCTCTGACTTATGTCTTTTTATACTTTTTGTCCGACCCACAGGCAACCCCCCCCCCCCCCCCCCCCCCCCCCCCGAAATAAATTCCTGGACACGGGCCTGCGTCGGACTATCAAAGCATCTCGCAGTATTTGTCGTTTATTTTCCAATATTCGAAGCTGTCTAAATACTGTAAAATTTCGCTCCGTTTTTTAAGAACTATCCACGGCTTTGGCTGTTTTAAGCTTTTTCCCAGACCCATTGACCTGTAGCAAAAACTCAGCAGCGTTCAGATAACCGGTTTTACGCATCAATGCATGATGTGCGAAAACAAGTCGGACGGGAGCATAATGTACATTGCAAAATAGTGCGTCGTGGCAATACTCTATATGAATAAGTCCAAAACACGCCAGTGGTCCTCAGGAAGAAGGAGTAAGCGTGTCCGTACGACTCAAACTCAACGACTCAAATCCTGTGTCAATCAATCACCGGGATCTTTGAGAGCAGCTTTGAAACCACTTCTGCCTTTCTTCCGCTAGCTACCCGGAGAGGCCGGAGATTTTGCATCGCCAAGGACAGATAGTCATCAAGAGTAATGCAAAGATAAGTGAAGTGTCGTTAGCTGTTTCCGGGCTTAAGACTTAAGGAAATTGAGAATTAGGGGGAATGGTCGCATTGGCATTATAGGTGCGAGGGGCCCTTTAAGTCTTTTATGTACTAAGGTAGCCTACTTTGTTAGGTGAAAGATTATTTTCAAGCGAAGGTCTCAACTCGGACCCTCGACAATTTAAATAGTAAGACGCGAAACTCTCCTGAAACAGTGGAGCTACACTGTCAAGAAAATCTTGCGGTATTTAGTGTTGGGCGATATTTGGATTTTTCGATATATCGATATTTCTTTAGTATGTTTCGCTATAGGATACGTGTCGTTTCGCCAAAATTTACTAACGAAATTGTCATAAAATAGCATCTTGCATCATCTCAAACTCCGAATAAATAAGAACTGAATTTCGGAAAACATATGCCTCCAATTTCCGATACATAAATGTAGGTTATGTTGGATTCTTCATAATAATTATGAATGAAAAATATCGTTTTCAATATCGGTATTTACGTTTCGATATTCGATATCGATATTTGGTCCGATATATCGATATATCGTTATCGATATCGAATATCGCCCAACACTAGCGGTATTTTACTACTGGGATTAATCTGTCTCTACTGAGATAAAATTTTCTCTAATTATTAATCGTATCCCAGTAGAGATGAAATTATTTAAAAAAAACTTTACAGTGTAATAACTCAACTTCTTCCAATTCTGCTAATACATTGTGGTATTGATGGATTTACGGTTTATCTCTTCCCTATACTAATGCTCAGGTACAGTAGAGGTATGCTTATTTGAACACTTTTTTAACTGTTCCACTACCTTGGCTTTCTTACTTGCAAATAAAAAAGTAAAATGGAAAAGAAAAATAACAAACTTGATATCAGCTAACAGCCAACTATTTCAGGGTTATCCTGGCACAAACTTGAAGCAGAAATTCATTTAAATTTCGTTGATTTTAACGGTTCGGACCGCCTTTTCTCCAAGGAAGGTGCGTTCCTCCCGGCAAACTTTTCAAATTATAAAAAACAAAACAGAGGTGTCAGCTGAGTCACTTTCATAGGTGAATGGTGAATTAGCAAAATACTCAAAAAGTGACAAAAGCGTGAGTGATTATTACTAGTATTTATGGGAAAAATGCCTGGTTTGGGTTTTAGTTTTGTCTTCGGCGGTCGTTCACTGTTAGCAAACGTTCACATAAGCATACCTCTACTGTGGTATTGGTTGATCAATGAATCGAAAGAAGTTCCGGAGCAACAATATATAGGTCGATCATTTAGTGTAGAAGATGAATCAGTGGTCAGTACTGCATTTCTTTTGAATTCAATCCAGTTCACTTTTCACAGAAAAACACTCGAGATGCAGGTACATTGTACTTCTTTACATTCTCCTCTACACAACTTAAATACAATTTTGGTTCTATAGTCAACAAGTAAAGACAATAGTAACAATAGTATAGTACTGTTTAACAAGTTTAAGAATGGATTTAAGAAAGTTAGAGATTGGTTGTTTTTCATGTTTATTTGTGTGTTTTCCTCTAGTGATACTGGTTTTCAGTCACCCTTCCTTCATTTTTGTTGTTGTTTTTGTTTGGAATGATTTCGCTTCGTGCTGGTGTTGTCGTGCGGTGATCTTTCTACTCAGCGTTGGGTCGATTTCGTTTTATTGATTTTCTTTTATGGAAGGGTCTGAACCATTCGATGATTTTCTTCTCTCCGGTTCAAACCCTGAAATAATTGTACGTGCAGAGTATAGTATTGTTAATGTTTATGTATTATATAAAGTAAGAATAAAAAAACCTTGAACCTTGAACCTTGTTATTTTCAATTTATTCGTATTACAATAATAGGATCAATGTACCTTTCCATTTGATCTTCATTTGTTTTTTATTAAACTTAGGAGCTTTAGAATTATTGTTTTGGAATACATAAGGAAAACTAAACGTTTGATTTTGAGTTCTAATCTTTTTCAAAAATTCAACTTGTTTTCAGTTCAATTAATCTTAATTTTAACGTTCATTAGACAAAACAACAGACACAACTCTCCCAAGAAGGGCACATCCGTGTCCCTGTGCATGTCCTAACGATAACACACATAATGGAATGCACAGTGTGTGGGCTATTGTTTAGTATTTTTATGGCACTTGGCATACTCAAGTGCCATATAGCGATCGTAATTTCTGTCGGTCTGTCCCGGTTTTGCTAGTTTGGGCACTTCCACATAAGCTAGGACGATGAAACTTGGCAGGCATATAAGGGACCCGACCAGATTAACTTGAAAACAATCACTTCCCCGATCCGGCAATCGTGGGGGGAGTGGAGGGATGGTAAATCCGGAAACTAGTAACATGCATAACTTTAGAAGGGGTAATCGGACATGCATGAAACTGAACATATGTCAAGAAAAGTGCTTTAGATGTTCAGTTTCAGATCCGGATCAGATCCAATTACTGGGGGGGGGGGGCTGGAGGGTGGCACAGGAATATTCTTTGAGCCCAAGCTGACTTTGAAACATTTATTCAAACAGTGTTTACAACGGATACGTCAGCTACCCTTGCCAAGAAGGGCCGAGATATCGCTGATGAAAAATCATAGCTGAAGTATCCGTTGTAAACATTGTTTGAATATATGGCACAGGAAATCTCGTAAAACGCTTCCACATAAGCTAGGACGATGAAACTTGGCAGGCGTATCAGGAAACCGAAACCGACGACACTGTCACAAGTTTCATAACAGATTGCGCATAACACTTTCAAGAATAACATCTTTTCACTTAGAAATAAAGTGTTACGACCAATTAAGTTTATACTATTCCGTGCCTAGATCTCCAACAACACCTTCAATAGGTAAAAAATACTACACTGTCAGAAGTTACATAACGACAACAGAAGGATGCGCGGTTTCAACAAATAACACTTTGGGATGTTATCTGTTCTGTTTATTTCATTCCCGTTAGTATTTTTACCAATTGAAAGTGTTGTCAAATTAAGGGGCGAACAAATATTTTTTTAAAAGCTAATAAGATTTATGCGCAAATTCAGATTCAGCATGTCTCCTTACGCATAAATTGACTATCTCATTAGAGGATGATTAGACGTTCGACGTAGGACTATTGTGACATGATGAATTCGTTTTTGCCATGCTCAATTCTTCTTGCCAGACAAGTAGTTAACCCTGAATTCGGCTGGAGTCGGAAATCCGCCAGGAAGTTTTAAAACCCAAAGAGATAGTTCATACATAAGATGAGGAGAAGTGCTGAATCCAGATCCGAAACTAATTTTCTCGCTGGACAAAAGAAATAGAAAACCGTGATTTTCGGGGTTTTTTCTTGATCAGCTAATTATCCCTCTAGGATGATGTGCGAGGGATAAATATAAATTCGGATATTTCGGTTGCACTTCCGGCAAACCGTCCTCAGCGAAAAACAAAACAAAACTAAATCATAAAATCCACCACAATCACAACAGGAGAACGATGCGGAACCAACAGACAATAAGACGTCTGTTGGTTCCGAAAAAATAGAAAAATTCTATTTCTTTCGTAATGAATGGTCAGCTTGGCTTCAAACCTTATATTCGCTGGACAAGAAGTTTACCGTAATCCAGTCAAACCGAAAATTTGGTAAAAACAAAAGTTCATTCTTAATTCAACTGAAGGTTCGTATCGGGGATAGGAACACTCGATGCATCCATATCTGTACTTCATATTCTCGTCAGACAAATAATTCTTCCGAAATTTGTCAAAACCCGGAAATTTGGATCAAAAGGTTCTCGGTTCGCCTCTCAATGTCAACAGCTGTTTTGCTCGGCATGTACTTCGCCTGGAATACAGCTACAACGGACAGTTTTGTCAAGGTAAAAGACTTTTCGATAGTCAACCAGAGATGATGTAAAGGAGTACACATGCATGCTGAAGCGAAATCTGAACTTGGTTGTCTAGTGTGATTAGTTGTTTGGCCGTAACTTGTCAAAAAACACCAATACGGTATCACTTCTTGTACAAGGGGTTGGTTATGGATACACAGTAAAGGGTTAAAGGGTCTGGCGAAGGACGGTAATCTACAAAGCCAGAATGTCTGGATCGAGAAGATATTCAATTTGTGGGATCCCATCGGAGCTTTTGGTCTTGTTTTAAGTGGTATGTACAAAACGACGTGATTTGTAGTTCATTGTGCATGTTTAGTTGCGTACCTTTGCGATTTGTGAAATGCTGTAAGGCTAAATCACGTAATAAATTCATTCATTTATACTAACTGGGTCAGGTGTTTTGCTTATCAGTCCTTACGAAGAACACCACCTCGTCATCCAAACGATCGAATCTTGACACTTGTTTAAAAACTTGAACAGGGTCCCAAATGGAAATAATGGTGTGGAGGGCCACCAACTTTTTCCGGAACTATCTTAATCATTAATAAATTTATGTGATGTTTAAACCATTACTATTTTCTGTCATTTATGGTACATCGCGGATTCTCTAACTCCCTCTTAAGGAAGCCGCAATTCTCCCAAAGTCCGTGATTCTCCCGACAAGCACCATAGTGTTCTTGCCTTACAGCTCCAGTATAATCCCGGGAATTTCTCAACCAAGGAGTAGAAATCGATACACAGGTAAGGAAGGTAAGTCAAGAGCCATCCACTGGGTAAACATGAAGAGAAGAAAAGGCGATATAAGACTTGACCTGGTTTTAGATGGTGTGGCGAAAACAGACACGTTCAATATTACTCATTGTCTTAAGAGAAGGCCTTGACGGAAGAAATTGAAGAATACTTCCAGATGTGCTAAGGACGATGAAACATGCAGGCATATTAGTGCCCGACCCAATAACTTAAGGACCCAACACAATGCCCTAGGAGAACTTCCGTTCCTGGATCCGACCATTTCCTGGGGGGAGGATGAGGGAAGGGTAATCCGGAAATTACTAACTTTCGTAGGTTGCGAACGGGTTGTTCGATTAGACTGAAACCTTATGGGCGATAAGAATTGGTGACCTATGTATGCAAAACCTGTGTCCGACCCACATGTGTCCATGGTTGGGGCAGTTGGAGGGGGGGGGACTTTGTGGCATACACAAAAACTAAATAAAGGGCAGAATTGGATGCAAGTTGGATAACAACCGAGTTTATGCGGCATGGATTCGTTATTTGGTGTCCAGACCAGATCCCGCCACGGTAGGAGGAGGGTGAAGGGGGAAGTGGAGATTGGCAGATATACTTCGATGCGAGACAAATTTTTCGGAGGGGAGAGGAGATGTCAGATATGCGAGCTGTTTATGTCTCCGAGTCGTATTCGGCCACAATGGGGGGTTCGAGGGTGAGTCCCGAAAATGTTGTGGCTCCTATATTGGTCAAACCAGTGGAACGATTTGAATGAAACTTAGAAAGTAGAGAGTTCATATGTGACAGGTCGTAAGAGAAGAAGCTTCGAATGATCCATTTATGTTTCCGCACCAGATTCGGCCGCGGTAGAGGGAGTTATAGAGGGGGGGGGGGGGTACCGGAAATAGGGTTACACGACTAGGGGATCAAACGAGTGTGTCTAAACTTGGAAGGTAGAAAATTCATTTCCTACGATCCGAGGCGATGCCAGAAATGCTCAGACTCAAGTGAAACTAGACAACATATTTCTAGGTCCGAACCTAGAAGGTGAAAGGGGGTATTTTGTGACATTCTCGCCTACTTGCTTGCATTGTAGAGGCTTAACGGCCATTCAATTTGCAAATATATTATTATTATTATTATCACCTACTTGTAACAAATGCCATACGAGCTCGTAGCTCTTGTTATATTGTTGTTTTTTGCGGTAGTCTCGAAAGCCTGAAAATAAAAATAAAACACCGTTTTGTCTATTTTTTTGCGGTATTCCAAATGTGTGAAAATAAAAATAAATCTAAATAAATAGAACTCAAGGATAGCGTCCTTACCACTTTCTATTAGAAGAACCCTCAGTATTATATCTCTCTGATTGATAAGAAAATCTGCCGCTAAATTTGAATTTCTCGCAAAACACACAAAATCGAAAACCACCTCGACATTTTTTTTTTTTTTTTAAATTCCTGCCACAAAGCGAGCCAAGAAAACCTTGTTGGTCGCAGAAAAACATTTGTGTGCCACACAAACGACCGCGGTAATACTCTTTCCGACACACAACCTTTGCAACTCTTTGCAACAACAAACTTTTCGTGGTATCGCGGAAAAAGCCTCACATTTAGTTCTTAAAGCGCGCACTATACTTTAACTATGCTGTGCTTTCAATAAATAACCAACGGTTTTGGCTGTTTTAAGGCTTTTCCGAGACCCGTTGACTTGTAGCGAAAACAGGGAAACAGTTTACATAACCAGTTTTCCTGATGGAAAAACTTCTCGCAGACAACCGTCGGCAGCGTGATACACATCGAAGGTAGCAAAACACGGCAAGTGAGAGAATCAGCGAGGTTTTGTTAGAGGGGCTAGAATATACAGCACGAAACGTGGGTCTCCGGGTTTAGAAATATATGTAGTGATTATGGAAGTACGCTGCATTAGTATCGTAGGTATGACAGGTCCTTTAAGGATCGTCAAAATCATGAAACTATCTACGGCGTGGTAGAAACTAAATCCCGCGTTACGAGCGAAATTCGGTGGCTTTTTTTTAGCAGCGGTGTTTGGCCGTGCACCATGTGGTCCGATGTTGGGCAAATACAACTGCGTGAATTTTTGCTTGATCGTATTGAATAAGTGAATTTTTGTTTGGTTAGATCATCTCTTATTCATTTGAAAAGAAACCAAATTTTGGAAGTATTGCCATCTTTACGCTGTTGTAGGAATCAAAGAGAATCAAAGGAATCATAGAAAATACATTTCTAGTTTCTAGTCTATTTTAATTTATTTTCCAGCGTAAATTTTACCCCCTCCCTAAACCATAAATATGTCTATGAACCCGACCTTTATCTTTCCCTCAAGAATCCTCATAGGAATATTGGCCAAAATGTCAAAACCTACTCGAGAGAATTATCGTACTTATAGTGAATGATGTCAAGGTATCCATTACTGCACGTTCGGGATCAAATTCTCTGCCCCCCCCCCCACATACATTGTACGGAATCGGTGCCAATGAATGATGATGGTATCCTCAGTCCCAGCGCCCCTACGATTTCCGAATCGGCAGAAAGTTTGGAAAATAGGCCCATAAATCATTCGAAATCAGTGAGTTAGAGAATTAAATGACAATAAATCTTCAGACAATCAGGAGTTCGGACGTGGCTGTTCCATGCGTATAGTTCCAATGATTCCCATTCAATTCCAGAGGTATAAAAGATCCTGGAAATCGGCAATCTTGCAAACGGTCAGAAGAATGAGAAGAGATACATTTCTTTCCTTGGACAAAAAATCGGAAGAAAAGACGCCAGAATTCATGGTGAAATGTCAGCCAAGAATTAAATCACCTGAATACCGTGAATTCAGCCACCATTTACGAGGTACAGTTTCAGGGAGGTCGGAATACACATGCAATACTGAATCTGAGAGCTTGGGGTTGCAAAAGTAGAAAAAAGAAATAGAACAAGATACAACTAATTCTGAATGTTGTCGTTTTAAACTCAGGAGATCAATTAGAGCGCGTGTATAATTATGTTACAGGAACCCTAATTGACCCCTAACTGCAGTCTGGTCATTACCCCCAAGCTGCCACAAAGCCCATCAAATCTCAGGTCCCCTAGGGATTTTGGTTGTTTGTCGAATAGGCGGCTTTTTGAGACCAGTGTGACCAAGCTCTGAAGGAAGGCTGGTGCTTATTGGACAAATCTGGGGATCAGAAAAGCTTGCCTTCACCACCGCTAGGCTCGCTATGAGACTCTAGTCCATTCCTCCAGTTCCTTATTTTTCTAATTCTAATATTGCGCATATTAAAACTACATTTTATAATTTTGGTAAATTTTTGTGTCGACTTTCAAAATTCCATTCTACTACATCCACTATAAATTTGTACCATTTAAAGATCCACTTCAAATTATCCGAAAAAAGCAACAAAAACTTCTGTCGAAAGTGTCTTCTCGTCCACATAACCTGTATTTAGCGGTTAGAGAGCTAATATAGTTTAACGTGCATGTATAATTTTATTTTCTTGTATATTTAGTATTATTTGGCCAGATTGCTTTTTTGTAGTATTATATGTTGGGCCAATTTGTTTGTATTTATTTTCCTTTATACTCTCCGATCTTGGAGGTCAATAAAATATTTGAATTGAACTGAATTGAAAGATGAAACACCCAACCACAAGAGTCGGTCAGGGCAATTCCAAACAATCGCAAGAGCGATTGACAAGTTAAACTAACGAAACGATGTTCTAGGTGCCACTCCCCCCTCTCCCACCAAAAAAAAGAAATGAAGAAAAGAAGGAGTGAAACGAGGGGTTTCCCCCCGATGAAAAATTTATCTCAAAATAGTACTAAGAAGTAGTACGAAAAAGTAGCATGCAGTACTAGCGATGCTACTACATGCTTCTACTTCAAGGCTACCGTGTTACTCCATACTACTATATGCTACTATTAGCAAGACTGGATGCTATTCTTGCAAGACAGGATGCTACTGGATACTACTACATAAGATTGGACCAGTCTGAGGCATATTAAATGATAGTATTCTTTGCTATTACATAGTATAACATGCAACTTTTTCGTACTACTACGCAGGCTACAAATTTTTAGTCGGGCCACTCTCGATATTTGTGGACACCGGCTGCCACATTTCAGAGTGTTAAAATCAGCTTATTTACAAGTGTTGAAAGATGAATCGCCTAATTCACGGGCGGCACCACTGGTCTACGGCCGGTGCCAGGGCGATCACTGTGTCGGTGACGGCCGGTGCCGCAAAAAGATGTGCTAGAAGTAGCCGCTCTGAGAACAAGACCAAAGGTTTCGATGGGATCCCCAAAATGTCATATCTGATCCAGACATTTGGATCTTGTAGATATTCGGTCTTCTTGAAAATTTTGAAAAGTGTGCTAACTGAATTTTTTTTTTTAAATTGAGTTAACCATCCCATTGGAAAGAACATAGCTGATTTGGTATTCTGTTAAATTGTAGTAAATGTTAGATGACGACATGAGCACCATCTAACAGGTAGAATAGTCTTAACTTTCTGAGTTCCTACTTTCTTCATGCAGATGGCATACCCCTCTGAGAACAAGACCAAAGGTTTCGATGGGATCCCAAAAATGTCATATCTGATCCAGACATTTGGATCTTGTAGATATTCGTTCTTCGCCAGACTCCTTGAAATTTTTACTACTAAAATTGTACCGTGTTCTTCAAAACTGTGCTAACTGAACAAATTTTGAAAATTGAGTTAACTATACCATTGGAAAGAACATGCTGATTTGGTATTCTGTTAAATTGTACTAAATGTTAGATGACAACATGAGCAGGTAGACTAATTTTAACTTTCTGAGTTCCTACTTTCTTCATGCAGATGGCATAAACAAAACTGGGCCCAAAAATTATGAGAAAGTAGTTAGCGCAGTTTTGAAGAACACGGTACAATTTAGAAACAGATTAAGGGCATGGCGAAAACCAAGTTTAGACATAGATTCATCGTGTGTGTTTATATGTCATATATACTGTGACGAAATTGATCAAAACTTCGAGCTGCCTTACTTGTGCCAAATTTCCTGTTCCTGGAAGATCCTGGGCGAACTACTTGTCGAATATAAGGTTTGAAGCCAAGCTGACCATTCATTTCAAATAAAATAGAAAAACGAGATTTTCTGGTTTTTCTTGATCAGCTAGTTACCCCTCCAAGATGATGTGTGAGGGATAAGTACAATTTCGGATATTTCGGTTGCACTTCCGGCAAACCGTCCTCAGCGAAAGAAACAAAACTAAATCACAAAATCCACCAGAATAACTCAGTTCTGTGGAAGGTATTATTCAAAGTGGTGAAGCACATTATGGATTTTTTTAGTGGGCCGTTTTCTGGGTGAAAGCTTTTGCGCTTTCCCGGACTGATGGTAAATTGCAAATATACACAGAATACAGAATTGTAAATAATCACAGATTTTTACATATACACTTTGAACATGCACATTTTATCTTTCGTTATTTTACTTTTATCTGCATGTCGTTTTGTCGGTTTTGGGATCCGAAAAATGAGATGACGAATTTCCACAAGATGACAAAGTATGTTTCGAATTTCTTTATTCCATCAACGTCGGTTTTACAAGGAAAATTAGGAGAAATGTACTACAATAGTTGATAAAAGAAAAAAAATACGCAGCTTTGTTATTAGACAGATGAGAAATATTGGACAGCGTGTACCCTTTAGTACACATACGTTGGTTACATATTGCTTACTTACATATAATTTGCCGGTTTGAACGAATTCTTACCGACCCTACTGTTCTGAAAAAAGGCACCCCCCTCCACCCGGTCATTTTGGAAGCACTCGATTTCAGATTCATGTTCTTTTGTTATTTTCAGTATGTTCACAATTTTTCACACATAAAAAATCATCTACTCCCGGCAAGAGCAAAGCGCGAATGGCACGACTGGAAGATACATGTTTGTAACCCACTTCCGCACCCCTTAAATACGGGTCTGGCCCGTCTGTAGTTTTGGTCAGTCCTTTAACCTTCCGGTTCATCCAAAGAACTCTCCCGCCCAATCACAGATTCTGTCCTTGGCCATTTCTCCGCATTCCCTCTAGGAAGAAGATTTTTTAGACCCGATTAGTCCCTTTTCTTTTTTCTTATGTTTATTTTTTTGATCTTGTGCATTTACTAAATTATTGTAAAACCCAGTTTATTTTTTCCTTTTCTTTGTCCGTACTGCACTATTTTCCTGTTTTTAAGTGCGTAAATAAAATTTCATCATCATCATCATATCCTGTCACCGATGTTTGAGATTCCAAAAATGCGTGCTTCGCAATCACCAAGTTTGAACGATACGCTCAATTCGTTTACAGTTCTAAAAATACCAGCAGGTGTAGACAGTGGTGATCTAAACGGCAGCAGGGACATTGGTACAAAGAAAAAATAAACATGAAAAATCGGAGTGAAGCGATCGTATTCTCATATGTTGATGCCAGGACGAATGGTACCACCTGGACCGCAGACGTAGAGTTTCTTTCCTGTCAAGACTTGCCGTACTCCGTTGAGCAGCCGAACAAGAGTTTGGGTGATTCTCGACTGGGATATGTTTTGACTTTGTAGGTCGATTCAGTACCGGTTTTGCCAGAAAGAAGAATCTTTTGTCTTGAACCCAACTATAAATTAAAAGAAATAACTCAACAGCCTTTCTCAGCCTTCGGCCACCTTCCTGCCCATTGCCCAATGCGCCAGTCAATTCAATAACTGTACTGTTTTTATGGCACTTGCCCTTCGGCCAAGTGCCATATAGCGATCGCAATTTCTGTCCGTCCGTCGGTCTGTCGGTCTGTCGGTCTGTCGGTCTGTCGGTCTGTCGGTCTGTCGGTCTGTCGGTCTGTCGGTCTGTCGGTCTGTCCAGGTTTTGCTAGTTCGGGCACTTCCACATAAGCTAGGATGATAAAACTTGGCAGGCATATCAGGGACCCCAAATGATTAAGTTGGAAATAGTCACTTCCCCGATCCGAGCACCGTGGGGGGAGTGGAGGGAGGGGGAATCCGGAATCTTGAGGTATTTTTAACTTTTGAACGGGTGATCGGATCTCGATGAAACTTGATATTTGGAACGACCTCATGCCTCAGACGACCCACTTAAAATCCGGACCGGATCCGGTGACTTTTGGGGGGAGCTGGAGGGGGCAACCGGAAATCTTGGGAAACGCTATTAGTGGAGGGATCGAGATGAAACTTGGTGGGAAGACACCTAGCAAACACTAGATACATCGTTGACATAACCGAGCCGATTCGGGCACTGTGGGGGGGAGTGGAGGGAGGGGGAATCCGGAATCTTGAGGTATTTATAACTTTTGAACGGTGATCGGATCTCGATGGAACTTGATATTTGGAAAGACCTCATGCCTCAGACGACCTACTTAAAATCCGGACCGGATCCGGTGACTTTTGGGGGGAGCTGGAGGGGGCAACCGGAAATCTTGGGAAACGCTATGAGTGGAGGGATCGAGATGAAACTTGGTGGGAAGACACCTAGCAAACACTAGATACATCATTGACATAACCGAGCCGATTCGGGTACTGTGGGGGGAGTAGAGGGAGGGGGAATCCGGAATCTTGAGGTATTTATAACTTTTGAACGGGTGATCGGATCTCGATGGAACTTGATATTTGGAAAGACCTCATGCCTCAGACGACCTACTTAAAATCCTTACCGGATCCGGTGACTTTTGGGGGGAGCTGGAGGGGGCAACCGGAAATCTTGGGAAACGCTATGAGTGGAGGGATCGAGATGAAACTTGGTGGGAAGACACCTAGCAAACACTAGATACATCATTGACATAACCGAGCCGATTCGGGTAATGTGGGGGGAGTAGAGGGAGGGGGAATCCGGAATCTTGAGGTATTTATAACTTTTGAACGGGTGATCGGATCTCGATGGAACTTGATATTTGGAAAGACCTCATCCCTCAGACGACCCACTTAAAATCTGGACCGGATCCGGTGATTTTTGGGGGGAGCTGGAGGGGGCAACCGGAAATCTTGGGAAACGCTATGAGTGGAGGGATCGAGATGAAACTTGGTGGGAAGACACCTAGCAAACACTAGATACATCGTTGACATAACCGAGCCGATTCGGGCACTGTGGGGGAGTAGAGGGAGGGGGAATCCGGAATCTTGAGGTATTTATAACTTTTGAACGGGGGATCGGATCTCGATGGAACTTGATATTTGGAAAGACCTTATCCCTCAGACGACCCACTTAAAATCTGGACCGGATCCGGTGATTTTTGGGGGGAGCTGGAGGGGGCAACCGGAAATCTTGGGAAACGCTATGAGTGGAGGGATCGAGATGAAACTTGGTGGGAAGACACCTAGCAAACACTAGATACATCGTTGACATAACCGAGCCGATTCGGGCACTGTGGGGGGGAGTGGAGGGAGGGGGAATCCGGAATCTTGAGGTATTTATAACTTTTGAATGGGTGATCGGATCTCGATGGAACTTGATATTTGGAAAGACCTCATGCCTCAGACGACCTACTTAAAATCCGGACCGGATCCGGTGACTTTTGGGGGGAGCTGGAGGGGGCAACCGGAAATCTTGGGAAACGCTATGAGTGGAGGGATCGAGATGAAACTTGGTGGGAAGACACCTAGCAAACACTAGATACATCATTGACATAACCGAGCCGATTCGGGTACTGTGGGGGGAGTAGAGGGAGGGGGAATCCGGAATCTTGAGGTATTTATAACTTTTGAACGGGTGATCGGATATCGATGGAACTTGATATTTGGAAAGACCTCATGCCTCAGACGACCTACTTAAAATCCTTACCGGATCCGGTGACTTTTGGGGGGAGCTGGAGGGGGCAACCGGAAATCTTGGGAAACGCTATGAGTGGAGGGATCGAGATGAAACTTGGTGGGAAGACACCTAGCAAACACTAGATACATCATTGACATAACCGAGCCGATTCGGGTAATGTGGGGGGAGTAGAGGGAGGGGGAATCCGGAATCTTGAGGTATTTATAACTTTTGAACGGGTGATCGGATCTCGATGGAACTTGATATTTGGAAAGACCTCATCCCTCAGACGACCCACTTAAAATCTGGACCGGATCCGGTGACTTTTGGGGGGAGCTGGAGGGGGCAACCGGAAATCTTTGGAAACGCTATGAGTGGAGGGATCGAGATGAAACTTGGTGGGAAGACACCTAGCAAACACTAGATACATCATTGACATAACCGAGCCGATTCGGGCACTGTCGGGGGAGTGGAGGGAGGGGGAATCCGGAATCTTGAGGTATTTATAACTTTTGAACGGGTGACCGGATCTCGATGAAACTTGATATTTGGAAAGACCTCATGCCTCAGACGACCCACTTAAAATCCGGAACGGATCCGGTGACTTTTGGGGGGAGGTGGAGGGGAGAACCGGTAATATTGGAAAACGCTATGAGTGGAGGGATCGAGATGAAACTTGGTGGGAAGACACCTAGCAAACACTAGATATATCATTGACATAACCGAGCCGTGCCTACTCGTAACAAGTGCCATATGAGCTCGTAGCTCTTGTTCTTGTTTTGCTGAGTATTTCTTGTTATGCGTTTTCTCTTTCTGTGTGTGTTTGTACTCTGCAAATTCCTAATTTCTAGGCTGCACGTACTAAATAATTCAAAGAGGAAAGAGAATTGAGCGTATGCCTTACTCAACAAGATATACAAATTTACTCAAGCCGTTTCCAGCATTAAATACCACACGACGACTATACTCACTCTCCCCCCTTGTTACCAATTGTTTTAACAACCAAGAAAATTTCACGTTTGTTGTTTATTTGTGCCTATTCGGTCCCTTGATTTGTTTCTGTATTTTGTTTTAAGTTTCGTTATTGATGGTAAATTATTTAAATGTTATTAGTTGTTACAACTCAGTTAGCTATTGTACCTCAGTCTACTACAAATATGCAAAGTATCTGTTGCGTTTGTCACCATGGACAAGTAGCAGATATGTTTCGCGTCGGTACGGCGTTAGGAATTCGGAAGAAGCAATCGTAGCGCAGATTGCTCGTTATAATTTGTCAGTTGAGTCCCACCCCTGGCCTATGATTCTGCAACAGTAGTTGGTATATGCTGTTGGTTGTTGTACCCGTTCTTTTTAGTTGTTTTCAGAGGAATTAATGTTTTCCATTCCTTCTTTTTTGCTTTGTCTTTTGCTGTGCTCCATCTGATTTTTTAATTGATGGGTAATAAATACATTCATTCATTAACGTGTGTCTATTTATTTTCTTTTTGTTGCCTATTATTTAGCTTTTGCTATCGTGGCAGTTTGTCCATTAAACCATGCACGATTGCTGTGCGTATTCTGCAAGTGACAATACCCTGAGCCGCTGCAGTCTGAACAAATTCCAGTTCATTTGAAGACAAGATTCGGCATTTCTTTTCACCATTTTCCCACAGCACAGGCACACCAGCATGACGAAATGTCAAGCTCTGACAAATTTTCGGATCCAACAATTAATCCACTTGAACACGCGCGGCCGCGGTCATGACCTTGGCTAGAAAGTGAAGCACGACAATCAGGTTCACGGCAGGGGCGGTTCGAAGGGCTTGGGCATGGGGGGGGGGGGTGAGGACTTCAAAATATACGACTGGGTAAAAGCACAGCACCGGCAGGCTCAAGAAATAATATCGTTAAAAGTCCTAAAATGTTATGGAAAATGACATTGTAGTAATAAAATAAGAAACAAATGAATTACACGATGCCGTTCATATCAAATTTCGTTGGAGAAAGAAGCCTCGGCACCAATCCGGGCAAAATTCAACTACCCCTTTACAACTTTTACCTTTTAATGTAGCTTAGAACCCAAATCTCAAGCTTAAAACCGCAAATAAATGATGCACACTTCAACTAAACAGAAATAGGGTAGGACTATACGAAAGAGCTGCTGGCAAAATTTGTTAAACCGGCCTTAATTTGGCAATATTTGACTACTTCCCACACAAAATCTTGCTTTTCACGTCGCTCAGAATCCCAAAACAGCAGCTCTTACCGTATGTAGACTATACCCAAGACAAATTTTAACTCAGCGCCGCAGGCTATTTTTTTGTAATCCAATCCTTTTCTCGCATTTCTAGCAGGTGGCCGAAATCTTGGCCTAATACCTAATACCCATTTAACCAGATAGCGAGTAGGCTACTATGAAAGACGGCGCAGGTGAAGTTTTGCGAAACATTTTAAAGGCTGCCTACGTTATCACATATCTGTCTATTCCCCCCTCCCCTCCCGTCTTCCGTGCGTCGGTCCGAGAGGAATACTGGCAATAAGTTTTCCCCATATCCCGCAAATTCTTCTACCCAATTTTTACATAGTTTCATTCCATCATTTATTTCTGGTAATTTTTGTTAGTCTATTAGCTAATTTGTTTCTTGTGTGTCTGTGTATTTTGTAAATTTGTATTCCTTTTCTAGCTTTTAGCTATTCGGATTAAACTTGATTGATTGATTGATCGGTCCGTGCCCCGATAACTCGCAAACGGAGTGGGATATATTTTCCCGGAAGTTGGTACTAGTGCTTCTACTTTGAATTTAGACTACAAAAAAAATAGTGCAATCATCAGGCCCGTCATACAGTGCTTAAAAGGCCTGCTTCTTCGCAAATCTTACTAAAAATTAACCTGTTTCTTTTTAAGATAAGGAGATTTTTGCACAAAACCAGATAGGATAATGTTGAAACGTCGCGCCGCAGGCGAAATTTTTGAAAATATGCCTGTTTTCACCGCCACAGAGTGAAAATCACGATTTGGTAATGGTATTTATGTCACTCTGACAACTACGAAACATACGACTGTAAATTTAACAAGGTCAAAACACACGATATTTGGTAACGTAATGACTTATAGAAGATCTCTATACAACCATACGACCAGAAATAGGCAATTTGCTTGAGAAAATCACCTAACTGCATGGTATGGCAAGCTCAAAACTCTAATATACGACTAGAAAATCTCTTCGTAAAATACGACAAGAATTTTCAGGGAAAATTCGCGGTTGATGTCATTCTGGCAAGTTCCATACGACTGTCATTCGGACACACTGAGAACACGAAACTGCCAATCTGACAGCTGAAAACATACTACTAAAGTCTATATGGAACAATATGACCAGGGTTGGTCACCAAAAGTAACTTCCTACACCCTGGAAAGTAACCCAAAAGTATAAGAAAGTAACCCATTGTAACCCGATGCAATGTAACCCAAAGGAACCCAATGTAACAAAAAGTAACCCAAAGTAACCCTGAGTAACCCAAAGTATCCTGAAGTAACTCGTACACCCTGGTTCTTGGTGACCAACCCTGGCAATACGACCAGAAACAGGTCATTTGAGGGCGAAATTCACGATTGCTAACTGCTTTGTCTGCCTTTATTTGTAAAGTTCAAAACTTACGACTGTCTCTAATTTACTACTAGAAAATCCCTTCGTAAAGTACGACAAGAAAGGGGTCTTTTCAGGCGAAATTCGCGGTTGATGTCATTCTGGCAAGCTCAAACATACGACTTTCATTCCGAAAACTCAGAACATACAGCTGTATGTCATTCTGAAAAGCTCAAAACATACGATTGTCATACAGACAAGCCCAAAACAAACGACTGAGAATAGATTCTCTGGAGCATGGGGAGGGGGGGGGTGAGTCACCCCCCCCCCCCTCGAACCGCCCCTGGGTTCACGGCCAACACTGATAATGCCAACGATCACAATTTTTGGTTTGGATAGTTAGTGGTGATTCTGGTTGAAAATGTGTTGTTGTTTTTTGGTTGTTTTTCTGGTTGGGCGTCCCAGACCGGGTAAGTCAAGCTCCTTTCTTTCTTTCTTTCCCTTTTTTTCCTTTATTTTTGTCGAAGTTTTTGTTTTTCTTAATGTTTTGTTTCGAGGGTAATTAGTCCCTTACAGGTTCGCCTCTGGGCATTGAAGATTCCAGTTTTTTTTAATAAACCCTTCATTCATTCATTCATTCACGACTCGCTGTGTTTGGCTTAATTGACAACATTTTACTGGGCAATATTCAAAAAGGATAATTCAACAGTCACCGAATAGCCTGTCAAACGATTCCTAAAAGTGAAAAATGACAATCAGGTTCAGACTAACAGTCGCCCATGGTTCAAAATTCCCATGACTCACTGTGTTTGGCTCGAGCGATAACAATTTACTAGGCTATTTTCGATAAGATCCCACAAATTTAATATTTGATCCAGACAATTTGGTCTTGTAGATATCCGGTCTTCGCAGATTCCTTGAACATGTTTAGTTTAAGATTTAGAAACAGAAGGAGGTTAATGGCTATTCGTCTGAGAAAACCAAGTTCACATATGGGTTTTCCATATGTGCCTTTACCCAAGGCTATACCCCTTTACTTTGACGAAACTGATCAAATCTTCCTGCCTTATACTTCTGCCAAACCTTCTGTTTCGACCGGATTCCGGGCGAACTACTTGTCCGGCAAAAACTAAAGCTCAAAAATGAATTCAGCGTATCAGCTTGCCCGATGAAAAATTGATATCAAAATAGTACTATGAAGTAGTACGAAGAAGTAGCATGCAGTACTAACGATGCTACTACATGCTTCTACTTCAAGGCTACCGTGTTACTGCAAACTACTATCATATATGCTAATATTGGCAAGACAGGATGCTACTGGATGCTACTAAATAAGATTGTACCAGTCTGAGGCACATTAAATGATAGTATTCTTTGCTATTACATAGTATTACATGTAACGTTTTCGTACTACTACCATACTACTAACAAATTTTTCATCGGGTGCATGTCGGACATCGAATCAACTTCGGATAAAGCTTCAACTTTTAACGAATTTTCCGGTTTCAGCCGGATTCCAGGTTCAAAATCCGTTCCATCCATTCTTGACTACTTGATCCCAGGAAATTTTTTGGTGAAGAGAATAGCTGCGGCTTCCTCTTCGAAAAGAAATAAATGATGCCTTATGGCACCTTTCGAAAGAGATCCCGACCGACATTACTCCTTGCAAGATATCATCCCAAAAATGAGCGGTGGAGGGGGGGGGGATCCAGACGTGGAATTAAGATGAAAGGTGACTGTCAAAGTCGTCGTCATGTCAGTGCTAATTCTG
This sequence comes from Branchinecta lynchi, assembly GCA_023053575.1. Taxonomy (NCBI): domain Eukaryota; kingdom Metazoa; phylum Arthropoda; class Branchiopoda; order Anostraca; family Branchinectidae; genus Branchinecta; species Branchinecta lynchi. The sequence goes on along the minus strand of JAKZAP010000021.1, from coordinate 2,828,709 downwards.
GACCTCATAACTGAGAAAATATAGGAAAGAAATACGAGGTTGTTAAACCAATAGGTTAATGTGGTTGACCACATTCAGGACCCAATCAAGCTGGTCTCACAGATATATCACAGAAATAATACATGGAAGTAAACAGGAACAATCTATCCAAGGAATTCAATACATTCACACACTCATTAACTCCGCACATTCCTTGCAACGATATTTGAAATCCTTCCTGTCCTAGTCCCGTCAAATCATAATAAAAAAGTTTAGAACAGTAACTTTTCTCCTATTTTGTCCCGTTTGCTCAGCACTATTTTAAATTATTCAAAATATTTTCATCCCCGAAGAGTCGCCGATATGCCCCTACCCCCTAATAAGAACACAAAAGATCGGGTTACTAATTGTCAATGAATCAAACACAACGGGTCAAATTGGAACCCAACAGGACCGGATTCAAACCGATAGAAGTCCTTGAGCTAGACAGGTGGCACATTTTTGTTCTTTACTTTATTAGGTTTTAGATATAAGATTTTATGACTAGGCCAGAAAATTTCTTTAAAGGAAACTTGAATGAAAAGTATCCCTATCTGTATGACTTCCGCTAACATTGCCTGCAGAAAACTCAACCCAAATACGAAACAGCTATGATTTTTGCTCCATTTTGCATCTGTCCTTATTCCAGTACCGAAAATTTTTAGAAATGAACAAATGTATCCAATCCACCCTTCTTCTGGAATATTTTTTAACCAGTTAAGCCCGAAAAACGAAGAAATTCCAATACGATCCGGCCAGCGCTGTACAAGATTTGAATGAATTGCGCTTTTGTCTTGAAGTCTGCATGTGCAACCTCCAGAAACGAACATCCCTATTTTGAAAACGTCACGCTCACGTGAGACGAATGCTCTCCGTGGCCATGTCTTAAAGTGTGTTCCTCCATGGTGTGTTCAAGTATGGTTTCATTGTTGAGGTGTCCTTTAATAAAGACTGCCATAAACTATTAGAATAATTATCATAATAATAATTCAGGACAATAATCAGAATAATAATGATTTAACGAAATCTGGTAAACAATCTTTTTGAAATTATTAGTAAAATTAGGGTTTAATGTCGTCGAGAGAGGAGGAGACGCAGTATCAAGCTACTGCAAAAAAAAAAATTTTGTTCTCGTGAGGCACAGCGAATTGTGGCTTCTCGCCAAATTAATTACGTATTTTAGACAGATAGATAGATAGAGTGTATTTCATATCACAAACAAGCAAACACAAAAATATAACTTAAACAATCAGACTCCTTCTTAATTCTAAACATTTGTCTATGTACACGCCCACTCGAGTAATAACGGTAGGGTTAGTATTACTCAAAATTTGGGGGAGTGACAAAATTACACCCTCTAGATAAATTTTCCTTAAATCAGAAAGCTTCGGGCATCTACGGAGGGGACATCCGTCCCCATCCCCTCGTTTGTTGATTGGTTTTGAGAGTGGAACGTAAGGTCAGGCCCGCCGGTCGTCAGAAGATTTTCCACGTTATCCACCAGGTCCCAGTGACCCTATTCAAGACCTAGCCTTATCCACCGCCCTCGAAACCACATCACTGTTAGGCTAGAGTTAGGCTAGAGACTCTGCAGTGACGTCCAGCGGTGTTACTGTCCTTGGTGACCCTGGGTCGTCACATTTGGTATCTGATAATACGGTCTAAAGTTGATTTTGCAGTTACTGTGGTATCTGATACCACGGTCAAAGGCGTGTTTACAGTTATCGTAGTATCTAGCCAGTCATCGTGGTATCTGATATTCAGATACCACCGTCCGACCGTGGTAACTGATCGTGGTATCTCGAAAAGTCATCTCACTTTCATAATCACCAACAATAGAGCCTAGGACATTAGTTGCGTTTTCACAGATACCATTGTATCTGTTACCACGGTAACTGGCTCTGCAATTAGTCGTTTTTGCGGTTTCCGTGGTATCTGATACCACGGCTGCTCTGCAAAAACGACAACTGCCGAAATTGGGGTTTCGAAGACATCCCAAAGGAAAAATTTATATCCGGTCACATCACTAAGTGCCAAACTTCTTTTCCATCAATACTCTATATGACTAAGTCCAAAACACGCCAGCGATCCTCAGGAAGAAGAAGTAAGCGTGTCCGTACGACTCAAACTCAACGACTCAAATCCTGTGTCAATCAATCACCGCGATCTTTGGCAGCAGCTGTAACACCACTTCTGCCTTTCTTCCGCTAGATACCCGGAGAGGCCGGAGATTTCGGATCGGCAAGGAGAGATAGTCATCAAGAGTATTCGACAATAGTTGCGTTTTTTCAGATACCATGGTATCTGATACTACGGTCTAAAGTCGTTTTTGCAGTTATCGTGGTATCTGGTACCACGGCCAAAAGGCATTTTTGCAGTTATCGTGGTATCTGGGCAGTTATCGTGGTAACAGATATCCGGATACCACGGTCCGGCCGTCCACCGTGGTAACTGTTCGTGGTATCTGAAAAAGTAATCTCACTTTCATCAGTTTTTGTCAAATTGGTGGTGAAGAAGTTTGGCACTTAGTGATGTGACTGAATATCTGTTTTTCTTTCAGGATGACTTGGAAAAGCGCAGTTTCGGCTATTGTCGTTTTTGCCACGCAACCGTATATCAGATACCATGGTATCTGCGAAAACACAAATAATACCCTTGGTGGGTTGGTGATGATGAAAGTGAGATGACTTTTTCAGATTTTCCGTGTGATCTGAATATCAGATACCACGATGACAGGCTAGATACCACGACAACTGCAAAAACTCTTTTTGACCGTGGTATCAGATACCACGGTAACCGTGAAATCGACTTTGGACTGCGGTATCAGATACCATGGCATCTGCAAAAACGCAACTATTGTGTCCTGTTATGTCGGTATTTTTTATTTACGTTCAATCCTAGTTGGTCGTATTTTAGTTTGAATAAATAAATCAATCTAGTTTGGTAAAGTTCTGCGGTAAAGTTCCTACGCGGGTATTAAGAAAAAAAATAAGCAGATACGAATCCTAGCCTGGATTTAAAAGAGAAATTCCCCTACGCCGTTCTACTATTCCCGGGAAACCAGAACACGTCACTCGTTCCCGGTCACGCTTTTGCGATAAGTTGGAATTTTAAGATGATTTCTAAAGTATACTTCGATGATAAATAGCTTGCCAGAAGGTGTTTTGTTTGGAGTCTCTCCATCGTAGAAAATGTACGAGGATAGATAAGGCTCTGTTCACCGGAGCGGCGAAGATCCTTTGTTATTTACTAGACATCAACTTGAAACTAGTTACTCCACAGAACGGCTTTTCTATGGAACAAGACCAAGGAAAGGCCAAAGTGGTATGAATGAATATGAAGGAATGAACATATTTAATAGCCAATTGGCCGTACAAAATATGTGTACTCAATGGCATGCTTGTGAATATTTTGGCAACATTTTCGGTTACACGTTCGTTGCAATGAGTCCGGTTCGCGCAATCAGTTACAGGTTCGTTCTTCTAGGTAGGGCCTCAAGAGGAACCTTGCCAAGGAGGGACGAAATATCACTAACCTCAACTGATTTATAAATTTGGCACCACGATATAGCCATTGAATTAAGGAATAAACAATTCCAAACAGAACAAGAAACATAAAACATTCGAATCATTTACAGGTTAGGGTATTAATAAATCAGGACTAAACTGATGAGGTCGTGAACAGGTACAGCGGGTTTATCCGTTTTACCACCACCAAATACGAAAGTCCGTTAATTGATGAATGGGGTGGAAAATGACCGTGGAAAGTTGTTTTTCCGGAATCGATTTCCATGAAATCTTGCAAGTGGTGAATTTTTGCTAGCATTTCCGAAAGCATATCTTTATATAAAATAAGATTCAAGATAAAAATAATATAATAAGTTTTTAGATAAAATAAGGCTCACATACCAGTGTATGTATTCAAACAACGGATATGTCAGCTACTATACTTTGGCAGCGATATTTCGGCCCTTCTTAGCAATGGTCCTCGAAAGCCTGTCCGGCCAAGCCTGTAACCTGCAATATGGGTCAATCGGAGTAGACAGATTCGAGGAAAGCACTAGATGGCGATGACGACAGGCTCGGAACAGCTCTGCCCAACTTTCTTTTATTTCCATCGGAAGGATTCTAATTTGGTATCCAAGGATTCTTATCACTTTCACGAATGACCACGGGTAGATAGAACCCAAAAGGATTACGGCATTGTAGGGGCCGTAGTTCCAAGCTGCAGTGTTCCTCCACCTATCTCCCGAGTACCCACGTGGCATTTTTTGCAGTATAGTCTCGACCGCTGATTCCTTGAACCTGCGATAAATCCAAGGTTCGTACAGTAGAGGTATGCTTATGTGAACGTCTGCTAACAGTGAACGATCGCCGAAGAAAAAACTAAACCCAAACCAGCATTTTTTCCTAAAAACACTAGTAATAATCACTCACGCTTTTGTCGCTTTTCGAATATTTTGCTAATTCATCTATGAAAGTGACTCAGCTGACAACTGGTTTGCTTTTTATAGTTTTAAAAGTTTGCCGCGAGGAACGCACCTTCAATGGAAAAGATGGCGGTCCGAACCGTCAGATGCCTTCAAAAGAGGAAGGACCTTCTTAATAAATTCAAAATCAAAGAAAGTTAATGGAATTTCTGCTTCAAGTTTGTGCCAGGATAACCCTGAAATAGTTGGCTGTTTGCTGATATCAAGTTTGTTATTTTTCTTTTCCATTTTACTTTTTTATATGCAAGTAAGAAAGCCAAGGTAGTGGAACAGTTAAAAAAGTGTTCACATAAGCATACCTCTACTGTACGAAACATCGACCAAACATTCTGGTTCGCAGTCGGCTTATACTGGATTCACTTTCATTCAAAGGCTTGGTCGCTATGATAATTTGAAGCCGATATGCAACACCTGCAGCTTTTTCAACCAATTTCTGTTTTTTTGCCGGATTCCGGTCGAGATTTATCTAAGGCCTATTCTCGCCGTTTCCCGAGCACTCCTTGGGGAATCGAAGGGAACGGCGAGAACAGACGAAGTCACTCCACGCGGATTCCGAGTCCAGGAACAGCGAGAACACGGGGAATGCTTCCAAAATGGATTTTGTTCGGCAAAAAAATATGCAGTTGACGAAATTAGTCTGGATCTGCTTTATTTTTGGTTTTGTTTATTCTGATTGTTTTTAATTAATTTTACATTACACCAACACCAGCAAAAATTGTTTCCCCTTCGAATCTGAAAGGGAGTCCTTTTTGATGATGGTGATGATAATCGGAGCATTCCCCGTCCGCTTGGACTCGCGAGAATACGGGGAGTGAGTCCCCGGGACAAACAAAAACGCGGGGACTCCTCAAGTGGAGTCCTCGGGGAACGGCGAGAATACGCCTCTAGTGATAAATCAAAGCACTAATCAAAACCCAAAACGTCTCCTTACACTGAAAAAGATATCCTAATGAGTGTGTACAGATTTTTACTCACGCCCTACCCGCACATCTTTCCCCCACCCTGAAACAGACATTGTGGATCTGTAGTCTATGACCTTGTTTTTTTTTTTTTTATGAATATTTTATGAACTTTCCAATAAGAATCGCACACTGAGATGAGTGAATCCGATCATGAAAGGATTCGAATCCGATTCCGAATCAACTAATCCATCCTGAGGATTCGAATCCAACCTTAACAAAAATCAAATTATGTACATAGGTTATGGTTTAAAAATCAGAGTAGAACAAAAAGCACTGATATCACGTAATCAGATAATGTGATAGATTACTTAGGATGGTTGGTAGTGGACACCAAAAAGCTGGATTGCCCAAGGCCACACTGTAAAATTTGGAAAAATGGAGTAGACTAGAAATTTTTGCGGATTGGTGAGATTGAGGGTTTGGAATCGTCCGGATCCAGCCTGACAAGCACAAGATTCGAATCTGGCCAAAAGCACGAATCCTGGATTAGAATCCGAATCCGGATTCGCCCATCTCTGATCGCACACCAAGTTTGATCAAATTATATCAACAAATTGGAAAGTTACTGTGAAGCTTACATACTATCGGCCATTCCTACCGACGGCCATTTCTACCGACTTTCGACCATTTCTACCAACTACCGACCGCCATTTCTACCAACTACCGACCTTTTCTACCAACTTTCTACCGACGGCCATTTCTATCGGCCATTTCTACCGACTTTCCCATCGACTGTGTTATTGCCCCGAGCCACCGAATGGTTAAAATGATTGTATATATTTATTAAAGAAATTTCCTGTGTTAGTGTAATTTTATTATGTGATGTGTAATATCACGAATGAATAAATTGACTGATTGATACTGTCAGACGACCCTGTATAACTACGATGCTATCGGTATCACATCGCTGACATATAGGCTAGAAGTACAAGCTTCGTAACACGTTAGAGACTGAAAATTCAACCTAACGAGAGCTGAAAGCTCATATGGCACTTGCAAGAACAGTTAGCATGTTTGTCAGATACGGTTTGCAGTTTTCAAGGCTAGATCTCTCTCCCAATATTCATTTCATCAGAAAACGGGCTTGATCTAGTAACTCTGAAATGGTTATACCACTCATTGTAAACTGATACATTGATCATCAGATTGATCATCTGAGACACTTGTTCTCGACACTTGAAAATTTTCATGCACGTCTGATCCCCCGCTCCAAAGTTATGCTTGTCACTAGAATCCGGATTCCCCATCCTTCCACTCCTCCCATGATCATCGATCGGGAAAGGAACTATTTTTAAGTCGACCTGGGCGAGTACCTAATATGTCTGTCAAGTTTCATGGTCGTCATTCGGTACCGAAAATCGAATCTACACACCATCTCCGCACCGAGAAACGCTGCCGATTTTCCAACAAGACATTTTCTGGCTGACCGACAGAGCTTTTGTTGGTATCAGAAACGGAGTGCTAAAGCGTGTCGTACCGACAAACGCTGCCTATTTCCCAACAGGAAGATTCCTGTTTTACCGACAGAGGTTTTGTCGGTATCAGAAACGATACGATACAAGCGTGATACAATAACTGGTGATCCTCGGAAATCCCCTATGACACGATCTGGTCTTGTTTTGTCAATAAAGTATCTAGGGTTAGTGCTTGTTCTTCCCTTCAAGTTCCATCACGATCACTGAACACTAAGCATTTCACAAGATTTCCGGTCCCATCCTCTTGCCCCCCCCCCGTTTTCGGATTCGGTCCAGATTTGGAATTGAAAATCTGAGACGCTTGTTCTCCAGAATTATCAAGTTTCATGCATGTACGATTATTCGTTCCAAAGTAATAGTTTCCGGATTCCCCATCCCTCCACTCCCCCCGCGATGGCCGGATCGGGAAGTGATTATTTCCAAGTTAATCTGGTTGGTTCCCTCATATGTCTCCCAAGTTTTATTGTGCTAGCTTATGTGGAAGCGTTTCACGAGATTTCCGGTGCTACCCTCCAACCCCCCCCCCCCCCCCCCCCCCCCCAAGTTATCGGGTCTGGTCCGGATTTGAAACTCAGCATCTGAAACACTTGTTCTTGACACATGTCAAGTTTCATCCATGTCCGATTACCCGTTCCAAAGTTATGCATGTTACTCGTTTCCGGATTTCCCATCCCTCCACACCCTCCACGATGGCCAGATCGGGGAAGTAATTATTTACAGTTATTCTGGTCGGTTTCCTGATATGCCTGCCAAATTCCTTGTCGTAGCTTATGTTGAAGCGTTTCAGGAGATTCCCGGTGAACCCCTCCCCCCCCCCCCCCCACAGTTATCGGATCTGGTTCGGATTTCAAACTGAGCATCTGAAGCACTTCTTCTTGACCTATGTCAAGTTTGATGCATGTCTGATTACCCGTTCCAAAGTTATGCATTTTACTAGTTTCCGGATTTCCCATTCCTCCGCTCCCCCACGATGGCTGGATCAGGAAAGTGATTATTTCCAAGTGATTCTCATCGCTTCCCTGACATGGCTGCCAAATTTCATCGTCCTAGCTTATGTGGAAGCGTTTTGCGAGATTTCCGGTGCCCACCTCCAGCCCCCAGTTATCGGATCTGGTCCGGATTTGAAACTGAGCATCTAAAGCACTTGTTCTTGATATATGTCATGTTTCATGCATATGTACTCGTTCTAAAGTTATGCATATTACTAGTTTCCGAATTTCCCATCCCTCTACTCCGAAGCACTTGTTCTTGACGCATCTCAGTCCTTAAGACGTAATTGTTCATTCGGATGTAAATACAAGGTCGAATGGCGCTTCACGTTAGCGTCTCGGGCTTCCATGAAAGAGGTCATACATCTAGACTTTGCCTTTTTGCTACCCTTGTTCCTAGTTTCCGGAGTCCCGGATCCGGGGAAGTCGGATCGGGGAAGTGATTATCTATAAGTTAATCTGTTCGGGTCCCTGATATGCCTGCCAAGTTTCATCGTCCTAGCTTATGCAGAAGTGCCCAAACTAGCAAAACTGGGACAGACCGAGAGAAATCACGATCGCTATATGGCACTTGAGTATGCTCAAGTTCCATAAAAACAGCAGCTGGGACTAAAACAGAACTTAGAAATAGGTTTACCTAGACGGATGAAATATGGTCCAGACGTCGTACTGGACCTGATCTTTTTATAGCAATTGATCTGACACAAGTGCAATATAGCGATCGTAATGTCTGTCTGTCTGTCGGTCTGTCCGCATTTTGCTAGTTTGGGCACTTCCACATGACCTAAGACGATAAAACCTGGCACGAATATCAGGGACCCAACCAGATTAACTTCGAAATAATCACTTCCCCGATCCGACCATCAACGGGGGAGTGACAAGATGGGAAATCCGGAAATTAGTAACATTGATAACTTTGGAACGGATACTCGGGAGGTGCATTAAACTTGACAGGTATCAAGAACAAGTGTCTTGGATGTTCATTGTCAAATTCGGATCGGATCCGATAACTGGGGGGGGGGGGGGGGGCTGGAGGGGGACACCCGAAATCTCTTGAAACGCTTTTTCTAGTTTTCGTCAAACCCCTACCCCTTTCTTCACACTAGTATAGCTCTGCGCTTCGATGAGTCATTCTTTCTTTACACTAGTATAGGTTTGCTCGTGGAAGATTCATTCTTTGCTTAAATTCGTTGCTTAAATTCGTTCGGAGAGAGCTAGAGCAATCGAAGGTTGAAGGGGTTGGTATAATATGTTGTTGAACCTTAGAAGGGATTGATATAGATTAGGGGGTGCTAGGATGATGAAACTTGGCAGGCGTGTCAGGGACCCGACCAAACCAAACTGGAAATAATCAGTTTCCCGATCCGACCATCTGTGGGGGATTGGAGGGTGAGGGAATCCGGAAAATTGAGTGTTGTGTAACTTTCGAACGGGTGATCGGATTAAAATGAAACTTAATACATGAATAAGTGACATATCTATGATGTTCCATTTTGAGTCCGAACTGGATTAGACAGCTATGGAGGAGTTGGGGGGGGGGGGGGGGTGGAATCCCGAGAAACGGTTAGAATGGAGGGATCGGAGTGAAACTTGCTGGGAATAACAACCATCTGCTCCAGATAAATCGTTTACACATTTGGACTGGATCAAAACACTTTGGGGGAGGGGGGTGGAGGGGTGTTTCCCGGAATTCCGGTGATGGCGGTTCTGGGGATTTTCACGACGAAACTTGGGAGGCGTGTCAGGGACCCTATCAAACTGACTTGTAAATTAAAATTTACTCGATCTGATAGTCGTGGTGGCGTAGAGGAAGGGGGAATCCGGAATAGATAGATAGATGTTTAATGAAGCCCTTGGGCCATGAACTAAAACACAAAACAGTACAACAGTACATTTACATTTGTTATACGAGCGAACTTTTAACCAACAGAACAAAAAAAAAATCCCTTCAATCTCCAACTAACCTCACATGCTTTTAATTAACTTATTTAAATGGTCCATAAATGCACCAACCCTGCATATACTTCTAGGGTTTGTGCTACTGAGTAGCTCCTTTACTGACATAATTATACCATTCAAAAACCTCTCATGCGGGACAGATAACTCCTGGCACTTGTAAAGAATGTGGTACAGATCCCCTACCTCAACTTTACAAAATTTACAAATCCGATTATCCCTTGTCCCCAGGGGCGGATCCAGAGGGGGGGCGAGGGGGGCGATCGCCCACCCTAGACTGGCTGTAATTTTTTGTTTTGTTTACTGCACTTACGGAAGTCTGCATTAACGCATGTTCTAACTACTGTAACTAGACTCTAAAATCTTTTTACAAGTGGAGCCAGGAGCTTGAATTTTTCTTGTAAACACTTGTCAGTTGATCAAGTACAGTTTTTACCATTATTGTAATATATGAAACCCACATTTTCGTTAAATAAGAGACCGACAGGGACACTTAAAACGCGAAAAAAAATCAGCCTTGTGGCCGACAAAAAAGACACTACCCCCACTCTTTTCGGTAAGAATCGCCCCCCCCCTCTAGAACGGAAGGCTGGATCCGCCCCTGCTTGTCCCTGACCTTTTAACATCCCAAATATTCCCCAAAACTGGAAGATAATTTGCTCGCAGCTGAATCCATGAACGCAAAAATCTTAAAGGTAAACTGAATTTAAAATAAACCTCTTCACCAGCCTCTTACCTTTGCTGCCTTGTTATACATAAGTGTTTCCGACCGTGCGTAAACGTGCGTGACTTTGGAACGGGTGATACAATTTGAGTGAAATTTTGTAATCGAAGAGAGGACATGTCTCTGGTGATCTTTTTCATGTCCGGACAGGATCGGACAACACCTGGGGGGGGGGGGGGGGATACGTGACCGGCTTAGACTGGAGAGATCGGGACTGAACTTTGTGGGAATAACTTAACAGATGCTTCGGATAAATCATTTACAGAACCGGATTGGCTCAGGCGACTGTGGGGGGAGTTTAAGCGGGAGTCCGGAATTCTGATGATCGCTAGTAAAAGTACTTCCAGGTGTGCTAGGACGATGAAACTTGGCTGGAATATTAGAAATTCGAAAAGATTGGCTTAGAAATCGCTACTTTCCAAATCCGACCATTCCTTAAAGTACCAATCATGATCGCGAATTAAGAAAAATACTTTTAAGCAAAATCTGCATTTTCATGATCCCCATGAGCCCATTGCCATTTTTGCCTCAAGGGTTTTGCTTACAAATGAGGTTCTAGCTCCCTTAAAGTGACGCATCTACACAGCAAGGTCGAAAAGTACTTTTTATCAAACGATACCTTCTAGCTACTAGAAGGCGAAACCCTAGACAAGCAGAGGTCCGTCTCCTCGAAACGGGAAACTACACAGCAAAAATTCAAAGAAGAAACGTACTTAATATACATGTCGAAACCATATTGAAGATCACTGAACCGCCCAACGAAGAAGAGGAGTTCTAGAAATGTCTTTTACAGTACTTTTTACTTACTAATGTATAATAACATAATATTCGACTCTGTACAAAACTCCCAAACAAAAAACTTCCATCAACATTTTGCCTATTCTTGCAAGTGCCATATGAGCTTTCAGGCCTTTTTTTAAAGGTTTCTTCAAACAAAGGTTCCCTCTACCAAAACAACAAAGTGTCGGAGACACAAAATCCTTTCCCCTCGGCGAAAAATAAGCTCTATACGCATATCATCCTTGCGACGTCCAGATTCCAGCGGGGAAAGTGCTTTTGTTGTTCGAAAAACATTAATTACCGGAGGGCATGGCTGTGGCAGCAATTTTCTCACTGCAATTAAAGTTTCAGGATTCTGAAAGTCGACGAAAAACAAGAGGTGAGGGACTGATACATTCCTTGAAAATGTACAGATGATGATAAATTTGCTTTGATTGGTTGATTGAGTGGTACATTTGCTTTTAGCCTACAATGTTGCCTCCTTACATTAAGCCTTACCAGGCATTGAGCCTCTTGTCGTTCCTCAGCTTAACCTACGGTAATCTATTTCATAACACTAAAACACTCACTGTGGCATCATGCTGGGTCGAACCAAGAAAACACAACATCCCTAGTCAACCAATACTCTATATGACGAAGTCCAAAAGATCCCAATGATCCTCAGGAAGAACGAGACAACGTCTCACAACGACTCAAACACAACGAACGTGTCCGAAAGCTTTTTGGTGATGTAAATGCTGCATTAATGCTGCATTTTCTTTTCTTTTTTTGTCCGAAAGATGTTACCTTTCTTTCTTCTCTGACACTTCTAGAATACCAAAATTTAAGTCAGGAAGAAGAAGAAGAAAAAAGAATTAGCTGTAAAAAGCTGACAAAATGGATGAGCTACTGATATCAACCTTCTTATCTTTCCTTTCTTGGTTGGCCATGATCGCCAGTTGTCTTAAATTTGGTATGTTTGCCGAATTGTCAGTTGTCTTTTTGAATTTTTTACGTTTGCCGCCGAAAACACTGAGAGAATCGCCGTACTTTTCAGTTTCTTCATGAAAATTTAGCATTCTTGCTGAATTTGTCGATGAATTTTATGTTGAATTAATGCTGCATTAATTCAGCGAAAATTCAAGTCCCAAAAGCGAAATGCTGCATAAAATGCTGAATTAATTCAGCATTTTCGTTCGTTTCGGAGCTTTCGGACACGTTCAACAGCTCAAATCCTGTGTCAGTCAATTACGGCGATCGCTGGGGACAGATGTGGCGCTACTTCCGGTCCTTCGCTAGCTATACGTCAATTTTGCATCGGCAAGGAGAGTTAGTCATCAAGAGTATACGGAAGAGATTTTCGCATATCTGGGTCAGACAGAACAGCCAAAACGAGAGCTTACAAATACTGATTGAGCACAAGGGCAAGCTGACTGGCAAACATACATTCAAACAATATATAAAACGGATACGTCAGCTCCGATGAACCGGCAGCGATATTCCAGCCCTTCTTCGCAAGGGTCCTGGTCAGGCTGTCGAACCTCGGGGACATCGTTGGAGAAGAAAAGAACCTGTAATAATCATTATTGCATGTTCGTTGTCAAGCATAGTCAAAAAGCCAAAGCATCGTAGCTGACGTATCCACTTTATGTATTGTTTGAATGTAGAAACGAGAGCTTGGGGCATGTAGAATACTATTATCAAGTCAGGTCAATATTCTATCGTTTGCTAAATACATATTACGCCTCCCCCTTGGACGAGAAATTTCCAGTCGTTATCAAATTATTGACCCACTATCAGCAGTGGGGAAACAAATAAAATAGAAAAAACGACATGCAGATAAAAATAAATTAACGAACGATGCGTTCGGTCCGCATCGTTCTTCTGGTTTTAGTTACATGTCGTCTTATTGTCTGTTGGTCCCGCATCGTTTTCCTGTTGTGGTTGTGGTGGATTTTATGATTTAGTTTTGTTTCTTTCGCTAAGGACGGTTTGCCGGAAGTGCAACCGAAATATCCAAAGTCTGTTTATCTCGCACATCATCTTGGAAGGGTAATTAGCTGATAGAGAAAACAAGACCAAAGGTTTCGATGGGATCCCAAAAATTCAATATCCGATCCAGACAACTGGGTCTTGTCTTAGCCATAGCCAGTCTTCGCCAGACTCCTTGAACATTTTTACAATCAAAATTCAGAAACAGATTAAGGCCAAATAGCTAATCACCTGAGAAAACCAAGTTCAGATTTGGATTCAGCATGTGTGTTTACCCCTATAAGTCATATCTGTTTTGACGAAAACTTCCTGCCACTTCTGCCAATTTCACGGTTCCGGCCGAACTCCAGAACTAGTTGTCCGGCGAAAAAAGAAAGCTCAAAGACGAAATCAGGGTATCTTCTTTCCCCAGTAATGAACATCTAATCAACTTCAAATAGAAATTTAGCTTATAACAAATTTTCCGATTCCAGCCGGATTCCGGTCGAACTTTATGTTCGGGTAAAATACGATTGTCACACAGGGACTCAGCATCTCTTCTTACCCCTAAATCGCTTATCTAATCAACTAGAAATAAAACTTTGACTTCCAACAGTTTTCCGGTTTTGGCCGGATTCCGGACGAACTACATGTCCGGGTAGAAACTTGTTTTCACATAAGTGTTCAGCATGTCTTCTTGCCCTAAATCGAACATCTAATCAACTCCAAATAAAACTTTTAATTTTGACAAACTTTCCGGTTTGGGCCGGATTCCGGTCGAAATACTTGTCCGTCGAGAAAATAGTTTTCACCGTCGTCTTCAGCATGTCTCCCTACCTCTAAATCGAACATTTAATCAACTTCAAATAAAACTTTTACTTTCAACAAACTTTCCGGTTTGGGCCGGATTCCGGGCGAAATACTTGTCCATCGAGATAATAGTTTTCACCATCGTCTTCAGCATGTCTTCCTACCCCTAAATCGAACATCTAATCAATTTCAAATCAAACTTTTACTTTCAACAAACTTTCCGGTTTGGGCCGGATTCCGGGCGAAATACTTGTCCGTCGAGAAAATAATTTTCACCATCGTCTTCAGCATGTCTTTCTACCCCTAAATCGAACATCTAATCAACTTCAAATAAAACTTTTACTTTCAACAAACTTTCCGGTTTTGGCCGGATTCCGGGCGAACTACTTGTCCGATGACAAAATGGTTTTCACCACCGTGTTCAGCATGTCTTCTTACCCCATAATCGACTATCACATTAGCTGTTTCAAAATATTTTGTTTGTCCCTTAATTTGAATCCCCTCCCCCACCCCTAAATGTAGAGCTACAAAGCCCATCTACGAACTTGACTGGTCCGACGACCCAACGAACCTTCTCACCAAGTTTCATCAAAATATCTCATTCCTTTCGAGAGTTATCGTGCTTACAGACGGACGGACAGACGGACGGACGGACGGACGGACGGACGGACGGACGGACGGACGGACGGACGGACGGACAGACGGACAACTTTTGCGATGTCATAGGTATCCCTCCACTTACGTTTTGGGATCCCAAAAACCCGAAAATTTCGTTTTTTCTATTTTATTGGAGATGAATGGTCAGCTTGGCTTCAAACCTTATATTTGAGAAACAAATAGAAACTTATAGCCAAAATATTGATCACGACTGGAAAACCCTCTTGGTTTAGTTGTATGTTAAAAGTTCTATTGTGTATTTCGTAAGTTAATTCTCTTTCCTGATTTACTTTCTTTTTGTCCTTAATATTTACTCCGTTTTCGTGCCTTGTGTTTAATTTATCGGGTCACAAATAAAATCTTCATCATCATCATTATCTAGCTGAAAGACAAGAATGCGGACATTAGAAAACAGAAGCTATACACCAGAGACTCCAGCTTTCTTTAGACTTGGAAGACCTATATATAGTCCCCTCTGTTCAAGCCCTTGTACAGAAATTCAGATAGCCATGTCTACCAGGCGAAATACCTGATCTCTAAAGATCTTCCTTTTCTAACAGCCCGTTTGAAGAATATTCCTAGAATTTCATTTTCCATAATAGAGACCTCCGGCCTACTAGAAAAAATTATCTTTAGAAAATAACGGATACTAGCCAGAAGCTGACGGAAACAAAGATAATGGAAAGCGATGTCCCTACCGATACATTAGGGACAAAGGCCCTCGTCCCATCTTGGAACAGAAAATGAGGGATTTGAGTCAATTTGAACTGGGAAAACAAAATGATTCAAGTTAGAATCCAGGTTAAGAAAACAAGGACACCTGAGAAAAGATAAGGACATTCAAAGGGGTGGCTTAACTACACAGTTTAAGATTTTGAATGAATGAATGAACGAAGGGTTTATTAAAACAAAATGGAATCTTCAATGCCCAGAGGCGAACCTGTAAGGGACTAATTACCCTCAAAACAAAACATTAATAAAAACAAAACTTCGACAAAAACAAAGGAAAAAAGGGAAAGAAAGAAAGAAAGGAGCTTGACTTACGCGGTCTGGGACGCCCAACCAGAAAATCAACCAAAAACAAACTCATTTTCAACCAGAATCACCACTAACTATCCAAAACAAAAACTTAATGATAAAACACAACTTAAACGGCTGAGAATAACGCATCAAATTCATATACAGCAAAACAATGAACCTTTAACATGCTACGAAAATCTAGTAAAGCACTACATGACCTTAACTCTGTCGACAAACCTTCCCATACTAAAGGCCCAACATGTCTAATGCTAAATCTCGATCTACTAGTTACTACAACCGGCCTACGGATGAGCTGCGAACTACGAGTTCCATGTTCGTGAAAAGATGAGATACAAGTTTCATTTTCAAAGACCGACTACATGGTAATCATCCTGTCCGTTGTGGTTTAAGACAGGGTGGTGTACTTTCTCCTAGTATATTCAAAATGTGTATTTCTGATACGCTTACAAATATTTCTTCTTCTTATCTCCTTGGTTTTTCAAATGTTTCATATCTTGCTTAAGCAGATGACCTTCTATTAATTAGCCGATCTAGGAGCGAGTTGTCGCGTTTGGTTCAGAAGGTTTCCTCTTCATTTTCCAATATTGGACTCTCTTTAAACGTAAAAAAATGTGAATATCTGTCTTTTGACTCCTGGCCATCCGCGTCTCTAAATTGCTTGAAGTTTTCTATTCCAAGTGTTGATTCTATTCGGTGGTTGGGTATTACCATTACTAAAAATATTCGTTCTTTCCTATCCCGGACGGTTTCCGATTGTAGACTAAAAATTCAACTGGGTTATTCGAAAATTGTTGCTAACAGGGGGAAATACAATAGAATAGCTCTTGGCAAACTATACTCTTCCTTCTGTGACCATTCTCTTCTTTTTTTATCTGGTGTCTATCCTATTTTAAAGAAAAAGGATATTAAAGATATGCGATCCTCTTATTTTCGTTTTTGTAAATTTCTTCTTTTTCTCCCTCCTTGGCAAAGAAATTGCAAAATTATTAGTAATTACTCGCTACCGGATATCACGGAGAAATTGTCTGTTCTCCACAGAAAACTGTCCGAAACGGCGTACGCGCGTCTGTCGCCCTCTCATGGGCTTATTTGTCTGTTTGACTCTTAAGTAGATTTTGTTTGTATGTGCAGTGTTTTGCCTAATTATGTCTTTATATATTCTTTTGTACTTCACTGTTTTCGTCTTGTACGATTTGTGGGTTAAAAATAAATTATTATATGAACTGCCTTTTGAAGTTTATACTCAGGATTGTATTTTCACAGACAGGTTTACGGTGAATAATTTCTGTAATCTGAGGTCTCTGTAATCTGATAATCCAGTAGCCTACCAAGCAGGGGCGTCACTAGCCTTAAGGAGGGATCCGGCCGGTTTGTCCAGCCCGACTCAAAATTTGCCGACAAAACCACTTCCCGCCAGAACATGCAGAATTGAACCGGGGTAAAGTTAACTGTAGTGCATCAGTTGAGATTTTCCCTGTAGTGTATTTCGTATATTACAGTTCACAGATTCGGCTTTTCATTTCAGCTTTCGTCAAAAAGCGACTGTACCCACAAAAAGTTAACTAAGCGTTTTTCCAAATAGAGAATACTACAGGCTACCCGCAGGCGAAATTTGTTTAATCTGTATTGTTTCCGGAAAATTTGATTTCTTACGTACAAAAAGAACCCGATGTACCGACAAGAACACCTAACAAAAGGATTCAGAATTCGATTTCTTCTGTGCTTTATCCGACAAGACTGTAAAGAACTTTATTTCTTACGTGTAAACAGAAACCGATGTGCCGACGAAACTCAAACTTTCGGGATGTCGGGATACCCGATAACGTTTACAAAATTTAATTTCTTACGTGCAAAAAGAACCCGATGTGTTGGCGAGAATACGGACGACCAGCAAAAGCATTCAGAATTCGATTTCTTCTGTGTTTTGCCCGACAAGACTGTAAAGAACTTTATTTCTTACATGTAACAGAAGCCGATGTGCCGACGAAACTCAAACTTTCGGGATGCCCGATAAATCTTTACAGAATCTGATTTCTTTCATGCAGAAAGAACCCGATGTGTCGACGAGAATACGGACGACCAACAAAAACATTCAGAATTCGATTTCTTCTGTGTTTTGACCCACTAGATTGTAAAGAACTTGATTTTCTTCGAGTAAAAATAACCCACTGTGCCGACGAGACTTGAACTTGATTCCCCAATTTGATTTATTACCTATTAATGGAAACGATGTGTCAACGAGTCGACTGACAAAAGCATGCAACATTTTATTTCTTCTGCATTGCTTACCTATACAAAGAACTCGATGTGGCGACGAGAATACCGAGGCCTGACAAAAGCACGCAGAATTCGATTCCTTCTGTGATTTGCCCCGACAAGTGTTTGCAGGATTTTATTTCTTGGGTACACAAACAAACAGATGTGCCAACGAGTTGACCGACTCCTGACAAAAGCATGCAGAATTGATTTCTTCTGTGATTTGCCCCGACTTCGCCCGACAAAAGTACTTTCTCAAAACCTTTGGGGGGCAGTCCCCAGGGAGTCCCCCCCCCATAGTGGCGCCCTTGCTACCAAGTAGATGTGAAGTTAAAGTTAGCCATTGATAACCACCACTACAACCATTGATACAAAATTTACTTCATTTGTTTAGCTGATTGGTTGATTTTGGTATGACGGCATGGTTTCCACTTATTATTTGTTGGTGTTGTTTTATTTTGCTTTGGTTAATTATACTAGTTAGTTCAGTTTGACGGAAAAGTTAATTTTATTAACAGACTTATTGACCGGATTATTCCTTGATATGCCACAGGTGAGGGGAATTTTATTTTATTTGTTTGGATGATTACGAAAATGGTGCATAGTTTCTCTTATTTTTTTTCTTATTTTTTCTCCTTTGAATTTTAAACTTCCTCTGTTTATCTTTCAGTGCTCTTTCCTTTTTCTGCGAAATAAAAAATAGATGTATTGATTGAAATTCACTGTAATGACGAAAATATATATATTGATTAATTAAATTATGAATTTTACTGTCTTCAAAGACCCATCCAGGCTTCCATGCAGTCAAAGGTATTGACCACACATCTTTTATAATAGTTTGTTTGTGATAAAACAAAAATTGAAAAACTTAGGCTAGAAATGAAAAAAAAAGAAGAAGCACAAAGAGCACTTAAAGTTTAGCTAAAAAGCAAACTTATTTTTTTGTCATTTAGTTGAATACACTGACGTATTTAGATTCTGCTAAGAGATTCTTTTATTTTGCACTATCTGCTCTAGTAGTGAGGTTCAGAATATCTATGGCTGTCCCCACAGTGCAAATTCTACTATGACGGGGAATGTTTGAATCTGAACACAAACGCGGCTTTTCAGTGGGCGGTGATAAGCTTGGTGAAGACTGCTTAGTGCCTGAACACAAAAATGTTATAAATCTTTTTCGTCAAGCATACGGCACAGGTGGTACCAGAAATCTGACAGGGAAATTCCACTATTTCAAAATTGATTATTCGTGAATAGCGGCGCAACCAAGTAACGCATTTTCATCGGGTCATCAAGCCTCTTTAAATGTATAGGTGAGGCGTAACAAGACTGTCCCATCTCTGGCCTTTTCAGCTAAACTTTAAGGCCCATTTACAAAGGGTTTTAGCTAATACTCAATACCAGCCAGTTCCGGAAATCGCTCTGAGACCCGAGAATTAGCTGGGTTTGTGCCGTTCGCAATTGATATTGGTGCCAGTTTCGGATACCAGCTAGTCTCGCACCCAAGTTGAAATCAGTTCAAGTTGTGAGGGTACTAGCCAATCAGATTATTTGTGGAATATTGAGAAATATTCTAATTGGCTAGTTTCGAATCCACCCCAATGGATAAAATGACATTCACTCCTTGCTGTCTTTAAAACCAAAAGTGATTAAACAAGGATTGCAGAACTGTTTATCCAAACATTAAAGGTCATTGTTATTCGGTTTGACGTGGTTGAGCATTATTCAATCGGAACATTCCTGAGTACTCCTAAGTAATGTGATTGGCTAGTACCCTGAAATGTTGAACTGATTTCAACTTGGAAAGAAGGTCCACGTCATAAGAATAAGAAGGTCTATGTCAATCAAGAGGATCTCGGATCTCACAAGAAAAACATATTTGGCCTTTCGGTTGATTAAGCCAGGGCAAGAGAATTCTGTAAGCTAACCCGGAAATCTGATTTTCGCGATAAATCCACAGGCAGCATAGTTCCTCTATAGGAAGTTTGCCTTCCCCCTCCCACCGTGGATATTTACGTCTAGGGGGGAGGGGGGGGCTCACTTCTAACAACGATGACTGATCATAACAGATTACCGAGCTTCTCCGGCAAGGGAAGACAAGAAATGATGAAGATTAGGGGATAGAAGTAGGAAACGAGCGGCCTAATCAATTCCTATAAAAAGAGGGCTTAGTTTAGGACGCTGGGACACAACGAAGGACCAGAAAGGATTATATGACACAGGCTGTGTACGCCAAGAAATTCCCAGGAAGGGAATTAGAGGAAGTATGGTAAAATATGGTTCTTTTTGTCCAGCACTTTTACAGAAACAGAATTGGGAATGAGAGCAAAACTCAAGTTTGGGTTTATTTTGAAATAAATCCAATACAAGAGTATTCTAAAAAAAATCCTTTCCACGAGCAGAGATATTTGAAGCCAACGCAAATAAAATTTTCCTTTGTGAATTTCTCGCCAGAATTCCGCCGACCAAACGACGAACCCTGATGTTACTTCTGAGGATATCTCCGAGACCGCTACCCTCAAGAGCGATAATTTCAAGATCACCCAATGATTGCAGAAGTTACAGTACATGTACATTTACATTTACATAGTCGACTATAGTCGACGTCGAGCTTTACCCGTTCAAATTTTTTTTGTACACGCTTGCACGCCACGTCAAAGGGAGTAGTGCTCCCCAAGCTTAAGGGATTACACGTTCAAATTCTTAGTCTCTCTTCGAATGTTTGGATACTCAGTGTTTTCACATCGACAGATTTTACTGATTATATAAAATTGAATGAAATGCTTCTATTCCGTCAAAATGACGAGACAAGAAAAGGTTAAACCGATTAAAGGTTAAAGCATTAACAATACGTACATTAAAAGTTTTTAATCTTAGTTTTAACCGTTTTGTCATTAGAATATTAACTTGACTGTCAGATGTCATATTTCTCTACGTTCTCAAAAGAAGTTGGTTTGTCCCTTCGAAAAGGTATTTCGCAAGATGTTGCATAAAGGACCTATCTTAATTATAACACTAATACAACCTAGTTCCATAATCACTACGTATATCTCTAAAGCCGGGAGACCCCAGTTTCGTATGGTACATTCTAACCCCTCTAACAACAAGACCAAAGGTGTCGATGGGATCCCAAAAATCTAATATTTGATTCAGACAATCGGGTCTTGTCTTCGCCAGATCCAGTCTTGGACAGGCTAATCATCAGAGAAAACCAAGTTCAGATGTACCTCTATAAGCCATATCTATTTTGACGATAATGACCGAGACTTCCTGCCGATTTCCGACCGAACTACTAGTCAAGCAAAAAAAAATTCAGAAACAAAACCAGCGTATCTCCTTATCCCTATAAAGAACATCTAATCAACTTTGAATAAAAGTTTGACTTAAAAAAAATCCGGTTACAACCAGATTCCGGAATAATTACATGTCCGGGTAAACAACACATTGTCATATACCGACTCAGCCTCTCTTCTTGCCCCTTAATCTGTCATCTAATCGAACTCTTGCTTTTAAAAAATTTTCCGGTTTTGGCGGATTCCGGGCGAACTAGTTGTCCCGCGAGAAAATGATTTTAACCATCGTGTTCGGCATGTCTTTTTACCCATAAATCAAACATTTAATCAACTTCAAATTAAACTTTTACTTTTAACCAACTTTCCGGTTTTCGCCGGATTTCGGACTAACTACATTTTCGACGAGAAATTGTTTTCACCGTCATGTTCAGCGTGTTTTCTTACCCCTAAATCGACCATTTAATCAACTTCAAATAAAACTTTTACTTTTAACCAATTTTCCGGTTTTTACCGGATTCCGGACGGACTACTTGTCCGGCGTGAAAATGGTTTTCACTATCGTGCTCAGCATGTCTTTTTACCCCGTAATCGGCTATCACATTAGCTGTTCAAAAATATTTTGTTTGTCCCTTAATTTGAACCCCCTCCCCCACCCCTAAATATGGAGCTACATAGCCCATCTACAAACTCGACCTCACCCTTAACCCAAACAATCCTCATACCAAGTTTCATCAAAATATCTCTTTCCCTTCGAGAGTTATCGTGCTTACAGACGGACGGACGGACAACTTTTGCGATGTCATAGGTATCCCTCCACTTACGTTTTGGGATCCCAAAAACGGTTATGTAAATTGTTTCCCTGTTTTCGCTACAAGTCAACGGGTCTCGGAAAAGGCTTAAAACAGCCAAAACCGTGGGTTATTTGTTGAAAGCACAGCCTAGTTTTAAAGTATTCAAATATTTTAAAATACTGTAAGTTGAAGAGTAAATAGTGCGAGGGTCCTTTAAGAGTCAATGGGTTTATTCATACGTCACTGAAATAGGCTTCTTCTGCAATCACACAAAACAAATTTTTCACGCTGCTTTCCGGTTCAAGCGTCAAAACACGGAAAAGACAGAACATTTGGTCCATATTTATTCTATATAATTAGTTTAAGAGTGAATTACGCCCATTCCAACATTCTGCAGCATAATTCTATGTAAAAAAAAAAGCCTAACACAAATTTTGATATCGTTAATAAGCGACCGGCTTCAGTTCCGTACAAGCGATTCTGAAAGAGTATCAGAGTATCGCTCCATATGATATAAATGAAAGTACCATATGAAAGTTACCATATGAATGTACCATATGAAAGTACAGAGTATCAGAGTATCGCTCCATATGATATAAATATAGAGACTTTGTTCAACATCTAAAGAAAACACCATGTTTTAGAGCTCCACTTGCCAAAGACCCCTTTATTTTAAACAGTAGGACCACAGTAAATCCGTTGAACAAACGAAACGGGTAGGCAATGACCCAGAAACTTGTTAATTTTTTAAACTGAGTCCTTCAGTTTCATTTTCATTATTTTCGCTTTCTCTTTTATTCCAGTATTTTCACTTTGGCTGAAGCTACAAAACTGAAAAAAAATAATTAGTTATTATCTTGTATTCGTATTTATAATGTAAAGAGCGGGATATGAAAAAAGGAGGCAAATAGAAGCGCTTACTAGTTGCGTTAAACGCTCATCTTGAATTCAAGACTGTCACTTTCCCTTCTCAGTTCGACTATTATCTATTTGTACCTATATTCAATTTGATTGTGCGGTGGGTAAATTGCAAAAAATATAATTAGAGTTAACGATTATTTTTTATTTACATTCGTGAGGAGAATGGCGGGATATGAATATAAGTCTCCAAAGGGAGGCTAATACACAAGACGCATTTCTAAATTGACATCATCTTTAGCGGTCGCGGAAAAAACTCATCCGGAATTCCAGACTGACAGTTAACTGGCAAACGCCAGCTAGGAACGAGGTGTTGTGGTTTGATTAGTCCGTAACGGTTTATGAGAATGTAGAAATTTGAATGGAATGTAGTCAATGGAATGTAGATGCGGATCACAATGAGGAGCAACGTCCGCACGACTCAGTTTAATTCCTTTATTTATTTACTCACTTGCTTTATTTATTTATTTATAGAGCCCATCTCAGCAAACGGAAGGCGAAACGTCCTAAAGATGGAGTTACAGAAAAAAAACAAGAGCTAACAGCTCATATGGCACTTGTTACGAGTATGTGAAAAACGAGAAATTAAATCTGAGCAGTTTTCCGAAAATTCCGGTACCCCTCCCCGCCGTGCTCGGATCCTGTCCAGACCCTAAAATATGCCATCTAAGGCATAGGATCTCTCTACTTCCAAAGATTCATTCAAATCACTCCACTCGGTTAACCCCTATGCGAGCCACAACATTACCTGGACTCCCCCTCCAACTCCTCCACTGCGGCCGAATACTACTCGGACACATAAACTTCGCACCTCCAACATCTCCTCTTCCCATCCACCAAGTTTATCTCAAATCACAGCATATCTTCAAATTTCCGGTTCCCGTTTCATCCTCCTCGTACTTTGGTCGAATCCGATTCGGACGCCAAATGACAAATCTAGGCCGCATAAACTTGGCACTGTCCAACTTGCATCCCATACGGCCCATCCGTTTGTTTTTTGTGCATGTCACACAGTTTTCGGACCCCCCCCCCCCCAACTTCCCCAACCATGGCCGCATGGGGTTCGGACACATGGTTCACATATCTAGGTCATCGGTTCTTATCACCCATAACGTTTCACTTGAACCGGACCATTTGTTCACAACCTACGGAAGTCATTAATTTCCGGATTCCCCCTCCCTCGACTCCCCCCCCCCAAAATGGGCAGATCCAGGAACGAAAGCTCTTCCAAGGACATCTTGTAGGGCCCTAAGTCTATTTGGTTGGGTGATTAATATGCCTGCCAAGTTTTATCGTCCTTAGAACATCTGGAAGTATCCTAACTCGCGATCACTGGAATTCCCGGAAACCCCTGCAACACAGACCCCCGATAAGATCTGGTTCTGTCAATTACGTATCTAGGGCTAACGCTTTTCTTCACATCAAGT
Source organism: Branchinecta lynchi (assembly GCA_023053575.1). Classification (NCBI taxonomy): domain Eukaryota; kingdom Metazoa; phylum Arthropoda; class Branchiopoda; order Anostraca; family Branchinectidae; genus Branchinecta; species Branchinecta lynchi. The sequence goes on along the minus strand of JAKZAP010000021.1, from coordinate 2,804,176 downwards.
TTCATCCCGATCCCTCCATTTTAAGCGTTTGCAAAGATTTCTGGTCCCCCCCCCCCTCCAGCTCCCCTCAATGTCACCAGATCCGGTCCGGAGCACGAGATGTTTCTAAATATCAAGTTTCATAAATATCAAGCTTGCCACTATATTCCGGATTCCGCATCCCCCCACTCCCCCCACGATGGTCGGATCGGGGAAACTACATTACCAAGTCAATGTGTTCGGATCCCCGACAAGCCTGCCAAGTTTTGTCGTCCTAGCACATCAGGAAGTACCGAACCCCCGTGATCACTAGAAATTCGCCCCCCCCCCCTATCTCCCCCACAGTGACCGGATCCGGTCCGTTTCTGTCATTCACGTATGTAGGACTTATCCTTGTTCGTCGCACCGAGTTTCATCCCGAACCCTCCACTCTAAGCGTTTCCAAGATTTCCGGTTCTCCCCCTCCAAATTCCCCAAATGTTCACCGGATCCGGTCCAGATTTAAAATGGGGTGTCTGAGACACGAGGTCTTCTCTATTTGTAGAGTTTCATTAAGGTCCGATCACCCGTTCGTAAGTTAAAAGTACCCAATTTTTCCAAATTTTCCCTCCCTCCACGCCCCCTCCCCCGCCCCAGATGGTCGGGTCGGGGAAACGACTATTCTTAAGTCAATTTGTTCGGGTCCCTGACAAACCTGCCAAGTTTCATCGTCCTAGCACATCAGGAAGTACCGAACTCGCGGGATCACTAGAAATTTGGATCCCCCCCCCCCAGCTCCCCCACAGAGAGTGGATCCGGTCCGGTTATGTCAGTCACGTATCTAGGTCCTGTGTTTGTTCTTTCCATCAAGTTTCATAGCAATCTCTCCACTCAAAGCGTTTCCCAAGATTTCCGGCTCCCCCCTCCAACTCTCCCCAATGTCACCGGTTCCGGTCCGGATTTAAAATGGGACCTCTGAGACACGAGGTCTTTTTATATTATATAAAGTTTCATTTTGATCTGATCACCCAGTCATAAGTAAAAAAAAAAAAAAAAACTAATTTTTACGGATTCCCCCTCCCTCCACTCCCCTCCAGATGCTCGTATAACCTATTTTGGCCAACTGGTAGTGTAACTTGTAGTAACTTTAGTCCCAGCAAGTGCATGGACATGGCAAAGTTCGAAGTCGACAAACGTTCAAATAAGCATACCTCTGCTGTAAACATAGACAACTAGATTTTCAGTAACAACAAAAGCTACGAGCTCATATGGTAATTCTTACGAGTAGGTAGTACTAGAAAGTTGATGAGAACGTCACAAAATACCTCTTTCAACCCCCTAGGATCGGACGTAGCAATAAGATACCTAGTTTTACTCGACTCTGAACATTTCCGGCATCTCCTCAGATCATCCAGGGCAAATGTTTCATCCCACTACTTTGATCTCTAGGAGTGTCACACTATTTCCAGTACTCCTCCCCCTCAAACTCCCCCTGTCACGGCCGAATCTGGTTCAGACACATAAACAGAACTTCTAAAGCATCTTCTCTTACCTGCGATCAAGTTTCACTCGATTCTAAGCATTTTCGGGAAACTACGATACCCCCCCCCCACCGTGCTCAAATCCGGTCCGGACCCTAAAATATGCCATCTCGGGCACATCGCCTCTTTACTCTCCAAGACACCACTCGTTTGACCCCTATACGAGCCACAAACCTTCCGGGACTAGCCCTCCAACTCCCCCCCACCCCCACTGTGGCTAAATACGACTAGGACTCATAAACGTGGTATCTCTCACATCTTTTCTTCTTGTCCACTAAAGTCTGACTCGAATCGGAGCATACCTGCAAATTTCCGGTTTCCGCTTCATCCTCCTCCTACCGTGGCCAGATGCGGTCCGGACGCAAAATAACAAACTGGGCCGCATAAAATTGGTACTATCCAACTTGCATCCATTCAGTCCATTCGTTTGGTTTTTCGGATCCCAAAACGTAGGTGTAGGGCACGGCCGTATCAGGTTCAACCCTAACCCCCCCCCCCCCCCCGAAACATACAAAAATACTCAATTTTAGAGGCTTTTCCCTCTGATCTATGCCTTTTTTGTGCGCCCGCATGCACCCCCCCCCCGAAATAAATTCCTGGATACGGGCCTGGTGTAGGAATACCTATGACATCACAAAAGTTGTCCGTGTCTCTGTGAGCCCGATAACTCTCTGAGGGAACGAGATATTTTGACGAAACTTGGTGTGAGGATTCTTTGGGTCAAGGTAAAGGTCGAGTTCGTAGATGGGCTATGTAGCCCTATATTTAGGGATGGGGGTTCAAATTAAGGGGCAAACAAATATGTTTAACTAGTCGATTAAGGGGTAAGAAGGCATTCTGAAAACGAGTACGTAAACGATTTTCTCGCCGGACAAGTTGTTCGCCCGGAATCCGACCACAACCGGAAACCTTGTTAAAAGTAAAAAAATATTTGAAGCTGATTATATGTTCGATTTAGGGGTAAGAAGACATGCTGAAAACGAATATGAAAACCATTTTCTCGCCGGACAAGTGGTTCAATAGGAATCCGGCCAAAACCAGAAAATTTGTTAAAAGCATAAGTTGTATTTGTAGTTGATTAGACGTTCTATTTAGCGGAAAGAAGAGACGCTGAATCCATATATGATAACCGTTTTTTTTACCCGTACATATAGCTCGCCCGGAATCTGAATGAAACCGAAAAATGTGTTATAAGTTAAATTTTATATGAAGTTGGTTAGATGTTGGATATAGGGATAAGGAAATACGCTGAATTGGTTTTTGAGCTTTGCTTTTTTGGCGGACAAGTAGTTCCGGAATTCCGCCGAAACCGTAAAATTGGCAGAATTAAGGCAGGAAGTTTCAATCGGTTACGTCAAAATAGATATAACTTGTACGGTAAACACAATGCTGAATCTATATCTCAACTTGGTTTTCTCAGATCTACCATTTATTGTACTGTCTTTTGAAAATATATAAAAAATATTATTTATTTAAGTTTCGAAGGTGTTCCAACCCCCACTATAATCTCTTTCTAAATTATAAAATAAAAATATGTAACTGTCTGGATCAAATATTACCATTTTTGGGATCCCATCGAAACCTTTGATCTTGTTGTGCAGGTCACGAAGTCCCCCTCGAACTATTGCTGCATGTGAGTTGGGACACATGTTTGCATATCTGGGTCATAATTTTGATCAAATACAAGTTTCACTCGAATCGGACCACCCGTTCGTAACCTACGGAAGTCAGTAATTTCCGGATTTCCCTTCCCTAATCTCACCCAAAAATCGTCGGATCAAGGAATGGAAGTTTTTCTTGGGCATAGTGTCAGGTCCTTAAGTCTATTTGGTCGAGTCACTAGTATACCTGCCAAGTTTCTTCGTCCTTAGCACATCTGGAAGTATCTTAACTCGCGATCACCGGAATTCTGGGAAACCCCCTCCAACTCCCCCCAAAGAGCCCCGATATGCTCTTGTCAAGAATTTATCTAGGGCTATTCTTTCCCCCTCCCCACACTCCCCCACGATGCTTGGATCGAGGAAGTGACTATTTCGAACGTAATCATTTGGGGCTCCTGATATGCCTGCCAAGTATCATCGTCCTAGCGCATGTGGAAGTGCCCGAACTAGCAAAACCCAAACCGGCCGACCGGCAGATGGGCAGAAATTACTGCCGGACAGGTCAAAGAGATCCAGGTTGATAAGCGTTAAACCTGAATTCACTGTAAAAAGTTTTCCCGTACAAAGATTAAAGTTCATTGCAGTATTTGCTACTCGGATTATTCTTATCTCTACGCAGGATTAATACCAAATAGAGATAAGATGAATCGGAGTAGCAAATATTGCAGTTAACTTTAATCCTTATTTGGAGAAACTTGTACAGTGTCGACAGCCAAAAGGACGACACCGACTTGTAGAGCACGATCTGATACACGAATCAGAGGGACCTTTGAAACATCAAAATAAGTCTGCATCATGATTGGGAGGATGGCCCGGCAGGGTTGCCACATGTCGCACGTACTGTGAATTGTCACTCTACTTTGTTTTTGTCACTCTTTTCCTACGTAGGACATAAAAATCACTCTATTTCAAAAAATGACCAAATTTGTCATTTCTGCAGCAGGGACTCCGACCAGAACTGACTATTTCAAGTTTTTTTTTTCATGAAAGTAAAATTAAGATATGTCATTTTTACATAGGCAATTTGACCAACAGTTAACATTTCATGAAAATAAATTTCACTCCCAGTTCACTCTCTGTTTTGGGCCAAAAGTCATTCTCTAAATGTTTTTGATGTGGCAACCCTGTGGCCGGGCAGAAACAGACGAGAGAGAGGGTTGACGCCTATTAACGGATGTCCTTGGTGCAAGCTGGTGCCATAGGAGGAAATAATAATAGGATGAAACGCACAGACATGACCTGACCAGACATCCCAGCACGACCAGCACAGGTCGGAAACACCGGTTATGCATATTATCTTACTTCTCAAGTATGACGCCTATTAAAGTTTAACTGAAAAGCAAACCAATTTTGTGTCATTTAGCTGAATACACTGAGTTATTTGGATTCTGCTAGGAGATTTTTTTATTTTCCACTATCTGCTCTGGTAGTGAGGTTCAGAATATCTACGGCTGTCCCCACAGCGCAAATTCTACTATGACGCGGAATGTTTGAATCTGAACACAAACGCGGCTTTTCAGGGGGCAGTGATAAGTGTGGTGAAGACTGCTTAGTGCCTGAACAAAGAAATTTCATAAATCTTTTTAGTCAAGCATACGGCACAGGTAATACCACAAATATGACAGCGAAATTCCACTATTTGAAAATTGATTAATTCGTTAACAGCGGAGCAACGAAGTAACGCATTTTCGTCAGGTCTTCAAGCCTCTTAAAGTGGATATGTGAGGGGTAACAAGACTGTCCCATCTCTGCCCTTTTCAGTTAAACTTTAACGGATGCCCTTGGTGCAAGCTGGTGTAAACAAATCGAAAAAGTGCAAAATAGCTGCTGCACAACCGTGCTAATTTTTTGAACAATTTCAAGTATTCAATGGGACTTGTTCTGCATCCCTGTACGGGCTGGGCACCGTCAATTATCTTAGATAACTGGTACCGTAAAGGATCAGCGCCTATTTCTGCATGTCAATAAAAAAAAATCACATTTTCAGAAAAGAAGTTGCGAGGGTTTCTATGGGAATACCGTACCCGTGCATGGTCCACAGACATCACTGCCACGCAACAAGCTCGTCATGAGTTTCTACTTCCCATGCCTACGGAGGAAATCGGAATTCGTATCGATCGTTTCCCAGCGTACATGCCACTAAGTTTCTACGATCCCCTTTAAGATGATTAGAGTAATTACATCTAGCGGAAGGACCAGAAGGGAATTCGTCAATCAATTGTGTAGAACACTGATCAGTTCACTGTTTCCCAAAGGCCTTCCGCAGAATCTATGAGACGCGTATGCCTGAGCAAAGTGTCAATACTCTTAATGACTAACTCTCATTGCTGATGCAAAATCTCCGGCCTCTCCGGGTAGCTAGCGGAGAGAAAGGTGGAAGTGGTGTCAAAGCTGCCCCCAAAGATCGCGGTCATTGATTGACACAGGATATGAGTCGCTGAGTTTGAGCCGTACGGACACGCTAACTCCTTCTTCCTGAGGATCAATGGCGTGCTTTGGACTTATGGTCCATTTACACACTGCGTAAAATCCGAGCGTATTTTACGCACGTTTTGAGCTTGAAAAGATTTCTAGCAAATCGAACGTTTTTGAATACAAAACGGACCGATTTCTCTATTTACGTCCCTATTGCTAGAAATCTTTTCAAGCTCAAAACGTGCGTAAAATACGCTCGGGTATCAAAATACGCTCGGATTTTACGCAGTGTGTGAGCCCCCCATTAGTCATATAGAGTATACTGGCACGCGTCCTTAAAGAAGGTGTGCACCGGTTTTCCAGGTAGGTCTTTGTATTCAGAACTAAGTTTTAATTATCTCAGGTACGTATACGGTAAGACAGTTAATAGGTAAGACAGTTATTAAACTGTAATTAAATTGTAGATAAGTTTTAAGTATTTTCGGCAGTGTAGTTAGGCTAGCTTTTGGCAGTTCTTGATTTATAGTGTTTTAGCCGAAATTTGTCAGTGTCTATTAATTTCTTTTTTACTCGCTATCTTTGGCGGAAATAAAATACTGATTGATTGATTGACACATTTTCTTTGCGGTAAGAGCCAACGGCCATGGCAAATACTTGAAAAAAAAAACCCACATAAGCCCCCTATAATCCCCAATACGTACAGGCTAGGGCTACCCTGGGGTATTCTGACTCCATGACGCTGCAGACCCATTCTTCATTTGCTCCCCTTCCATACACTAATAGATATTTCTTCGTCAGGTTTCGCTTTTCTAGCTTTGAGCCTGTAGAGGACCCTTGCCAAGAAGGGCCGATCAGCTGAAGTATCCGTTTAGCGCCCTTGACTATACACCAGTATCTCGACTTTGACTAACACACTATCAAGACACTACGTGAATACTATTGCTTCGTCAGGTTTCACTTTTCTAGCTTTGAGCCTGTAGAGGACCCTTGCCAAGAAGGACCGACATATTGCTCGAATAAATCAGCTGAAGTATCCGTTTAGCGCCCTTAACTATACACCATATTTGGACTGTGTAAAGGGATCTTCTTTTTTTTTTCAGAATATCTACTACTGTCTTCATAACGCAGTATCTCGACTTTGACTATCACACTATCAAGACACTACGTGAATACTATTGCTTCGTCAGGTTTCACTTTTCTAGCTTTGAGCCTGTAGAGGACCCTTGCCAAGAAGGACCGACATATTGCTCGAATAAAATCAGCTGAAGTATCCGTTTAGCACCCTTAACTATACACCAGTATCTCGACTTTGACTAACACGCTATCAAGACCCTACGTGAATAGATTGTCATGTGTGACCAACATCACTCAAACCAGCGACAACCACAGGAGAACCATCCACCTTTGTCGCTGGACAATGCGATTTAAGGTAGGGAAATCAGAATATTTAACACAAGGGTGTGAAATTCAATAGATTTGAAATTTGGGTGTAATTGGGAAGAGTTATAGAAAATTTATGTTATGAGCTTTAAGTGGTCTTCGGTCTGAACTAATACACTATCAAGACACTACGTGAACAGATTGTCAGAAATCAGAACATTTAACACAAGGGTATGAAATTCTATAGATTTGAAATTTGGGTTTTATTGGGAAGAGTTAGAAAATTTATGTTATGAGCTCTTAACTGGTCTTTGGTCTGAAGTAACACACTATCAAGACACTACGTGAGTAGATTGTCAGAAGCCAGAATATTTTAACACAAGGATGTGAAATTCAATAAATTTGAAATTTGGGTATTATTGGGAAGAGTTAGAAAATGTATGTTATGAGCTCTGAAGTGGTCTTCGGTCTGAACTAACACACTATCAAGATAGAAATCAGGACATGTAACACAAGGATGTGAAATTTCACCAGATTTGAAATTGTTGGGAAGAGTCATAGAGATTGTTTGTTATGAGCGATTAAGGGCTCTTCGGTCTGCGATGCTACTCTTAACCAAAGCATAACACTTAAGACGCCGTAACGGAAATATTTCATAACACTTGCATATAAACTCTCGATAATAGAGAGAGAGAGAGTTGCACTTATACGGAAAGTGCCTGACACCCGACGGCACAACCTTTGACCAAACAACCAATAAAGAACCCGATGTGTCGACGAGTCGACCGACGCCCGACAAAAGCATACAAATTTTGTTTCTTCTGCGGTTCTATGTACAAAAAGAACCCGATGGGTTGACGAGAATGGCGAGTCCCGACAAACGCGTACAGAATTCGACCAATGCAGAGCCGCCATTCCCCCTCCAACTCCACCCACACCGGATCAGTTCCGGACCTGTAAACGAAACATATAATAGAATTGAATAGAATTTTTCAAAAGCAGCTGTCACAGCGTTAACGCCGAATTTGACCTTTCGTCATAAAAAACGATCAATGACATAACACTTCGTCACGAAGGAAAAAAAGAAAACAATAAAAAGGAGTAACTTATCGGTTATTGTACAACTCAACAAATGATGGAATAAAACTCCTTCTATATCTTTCATGAAGAGGGGCCGCAGGGGCCAGTTTGGGGATTTTCTGGGATTTCTCTCGCTGGGGTCTAATACGCATAGGAGAATAGGGGAGGGGGGGAGAATATTACGTAATCGTGCAACAGATAGGGTTTTAATACCTAAATTGATGCTAAGGCGGGTTTGTCTCTCTTCCAGGGTAGCGAGCTTGAACCTTTTTAGTACCCTCCCCGTTAATAGTCATATTCTAGCGGTCGTTGTTTTAATCCTAGTTGCAAATTTGTACACGTAGTTTTACCACGTAACAGCATTTATACTTTGAATACGAGTGTTGGGCAGCGGTTGTCCCCTGCCAGCGATCGGACTAACGCGGGGATTGCTGCACCGAGTCAGCCGGGCCAAACTGACTTTGGAAAAACACGTTACGGGCCTCCAGTGCCTGACACGCGCCGCCCTCCCTATACTCTGATTACGGGATCACAGCCAGCGAGCGATCGGGCTAACGCGCGGATTGCTGCACCGAGCCAGCCTGTACCTGACACGCGCCGCCCACCCTATGCTTTGATTGCGGGATCACAATGGCAAAACCGTTTCGCTCCTCTAAACGAAATTGGTTCTTCCGACATGCGTTTTTTTCACCACATTCGCCCTATATCGCTGCCTCCGTTTCCGTTTCCGCCTCCACCACTCATGAGCTTCCCAGCAGTCTTAGCATAGGGTTGCCGGTTGTGACGGACCAAGGTACGGATGAAAGATTGGAGCCAGTTTCGGAACCGACATCAGTCTCTCCCCTTCCTCCCCCCCCTCTCCCATGATGCTGCCCCGGGATCGATGGGAGGCAAGAAATTTAAAAATAAAGCGGTATCCCGTGAATTTAATGATAAGCGTTACGTGTTTCCTTCCTTCCTCTACAGCAATGCGGAAAGTTTAAACCTAGAAAAATTAACTGAACTTGAGTCCACGGCCCAAATGCTTGGTTCTTCTGTCATCGGTATAACCGAGGTTCATCGACAAGATTTAAATTTATTAAAAGTTCCAAAATTCTCTTCTTTTGTTAAACTTCGCCCTGATGACCATCCCCTTGGGAAGAAAGGAGGAGGAGTTATGACCCTTGTGCATGAAGATTTTAAACCACAGCTTTTAACTATACCTTTCTTTGATGAACAAGATGAGATTATTTGGGTGAAAGTGCAACCTAAGCGACTCCCTAGGCCGTTCTCTGCGGTAGCGGTGTGCGTTTTCTACTATTCACCTGGTCAGCCCGCTGCCGCAAGAAAGGCGTTTTGGGAGAAGCTGCAAGAATCAACGGATTACATCCAGAGAACACATCCATATTTTGGAGTAGTTATACTAGGAGATGGTAATGAGCTGGATACTAAATCGCTGGCCAGGTCACTTAGTCTCAAAAGCGTGGTTAATTTCCCGACAACTAAAGGTGAAACTTCTCTGGATGTGATCCTGACAAACCTTTCTAAATATTATCAAAATCCGAGTAAACTAGCACCACTTGGCGGTAGTTACCACTATATGCTCCAGTGGAACCCTTTTGAGAGAGTAAAGATCCAATATTCGGTAACTGAGGTCACTTCTAGACCAATCACAGATCCTGGTCTGTTGCAGTTCGGAAACTGGATCACGGAGGAGAACTGGACCTTGGTTTCCGCAGCGAAGGACTTGGATTCCCAAGTTGAGGAATTTCATGGTAAAATTAATGAAAAATTTCTTGAGTGCTTCCCTGAGCGTAAAACAAAATTTTGTTCTAGTGATAAACCGTATGTAAATTCAAAAATAAAGCGACTAATTAAGCGTAAATTACACCTTATTCGAAAAGATCAAAAAGAACAAGCAAAAAAATTGGCAAATGAAATTAAGTGGAAAATAAAAGAAGCACAGGCTAATTATTACAAAAATGAGGTGGATCATCTTTTGGAGTCCAAGCCTTCGCAGTTCTTCAGCAAAGTTAAAAGTCTGACTGGAAAAAGTTCTCAACCAGTTGACTTCATGAAGGAGGAGCCACCAGAGAAAACTGCGAATGATTTAAATGCCCATTTCGCTGCAGTTGTGCAGTCCTATCCACCTCTTCCACCTGAAGACCCTCCACAAAATTTAACTGCTCCTTCAACTGATAATTTAATGCCTGATATTTCTTTGTCAAGTGTAACCCGTAAACTTTCTAAGTTAAAAAGAACTTCTGTTGCTCCTTTTGATATTCCAATTGTTCTCGTTAAAGCATTTGCTAAAGAATTTGCTTTACCCCTTCAGATAATATACAATAACATAACGCGAACAGGTTATTTTCCAAAGAAATGGAAGAAAGGTTTTATCACCCCCATTCCAAAGAAAGGAGCACCTAATGATTTCTCTGGTGTACGGCCGATCACAGTTACATCAATTTTCAGCAGAATTTACGAAAGTTTTGTTGCCACATGGCTTAAAGAATATCTTTTAAAAGTAACTGATCGAAAGCAGTTTGGTAACATTCCTAAGTGTTCGACAGTCCATTACCTAGTTAATTTGATTGATTTTATTTTAAAACATCTAGATGAACCTGGCAAATGGATAAATTTAATTGCAATTGATTTTAAAAAGGCATTTGACCTTGTTGACCATAAAATTCTTTTGGAAAAAATGGTGGAAAAAAATATACCCGATTTTATCGTCAAAATCATCAAGAGCTTCTTGACAAATAGAGAGCAAATTGTAAAGTATAAAGGCCATTTTTCTACTTCTTCACCAGTTTTTTGTGGAGTTCCACAAGGAACTGTGATCGGTCCGCTGTGCTTCCTCCTCAGGATAAATGAAATTGCTGCTGGGCTGGAGGACAGATGGAAATACGTTGACGATCTGTCCCTAGCGGAAGTCGTATCTGAGGATTTCAAAAGTAACGCTGCCGGTTTCATCGACCAGGTTACCTCAGAGGCGACTGAAATGAATATGGTCGTGAATAAAGATAAGTGCTCGGTTACGACCTTTTCTTTTCTTAGAAAAACTCGGCCGTCTTTCGAACCTCCTATCGATTCTGGGCTCATCAGGGATAAAATAACGCTACTAGGTGTAGTGATCTCTTCTGACCTTTCATGGCATGAAAATACAAAGACGTTTGTAAAGAAAGCTAATAGCGCAATTCAAATGCTAAAAACACTGAAAAAGTTTCGGGTTCCTAAGGACAAGCTAAAGCTAATGTTTTGCTCTTTCATCCGACCCTTAGTCGAATATGCTTGTCCGGTTTGGCCCTTTGCTCTTACCCAAGACGAAACTGATAAAATAGAGCGAGTTCAGAAGAGATCGCTGCAAATTAGCTATGGCGGTTCCCCCCTACCATACTCTTTTTACCTCAAAGAATTTAAAATTGAATCCCTTTCTTCCCGCCGCGAAAAACTATGCCGCAACTTTGGCTCATCCCTTCTCCAGCATCCCATGTACCGTTCATTCCTTCCCCCACCCTTTGTTCCTGCAAGATCTCGTCCCCCCCGAGAAGTGGCTGAAAAGGTTCCCAAACTGATCCCAATCTACTGTAATACTATGCGCTACAGTAGAAGTTTTGTGCCGAGCTTCGTAAAGCAGTACAATGCTCTTTAGCATTGTTCTGCCTTGTTACCTTTTTTTTTACTTTTAAATTATATGTTGACAATTTATTTTATCTTATTTATGACTTTATTTGTGACTACAAAAACATCGTATTTGGGCCCTGCCCACGAGAGATATGTTTTGCTTTATTATTAAATAAATTGAAATAAATAAATTGAAATGACGGTCCTTTTTTAATGTTCTCGATACGGTATGAATAAAACATCTCTGACGACGCCAGCTCTTGTCATTTGTCAAGTTCCATCCAGATCAGATGATTCTTTCCAGAGTCAGACATGTCACAAGATTTTGAAACCCCCTCAAACTCCACCCAAAGTTGTTAGATCCGGTCCAAAGGAAAGTCAGATACACGTGATCTTGCCAACTATCAAGCTTAATTTACATCGACCTTAGTCGCTCTAAAGTCATGGACCTGTCTTACCTCTAATACTAACGCAACCTACTTCCATAATCACTCCATGTATTTCTAAACCCGGAGACCCCATTTCGTACGGTACGTTCTAACCCCCCTAACAAAACCACACCGATTTTCTCACTTGCCGTGTTCAGCTACCTTCGATGGGTATCACGCTGTCGACGGTTGTCTGCGAGAAGTTTTTCTATCAGAAAAACTGGTTATGTAAATTATTTCCCTGTTAAATAGCCAAAACCATGGGTTATTTGTTGAAAAGCACAACCTAGTTGCAAAGTATTCAAATATTTTAAAAATACTGCAAGTTGAAGAGTAAATAGTGCGATGGGTCCTGGAAGATGTTATCAATCAATCTTTTTTATTTTGGCCCCCAAAACACTCCATAACACAGGCAGAAATTGGAAAAAAATACACTTATGAACAATAAAAACAAAACACGAACTAACAAACAAAAAATATGAAATAAAAATAAAAATCAATTAAAGTTGTATTAATAAAAATCAACTAAAGTTTGGCGGAGGAAGAAGCTTGGCCATTCTTGTTTCGCATGTCAGGGACAAGAGCAACCCCCTCCTTCCACTCCACCCAGGATGGTGCGATCCGGGTCCCTCACATGCCTGGCCAGTTTCATCTCCCTAGCACACCGGGAAGTACCCTAACTCGCGATCAGTAATAACCGACGAAAAAAACCACTGCTATTTCGTGCCGGAAAACCGTCCGCTAACTGTCCCAGAAGCTTTTCCTCAAAGTTCGTGACTGGAAAAATAATCTAAACCGAGCCGGACCTGTTGATATCTCCCCGCAATCGTGTCATTTCCGACAGATCCCGGAATTCCGAGAAAAAAAGTCTGGCAGATTTCTGGATTACTTGTGTGTTACTGGTGTGATGGGAGAAGGGTTTGATTTCAAGGGTCAGAGCCTTTCCGGTCGCAGTCCAATAGGTCAGGACCCTGGAAATGACATTCCCATCATTCAGGAGAAAGTTCGACGGGTTCGATGACCAAGATATATATAGCATGAGGCCCCTGTAGGGGACAGATTAATGTTGTACCATAGTGTTGTTTTTGTGCTATTGGTTTATTGGTTTCTGGCGAAAGCTGAATTAAAATAATAACAACATTGATAATAATGCCTAACAAGTTAGAAAAAATGACTTCCCTTGAAAAACAGGAGTTCTCGACTGGAAGATTGATATAACGGACATGCTAACTCACAAATAGTATTCACTCTTTTTTTTTTCAACGGGAGTTTCAACATATCTCTAATTTTCAGACTTGTGGGGAACACAATTTTTATTTTTTCATTATAGTAAATTAGTTGTGGAAAGTTTATGTGCGAGGGCGTAAAGTAGCGTAATATTTTTTTTTTTGTAGCTCCTACAGTTTAAATGAAAATAAGAATTACAAGAAAAAGTGAGCAAAAATAGTTAAATGAAACTATATGTAACAGTTCGGAGAAAACTGTTACATAAGAATAGAGCTGAACCGAAATGGAGTATGAATGATTCAAACAAGTTTATCTGTTTTGTGGAAAGAGTAAGTGACGTTAAAAAGGATATGCAAAAATTAACGTTCACCGAGTGAAAGAGTAAAAAATCGGGAACCACAAAATAAATTAGAAAAGATGCTCCGCGGATTAAACAGACAACAATAGGTAATTCGGCGAATTCCGTCGCTTCGGCAGATCCCGTTGAAAATTAGAAATTAAGGAATGAGCCTGATTGGTCACTAAATCTGGTTGGTGTGTTGATATCAGGTTAAAATAACATACTGGACACTGGATCAGTGCACAGGGTTGCCACATGTCGCAAGATAGTGTGAATTGTCACTCTATTCCTACGTAGGACATAAAAATCACTCTTATTTGAGATTACGTCCAAATATGTGTCCTTTTGCAGCAGGGTTTTCGGAAAGAAGTGACTATTACACGTTTTTTGTTAAAAAAAAAATTAAGATGCTACATTTTTGTGGAGGCGATTCCGACCAAAAGTAACCATTTCACGTTTATTCGTAAAAATAAATTTTCACTCCCAATTCACTCTCTGTTTTGGGCCAAAAGTCACTCTCAAAATGTGTTTGATATAGCAACCCTGTCAGTGCAAGGTTAGTCGTCGAGACAGATGGATAATTCAGCCACTGACTATCGATACTGAGCAAGGAGACATTCAATTTGCGATCGGTCGGATGTTTCGACAAGTTCTTGAAGAAAACCTGAACTACAAGAACTTCATGGTCGAAGTAGTAGAACGGAATGAAAGAATGTTGGCTTTGATGACTCTGTTCCCATATCCGACACAGGGTTGTCACGACTGGGGGGGGGGTACGCCCCCCCCCCCAATGCTGTCGGCGATTTTTCGTCAAAACAGTTGATTTTTTTTCATGAAAACAGTCGGTTTTTTCTGAAAATTGGCCGATTTTCGTCAAAATAGTCGGTTTTTCTAAAAATCAGTGGATTTTTCTGAAAATCAGTCGAGAATCAGAGAATCAGTCGGTAAAAATTACCAGCCAGTCGGTAAATGCCTCGTCCCCCCCCCCCCCCAAACATTTTGGCTAGTAACGCCTCTGAATTCCGACAGATAGTTTACCGGAGAAGTTGATACCCGAAAATTCGGTTTGTGCTATACACACCTAATTGTTGGAATTGTAGACGTAGGGGGAGAGAAGTTCTAAACATTTTCGTAGATATTACAGAAACAAAGATTAGCTGGAAAACTGCTCCATCCTGTAATATCATTAAACCATTTATTCGATTAATTTCTGATGGCGACTCGACCAGTGAAGAAATTAAACATCCCGACTTGGAATCCTGTCGGAAACTTCGTCCGTGTATTTACCTATTTACTATACCCTACTTGTTTCTGCTAAACATTCCTCGAGTTACTGAGAGTCACTGCATGTATCACATATAAGGGGGATTTATTTATCTCGAAAGGTAGATAACCTCTATTTCGTTGCCATCCCAAACGTTATCCATTTTCTATCGTCTTTCCGAAAAAAACTTAGGAAATTATTCATTGAGCATCCAGCAATCACTCTTCTCGAAATCTTGAAGAAAACCAGCATCTTTCGCCGAAGATGGTTTGCATAATCTCTGTGAGAGATATTCAAATTTCGGAAAGATTAATTCCATAGAATTATGATAATAAAAATGCCAAAAGATTCCGTGAATGAGGCTGATCAACTAACGCTTTACGGCTAAGAATCTTGGGTTGGGGTTACCTATTCAACTGTTCTAGACTCACCACCAGTAATTGCGCGTTTAGTCTTACATAACCAAGCTACTGATTTCATCGATAGACGAACTGGGGGAGGACTTGAACTCCGCGTCTCAATCCAGTCTCATCAGGGTCAAAATCCAGTGCCATTTTCAACCGTATAAACTGTAAATCATGTAGCCTACAAGCGGGGGCGTCACAACTAGGGAGGGAGGGGGACGCCCCCCCCCATGTTGTCGGTAAAAAAAATCGCCGAGTCGGCGCGAAGCGCTGAGATTTTTCGTATAAATAGTCGATTTTTTTCTCGGAAACATTTTTTTTTTTTTTTTTAAACAGTCGGTTTCTCGTAAAAATAGTCGATTTTCTTTAAAATAGTAGTTTGTCTAAAAATCAGCCGATATTTCGTTTTTTCTCAATAGTAGATTTGTCTACAAAAACAGTCGGTAAAAATTACCAGCCAGTCGGTAAATACTTTCTCCCCCCCCAAACATTTTGGCTCGTAACGCCTCTGCCTACAGGAACTACTCAACACCATGGAGAAATAGTCTATATGACTAAGTCCAAAACACGCCAATGATCCTCAGGAAGAAGGAGTAAGCGTGTCCGTAAGACTCAAACTCAACGACTCCTGTGTCAATCAATCACCGCGATCTTTGGGAGCAGCTGTGCCACCACTTCTGCCTTTCTTCCGCTAGCTACCCCGAGAGGCCGGAGATTTTGCATCGGCAAGGAGAGATACATCAAGTGTATTCAGACAGGGAAACCACACTCAGCCAAAGCTAACCTACCCTGTCTGTGGGGTAGGTTAGCTTTGGCTATCTGTAGCCTACGTGGGATTGGTAATCGAATTCAAATTCCTGCTATTTCTAAAACCTTTCATACAAATAGTACGCAAAATTAAGTACGCAAACGATTTGTTTCACATTATCTCCCCTTAAAGCACAAACCACACAACTTTGAGCGTGTTCCATCCCACTTACCGTAGTTACTACGCATGACGTCGCGAATTCTGGCTTTTTGCCGTCAAGGCTGGAACGATTTTTCTATTTTCCAGCAGGATCTCACGCCACCGGCGAATCTGACCAATCACGTTACAGAGATGCGTAGTTACTACGCTCCCGAGCATGGTAAGCAAATAGTAACTATTAGTTACTATTCCGACAAGGTTGGAACGGTCAGCGTAGTAGTTTTTCATGAGGATGGAACGGAAATAGTAACTAATGATAACTATTGTTAGAAGGGTGGAACACGCTCTTTGTAATTCTTTACAATCTTTACTCAGCTCAAACAAATGAATGAACATCTTTCTAGTCCAAGCAATAAGAATATTAGCTCGGTTCTCAGAAAGCTACTGTTAAGGCTTTTCACATTACGAGGGTTTTGCGACGAAATGTCAGACACGTTACGTGACAACAGACTAAAGAAAACTTCTGTCCGCACTAAATGATAACTTACTGTGAATGTGAATTATTCCCAAATCAGAAGAACACTTCTTGGACAAAGACTGGCGCACTAATGTTTAGAAATATAACAGGAAAACGCTATTCTTTTCATGATTGATCTAAGAAATTTAAATTTATTTTATTAATGTTTAGAAATATAACAGGAAAACGCTATTCTTTTCATGATTGATCTAAGAAATTTAATTTTTTTATTTAATTTCATACATGTGTCGGTATATCCAGGCTATTTCTGTAAGAACGTCGTTTGAACGTCGGGAATTAACAAGAAAAAACAAGAGCTACGAGCTCATATGGCACTTGTTACGAGTAGGCACGGCTCGGTTATGTCAATGATATATCTAGTGTTTGCTAGGTGTCTTCCCACCAAGTTTCATCTCGATCCCTCCACTCATAGCGTTTTCCAATATTTCCGGTTCTCCCCTCCAGCTCCCCCCAAAAGTCACCGGATCCGGTCCGGATTTTAAGTGGGTCGTCTGAGGCATGAGGTCTTTCCAAATATCAAGTTTCATCGAGATCCGGTCCCCCGTTCAAAAGTTATAAATACCTCAAGATTCCGGATTCCCCCTCCCTCCACTCCCCCGACAGTGCCCGAATCGGCTCGGTTATGTCAATGATGTATCTAGTGTTTGCTAGGTGTCTTCCCACCAAGTTTCATCTCGATCCCTCCACTCATAGCGTTTCCAAAGATTTCCGGTTGCCCCCTCCAGCTCCCCCCAAAAGTCACCGGATCGGGTCCGGATTTTAAGTAGGTCGTCTGAGGCATGAGGTCTTTCCAAATATCAAGTTCCACCGAGATCCGATCACCCGTTCAAAAGTTATAAATACCTCAAGATTCCGGATTCCCCCTCCCTCCACTCCCCCCCACAGTGCCCGAATCGGCTCGGTTATGTCAACGATGTATCTAGTGTTTGCTAGGTGTCTTCCCACCAAGTTTCATCTCGATCCCTCCACTCATAGCGTTTCCCAAGATTTCCGGTTGCCCCCTCCAGCTCCCCCCAAAAGTCACCGGATCCGGTCCGGATTTTAAGTGGGTGGTCTGAGGCATGAGGTCGTTCCAAATATCAAGTTTCATCGAGATCCGATCACCCGTTCAAAAGTTAAAAATACCTCAAGATTCCGGATTCCCCCTCCCTCCACTCCCCCCCACGGTGCTCGGATCGGGGAAGTGACTATTTCCAACTTAATCATTTGGGGTCCCTGATATGCCTGCCAAGTTTTATCATCCTAGCTTATGTGGAAGTGCCCGAACTAGCAAAACCTGGACAGACCGACAGACCGACGGACGGACAGAAATTGCGATCGCTATATGGCACTTGGCCGAAGGGCAAGTGCCATAAAAAACAACAGAAAACAAAATACTTACAGAAATCGATAATGCAAATAATTAATTTGATTTTTCTACACATGTTCCCTATGCCTGCTAAAATAAAAATATCTTGTTAGATACTTAGTCAAATTATGATCCCAGCCTCCCCATCGGGCCCTTCCGACCCGCGCCACTAGATGACCCAGCGGTCGGATCGAGTCGTGGCTTCATCTTGGATCTTGGGGGGGGGGGGGTCTAGACGTTGCAAGTGCTAGAATGCAAAATAAAGAGACCGGCCAATGAAATAAATGGTTTCCAAGTAGAGTGAGAAAGTTAAGTAAAATGTATCTAGGAAATGGGTCTCCGAATCCCAAGAAAATTCCAAACATTTAGACCAAGAATACAAAGACTGTATGAGACAAAGTTGACTGTTCGTATTTTTGGAGGAAAATTCTATAAATGCTTCCATCCCCTCTTCGGATCGGTCCATTAGTAAAAGCACATGAAAGGTCACTGTTTACGACAAATTGACATGAAAAAGGTCTCCTGTAAGGCGACAGAACTATGTCATGTTCTGCCTGGGCCACATTCAGTCACATCTGTATGTAATTTGGTTCATTAATTTTATTATTACCCACTCTTACGTTTCATCCCGATGAAAAATTTCTAGCCTGCGTAGTAGTATGGTAGTAGTACAAAAACGTCGCATGTAATACTGTATGTAATAGAAAAGAATATTATCATTTAATGTGCCTTAGACTGGTTCAATCTTATGTAGTAGTATCCAATAGCATCCTGTCTTGCCATAGTAGCATCCGGTCTTTCTATTAGTAGCATATAGTAGTATGCAGTAACACGGTAGCCCTGAAGTAGAATCATGTAGTAGCATCGTTAGTACTCCATGCTACTTTTTCGTACTACTTCATAGTACTATTTTGAGATAAATTTTCCATCGGGATCCTGGTCACACAAAATAAGAAGAAGATCAGATCGAGAGAGTTCAGAAGAGATTTCTTCAGATAATTTATGGTGGACCAAAGCTTCCATATTTTTACTACCTGAAAGAATTTAATCTTCAACCTTTGGCTAAAAGAAGGCAAAACCTTTTCCTAAATTTTGGTGAAAAGCTTCTAAAATATCCTCTCCACAGCCGTCTCTTGCCTCCCCCATATGCTCCCGAACGAATACGCCTCCCGAGAGAAGCGGCTGTGAAGGTTCCAAAGCAGAGCAAAATAACTGTAGGGTTATTTTTATGGCACTTGCCGTTTGGCCAAGTGCCATATAGCGATTGTAATTTCTGTCCGTCAGTCGGTCTCTCGGTCCCGGTTTTGCTAGTTCGGGCACTTCCAGATAAACTAGGACAATGAAACTTGGCAGGCGTATCAGGGACAAGACCAGATTAAATTAGAAATAGTCGTTTCCCCGATCCGACCATCCGGAAGGGAGTGGAGGGAGGGGAAATCCGGAAAAATAGGAAAAATGAGATATTTCTAGCTTACGAACGGGTCTTAATGAAACTTGATATATGGAAAGGACTCATATCTCAGATGTTCCATTTTAAATCCAGACCGGATCCGGTGACACTGGGGGGAGTTGGAGGGAAAAACCGAAAATGTTGAGAATCACTTAGAGTGGAGGGATCGGGATGAAACTTGGGTGACAAGAACAAGCACAAGTCCTAGATAAGTCATTGAAATAACAGGAACGGATCCGTTCATTTTGGGGCATTTGGGGAGGGGGGGGAGTCCGAATTTCTAGTGGTCCCGCGAGTTCGTTGCTTGCTGATGTGCTAGGACGGTGAAAATTGGCAGGCATGTGAAGGACCGACCAGATTAAATAGGAAATAGTCACTTCCCCGATCCGATCATCTGGGGGGGGGGGTGAAGAGAGGGGGAAACCAAAAATTGAGGAATTTTTAACTTGCGAACGTGTGATCAGATCTGGATGAATGTTGATATTTAGGATGACCTAGTGTCTCAGAGGTCCCACTTTAAATCCGGACCGGATCCGATGACCCTGGGGGGAGCTCGAGGAGGGAACCGGAAATCTTGAGAAACGCTTCGAGTGGAGGGATCGGGATGAAACTTGGTGGGAAGAACAAGCTCAAGTCCAGGATACGTCACTGATATAACCGGACCGGATCTGGGCACTGTGGGGGAGTTGGGGGTGTCCAGATTTCTAGTGATCCCGCGAGTTCGGCATACTTTCTGATGTACTAGGACGATGAAACTTAGCAGGTATGTAAAACAGACTGACTTGAGAATAGTCGTTTCCCCGATCCGACCATCTTGGGGAGTGGATGGATGGGGAGTCCGGAATCGAGTGGCATGCTTAACTTTTGAACGGGTGATCGGATTTGAATGAAACTTGTCAGGTGGAAAGAGCTATCGCCTCAGATGTTGAGTGTTAAGTCCGGGTCAGGTCCGATACCTGGGGGGGATTGGGGGGCGGGGACTCAAGAAACGCTTAAAGCAGAGGGATTGCAGACCATCTGGAACTGCTCAGAACTGAGTGAAACTAAATATCCTATTTCTCTTCCGAACCGCATTTTTGGACGCAGGGTGTATTTTGTGACGTTGTCATCTACTTTCTTGTACCCCCTGCTCGTAACAAGTGCCATATGAGCTCGTAGCTCTTGTTTCTCTAGAGTTATTTTGCTCTGTTCTAGAGTTGACATCTGTTTTTGCTAAATATTAGTCTAAAAACAGACTATAAAAAGAGCTTAGTGTCTAGTTTTGTGGCGCTTTTTAACTCAACTTGACTTATATTCTTGCTTATACTTTGTTTTCTTTTTGCTGATTGTGTAATGTGTTTATTTGCTAACAAAGTATGTACCTGACGAAAAAATATCGAATTTGGCAGTTTACTATGATAAGCCATATTTTTAAATTAAATTTGTATTCTATTCTACACCTGGAACGAAGAAATTCAAGATATATTACCACCATCATCGCTAATAGGTAAACAAAACTAGCTAAAGTCTGTGATTAGTCCAAAGTTACGTTCAAAACGGCGGAGATGGATTGTCAATCTCGTCTATTGTAGGTTTTCAGCGTCTTTTCTTCCCAATTTCGACCGTAAGACGGTCTTATTACCGGCGTTATTACCAGGTGTGACTAGAGTAGGGCTCGGGCATAAGACGATACCATTCCATCTTACCCTAATCACGTAGAGGAAAGTATGGCCTACCGAAACTTCCGCTCGACTTTTTCGCCGTACTTTCGGTCCACCTGATTGGAAAACATTTTCCCGAGCATTTTTCATCATACTTTTTTGGTCTGCTTCACGTCTGTACCCAAAGTGCTATTAAAGGAATCAATATCCGAACAACATCTAGCACCGAACCGGTGTTCCTTTGGGAGAAATCGGCTCTCGGGCTGATTAAAAAAAATAGCTAATTAGCCTAACGGTGATTAATGACGGCGGAGACAAACTGATAGCAGCGTTACAAAGAGACCACGCCTTGGTCCAATAATTTTATTTTCAAACAAGGCCGAAGGTTTTGATGGGATCCCAAAATGTTTATATTTGATCCAGACAATTGGGTATTTGTAGATATTCGGTCTTCGACAGACTTCTTAGAGAATTATACTATTAAAATTTAGAAACAGGTTAAGGCCAATGGTAATCATCTGAAAATAACAAGTTCAGATTTTGATTCAGTATGTATGTTTACCCTATAGCCTACGTCGTATCTACTTTGGCGAAGTCGTCCTTCCTTTCTTCTGCCAAATTTTCGATTTCAGCCGGATTCCAGACAAACTACTTGTCTGTCAATAAATAAGAGCTTAAAACGAAGTCACATGTCTCCATATCCCTACATCAAACCTCTAATCAAGTTCAGATAAAACTTTTACTTTCAACAAATTTTCTGGTTTCAGTCGGATTCCGAGCGATCTACATGTTCGGTGAGAAAATGATTGTCATATACGAATTTAGCATGTCTTCTTACCCACAAATCGAACATCTTATCAAATATAAATACAACTTTTACCTTAAACAAATTTTCAGGTTTTGGCCGGATTCCGGCCGAACTAATTGTCGGGCGAGAAAATAATTTTCATATTCGGACTCAGCACGTCTCCTTACTCCTTAACCAAACCTCTAATCAACTTCAGATAAACTTTTACTTTTCACAGATTTTCCGGTTTTTGCCGGATTACAGGTGAACTGCTTGTCCGGCGACAAAAATATTTTTCATATGCGGACTCAGCATGTCTCCTCACCTCTTAGTCAACTATTTCATTAGCTTTTTTGTTCCCCTTAATTTCAAACCCCTTCCCAGCCCTATATTTAGGGCTACATAACCCATCTTCCGACTTGACCTGAACTTTGACCAAAAGAGTCCTCATGCAAAGTTTGATCAAAATATCTCAACCCCTTCGAGAGTTATCGTGCTAACAGACGGACAGAGAGACAGACGGACACCTTTTACGAAATCATAGACAAGCTTACGTTTTGGGATCCCAAAAACAGGACATACCGGCTGGAGACAGAAACGGCAAAAGAGGAAAACATGATGACACGGTTATTTTCCTTTCTTACAAAAGAAATTGCCGCGTGAGCAATCTGCATGAGCGATTGGAAGAAGGGGTTACCATCCAACCATGAAATATTCATTTAAACGTCATCTGAATGGCTAGCAAGACGTTTCCCAAATCAAGCGTAGCCTACACCACTGTATTTTAGTTATTTTATTTTAGTATCCACCAATTCTACAAAGGAAATATTTTACAACTGTTATAGATAAAAAAGAAAATAAAACTTTGAAGCCAGTTGTCCCTTCAAGCAATAAGTTGGCACTCTTATATTGAAACATTTATCACTGTCGAGGATTCTTTGGAATTATAGGATCTTAATGAGGTCTTTTCGTATATTTACATGAATATGTTTACGTATTGTTGTATTATTACGCTTATTCTTCTGCTTTTTCTTCTTATCCGGATGAAAAATATGTAGCCTGCGTAGTAGTATAGTAGTAGTACAAAAAAGTTGCACGTAATACTATGTAATAGCAAAGAATGCTATCATTTAATGTGCCTCAGACTGGTCCAATCTTATGTAGTAGTATGCAGTATCACGGTAGCCTTGCAGTAGAAGCATGTAGTAGCATCGTTAGTACCGCAAGCTACTTTTTCATACTACTTCATAGTACTACTTTGAGATAAATTTTTCATCGGGACTGTACTCGCCGATTTTGGCGGATAGAAATAAATAAATAAAAATACAAGAAATAAACAATATTTTGGTACTTTCTCTTGAGAATAGCACCCCATCACGTAGTCGTCTATCTACATGGTGTAATCGGAATTAAGGAAAACATAACAGTTTAGGCCTTCATGTCTACTTTAACAGGAATACAAATTTCCTCAGAAACTAGACCAGGTTGAAAGTTGGTAGGAATTTCAGATTTGAATCCAACTGGAAAGAATCTCACTACAGCATGTTGGAGATTACAATAAAAATGTAGGGTTACAGCTTTTCAAAACGTAGGCCCTTCCGAAGCAAAAACTGCAGCACTTAAACTGAGATACGTTTATCGATGCAGGGGTCCTAAAAACTACAAGTTAGAATCCTTGCGTGTTTCGTTTGATATGTGTCTTTCAGTGGAGATAATCTGAAGGATAGAACAAATTTTGAGATTTCCCTGACGACCCTAGGCATTTCGCAGAAAAAATCGTTGACATATTCTGTCAAGTGGCCTAGGCTGGTTGGGGCGGCCAGGGTCCAAAGAGTGGTAACTGTAATATGTTAAAAGTAAAGTTGGCACTTATAAATCTGATAGTCTGTTTTCGAAAGTCGTTATTTAAAACAAGAGCTAGACGCTCATATGGCACTTGCAAGGCTATGGACGCTTGGAAATCAACAAGAATTTATCTTTGGTAAAAAGTGTTTTATTTTTGCACTTGGGTGTGATGATGCGCACTTTAAGGGCGCTAGAAATCATCTGTAATCGAAACCTAGAGGCATAAATGATCCTGGTCCCTTTAGGATCATGAAATATATGATTTGGTGAAAAGATTTTTTTTTTTATTATACTTTTTTACTACGATGCGCGGGAGCTCGAAATTGATTTCGAAGCAAAACCCTTAAGGCGAACATTATAATGGGCTCACGGTGATCATGAAAATGTACCTTTTGCTTAAAAGGATTTTTTGTACTTTACGTTTAAAATGAGCACTTTAAGCCCTTTAACGGATGGTCAGACCTGGGAAGTGACAATTTCTAAGCCAATCTTGTCTAGTCTCCAATGTTCAAGCCAAGTTTCATCGTCCTATCACATCTGGAAGTACCTTACATCACTATCATCGAATTCCAACCCCCCCGCTTCAACTCCCCCCACACTGCCCGAATCCGGTCCGGTTCCACCAAGGTGCATCATAATCGCTCCACTCTAAGTGTGTCACGAGACTCCCCACACGTTGATCGGATTCGGTCCGCACTTGAAATGAGACATCTGAGACCAAATATCTCCAAATATCAAGTTTTATTAAGATCCAATCACCTGTTAAAAAGTTGGATACACTGCAAGATTCCGGATTCCCCCTCCCTCCACTCCCCCAAGATGGTCAAAGCGGAGAAACGACTGTTCTTAAGTTAAAAGGTCGAGTCGTTGATATGCCCTGCCAAGTTTCATCGTCCTAGCACACCTGGAAGCACCTTAACTCTGCATCATCGGAATTTTAGAACCCTCCCTTCAACTTGCCTCAGAGTGTCCGGATCCGGTCCGTCCTGTCAACTATATATGTAGGACTTGTGCTTCTTCTTCCTACCAAGTTTTGTCCCGATCCTCCACTCTGAACATGTCACACATTTCCTGTCTCCCACTCCAACTCCCTCCAAAGTCTCCGGATCCATTCCAGACAAGAGATCTTTCCAAATATCAAGTTTCATTAAGATCCGGCTCCACGTGCTAAAGTTATATATACGTCAATATGCCGGATTTCTCCTCCCTTCACTACCCCCACGATGGTCGGATCGGGGAGGTGACTATTTCCAAGTTAGTTTGGTCAGGTCCCTAAAATGCCTGCAAAGTTACCGACAGACGGACAAGTGATCGGTATATGGCACTTGACCGGAAGGCAAGTGCCATAATAATAATTTCTAATTCCTAACACTGTATTTATAAATTAAGAACCTGGCTTAGAGATTGAGCGTGAACATGCTCCATCTAGTTGTAAATTTGGAGGCAGTAGCCTGATACACTCTAAAGTAAAACGCAACATTTTTTATATCTGCAACGCTGCCGGCCCTATAAACCAGTTTTCAGAATTTGCCAGTTTTCTAGCAAAGCGTTCCTCCTATAAACCGTTTTAGCGAATCCGTTTCAAGAGAAAACGTACCGCACAAGAATATGTTGCAGGAGAAAGCGTTTCTATTTGCAAAAGCGATTCTTAGAAAACTGGTTCAAAGGGCCGGCAGCGTTGCATGCTGAAGGGTTGCAGCTACATAACGTTTCATCGGGAATTCGTGCCAGAAGTACACGTGAGACATAATAATGATCCGATGAAACACAAGCTTCCTTCTTCTGATTTGGACAGTCTTCTGCGCGATACATTAGTTAAGAGACGATGAAAATCAATGACCAATGCAAACGTCTGACCTCCGCGTTTGAAAAAACGTGAGTTTTCTGAAAAGGCTTCCTACTGCAGCAATCTCACAGAAATTCCTCTCCTATCCCTATCACCATTACCATTTATATACATGTAAAGTCAACAATAATGACTTTATAAGCTAATATTTTATTCGTTAAGAGTTTAGAAGACAAGAGCTAAAAGCTCATATGGCACTTGCAACGCTGTATCAGAGGATGAAAATAGGAATTTGCCAATTCGTGCGTTAGTTGTGTTCATTTGTAAGCAAACCCCTTGAGATAAGAATGATCATGGGTCCTTTGAAATCGTGAGAATGGATCGTTCTTAAAAACTATTCTATTTGCGCATTTGGCTGTGATGATGCTCACTTTAAGGGCGCTAGAACATTCATCCGTAACGAAAACTCTTGCACAAATGATGATAAGCTCATCGAAATCATGAAAATATGTATTTTGCTCAAAATAATTGCTTTTACTGTAAGGAAATCACAAAACCCTTGAGGCAAAACGGATCATGGGCCCTTGGGGATCACGAATATAATTAGATCTTTTGGTCAAAAGTGTTTTTTTTTACTTTTCGGTAAGATATGTAATTTAAGGGTGCTAAAATTCATTTCTTAGCAAAATCCTTGAGGCATAAACGGTCATGGGCTAATGGGGATCATGAAAAAGTATATTTTGCTTTAATAGTACTTCAAGGGATGGTCGAATCTGAGAAATGACAATTTCTAAGCCAATCTTGTTAAGTCTCTGATGTTCAAAGTCGAGTTTCATCGTCCTTGCGGATCTGGAAGTACCTTAACTCGCGGTGACCGGAATTTCGGACCCACACCCCCTACAACTCCCCCAAAGATGCCCCAATCTGGTCCGGTACTGCGACGTATCTATGGCTGGTGCTTGCTCTTCCCGCCAAGTTTCATCGCTCCACTCTAAGGGTGTCACAAGATTTCCGGTTCTCCCCTCCAACCACCCCCACCCCACATTCATGGGATCTGGTCGGAACTGATCTCGGAAATTTGAGATAAGAGGCTTTTCCAACTGTCAAGTTTCATTCAGATCCGATCACCCCTTCGAAAGTTATACATGCCTCAAGACTCCGGATTCTCCACCCCCCCCCCTCCCCACGATGGTCAGATTGGGAAACTGACTATTTTAAGCCAATCATCTCAAGCCTCAAATGGTCAAGGCAATTTTCATCGTCTTAGCCTCCCCCCCCCCCAGGGTCCGAATCCGGCCCGGTTCCGTCGCTGATGTATCTAGGGCATGTGCTTGTTCTTCCCACCAAGTTTCATCCCAATCGCTCCAGTCTAATCGTGTCACAATATTTCCGGTTCTCCCCTCCGAATCCCCCCCCCCCACATTCATAAGTGGGAGATCTGAGACACAAGATTGTTAATGTAAATTTTCATTAAGATCCTATAACCCGTTCGAAAGTTATAGATGCCTCAACATTCCGGATTCTCCATCCTTCCATTCCCCCCTCGGTGGTCGGATTGGGGAAGTGACTATTTCTAAGTTAGTTTGGTTGGGTGCCAAGTTTCATCGTCCTAACTTTCTGGAAGTACCCTAACTCGAGAACAGTGAACCGACAGACCGATCGACCAACAGACCGAAAAGTGATCTGTATATGGCACTTGAGCAAAGCTGCAAGTGACATACGAACTGAGCTATTCAAGAAACCATGGGTTTTAATAATTACATATACCTTTGGACGCTTTGGAAACTCGTAAATCAGGCATCAAGAAAACAATCACAGTAATCTTCGAAATAACTCATCAAGAAAATAATGACAGTAAGCTTATAAGCATAAAGATTGAGGTCAAATTGGTTTTGGAAAGGGAAACAAATCATAGTAAATCACATCGAGTTAAAATCATGGCACAAATAAAACAACAAGAAAAAAAATCACATTAAGTACTTCCACTTCCAAGCGGACTAGTTTCTATTATTCCCCCTATGTCTCACCATCAGAACATCTGACAGACATAGTAAAATAGCTCTCAGGTTGACGAGTAGAAAATCTGGAATCTGCTCCCTGCAGGTAGTACAGAAAGTGTAAGTTACCCATTACCCTATAGACCGGACTTATAAGTATGTCTTTAGACACACATAAGTGTTGATTGTGTTGATTTTGAGACAATGGGGGACTAACAGAATCTAGTCCACTTTGAACGCTGAGCCAGAATAAGGCGAATTGATAACTTGAGACTTATCAGCAACAAATTAGAGAGCACAACTTAATGCAGCACAACACAAATTCTTTTTAGAAGGAGCATCAGTTTAACTGACAGTATTTGAAACCTTGTACTTCTTTCCTTGAAACTACCAGGATAATATTTCAGGATCTCCCATCATAGCATTCAGATTTTCATGTAATTATACTCTGCACCCACAGCATTCTCTTTTTTCTTCCTTTCCACTTGAAAAAACTCTTTTGTAAAGCAATATGGTCAAATTGTTGGTAGATGTAGGTTGCAATGGTAAAAAACAATTCTCTTATCCTTCGAGTCCAGCCTCTCAAATGGAACATAAACTTCTGGGTCAGAACCAGAACAATGTGCTTGACATAAAGGTTGAAGTTTCTGAATTCCAGCAATAATTTCATCAGAAGCCTTCTTACTGACTGTGTGGAGATATTGAAGCTTAATACTGAAGATTAAAAAGATGAGATCATGTTATTTTAAATATGCGAAGCACCTGCTCCACTTAACGAAATTATGTCATAACCATACATTGACAGAGAAATTAACAATTCAAAATGCAAGTGTGACCCTTTGGGACGTTTCCTCATCGCTTTAAAAAATCATGGACAACAGGGCCCAACCAGCGCACAAAGTCTTCCACTGCTTCCTGACCGAAGATTAAAAATTAAGTAGCGTATCTTTTTTCTGCGTGTTTATGTGTTTTGTTTATTTTGTTTATTTTCTTCATTTACTCTGCCTTTTCAAAATGGTGGGTCATAAATAAATTACTTACTTAAGGAAAACCTTTGCTTCTTCCCGCTCAACTGTCACATCAGGAAAATGGTAACAAACATTTTCTCCAATATCAGTATCATCAACAACAAAAATTGGGAATTGAGATGGTATGGGAGGCTGAGGGATAGGTAAAGGTTCAGGAAGGGATGCAGTGTCTGAAGATGAAGGAGGATTAAAAACCCCAAGACAAGACCAGGACAAGACAATGGGGGATTCACCAGGGATTCATGACAAAAAAAAAGGCAGAAAAGCGTATCTCGATCAATCTCCACATGAACGAAACATCTATCGCCTAATGTTTCTCAAGAAACAACTCACTGTAGAATTTATAACCACAGTATTTACATAGCATTCACCAGACTAGGCTAAGTTCTAATGCTGATTTGCTGGGTTTGGTCAGGTACTTATTCAGGTGAAAGTGGGTGAAACAGTCTAGTACACTAGCCCCATTTCAGGCACGGTGCTCAAACGTCTAGCACCATGCCTGGGTGCTAGACGTTCAAGCACTGTATCTTGGATTTCATGTATGGTGCATGGATTTCAGTATACAGTGCATACAGAAAAAACACAGTTTCTGTCATCACAACTGAGCACCGGCTCGGACAGGGCTGAAATTACTACTATGCAGTGATGTCGACAAGACCAAAACGTCAAGACCAAGGCCAAGACCAAGACTTTCGCACCGGAATTAAGACCAAGACCAAGATTTTGGTCCTGGTATCGAGACCAAGACCAAGAATTCAGCTCTGGTCTTGAGACCAAGATCAACACCAAGACCGAGACCAAGAAAGTTTTTTTTACTAGATTGAGTGAGGAATTACTTTTCTAGCCTAACTACGGGAAATTAATGAAAAGTAAGCTGATTGTATTTCTGTCAATAAAAACGCACATAAAATTTATATAATCATATGCCAATTTCTCTGTTGCATTTTAAATAAACCAATGCTGCCAATAATTTCTGGGACATCCTCGCTCTATGCGGTCTCATAAATAGTCCACTGTGGCTGAACACTCGCTCCACTGGTGCTGAAGTTGCTGGAACGCAGAAAACCTTCTCGTATAGGGGATTTAGGCGCGAAAAGGCAGGATGCTACGAATTTTGCTTGTGCCAGGAAATTCTTCACCGCCACTTCCTATTTCGTGCGTAGCTCCGGAATTCTGGTACCTGATATCGTACTGCGTGCAGGCAAACAAAGCTTAGGATCCATATCGGCGACAAATTTTCGGAAGGATTGGTTCTCAACAAGTGATATTGGCAGGCTGCAGCTGATGATAAGATTTTCCAAGAGTGACTTCTCAAATCTTCGTTGGACGGGGTGATCTCTAGCGTAGTGAGCTCCAGCGGAGTCTGTCGCAGAGTGGAAGCCAAAACCAGTAAGCAATATCTGACTGGAACTGGAAGCTGGAGATTTCATGATGTACGACTCGTATACAGAAACGTGCTTCCGCCTCAGATGTCTGAAAAAGGTCAACATAGCTTTTAGTCCAAGTTTGTTTAAAAAATTCTCTCCTCGAAAATTAGTGGCCGAAAAGGGGTTGGTCAACCGATTAACCAAGATTTTACTAGATGTTTTGGAGGACGAACGAAAAGAGAGTACAAATTTGAAAATTAGAATGTTGCTCTTTGGTTGCGTTTTCTGGTACTATGTTCTTTAGTTTCGCCAAACTAGAGACAGCTCACCCCCGAACTGGATTATCCTCATTCAGATCTCTAGTTCCGACCAGGACCTGATGTGACTTTCGAATTATCTAGCGACACAGCTGAACTTTTAGCAACCAAATAGACATAGCAAAATATCAAACAAAACGCGAAAGATTTGGCTCATGTATGAAAAGAAAGTGTCATTTGGCAGTTGGCTTTTTATATAATTCTACAATTTCATCGTCATTTCTGCTAACATTCAGCCAATGATGAAGATGAAATGGAATGATTTTCGACCCGCCAAATAAGTCATGTGCGGGGAGAGCTGATACGCACAATTTGAAGGAGAATAATTTGCTCTGTCCGTTTCGCATCATGCTGACTGGATCTTAGAGAAAAGGTACATTTTTTTTTACCAGCAATCATCCATGTCCATATTGTACGTTGCTACGAATAAAAAATGTCAGCAATAACTGTACATACTGCATGCTTACCTTACAAAAGTAGAAGAAACCCCTTTACTGTCAGTGCTCTTTTCGTTGCAGAACTTACAAACAGCGGACCACTTCCGAGTTTTTTCACAAAGCTGAAAGTTGGTAAACGCATACTTCACCAATGAAGGTTCCTTGGTAGCCATTATTGTGTTACTGAAGAAACTCACCTCGGACATTTGCTTCTATAGCAACGATCGCTATGAATAGCCCCTAAATAATTTGATCCGCTAATCTCTTGACCTCCAAAATGTGTCCTGATGATGCAATCCATTATTAACCTTATCCCGCTTTGCAACATTTTGAAAAGTTTCGAAATTAATCCGGATGTAATTAGGGTCTTGAAGACCAGCCTCGGTCTTGAAGACCAGGCTAGGTCTTGACAACCGGAAGCGCAAGAACAACACCAAGACCAAGAATTTGCGACTGGTCTTAAGACCAAGACCAAGATTGTCGACATCGGTCTTGAGACTGGTCTTAAGACCAAGACCAAGATTCAAGACTACATCTCTGCTACTATGAATTAGAGAAATCAAAGACAATCCTTTACATATTTTTCACAACAAAAACAAAAGGGCTCTAATGATGATAGAGATGAAAAACCTAACAGCACCCTATCTATTTTCCATGTATTTTCCCTATCTATTCCCCAAGAGCCAACATTCTGGTTGGCTGCTAGGTAGAAAAAGCTGAGGCACAGGACACTTTGCATGCAAAACCCTTGACTATGTAGAAAAGGAAATGAGGTTTTTCACATCTGTCATCAGCCAAGCCCTTTTGTTTTAGTTGTGAAAAATATATAAAGGATTGTCTTTGATTTCTCTAATTCATGGTAGTAATTTCAGCCCTGTCCGAACTGGTGCCTCAGTTCTTATGACAGAAACTGTGTTTTTGATGTATGCACTGTATACTGAAATCCTTGCACCATACATGAAATCCAAGGTACAGTGCTTGAACGTCTAGCACCCAGGCATGGTGCTAGACGTTTGAGCACCGTGCCTGAAAAGGGGCTAGTGTACTAGACTGGGGTGAAAGTAAACAAAACTGATTGGTATTAAATTAGATTAGTATTAGAAAGAGTTCAGAAATTAATCACAGAATTATCAAAAGAAATTAATTAAGGGAATTAAGAAATCATTTCTTCATTAAGCTTATGCAAATAGGATTGTAGCTTATGAGCATTCAGTTGGTCTGAGATAGGCTAACAAAGAAAACAAAAACAGAGATTAAATTATTTACTTACTCTGGCAGAACTCCAGAACATCTTTGTCCTTTTCGACAAATTTATATAATGATGTGACTCCTCCATAGTGATGAGTCACAATTCGCGCACTTTTCAGTTTGAAAGATGGCACGACAAACAAGAAGAAAACGGAATTTTCTTTCATGGAAGGGAGCTAACAAAATGAGTTTAACAGCGGGAGGCAGGGACCAAAATTGTACTAAAATTGTTCGGTATTTTTTCGATAGCAGAACTGTTGGATATATTTACGGGGATTCGGTAGTTATATAGAATCCTAAACAGGCTTTCTGTACAGATCTCTTCGGTATAATCATCGGGATTCGGTATATTTGCTAGTATTCGGTAGTTGTCACGAATTTGGTGAGAGAACTTACTGAAATCGTTTTGTAATTTTTCGATGCCGGAACTATTCGGTATATTTATGGAGATTCCGTAGTTACACAGAACCCCGAATAAGCTATTGTCTCAAAATTATTCGCTATCATGATTAGGATTCGGTAATTTATTCAGTATAACTTCCAGGATTAGGAAGTTAACCACAAATACTGACTTTGTTCCAGTTTCGACGAAAGTATACCGAATATGAATACCGTTCGGTAGTCTTTTGATACCAAAACAATTCGGTATAATAACCGGGATACAGAACATGCTATCGGCCTAAACTTATTCGGTATAATAAGTGGAATTCGGTAATTTATTCGATATAATTGCCAGGATTCGGAAGTTACCTCGGAACTCAGAAGAGGTTGAGTGAAGCACTGGTCGCAGACAAAAGGGATGATCTATGATATCATCGATAGTCCTTACTTTTATTTTGGATTCCCAAAAGAATATCTGTTAATAAATATTTCGAAAATTCCACCTGCAGCACTTTTCGTAATATTCTCTATTTTTTGTAACGTCGCGTCATTTGACGGGGGTTTCAAGCCAGTTTAGGATTGAGATTTCGAAACATTAAAAGCATTAAAAGCCGGTTTCTGGAACTTCTTTGAGTCTCGGCGTTTAATCAACGGTAAATGATAGAATTTGTAAGAGAAGCGTCTACAGCAAAAAAATAATTTCGAAAATTTTCGCCTGCGGCGCTCGATTTAATTTTCTATTGGCTATAGAGGTAGAAGCTATTAAAGCAATCACGCCCGGCAGTATATTCTCCATGTGGCCTTCGCCAGAACGCTGCCTAATAGTTGGCTTATCGTCTTTCATGCTGCCCTTTATTGTTACTCTTCCTCCGTTATCGTCTCTGTTCCATAATTTAAAGCTCAAATTCTTAGTTCTAGGATTCGGTAAAATTTTTGAAAGATTCGGTAAAATTTTTGCTCTGCAACCCCCCACCAAAAATGCACTTGCGACGTCCCTGGCGGGAGGTAAAGGACTTTTGATTTAGATTCCCGAGTTAACAGACACTTATCGGCGTATGATGACAATTATGAGCCTGTTAATGGTAGAAATGTTGCCAACTAGTTCAATAATATTTTTCTAAGAGAGTTGCGAAAGTAAGATGTTAATTGCTTTTTTAAAGAAAAAATTAGTCTTTTCTACTTTTGATTGGCTATGACGCTTTATGCAAAACCAACCAATAGAAAGCATAATTCGCTTTTGTAATAAGAGTTTGAAGACTTTAAGCTGTAATATCTTTTCAAACACCTATGCGAAAAATGTAATCATACGATCAAAAAAAAGTTAGGATACCTTTTCCAGCCAATTGCAGGTTCACAAACGCCTTCACTTAAGGCGTGTTCTCGACGTTCCCTGAGGTTTGAAGTTTGAAGAGTTTTCCAGTTGCAAAATCGAACGAAAATAAATTTCCTTTTCTAGCGTTATATGTAACGTTGCCTTTACTCTTACAAGTACCCCCACAGTACACTATCTTTCAACCTGATCTGACGATGTGTGCCCTTTCTAAAGCTCAGAAAGTAAAGCTGGGCAAACGGAATCCGTGTCATTTGCAACGTATTTCAGAAAAAGAGGGGTATTTTACTTTACAGTGTACTATTCAACTCTGTGCTTTCCTGTCGATTCTACCCTTCACCTAGCCTATAGGAGTGGTCACCGACCACAAATTACATAACCTCGAAATCGGCCTCAAAAGTTTTAAAAGGACATTTTTTTTTCAACAGTGCCTACTACGTCTAACTCTTCTGCGCGCTTTTTTTTGTCTGCGGACATACAAGAGTCCTGAGAATTCCATGTGCCACGAAATTTTAATAATTCGAATCCGACTGCAAAACTGCGGACAGTCTATGTTCCAAGAACAAATTCTGCGTTCTCGACGTTACTTAACTGGTTCTCTGATTGCCTGAACAGTTCCATTCTCGGGCTTTAATTGCAAAACTTGACAAGACTTAGGAGGGGAGAAAACGAGAGTCGCTAGTAGTCATTATACATACACAAAGCTTTTCACGCTCCAAATCAGTGGTTGGTAACGATCGGACAGAGTTCTTGAGGTCCCTAGATAGAATGAATAGCCCACCGGTTGCTGTCCGGCCGTTTTGCGTTTAGAGCTGAATTTTAGTTGTTTCTCAGTTGATCGTAATTGTGGTTTCCACGATGTTTTCTTTGATAGTTAAAATACTTTCTCGTCAACATGTTGGATTACTATTTTATCGATGTGAGAGTTTGGGTCATACTGCATTCGGAAAGAGAGCAACGAGTAGAGCGCGCGATCAGAGAAGTAACAAATCAACTTCTAACAGCGTTCTTAACATTGTTTTCCGTTTCCTCGACTTCAAGTTCAAGCCAGGGCCCGAGCACCCTAGGTAGATGACCCCTTTTTGATAAGTTTGCTACCAATTGTTTTTGTGGTACTTGCCTTCCGGCCAAGTGTCATATAACGCTAATTTTTCCGTCGGTCTGTCGGTCGGTCAGTCCAACGATCGCGGGTTACGGTACTTCCTGATGTGCTAGGCGATGAAGCTTCGAGCTCCCTTGAAGTGCAAATCTTAAACACCAAGTGAAAATAAGACTTTTGACCAAATGATACATTCCGTGATCCCTGAGTCCCATGATTTTTGTGCCACAAAGGTTTTGTTTAAAAATGAATATCTAGCACCTTTAAAGTGCGCATCTTACCAAAAAGTCAAAAAAATACTTTCGACAAAACCATATATATTCATGATCCTAAAGGGCCCATGATAATTTTGGTCTCAAGGGTTTTCGTTACCGTTGAATTTCTAGCGCCCTTAAAGGCCACATCATCACACACACAAAAAAAGTGATTACAGGTTTGTTTCCTTCCCCGAAGTAGAACCAGAGGATTGACAGCCTGACGAGGACCCTTGCCAAGAAGGGCCGAAATATCGCTGATGAAGAATCATAGCTGACGTATCCGTTGTAAACATTGTTTGAATAAATACATCATCACAGCTAAAAAAAAAAAAAAAAACTTTTTACCAAATGATACATTCTCGGGGTTTACAGAGTCCATGATCATTCTTATCTCAAGGGCTTTGCGTACAATCGATAACAACAAACCCACGCAAATTCCTACTTGTATACTCTTACCCAGCCTTTGCAACTGCCATATGAGCTTCTAGCTCTTGTTTTGTTCAGTTTTAGGGATATTTACATATTCTTGTATTAATAAGGTATGTGAATAAAAGAGAGTGACAAGGACACCAGCACCTGTCGGCAAGCAACAGCGTTACAATACAACAAGACAGTCATCTCTCAAGTTGAGAGCGTATAGTACCTTCGCTTCAGTATCTATAGCAGAACGAAGGTGTAAAAGTGCCTCCAGGCTTTCACTGGAGCTCTCTGAATAAGAATCAATAAGCCTGGCTTCACCCAAGTCAAGCTCCACGATATCATGAAAATTATGATAGCTGTTTCTGCTATTATCCTGTACACTGTCAGAAGTTTCATAACAGATAGTGTATAACACTTTCAAGAATAACACCTTTTCACTTAGAAATAAAGTCTTATGACCAATTAAGTTTACACTGTTTCGTGCCTAGATCTCCCACAACACCTTCAATTGGTAAAAATACTGACGGGAACGAAAGAAACATAGCAGATAATATCCCAAAATGTTATCTGTTGAAACCATGCATCCTTCTGTTGTCGTTATGTAACTTCTGACAGTGTAGTATTTTTACATATTGAAGGTGTTGTTGGAGATCTAGGCACGAAATAGTATAAACTTAATTGGTCATAACACTTTATTTCTAAGTGAAAAGGTGTTATTCTTGAAAGTGTTATGCGCATTCTGTTATGAAACTTCTGACAGTGTATTAATAAATGTCTTTCACGTATATCTTTAGTCCCGTGCGTACATCTACAAGTGACTTATAGTACTCTGCCTTTTCCTTACCCCATCCATTTGCGTATTTATTTTGTAATGTCTTGCCTCTATGGCACCTCACCTCAACCAAAACGGAATTCGAAATCCGGGAGGAGACTACAGAAGTTAAAGCCTGTACGAAACTCCAGAGCAACCAGTATGCATCAGGTCTCATTTTACGCATATTACGAAAATTCGCCGTGATCTTACAAGTCCTTGCTCGCTCGTTGTTCGATGGCGCGATTAGAGCAAAATAACTCTAGAGACTAATGCGAAGACCTATCCTTCCCA
Source organism: Branchinecta lynchi (assembly GCA_023053575.1). Lineage (NCBI taxonomy): Eukaryota > Metazoa > Arthropoda > Branchiopoda > Anostraca > Branchinectidae > Branchinecta > Branchinecta lynchi. The sequence goes on along the minus strand of JAKZAP010000021.1, from coordinate 2,767,588 downwards.
TGCATCACAAATGGGCCTCTGTCGTAGCGCCGCCCAGCTCAAAGACCCAGCTCGCTTCGCGAGAGAAGCTTCAGTAAACTGTTCGTGTGTGCGGTGGCGGACTAGAGTTATTTTGCTCTGGATCAGAGCCAGTGCTCGTTAACACTGATCGAGTTTCATTAGGGATGCTCGTGTCCGCTAGTGACGCTGCGATTTGACTGTGTGTCACTTTTTCAAAGCCCTCTAGAGTTATTCTGCTTGGGGCGCGATAGTACCCTACATAAGATGAAAACAAAATAAGCCAATAAGATAGAGGAACTTGCTAAGTCGACACCAGTCTACTTCCATCATCGCCGCTGCGCACACCAGATGAAAAAAACTAGAGGACCCGCTCTGCATCGCGTCACATGTGACATCACAATGGTCGACAACGAATCAGCTGCAAAGATTGATTCAGACGACGTTGGTAAACACATTTCTTCTCCAGAGCCCCGGCTTTACTGCGATATAGCTGTTTGTAGAGGTAACGAATTATGACATTCCGGCGCGTAGCTGCACCTCCACTCGTTGGTATCGGCGGGGTTTCGATAATATATTCGACTACGCATAGATGTATTACAGAGATGGGAAGACGGAGGTTCTTGCGATTATTTGTTCTTGGTAAGACTAACCAGATGAAAAGCGTGTATCCTGCGTAGTAGTATGGTAGTAGTACGAAAACGTTGCATGTAATACTATGTAATAGCAAAGAGTACTATCATTTAATGTGCCTCAGACTGTTCCAATCTTATGTAGTAGTATCCAGTAGCATCCTGTCTTGCCATAGTGGCATCCAGTCTTGATAATAGTAGGTAGTATGCAGTAACACGGTAGCCTTGAAGTAGAAGCATGTAGTAGCATCGTTAGTACTGCATGCAACTTTTTCATACTACTTCATAGTACTATTTTGAGATAAATTTCTCAACTGGAAGTTTAATCTACGACGAAACGAAGCAAGACTGAAGTAGAACAAAAATACCAATATAACTAATGTTTTTCCAGTCCAAACTGACTGCGAATCATATCAAACCATACGTTTTTTGAAGCAGCTTGAGCCTGAATAGGACCCTTACCAAGAAGGGCCGAGATACAGCTCTTATAAAACTCAGCTGACGTATCTGTTTTGCACTGTCAAACAACCAAGAGAGCCTCAACTTTGATACTTCCCAACGGACACCTGTGAAAAGCCCCATTGTTTGGAACATATCCCAGTCTTCCAAAGTAATCAATCCGCCCTGCGTGCATTTTCTTCACACGAGAGGGGAATGTTTAACAAATTTTCGCAAAACACGCCGTTGTTTACACGAGAGAGGCGATCTTTTTAGAGCGTTTAAGATAAGGCAGGGATGCTCTTGAGAAATTCCCTGAAGACGATGGAAAGATGGCGGTGATACCGAAAGCTCCGTTCATCTGGACATATGGAATTAATCCAGATGAGAACATCCGGAAAGGATCCGGGCGTGCCGTAATCCACAAGAGAGACCCGAAGGTATTGCACTGAGGAAATTAAGACGTTAAGAGTAAGGAACGTATCCTAACATGATTTATTCAAGCAATCAGTGCTATTTCCTGAACAAGCCGCGTAGAATCAAGAACCATTCACAACAGAAAAGTCCGCAATCAAACCTGTGCTTCGAAATCAATAAAATCTTCAGCTTTTGCTTCATACGAGCGCACCCTCTGTTACGGGTTAAGACGGGACTTGTCCCGTTTAAACATACCTATGCGAGATGGCAACAAGATTCCAGCAAATAAGAAAAGAAGCGAAAGAGGATACGACCCGTCTGGATAAAATTGTACTTGTTTTATGTATTAATGTCAATCCACGGGGTCCAGCTGTAAACTAGTTGGCTTGGATAATTTTCAAAATATTCGTAAAAGTAACTGTTTACAAAATTTAAAAAAACCACACACATGACATCGCTAGTCAGTGATGATTCGTCTTTCTCATGGAAGGAACTTTAGAATCCTGGAGTCGCCGAACCATGCAGAGGCATCGAGCAAAAGGGTTGCATTGGCAAACTGGAAGAAGCGCTTGTATTTACGGCCATGTGATCTTGACATATTTCTTGGGAGGCACAGTTTATCACCAAATAGAGAGCATAGATTTAGAGAGAGACAATTTAACATCTTGTGTGTTAGTCTTTTCAAATTTCAGGATGACTTTTAATGCTCAAAAGTCTGCTGTACTGACTTTCTCTTTCGTTAAAAGTAACCCCCAATTTCATCCGATCCCCTTCCTGCTTCGAGCCGTGTAGTTGAACTGGGGTAGCGGCTTGGGGTTTATTTACTGTTGATCTGAAGCAGAAGAAACAGACGGATATGCTTCGGAGAGCTAAAGCGGGTATAAGCTCTCTGAAGCTGCTGTCTCGACAAGGAATCCTATACTTCTGTTACCAGGGTTGGTCACCAAGAACCAGGGTGTACGAGTTACTTCAGGATACTTCGGGTTACTTTTGGTAACATTGCATTGGGTTACTTTGGGTTGCATTAGGTTACATTGGGTATTACTTTTGGTGACCAACCCTGGTTCTCTTATACGGTCTTGCTTAGACTATTCCCCCATCCGCATCACGGCCTGACCCAGGATCAGTCGGTCGCTATTAAGAGAGTTAGTTTTCAGGCATTGCAGTTTGGCCTATATTCCTTTGCCAGCCGTCGACAAAAGCTGTCACTTGCTTTTGGTACAGGGTTGCACGGGGGGCGCCAGCAGGGTCGCCACTTATGGGGGGAGAGGGGATGCACCCCTCTCACAATGTTGTCGCTCAGTAGGTAAAAGAAAGAGAGCGCCGCGATTTTTCGTAAAAATAGTCGATTTTTCTTAGTAACAGTCGGTTTTCCTGAAAATCAGTCGATTTTTCGTCAAAACAGTGTTTTTTTCTGCCAAACCGTCGGTAAAAATGACCAGCCAGTCGGTAAGTACCTTGCCCCTTAAATGTTCCTTCAGCCCAAAACTGACTGGAAATCATATTTGATAGTGCAAAACAGATACGTCAGCTGAATTTTCAGCTCTGATAAAATTCAGCTGGCGTACCCGTTCTGCACTATCAAATATTTTGGCTAGTAACGCCCTTGCTGAACAGTACATCCCAACAATCTATACTGACTGCACCCTGATGTCAGCCACACAAAGAAAGACCCATACGAGTAGTAGCAGAAGCCTATCCAAGTGTCTCGAAGCCGTTATCTGAAAAGCTTAGTTCCCTCGTTAGTTAAGTTTTCTAATGACAATACTAGTAAGCAAGAGCAGCTACAACTATAGTTATCTTATATTTGTATTTGACTGTATTTTGTGTTGTTGAGTTTTCGTGCGTACCTCTCTTTATTAAATGTATTAGACAATTAGCCTACTTTTATTTTAAATTAATTAATAAGTGCTGACTGTAAATAGTGTATGCATATATATACGTATTGGTGACTGAACGAATATTCGGCTTGTCCGCTTTCCATTTTAGAAATAAACTGAATTGAACTGAAAGTCCGGTAACAATTATTTCTAAGAAAGTTGAAGTTTTAGGTGATGGTCGGGAGCCTACCAACATTTTTTAATGGTCAGAGGAAGAATGAAATCGATGGAGCGAGGTTAATTGACTGGGAAAGAGTTTGGGCGAATAAGATGTTGGCGATTATATAATTATGTCAAGGCGAGAGAATTAAATCAAAGGGAATACGGTAGTGTAGACGGAAAAGTGTAAGTGGATTCAAGATGGTGGAGAAAGATTCGAAGAGAAAGTATTTTGGAAGTCAAAACGAAACCGCGAATCTTTCACTCAGAAACGCAGGTGATCCTCTGTCACTTTCAAAGGCATACCATTTGCATTTGTAAAACATACTGAATCAAACTCAAGTTGGCGTCCAACAGGGCACGTGTATCTTGGGCGTGTGAAAATATAACACGAACTACGAAAGTCGATGACCAACGTCATAACATGAAGGTCATGGCCAACCACCTTGAACTACTATCAGCCCTATCCAGCAAAGTTAACTAAGTAGCCAAAAACTTAGCTGCCAAAAAAGGATATGGATTGGTCATCAGTTTCAAACACCACGATCTCGGGGGCATGGTCTGCGTCATCCTCAGAACGACTGGAAGAAAGCCGGGGTAGGGCAGCTCTTCTTCTTCTTCTTCGTCGGGTGGTTTGTCCTCTTTATCATCCATCTGACTAATTACGCTAACTCGCCTCTCTTCTCTGGGAACGCTGCTGCGTAAACCACGAAAAGCAACTGGATCTGCGATAGATCTTTCACTACTTGAGTCTCTCGAAGGGCCCACTAAGGGACCTTCAGTCCAATTCACAAGAATACTACGTCGCCGGGGTTGACTTAAGGTCCCATCTACCGGGCTTTCGAGTAGTTCAGGGTGAATATCTGCTTCGCAGACGCTTCGAAGTTTGATTGGCTCGCTGCTAATCAGACTTCTTCGCCTTGCGAAGCTTGTAAACCTCTCCTCAAAAGCTGGGGAATCAAGGCTTACGGGTTCGGGAGACTCGATAACAAACTCTGGGATTGCCTCAATGGGTTCGTCCAGCGACCCTCCCGCAAACGCCATCTTATCCAGGTCCACCTTACTACGAGTACGTGCCAGATAGGTAAAGTCATCATCGACGGTAAAAGACGTCTCTACTTGCCCTTCGATCTCAATCACCGAAACTTTATCCGGGGGCGCTGCCTCTTGGTTGGGCGCCAACTCGAACCCGAGCCACTCGTCCGTGTTGGACTGCACACTGCGCCGGCTAATGGCTCGTTTCGGGCGCCCATCGCGTCCTATTGAAATACCACGAGACAAAAAAATATTGGGGGCGCTTTGCACTTTGCTATTCATAGCGCGCTTTCACGGGAAACTGTCGGGAAAGGTACTAATCCTCCAGGACACCTTCGGAGTTTAGCTCGGGGAAGGTGGGAGGGGCGCTAAAATGAACGCGCGCATCATTCCAAACAAATTACGGGGAAGTAAGAAACGGGCAGTTTTGCCAAGTGACACGGAATCTTTCTCCGGAAATAATGTGTGTCAAATAAATGGTGTGAAACAGTCAAGTATATCAACATCTTAACTGGGTGGAACGGAGACAGACGGATTAAATAACGACATTCGACGTGCTGGTCAAATAAATGAACCACCCCAGGATAGCCTTTGCAGATCAATGAATACCGAGACGATTATCTGATTACCTGCAGGGGGGGGGGGGGGTCTGTTTTTATTTTTTTGTTTAATTTTTTTTTCCCGTGAACAACAAAGTGAAAGACATGAAGTACATACAAAATAAGAAGAAACAAAAGTAGAAAAAAGGGGAAAAAAATTGTATCATAGCACACGTACCTAAATAAAACAGAGCCATCTATCCGTATTGCCTAAATGGTGAATAAGTCATTTTTTTCCAGACGTCGTGCGGGGTCAACAATGCGATTATACGATTACAACAAGAGCTACGAGCTCATATGGCACTTGTTAATATTAGGTGGTACAAGAAAGTAGACGAGAATGTCACAAAATCCCCCTTCACCCCCCCCCCCCCCTAGAAATAAGGTATCCAATTTCACGTGAGCGTGAGCATTTCCGGCATTGCCTCGGATAATCTAGGGAAAATGTTTCACTATACTAGTTTGATTCCTAGGAGTGCCGTACTATTGCCGGTATGAGCCTCGCCCTCAAACTTCCCTACCAGGGCCATATTAGGTTCAACCACATATACAGATTATCTAAGGCATCTTCTCGTAGGCATCTTTTCATTTATTTAATTCAATTAATTTCAAAATAAATGCGGCACAACATTTCATGCGCGAGCAAATTGATTGGCACTTGTCGTTAACCTACAACTAAAACATATATACAATTGTCATACAATAAATACACTAAATCCAGTAAGGTTGTTATGATACAAAGTAAACTGAGGCACACAACTATTACTGTACCTTTCAGTTTTATAAGCGACAGGTGTGAGTTTTGGTACTTTCATAGCTGCTTCTCTTGGAGGTCTGTTTCTTTCCGGTTTAAAAGGTGGAGGAAGCATATTTCGGTAGACAGGGTGGGATAATATATTTGTTCCGAAACGTTGGCACAGCTGTCCTCTACGAACAGAAAGGGGCTCCAGCTTACACTCCTTTAGGAGATACGATTTCACTGAGGTCGAAGCTTTTTTCGGGAAACTCCTAGCTAGACAATTTCCGCACCCCCTACCCCCCAAAAAAAAAAATCCTCCCACTATGGTCAAAAACGACTGGGAGACATACACTTCGCATCTTCTCTTCTCGTCCTTCAACCTCGACTCAAATTGGAACATATCATAAACAGTTTTTCTGTGTCTATTTGTCTGTTATTTATTTTCTTTTATTTACTCCGCTTTTTTGAAATGGCGGGTTACAAATAAATTACTTAATTACTTATATCTGCACATTTGCGGTTTCCTCCTTTACCGTTTTCGGATCGGTCCGGATTCCAAATAACAAACTAGGCAGTATAAAATCGGTACTGTCCAACTTGCATCCCAATCGGCCCACTCGTTTGTTTTTTTATCATGCCAAAAGTTTATGGTCCTCCCCACCCCCGCCCCTCCAGCTACCCGAGCCAACGCCGCGTGTGGTTTGGAGACATGTTTTGCATATCTAGCTCATTAGGTATTATCACCCATAAAGTTTCACTCGAATCAGACCACCCGTTCGCAAACTCCGCAAGTCAGTAATTTCCGGATTCCACTTCCCTCAACTCCCCTCAAACTGGTCGGATCCAGAAACAGACATTTTCCTAGGGCATTGTGTCAGGTCTTTAATTCTGTTTAGTCGGATCGCTAATATGCCTGCCTAGTTTCACCGTCCTTCACACACCGTCCTATCATAAATCGCGATCACCGGATTTCTCGAAAACCCCCTCCAACTCCCCCCTCCAACCAGCCCAGTTGCATCGTCCTAGCATTCTATAGTAAGTAAGTAAGTAATTTATTTGTGACCCGCCATTTTGAAAAGGCGGAGTAAATGACGAAACTAAAGAAAATAAACAAAACACATATATACACACAGAAAAAGACACTTAATTTTTAATCTTCGATCAGGAAGCAGTGGACGAGATCGCGTGCTGGTTGGGCCTTGCTGTCCATGAGTTTTGAAAGTGATGACGAAACATCCAAAAGGGTAACACTTGCATCTTGAATTTTGAATTTCTCCGTCAATGTATGGTTATGACATAATTTCGACAAGTGGAGCAGGTGCTTTGCATATTTAAAATAACAGGATCTCATCTTTTAATCTCCTTCTTTCGCAGAACATGAGTGACGCCAGAACGAAATAGTATAGAAGGAGCGCAGAAGGTGCTGTACAAATTTCCCAAAGCTTTACGATTATAGCGCCCCCGGTTGGGGACGATGCGCCCATAAGCGCTACGGATCGACTTATAAACTTCTTGAACAACCGAAGAGTAAGAAATAGTAAGTAAGAAAACAAAATAGTAAGAAAACAGCATCAGCTAATGGCGTAAGAGAATAGGCTATGGCCAGAACACATCTCGGCTGACCTAGATTATCCTTTTTCCGCAAACAAATAATGGTTTAATCCGTTCTATCGAGTGACAATTGGACAATCCAACAAAACTGTCCACTTTTGAAGCAAGGAAAGGGTTTACCTTGACTACTGAATCCTGACTCAACCTACTCACTGCTTTCCTACTTCACATTCTTGCGTCTTGACGTAGTCTTCGTTTGACCTCTAGCTCATACCTAAATAATCTACCTGACTCTGACAAAAGGAAATATCCGCTTTACCATTTCACTACCACGCCGGACGGGTTCTCCGCATCAAAGATCGTGTCAGTAGTCTCATTATCTTTGCTCCGCATCAACTGACACGCTACCCGCCGAAAGGTTGCCACGTCTATCTCAAATGAACTCGAATAGAGCCAGTGCTCCAGGAGGTATAATTTCAGACATCCAACTGTTATACAAAAAAATGTAATACGTTTAAACAAGAATGTAAAACATTACCGCGTAGTATTCTATACTGCTCCCGCCCAGCTCGATCTTCGCTCTAGCTGCTGAAACTCCTGAGAAAAAACGCGTTATCACTGTACAGCAAAAAAAAAATTCCTATGTTGCGTTTTCTCTCATAATCTGATTTATTATCTCCTCGCATTCATGCTCCATAATTTGTCTTTTCCTTCTCTTCACTGTGTCTTGCACTGAACGCAGACTTAAATCCCGGCGAGCAGCAACTAGTAAATCCTGCGTCAGTTCGTTTTGCCTCCTTAAAAAATCTATCTGTTTCACCTGCTCATTATTTTGAGTGCTTTGCTCCTTCACCGCCCCGATCAGTCGCCTCACCAGACCAAGAATGTTTTCCCCTTCCAGGGACATAAGAGTACTTATACTTTTCAGTTCTTTTCTGACCATTTCCATCTGCTTCTCGTAGCTTACAAGTTCTAAGACTGACTGTTCCTCTGTAGCAAGCATCAACCTCAGTTCTTCGTTATTTTTCAAGATCTTTGAAACTTCTTCTTTTAGATTATGGACAATATTGTCTGAACCTGTACAACAAAAGCTCAACGTTGCTGGAGAACCTGCATGGTTTGCCAAGGAATATCCTGCTTGTTCAACTGTGTGTGGAGCGGTCGGCAAATTATTTGCCAGTTCTATGCCTGGGACACGAGACCATGTCTTTATCGGTGATGAAGAACACTGTTCAAGCACAGCCAAGCGACAGCTGAGCTGGTTGTTTTGCAATACTAGCTCCTCACGCTCAGCTATTAGGCATCTAATCTCGTTCTCAAGTTCTTCCACAGAATCCGCAACAAAATGCACTGACAGCAAATCCTTGTATCTCCCTAATTCACATTTGAGTTTTAAAATCTCCCGGTCACGCGAAAAGCTAAGCTCAGCCTGTGTTATTCTTAAATCAGCCTTCAGAATTTGATTATCTTCTCTAATCTGTCGAAGTGCACTCGCCTGTGCACATATTTTGCGTTGCTGCTGTGTTATTTCACCTTCAAGCCTGAGGCGATCAAAGCCAAATTCCTGCTCAAGTACTTTTAGTTTAGAAAAGTATTCACTGATTATCTGCTCTTTCTCTTCAACCCTTGCACGAAGGAGTCTGATTTCCTCCTCGTGGTCCTCCAGTTTATCTAGGATGTCTATGTGCTCAGCCATTGGGACTTAGCTTAGTGGACCCATAAAACTATGGATGGATATATCCGTGACTAGGACTTAATTTGGCAGAAAGAAGGCTCTCCTATGGATGGACCTGAAATCGGAACGACACTAGCAAACAGCATGACATGCACGTTTTTAATCACTTGCCAGACTCCAAGCTATCGGGCATAGCCACCTATCAATCATTTATCGAACAGGATCCTGGACTTTTGCTCGGCCCAGTAGCTGAGAGACATGACTTCATATCATTTTCTACGATTATCTATTTGATTCAACTTTTTTATTTGATATTAACTGCACCTCTGGAAAACCAATGGTATGTTCCCCTTGCTAATCAGGGAAAAAATTGCTGTGAGGAAAGCGGCTGTTATAACATTAAATCGAACAGCCTAGAATTGCATTTTTAAACAATCGTTTAAAAAACTTGCAAGGCAGGCATACTCAAATTTGTAACCCAAGTTCAGTCATCAAGACAAGTTAACTTCAAATGCCCTTGCAAACCATCAGGACCCTTACGAGTACTGTAGTTTGCAGTATTTCAATGATATTATATCCCAATAATTCACACATTAAACATTCCTATAGCCTATTATAGGCCTACAGCAACGCATTTTAAGGGCGAACTAAAACAAAACTGATTGACTTTAAAATATTCGAAAGGATGCAAAATTAACAGTTAACATTTCCACTGACGATTCATTATGCAGCAACTTAAAAACCAATCACAACGGATAAGCAAACCGTTCAAAGACTGTCAATTAAAAATAACAATTGAGAAAAAACCAAATAATCTCGATGCGCGTCCAGTTCAGACAGAGCATAGTTATATTTCTTAAAACACTTTCTGAAATTCAGACGACCTCAATTTTGTTTTTTCGCCTCCAAAGAGGTCGAATTGGAAATGACAAATTAGAAACTTAATCCAGCTTTCTTTTGATAAAACAAATTATATCAAATTCTTTTTCTGTGATTTATGGTCCCTAATTGAATGTACTGCTTCTTCTGTTATACATCACTCTACCACAAATCCAGGATTTTGAGATACCATCTAGGGAGCCAGAGTATCAACATTTGGCACAGCGTATTCCAAAATTAGGGTTTTATTGTAGACTTGGAGCGTGTTCCACCCTTGTAACAATAGTTACTATTAGTTACTATTTCCGTTCCATCCTCACGAAAAGTTACTACGCTGACCGTTCCAACCTTGTCGGAATAGTAACTAATAGTTACTATTTGCTTACCATGCTCGGGAGCGTGGTAAGCGTAGTAACTACGCATCTCTGGAACGTGATTGGTCGGATTCGCCCCTGGCGTGAGATCCTGCTGGAAAATAAAAAAAATCGTACCAGCCTTGACGGCAAAAAGCCAGAATTCGTGACGTCATGCGTAGTAACTAAAGTAAGTAGGATGGAACACGCTCTTGGATGCTTGTCAGAGTCATGAAAGTGCTGAAAAACTGAAGGTACTGATGCAGAGAAAAAAGCAGTAGTAAGATGTTACAAAACCAATAAGGAGAAAACTAAAAGAAATCAGCAAAAGATTCCAAACAATAACAGTGTATAGAATTAAATTAAATTTATTTTAGTTAGACTGTTGCTCTTTGAAGTGACAAACATCTACGTACAGGTATGCTTATTTGAATGTTGCATAACATAAACATTCATCAATGAAAACAAGAAACCCATAACTTTAACTGTGTTATACTTGTCAAGAACGTTCAACTAGCAGACCCTTCAGTTTCCCCAAGTGAATTTCTTGTTAAACACTGTTCATACTCTTTATGTTCATGCTTTCTACCATTTTAGCCTTTTTCACGTGTTCTGATGTTCAATTAACAATATGTAACAATGCAAAAGTGACAAGACCAAAGCAGGGGTGGCCCGAAACAGTCAGGCCAGGGGGGGTGAGACCCCTCATTTTAACGACTCCCGGATCGTAATATACGACTCGCACGTACCAACAAAAATGACCTTTTGCGACTACGCGGCAATGGCGCACGTTCCCACCAACAAATAATAGAGCCGGTTAAAACTAGGTGCAGTGTATCAGATGAAACTATTCGTGTAATCAACATGTTTGTACACATACCTTCATAGCCTCAGCTTTACATTTCAACTTTCGCTAAAGAAAAAAGCGTTCAACGCTTATCCCCGGACAAATTAAAGCAAGCGCCGCATGCGAAATTTTTTAAATCTGCCTTTGTCTAGAAAGATTTTAGCCAGCCTTTAATGTGTTTCAGATCTAAAAAGTTCCAAGCCTAATCGCCAAGTAAATGACACGCCGTTCCTCTAAATAGAGAATACTATGGAATGCGCCGCAGGCAAAATTTTGTGAAACGCCGAGGAGCAGACCGTGAATTTGCGATCCCGTTGAAAATGAAATAATAGCTTTGAAATCACAAATCTGACCGTCGAAAAAAAGTGACAAAGTAGTGGCCATAGAAAACAAAGTGGACACAAAGTAGATTTGTTCGGAATTAAAGCAAAAAAAGTTATTTTTTCACGTTAAAGACACGCTTATTCAGAAACATAACGAGGAAGTTTGCCAGTGCACTAAAAGAAAAAAAATCATCCGGATTAATGAACGAAAACACCGAGGAGCATAGCATCTTTTTGCGATCCCAATGAGAAATTAATAATCGCTACGAAATCACGACTCTGTCCATCGAAAAAAGGGACAAAATAGTGCCCATAGATTTGCTCTAAACTAATAGAAAAAAAAAGTAATTTTCACGTTCAAAACACACTTCCTCAGAAACGAAACGAGGAAAACAGTAAAGATAGAAAATAGACGCCGGTTCGCGGACGAGACTGGAGTTGCGTTTTTTTTCGGGTGATTTGATGTACTTTGTTTCATTATGAAAGTACCGTTTTATTTGTCATTTGACACACTGTACTTTCATGTCGAAAACTAAAGCAGGTAAAGCTACAGTGAGCTACATCTGAAAAATTGCAACTTAAAAACTGGTTTTCAGAATTTGATTCTACAGAAGATGCTATACACAGCAAATGAAGACTAGAAGTTCGCTTTTGTAATAACTTAAACATAAAAGAGATAATTTTCGAGTTGTATGAGTGTCCTGAATTTTACGAAGTCTTTTCAGATGTGAATATTCATCGAGTCCAAGCTGACTTTGAAACATTTATTCAAACGATGTTTACAACGGATATACGTCAGCCACAATTCTTCATCAGCGATATTTCGGCCGTTCTTGGCAAGGGTCCTGTCAGGCTGTCAAACTTCTCGGTCAACGTCGGGGGAAATATCGCTGATGAAGAATCGTAGTTGACGTATATCCGTTGTAAACATTGTTTGAATAAATGTTTTCAGATGTGCTTTAACACTAGCATACAGGGGCGTCACGTATGGGAGGGGGGGGGACCCCCCCCCCCGATGTTGTCAACCAGCCTGTAAAAAATTGCTGAATCGGCGTGAAGCGCAGCGATTTTTCTTAAAAACAGTCGATTTTTCGGGAGAAACTGTCGATTTTTAATCAAAACAGTCAGTTTTTCGTAAGTCGATTTTTCTTAAAAAACGGTCGGTTTCCAGTCGATTTTTTGTCAAACAGTCGTATTTTCCGCAAAAAAAGCCGGTAAAAATTACCAGCAAGTCGATAAATACCGTGCTCTTCCCATACTTGATAGTGCTATGATTCGCAGTCAGCAGTGATAAATATCACTGCAGTCAGCTTGAGCTGAAGGAATATTTTTGCCCCCCCACCCCCCAAACATTTTGGATAGTAACGCCTCTGATAGCATAGAGGCAAAAAATTTACCTCCCGACTAGAATGAGCTATTTTAGCGTCTGCAGAACCCCTCCTGTCCTGGGAAACAAATTTCGGGTGTATATTAAAATCTTCCTTGTCCTTTTCGAGCGTTGTTACCATCTCAACCTCTCTTTGTAATTGACATTTTTCTATCTGTTCTGGGCACACTTGTTTCGCGGGTCTCCTGTCATTTGATTGCTGATGGCTTTTTCATTCTGTTCAAAAATTCTATCTTTCTTTTTTCACTTGTAGCCAAAGTCTGACCAACAATCAATGCACATAGCCTTGTCTCTCGCTTTTGGTCTATAAGGTATATCAATGTTATCGAGTCAGACTGCACTTTAACAACTAACCTATTTTGCCTATTGTAATTTTGACAGGCTAAAATCTGAAAGACCTGAGTGAGGCAGATCCAATTCACATGGGAGTACAACAGGTTGTCGCATTGCTGACCCCATGAATCCAGGGTTGGTCACCAAGAACCAGGGTGTACGAGTTACTTCAGAATACTTTGGGTTACTCAGGGTTACTTTGGGTTACATTGGGTTACATTGCATTGGGTTACATTGAGTTACATTAGGTTACATTGGGTTACTCTGAGATACTTTTGAGTTACTTTCCAGGGTGTACAAAGTTACTTTTGGTGACCAAAACTGGCCATGAATCATGTCTTGGACCTATCAGCGATACAAAACCTAGTTTAAAAGACCCGACTTGTCTTTAGGGACTGGCTTCCGACTGAAGCTGTGCAGAGACAAAATTAACAAATTTTTTTTAAACGACTTGGATTTTTTTATTAACTTGAATGCCTGGGACCTCGGCGAGGCCAAAATAAACGACTGATACGACTTAGCGAAAGGCCGAAATAAACGACTGATACAACTTAGCAAAAGGCAGGGGGGGGGGGGGTTAGTCACACCATCTCTTACCTGCAGATAATCCAAGCAGTTTTGCCAGATGTGTGACACAAGAGCACACAGCAAGAGAAGCAAAAGGCTCATTTTAGCTATTTTCCTTTTTAGGAATCAGATGCTCTCCCCCCATCAACCACAAACCCCTGATTTTTCGATACCCTATACCAAACGGTGGATATATCTAGCATTTGGAATACCCTATGCCTAACGCTGGATACACTACGCCAACGCCAGTTGCTGGATATTGTATCCCAGTAATATTGATGATCTGAGTGAGCTAAAAAATCAACCAATCAGAACTCCTTTCTATTGAGGTAGGTCAGGCTTAGGTTACCAACAGGCAGCCAACAGGTATCCAGCGTTTGGCATAGGGTATCCAAAAATCAGGGATTTGTGGTAGACTGCTCTCCCCCCCCCCAAATGTTGTCAGTCAGCTGGCATATAAACAGAATATCTGAATATAAAGCGAAAAGTGCAGTTTTGGCATTTGGGCTAAATGGTAGAACGAAGATCCAAAATACTTATACAAGTGTTTTCAGATGCCCTTATTTACCTACTCTGGCTAACTGGTAGTTAGCTTTAGAAACAGCAAGCACAATAAAATGGTAAAGTCCACTGTCAACAAATGTTCACATAAGCATACCTCTTGTACTTTACAGGTACTGTACATAGTTACTAATCCATGTTTCCACTTTTAAGAAATGTGGATCAATCTGGATAGCGAAAAGCACCCAATTTGCACCACGATTTAGGGGAAAGCACAAAACGGCACAATGCACACACCTAATTGCTAATATAACCAAAGTGCAGTCGCCTCAAAAACCGCCCAAAATAAATACCATCTGGCAACACTGAATCCCAGTGGACCAGGCCTAGATTAGGTAGCCTACGTAGATAGAATTTGTATTTGATTATGCATATCTTGCCAATTGCTGCCCCTCTGCGACACACTAACCCATAAAACACAATCAAAACTGGAAAGATGACTCACCCACAACGACTGCTGGATTCAAAAATGCTGCCAGAAGTTCTTCCGCTTCTTCAATAACGAGTTTGCACCCTACTTGACGAAAACAAAAATTGCCACGCACATCCTTGTAGCATACAAAAAAAATGGGGGGGGGCGGAGGCCCCGAAACCGTTTAACTTACGTAGCGTCCAAAGGTCAAAGAACCTAGATATCTTATTTTGAGGTCGAGACCGGATCCGGTCTCGTGTGGGGGGGGGGGGGGGGGAGTCGAGTGACACCGAAAATGTTCCGGATAATTTCCGATTCAAGGGCACATTGTTCGGTAGTAAGCGCCGTAGATGCAACATTTGCGTGTTCGAATTGCACCCGAGATTCTTGATCCGAGTACGGTGGTGGGATGGACGGAGATACTCGATAACATGCATAGGAACCAGACGGATGGAGGGATTGGGATGAAGCTTGGATTGTGCAAAGGTAACGGGTCAAAAATCCGGAAGAGCTTCCATTCAAGTGACCCGGTGGGTGATTGGAGCAAATTTCCTAGAGGCGTAGTCTCGCCGTTCTCCGAGGACTGCTTGGGGAATAGAAGGGAACAGCGAAAATAGAGGGAGTCACTCCACGCGGACTCCGCGTACAGAAACAGCGAGAACACGCGGAATGCTTCCAAAATGGATTTTGTTCGAAAAAAAATACAATTGACAAAATTAGTCTGGATCTACTTTATTTTTGGTTTTCTTTATTCTGATTGTTTTTAATCCATTTTACAGTACACCAACACCAGCAAAAATTTATTCCCCTCCAAATATGAAAGGGAGTCCTTTTTGGGATCCCAAAACGTAAGTGTCGGATACCTATGACATCGTTAAAGTTGTCCGTCTGTCCATCCATCCGTCTGTCCGTCTGTGCGCACCATAACACTCGAAGGGAATGAGGTATTTTGATGAAACTTGGTATGAGGATTCTTTGGGTCAAGAGTAAGGTCAAGTTCGTAGATGGGCTCTGGAGCTCTTTAGTGAGGGGTGGGGTTTAAATTAAGGTGCAAATGATTTTTTGATTTTTTGATTTTTTTAACCTAATGCTTTCACATAACCTTTATCCTGCAGTTTCAATCCCAACTAGGATAACAGATCATTCGGCAACCCTGATTGACAATATCTTCCTTTCTTCGGATGCAATTGTGGAGTGTTGTGCTGACGTTGTCTTACACCCTGGGTCTGACCATCTACCAGTATTTTGCACCATTAAAAGGTTTGGCTGTAAACAGAAAAATACTACTAAGCTTCAATTCAGAATGATGAAAGCTGAAAATCTCAGAAAATTTAAAGAAGAAATTAGCACAGTATCATGGGAAGAAGTTATGGCAGAAAAAGAAGACCCCTCAGCTGCTTTTGATAAATTTATGAGTATTTTGTCACCCATCTACGATCAGTGTTGCCCATTAAAAACTACAACTAAGAAGAAAAACCAACCGCGGAAGCCATGGATTACGGAAGAGCTACTGGAAATGATGGAGAAGAGAGACCAGTTATTCTCAGATTATCTCAATTGTGAGAGTGATGACAGTTGGGAAGAATACAGAAAGGAACGAAATAAGGTGAACTCTGCACGGCGAACGGCTATGAGAGAGTATTTCAGAGAAAAATTAGAATCGCAGAAAGGAGACATTAGAGGGACATGGCTGACTATTAAAAGTGTTCTCGGTAATGGTAAGGATTCAGCATCAACTGAACATTTAGCCGTAGGTGAAAGAACTGTGAGTGGGAGGCAAGAAGTCAGTGAAGAGTTTTGTAAGTTTTTTACCAAAATAGGATCGCAAATAAACCAAGAGGCAAAAGATCAGAGCGGACAGCTAGACACTGAGGAGTTTGACGATGACCGTGGTCTTCACCACTCATTTCAGTTTACTGAATGTACTATGGATGACATTACCCAAGCAGTGAAATCGATCAAATCCAATGCAGCTGGTGTTGATGGCCTTAATATCAAAGCTTTTAAAACAGTTGCTGCGTATCTCTTACCTGTCATCTTATATCTAGTCAATTTATCTGTTCAAAAAGGTGTGTTTCCTGACGAACTAAAACGCGCAAAAGTTATACCCCTCCATAAAGGAGGTGATAAAAGAGACATTTCCAACTGGAGACCGATATCTATTCTACCGCTGTTATCAAAAATTTATGAAAAAGTAGTGTATAAAAAAATATACGAGTACATGAATTCGCTTGGATTTTTGTCAGACTCGCAGTTTGGTTTTAGAAAAGGTCACTCTACAGTGCATGCCGTTCATCACCTTTTAGACTGTGTAAATAGTGCGTTTGAAAATAGTTTGATTCCTCTAACAATTTTTATTGATTTGAAGAAGGCGTTTGACACTGTGGATTTTGAAATTTTACTGAAAAGGCTGCGAAATCTTGGAATTAAGGATACGGCATTAAGTTGGTTTCGGTCTTACCTGTGCGGAAGATCAATGAAGGTGGTGATGAGTGACATATCCAGTGCAGCTATGCCTATAAATTGTGGTGTTCCCCAAGGGTCAGTCCTTGGCCCGTTACTATTCTTGGTATATGTGGATACCCTTCGATTTTATCTAAACGATTCAGTTTTAACATCTTTCGCCGATGATACAGCTATCACAGTGTTCGCCCGGAATTCGAAAGAGCTTGTGCAAAAAGCAAACCACGTCCTGAGCCAGCTTCATGTTTTTACAGCTCTAAGCTCTCTTGCAGTAAATCCAAGAAAAACGAATTTTATGGTGTTTAGTCGAACTGGTTTGCCCGAACTTTTTGATAATGTGCTATATAATGGAGTCAACATAACACAGGTGTTTGTTTGTAAATATCTCGGATTTTATATTGATTGCAATTTGTCTTGGAAGAAGCATGGTGAAATAGTATCGGCAAAAGCAGCTAGAGGATTGGGAGTGATGAGGAGGCTGAAAAAAGTGTTTCCGATAGCAGTTGTCAAACTGTTAGACAGTGCTATTGTGCATCCTTACATCACGTACAGTTGTTCTGTTTGGGCAAGTAATTTCTTTGCCAATTATAAAAGAACCCAAATAATACAAAACAAAGCGCTGCGTCTCATAGGAGAATTTCAAAATTCTCAGAATACTGTGGAGTGTTTTAGAAAGAATGCGATTTTGAACGTAGGTGAGCTTCGTGATTACCAGCTAGCGATTTTTGTTTTTCAAAGTGTAAATAAGGTAAGCCCTGAGTACTTTTATGATTTTTTTAACACTAACTCGTTTTATCACCATTATTTTACCCGACATTCAGAGGATTTAGCTCACGAGAGAAGAAACACAACAAGAGCAGGATTTGTTCTCAGGAACATAGGTGTGAGTGTCTGGAACGACCTGCAAGTCTGGCATCATTCAAGAGAATGGTTAAATCTCATTATTTGAGAGGGAAAGAAGTGTGATAGGAGGAAAAGGTATTTATTTAAAAAAAAAAAAAAAAAATATCCCCCCCCAACCCAAGGTAATAAGGGAATGATATAGTGGATTCATGGTGGTTAGAATTACGGCCACAATCAGGATTTTTTTTGTCTTAAAAGTGGCCGCTAATCGTAAATTGTTTGCTTAATTTATGTGTTTTTGATGAAATTAAAAAAATGTCTATGTCTATGTCTATGTCTATGAAATATTTTTAAACAGATAATGGGATAGTCGATTAAGAGGTAAGAAATCATTTTTACCCGGACAAATAGTTCGACCGGAATCTGGTTGGAGCCGGAAAATTTATTATAAGTTAAATTTTTATTTGAATTTGATTAGATGCTCAACGTTGAAGAGAAAAGATACGCTGAGTTGGTTTTTGAGCTTTCTTTTCTCGCCGGACAAGTAGTTTCGGAATTCGGCCGAAACCGGGAAATTGGCAGAAGTGGCAGGAAGTTATCGTCAAAACAAATTATGACTTGTAGGGGTAAACAGACATGCTGAATCCATATCTGAACTTGATTTTCTCAGATGATTAGCTATTTGGCCTTATTCTATTTCAGAATTTTAATCGTAAAAATGTTCAAGGAGGCTGGCGAAAACTGGATCTGGCGAAGAGAAGACCCAATTGTCTGGACAAAATACTGAATTTTTGGGATCCCATCGAAACCTTTGGTCTTGTTGATAATGATGTTGATAATCGGAGCATTCTGCATCCGTGGGACTCGCGAGAATACCATACCCCAGGACAAACAAAAACGCAGGTACTCCTCAGGTGAAGCGGGGAACGGCGAGAATACGCCTTAGCAGGGGGGGACTGGTATGAAATCTGAGGACCCCTAGCCTAAAATCTGGCCTTTTTCGGAAAAAAGACCCACCCACCCCCGCCTGGCTGGTATGAAATCTGAAACCGCTTGGGATACCCCAATACCCGCCGAAAAAATCTGCATAAAAAAAAAAAATATTGCACACACCACCCCCAATAGCAGGGTGTGTAGCATATCGTTCGATACCAAATTACAAAGTTAGGATTATGCTGTATTTCTTTTATTATTATCACGAAGACTATCCAAGTAAAAAGCTTATTTCAGCACACGTGAAGAATTTTTTTTTACGTTTTTGACCTCGGAAACACTTCAGCATCAGATTTCAAGTAAGGCTTGGCCAAATAATGTCTAGTCTTCTACTTGTGCTGTTAGCGGGACGACGGAAAAATTGACGGTTTTTCATTTTTGTCTCTGCCCTCCTGCTCGTCGAAGACAGCAGAAGTCCAGCGACTTATTTTTGAGCATACGTTCTCGAGGCTTGCTGTAGCCTTAAAAGGTCGGCCTTATCTTTTCTTAAATATTGCCACTGACGCCTTATTTCTTGAGCACGAGTACAAGAAACGGGACAAATTCGTGAAGAAAAGTGCCCGTAGGGACAAGCGTCATTTTATAGAGATGAAAGCTCAGATGGCAGAAGAGGTATCAAAAAGAGATCATCCGAAAGCGGCCTTGCGTGGACCGACCTGTAAGGGATCCGAGCGGCCGGCTAATCACTGACCCCGAAAAGATCGGCAAAGGCTAGCAGTAAGCTCTGACCCACCATCTTCAGCCGAAATCACTGGTGCCCCAAACGAAGCTAAAACACGGCAAGTCGTCCGGAGAAGACCGTATCGCATCTGAGATGCTGAAGTGGTCTGTAAACGCCTGCCTAACAGTTTGAATGACACTCTTTAACCTGGTATGGGAAACCGAAAAGGTCCCCCGTCAGTGGACAAGGAGTACTCTAATCAAAATCTTTAAAATGGGCGATTCCACTAAGTGTGAAAACTGGCTAGGGATCAGCCTGCTCTCCATTCCTGGCAAGCTCCTGTCCACCATCCTGCTGAACCGCATACAGCCAGCAGTCGACAACAGTGCTTCCACTTTTGATTTATCAGGAGATCTACGTTTTTTGAGGGCTCCTACTGATTTATTTTTGAGTCTCCGGATCTACTGATTTCCTACTGATGTTTTGCTGTTTACTTAATTTCCTCTTGATTTTTCCGAATAGCTATAAAACCTGACCTGGAGGCTGTAACTCATCACCGAAGTTATACCTTTCTGTTTGGCACAGAAATATATTTCATTCTCCCCAAGCATTCCTTTACTTTTCAAATGCGCAACCTCCTTGCAGATTCTGTGGGGGAGGAATGGACTTCGAGAGACTGGGTGTAGCGGCGGCATCTCAAAAGGCGTATTAAAATGGGGAAGTCAATCATTACTTTACAAGTAATGTGCTGATACGGTTAAACACGTTTAGGTTCTTCCTTTTTAATAATTATTTTGTAGATCTGACCTGGAGGCTGTAACTCGTCACCGAAGTTATACGTTTCTGTTCGGCACAGAAATATATTTTATTCTCCCCCAGCATTCCTAAACTTTTCAAATGAGAAACCTCCTTGCAGATTCTGTGGGGGAGGAATGGACTTCGAGAGACTGGGTGTAGAGGCGGCATCTCAAAAGGCGTATTAAAATGGGGAAGTAAATTATTACTTTACAAGTAATGTGCTGATACGGTTAAACACGTTTAGGTTCTTCCTTTTTAATAATTTTTTTTTATTCTTTTGAAGATCGCGTAGCATATTTTCAAATTTTGTTTAAAAAAAAAATTCTTTTGGCTACCACAATGGGCTCCAATCGGTGTAATAATTCCACTCGGCTACAGTAATATTTCCTTAAACTCTTGAACATCACTAGCTCTTTAAAAAACAAAATATTCATGCAAACTTTTCCAGTTACCTTCCAAAAAATTTTGTTTAATCGCTGCTAGTCATAATTATTATTTTCATTATAATTTGTACATATTTTCTCTCGTGTCAGCAGATCTGTAAATCATCAAACCACTCACAAGAATCCAACCCCAACCAAATCACGACATGTGAAAAATAACTCCACCAGACACAAAATCATGAAAGCTAGAAAATATTTAATAATCAAATATTTCAAAGTACAGTATTTATTTATAATTATATATTCTAATTCTAATTATATAATTATAATTCTAATTATATAATTCTAATTATATTCTTCTATTAGAATATATTCTAATTATATAATTATAATTCTAATTATATCGTAAAATATAACATTTTTTTAAACTATAATCTTCATGAGGATCATTTCCAGGGTTGAATTTGCTACTCCTTTTTAAAGAGCCCTTCCTCCATAGGTTTCCTTCCCTTCAATGGCCTATCACGCTATACCTAAATATTCTTTCAGGGTGAATCAGGTGAATCACCCCCCCCCCCCTTCGGGACACCCCTGGTCCATCTGTATGACTTCCGTTAACATTGCCTGCAGAAAACCCAATCCAAATACGAAATAGTGTTTCCAAGCTATGACTTTTGCTTCATTTTGCGTCTGTCCTTATTTCAGTACCGAACAATTTTAGAAATGAACAAATGTTTCCAATCAACCCTTCTTCTGGAATATTTTTAACCAGTTAAGCCCAATCGCATATCCAAAAGAAATTCCAATACGATACGGCCAGCGCTGTACAAGATTTCAATGAATTGCGCTTTTTGTCTTGGAGTCTGCATGTGCAAACCTCCAGAAACGAACATCCCTATTTTGAAACTGTAAGGCTCAGGAGAAGAATGCTCTCCGTGGCCATGTCTGTAAATACATTCTCCATGGTGTGTTCAAGTATGGTTTCGTTGTTCCCTTTAAGCAGTAGTATCCAGTAGCATATTATCTTGCTACAGTAGCATCTGGTCTTGCTAATAGTAGCATGCAGTAGAAGCATATAGTAGCATCAGTTCGTACGGCATGCTACTTTTTCGTACAATTTCGTACTATTATTTTGAGGTAAATTTTTCATCGGGTGTCTCGTTGCCGAACCTGTGACGCCGTTAATCAGTATAGAAATCCGATGCTCGCGAACTGGAATTCCTGCCAGGGCTTTCGGCATCATAATCAATTCCGTATGGAAAAGTTGAGATTTTTTAACTTGATGATGAAAGTGCAGACAAACCGTCCAGGAAACCTAATAATCTGTCTACGCACAATGTTCCCAAAGATCCGGCCTATAAACAGTTGCTACTGGCAAATGTGTAGTGATCATGCTTCGTAGCCTATGAAAATTTTGTGAGAATTAGTCGTATGGAGTTGTACGAAAAAATAGCATGCAGTAGTAACTGTTACCACTGCATGCTACTACTAGCAAACTGGATGCTACTACAGCAAGATTCGATGCTATCGGATGCTACTACTTAAGATTAACCCAGTCGGAGTCATGTTAAATCAAAGTATTCCGTACTACTATATATCAATTCATGTAACGTTTTAGTAAAGCTACCATACAACACAGTCAAAGAATTTTTTATCGGGTAGCATGGCAGGTAGTGGTCGCGTCAACGACCTGAGCCACAAAAAAAGGAAATAATCAAAATCAATCAACGCAACATTTCAGAAAATATGAAGTTAAGGGGACTGGAAAATTATTTATGACTCCGTTTCCAATTAAACACAGTGATTGTCTTTCTTGCAGTAAACGGTAAGGTAAGGTAGAATTTTACTGAAATGGATATTAACAACTGAACAAAATACTGATGACACGAGAAACATTTATTTTCTCTATTGACTACTTCAACATCCATATTTGGCAAGGAATCATAATCTTCAAAACAATTTGAGCTTTTCGCCTAAAAGTTACCAACAAGATGGAACAATCCGTAATTAACCGCTCGCACATGAGTTCAAAATGGCGGTAGTGCAGGTCGTTGCTGTATCAAAACAAAGGCGAATAAAACGACCGCTTCGTTTCAACAACTGCAGAAAACAATACGCACAAAATCATTGGCGTGCAGTTAATACAGAGTCCAGACGGTATATGTAGCATCAAATTGTTGCGAATTTTTTAACGAGAAGCTTATCTGGAAACCAAGGAAGGGTAAGTGCCGAAAGACTACAACACTGTAAAAGATAAATCTCGCAGTTTTTGCTACTGGGATCAATCTTGTCTCTAAAAAGATAATCTTATCTCTAATTCAGTTAAAGGACACCTGAATGAAGAGTACCAAGTATCATCCCTATCTGTATGACTTCCGTTAACATTTCCTGCAGAAAACCCAATCCAAATACGAAATAGTGTTTCCAAGCTATGATTTTTGCTCCTTTTGCATCTGTCCTTATTTCAGTACCGAACAATTTTAGAAATGAACAAATGTCTCCAATCAACCCTTCTTCTGGAATATTTTTTTAGCCAGTTAAGCCCAAACGTATATCTAGAAGAAATTCCAATACGATCCGGCCAGCGCTGTACAAGATTTGAATGAATTGCGCTTTTTGTCTTGGAGTCTGCATGTGCAAACCTCCAGAAATGAACATCCCTATTTTGAAAACGTCACGCTCAGGAGAAGAATGCTCTCCGTGGCCATGTCTGTAAATGTATTCTCCATGGTGCGTTCAAGTATGGTTTCATTGTTCAGGTGTCCTTTAATCTTATCTCAGTAGTAATAAGGTTAATCCCAGTAGCAAATACTGCAGTTAATTGTAATCCTTACTTGGAGAAACTTTTTACAGTGAAGTACACAATTTTAAAAGTACACACGGAAATATCACAGATATGCTCAGACCGCTCAGCTTATAGAACGATGCTTACGATGTCACTGAACACCCCGGAACGATCAAACTTGTCTTTGGCTTGCACTGCGAAGTAATATCGATGTCCAAGGGCAAACTAAGGGGAAAAGAAAGTGTAAGTTTATTTATCGATATTCGGCTATTATCATTACGATTTACTTCCTTCTCCCGAAGCCTTCAACTATCCCTGGCAATTGTCTCAAATGGTGAAATTCGCCGATGCACACCTCAATAGATCTTGCCGTTCCTGTTTGTTACGACGGTGTCATCTGCACCACGCACTTACCTTGTGCATCGCTACTCCCTTTCTGTCCAGTATGTTTAATCTTTTATACTGTCGTGACTCTTTATTATTTTATTAACTCATGTTCATGACTCATGCAGCGAGCATGAGTCATCTTCTTCCGCACTTCTTTTCCGGGGTCTCAACCGGGAACAACCCTTTTTTACTTAAAGGTTGTTGATACTATATTGTAAATACCAGACAATAAGACCTTTAGTTTATTTACGGACATTAGGTCATTGTTATGACTCTTGTTTAAAGCTCCCTAGAGTGGGCTGGCCTGTAAGGCCAAGTGTACGATGGGTGGTTTATAGCCTATTGTGGTTAGGTACGCAAACCTTAGTGTGAATCGATCGGGGGAATCCACAATGAACCGGTGAAGTCTGCACGTGTAGTAGGCCACCGGACGCGCTAGGCTGTCCTGACTCCGATGACAGTATCTAAGGACATTTACCATCTATGTCCGGCCTACTACACCCCTCGCCATAACATTAGGTTGAGAGTGCTTCTTCACATACAAATACAGTCGTCGTAATATGTTGTAATACCTGGTACTGTTCCATCTGCTGAACGCTAAATTAATTGATTAATCATTTATCTTCTCCAAAACAAGAGCCATCCCAGTTCGCCTAATTTCAATTTTCCTTTCAATCGTTTTCATAATATAATGCAACAGAAAAAGCTTTCGCCTCCAAAATTGGGAGTAATCGTACTGATCAAAGTTATAAATCCTATCTACAATGCACTTGATCAATTCAGCATTAGCCGCATCTGCGGTACGACTGTTCCAAGGACCAACAATTCTGTTGAAATGCTATTGCTCTCTTGTCAAATCTAATAATTACTGATCGATTCAGCATTAACCGCGTCATCAGTAAGGCTGTTCCACCAAGGATCATTCGAATCTCATCTTTTATTCTATTTCTCTGCAGTATTCGATAAACTAGGACGTGGCTATGTGCCTGTCCCATCGCACTTAGCACGTCACAGATAACGCATGAAGTCACTAGAGGGAACCTATTTCACGGTAGTGATGCAAGGTTGTTTTGAATGCTAAATACGAGTCTGCAACATCTCCAGATAGTTCTTAACAGGGAATCCTTAGTACTAACTAGTACCCCTAATATCCTGTTAGGAACTATCTTGTAATGTTGCAGACTCGCATTTAGCATTCAAAACAAGCTTGCAGCACTACCGTGAAATAGGTTCTAGGACATGGCTATGTGTCTGTCCCATCTCACTTCAACACGTCACAGATAACGCATTAATTCACTAGACGGAACCTATTTCACGGAAGTGATGCAAGGTTGTTTTGAATGCTAAATGCGAGTCTGCAACACCTCGAGATAGTTCTTAACAGGATATTAGGGGTACTAGTTAGTACTAAGGATACTAACTAAGGATACCTATTAAGGATACTCATATAGCGTATACGAAGCGAAAATAGGCCATGAAAGGTCAAAAGGAATCAAAGTGAAACTAACCTGCTTCAGTGTACACGCCATGGGCAAAGGCAACGCATTTATCGCCCCAATAAACTTCCACATACTGGTGGATGGCGGAGAGTTCGTTTCCTGATACACATATATGTTATATAACTTAATATCCGCATTCTGCGGCAGGAGATCCATGTTCCACGTAACAGAGATGCCATTCCCCTTTCTAAGTAATGTCACTTTGGGTTTCGGGGGCGGAGCCAAGTGAAGCGCTACGCGGGGACTGGCTGGAGTGGGCGGCAATGGCGCTGGATGTTGATTTCGATTAGTTCGTGACTGAGCGGGAGGGCCTTGCGATGTCCTGGAATGCAAAAAAAGAAAAAAACAGATTTAGAATAAATTTATTTCAGATTTGCTGCGTTTTTTTTTGTAATTCTTTTCCACTGTGGACAGACAGCTCCATCTTTCATTTTCAATTCCTGAAAAAAGCGGGAAAAAGGAAAATGGCGCGGAGCTGTAGTTTGCAAAGAGGCAAAATATTGAGTTGAGCGTCTGCATGAACGCCCTTATTATATCGTCCATGCGATATATTCTCAGCTAGTGAATAAATAAACTCCGTTCGACTTTCTTCAGATTCTCCAAATACTTATTTCGGCTCCCCCCTTGGACAAGATTTACCAAAATGATGAAAATATATAACATAAAAGACCCTGAGCTTGCTATTTATAACTTGATTAGCAAGTACAACTCAAAAATCCAGTCCCACCCTTGGAGCAAAATTCTCAAAGTTTAAGTGTATATGTATGTAATCGTGTTCGGTTTTTAGTCAGTCAGAGAGTCTCAGTTAGTAATTGTCGATTTTTGGGTGTGTTTCCCATGAAGGTGTTACGTTTTGCTTTTGTTTTGTTTTTGTTTTTCTTTTCGTTTTTGTACTCCGTCCCTTTTCTGTTTGAAATGACGGGTGATAAATAAATAAACAAATAAAAAAAATATTTAGCGGCTTAAAGCGAGGATGACTGTTAGGTGGAGTCTTTTTCAAACATTTTCTCCGTTTTGTGTAAAGATGGGTAACAGAAAAAACTTATTCAATTATAGCTCTGCACTCGAAATTTCGTCACAAGAAAAACCAAACCCGGACCCTCGGCTCTACTCACAGCCTCCCTAGTATGAAATTAGCTTTAGTGAATCATAATACCGAATTAACATTTCGACAAATGTAATTTGTAGTTGCTTCACTCTGAATTACCACAATTCAAATTTCTGAACCTATCACTTCACTTGAACGTTATCAGGATTGAGGTCAGATTGATTGAGCGCCCCTCTAACGGCCAAAAGCATGGCATTGTGTCTCATATACAAATAGTCACTCACGACGTTGATTCGCTCAGACTTCTCCTAACAGCTACCGTCGTTGCACTTCGGTTGAACGAGGTAGATCGCTGGACGACAGACAAAGCTAGAAAAGAAAAAAACTGATAAAAAGCAAGAACAAAAGAGCAATACGAAACTCTCGTCAAGAAAACTACAAGAATTGTAAGTCTTATGAGAGGACATTCACACTCAAGAACCATTCCCTGTTTCCTATTTTATTTAACGCCCTTCTACAACAAGGACATTATCGCGAGCAAGTTCAGAGAAGAGTAACAAAAACAGTGCCAGCCATTTGATTTAATGTATTTGTATATTGACAATATTTATCATAAGATGTCGGTATAAATGTCGCAAAATTGTATATACTTCTAGATTGTTCTGTTATGACGTTATGTATTGACGTAAAAACGACCCATCGGCTTGTCCGTTATCTGTTTTTTAGATTATATTGAATTGAATTGAATTGCCATCTGCCTTTATATGAAAACCGACTTGAGAAATTACGATTACCCAGTTTATCTTACAGATTTCTCCGAGGTCATTTGATCGAAACTTTTAAGATTTGTCTTAGTTACTATGATAACATAAGGCCTGATAAAGTCCTCTCAATCAGAACGGTCTCAGAGGACAGAGCTTAAAAATTCGTGGTGAGAAATTTCGAAAAAATACTTGAAAATGGAGCTTCAAAAACCGGATAGTTGAATACTGCAATAATCTCCCTGAAAATGTCGTAACTGCCGAAAATATCGATCAGTTTAAAGCAGGTGTGGATCGTCACCTGGCTGAAATTCAATTTAGTGTACACAGTGTCCTAGAAATTAATGGAGGCGAAAGCCTTTTTGCTGCAGTTATATTATTATTAAAAGAATGCTTTTGTTTTGACATCCTTTCAAGCTCTATGAAACCATACCGAAACTACAGACTGTACAAGACCATAGACATGAACTGCAGACCAACAAACACAAAAATAATAGAATGAATGAATGAATTTATGACGCACTGCCCAAGGGCGTAAGTGCAGTAAAAAAGATAAAGAAATATAAAATAATCGCAAAAAACTCAACAAATATTTTCCATAAAGGTTCACTAATTTAGAATCACGTTGATGGGATCGTGGACAGGTAATTTTCCAATCGGAGAACACAAATTAGAGGGACAGAAACTAGAGACTCTACAAGACGATACTGAAACTACTAACTACTGTGACCAATATGCGTAGGAATCCCAAGGTTTCTGCTGCCAGCATCGCTGCTGGAGCACTTCTCTGCTTTTGCACAATATGCGTTTTTGGATTCACTTTCTTCTTGGTTGAAGCGGCAGCGCTGCAGCATCTTGCAGGGAAGCACGGACTTGGTCGGTGAGCAAGTCCGCGATTCTCGAGAAGCGCTGCAGTCTTCCTCAGAAGCACTGCAGTGCAAAAACGGACGTAGAAGGAATCAGTCCGGAAGTGGCCGAGAAGCGGACCTGCAGCGAGCAACAAAAACGAGGCTCCGGTATAAGACTTCGGAATGACCGCAAGGGCAGTGAAGTACATTTCAAACCGTTTCAGGACGTCTGACCACGTTAAATGTTAGCATTTTTAGTCATTTCTCCATGAAAGTTACTTCCCTTGTTCATTTTCATGAATATTAGTGTTTCCAACCATCCGTTTAGGAATTTTGGACGTGAGCGAATCAACTTTTTTCGGGGGGGGGGGGCGAAGTTAAAGAGGGCACTGAATGGCAAACAAACCCACGAATCTGTGCTGCGATGCGCCTGAATATCTTTAAAGGACCTGTCCCTATAATACTAACGCAACCTACTTCCATATCACTCTATATATTTCTAAACCAGGAGACCCCAAGTTCGTACGGTACTTTCTAACCCCTCTAACAAAACCACACTGATTTTCTCATTTGCCGTGTTTTGCTACCTTCGATGTGTATCACGCTGTCGAGGGTTGTCTGCGAGAACTTTTCCCATCAGAAAAACCGGTTACGTAAACTGTTTCCTTGTTTTCGCTACAATAAGTCAACGGGTCTCGGAAAATACTTAAAACAGCCAACAGAGTGGGTTATTTGTTGAAACCACAGCCTAGTTTTAAAGTATTCAAAATTTTTAAAACACTTTAAGTTGAAGAGTAAATAGTGCGAGGGGTCCCTTAACAGTTTCCTGTTCGTCTTCTAACGTAGTGTATAATGGAAGTACCAACGTTATAACATTTATATTGTCCTGAAGAAATCTGAAACGAATCTAAATTGCTTTAGAATGAACCAGGTACGACGAACAGACGCTACCAATTACCAGTTTCATCGCCTATAGGAGTGTCACATCAAAATTCATATCTCAAATTGCTCCGCAATGCAACTTAAGGTACAGTAGACGTATGCTTACGTGAATGTTTGTTGACCATTTTTTGCCATTTTTATGCACTAACTACCAGTTAGCCAAAATAGGTAATTAAGGGCATCTGAATACACCTTAATAAGTATTTTGGATCTTCATTCTACCATTTATCCCAAAACTGAACTGTTCACATTAAAGTAACTGTTATGAGTAAAATACACAAAGTAAAATGTAAAATATAAAGTAAAGTAAAAGTAAAATGTAAAATATAGTATAATGTAAACAGGACACTTACACGAGCTAGCTACATCATCCTCGTCTGTGAGATCAATGACATCACCTGACGAAGGCTTAACTTGCTTTTCATTGGCTGCCTGAGCTGCTGCAGCCATCTGTTGCGCTGCCATCATTTGAGTTACATTGGACGGTAGGGTGACCTTGGCAACTTTAGGGGTCTGCATCTGCTGGGAGTTTGCACGTACCACAGACTGTGAGGTGGGAGGGGGTTGGCGTTGAGTTTCTGGTTCCTTGAACAAAAATAAATGATTTGTTTGTATTGTCATTTTACACCAGAATGAATATGTTTGTATTTTTATTCACGTCTTTTAAATACCTTGTTACGTGGAACACTCTTGATGACTATCTCTCCCTGTCGATGCAAAATCTCCGGCCTCTCCGGGTACCTAGCGGAAGAAAGGCAGAAGTGGTGTTACATCTGCTCCCAAAGATCGCCGTGATTGGTTGACACAGGATTTGAGTCGTTGAGTTTGAGTTGTTACAGAGACGCTTACTCCTTCTTCCTGAGGATCACCGGCGTGTTTTGGACTATGTCATACAGAGTGTCCTATGTTTGTCGTTAGTAACTTTGTAATTTCTTATCCGCCTAGCTTCTTTTAAACCCGATCAAATTCATAAGGAAAACTGTATTCGAATCCTCAATCCAAGTTCTAGTGCAGACATTACGTTAACTTTCAAGAAATGACAAGTCCTTCTAGATGAGAAATTTATCTCAAATAGTACTATGAAGTAGTACGAAAAAGTAGCATGCAGTACTAACGATGCTACTACATGCTTCTACTTCAAGGCTACCGCGTTACTGCATGCTACTAATAGCAAGACCGGTTGCTACTGGATACTACTACATAAGATTGGACCAGTCTGAGGCACATTAAATGATAGTATTCTTTGCTATTACATACTATTACATGCAACGTTTTCGTACTACTACCATACTACTACACAGGCTACAAATTTTTCATCGGGTTGCCGGATGGGGAGTGATACAGATAAGTTATCTCTGGGATTTTTCAGTAAGAGTGTGGTGGAACGAATAAACGAGTCCTGAAACTGAACAAAGCGAAAAGAAGGAACAATCAAACACACCTCTGACAATACGCGCTATCACTCATTCACTCATTTAGAGCGTGTTCCATCCTCCTTACCGTAGTTACTACGCATGATGTCACGAATCCTGGCTTTTTCCGTCAAGGCTGGAACGACTTTTCTATTTTCCTACGCTTACTACGCTCCCGAGCGTGGTAAGCAAACAGTTACTATTTCGAGAAGGTTGGAACGGTCAGCGTAGTAACTTTTGGGGAGGTTGGAACGGAAATAGTAACTACTAGTTACTGTTGGTACGAGGGTGGAAAACGCTCTTAATGGTGTCCTGCGCACGCTAAACACTAAACTGATTATCTTCAGGCACTAAGCAGTCTTCACCAAGCACACGATTGTCCACTGAAAAGCCGCGTTTTTTAGATTAAACTTCCCGTGTCATAGTAGAATTTACGTTGTGGGGACGGCCGCAGATATTCTGAACGTCATAGTTAGAGCAGATAGTTGAAAAGAAAAAAAAATCCCTTCTTTTTTTTTTTTTTTTTTATTTAAAGCCTCTTAGTATCTTTTCAGTTCTTCCAGTCCAATATGAATTGGCCAGGTGACTACGCTTCCACTTACCCTCGGTGACGCCAACGGTCTTATCAACTATTTTTTTCTTCTTTTCTTAACTTGAAAACTATTTTCTCGACGGACAAGTATTTCGCCCGGAATCCGGCCAAAACCGGAAAGTTTGTTAAAATTAAAAGTTTTATTTGGAGTTGATTAGATGTTCGATTTACGGCAAAAGGACATGCTGAACACTTGTGTGAAAACAATTTTCTACCCGGACATGTAGTTCGCCGGAATCCGGCCAAAACCGTAAAACTGTTAGAAGTTAAAGTTTTATTTCTAGTTTATCAGATAGGCGATTTAGGGGTAAGAAGAGATGCTGAATCCCTGTGTGACAATCATATTTTACCCGGACATATAGTTCGACCGGAATCCGGCTGGAGTCGGAATATTTGTTATAAATTAAATTTTTATTTGAAGTTGATTAGATGTTCATTATTGGGGAAAGAAGATACCCTGAGTTCGTTTTTTAGCTTTCTTTTTTCGCCGGACAAGTAGTTCTAGAGTTCAGCCGAAACCGGGAAATTGGCAGAAGTGGCAGGAAGTTTTCGTCAAAACAGATATGACTTGTAGGGGTAAACACACATGCTGAATCCATATCTGAACTTGGTTTTCTCAGACACATAGCCGGCCTATCTATTTAGCGTCACCTACACTTTCCTCTATCTCTACGTTTATTTTTTAATTTCTTAATTATTTTTTTTCCTTCAATTCTTTCTAATCTTTACACACAAAAATACCTTAGGAGAATCAAATTATTCAGTCTATTCAACTAAATGACACAAAAATAAGTTGTTTTTTTCAGTTAAACTTCAGTGAGACATGGCCATCTATTTTGTCTATTCCCTGAATATCTTCATGTAGGCCTATTCGTCAAACGACGATGACACACAACACGCATTCTAAATAGACACGAGATAAGATCCACTGAAGCTATCTTGTTCGGGGAAACCCAGGGGGACCCACTACCTACATAACTGGATAACCGCATCACATAATAATCATGCAAACTATGTCAAGTTTAATCGCTAGTTTAATCGCTAATTTCAGGTGGGAGGTAATGGTATTTTTGAAAACTTTTTTTCTGATCCTTTTCATAGGCAAAAGATCATTTCTAGTAAGAGTTGTGCTTTAAGGTATCCTAAGAAATGACATAAAACCGACAGTTACAATCTTCTACACTTTTTAATTTTCATGCTATCGTGTCAGGGATTTATGGTTATGCAACAACTTTATCTCTTTATTTACTTCATTGCCAACAAAAATAAGTTAAACGCTTGCCGCTGAATATTACAACCCTTCTAGGAAAACCTTTAGAGGCTGGGGCAGAGCCAAGCAACATTTCGGTTAAGCCAGCCTCACCACTCCCAACCCCCCCCCCCCTCTCCCACCACCAAAACGTCACAAGTCGACCCAGTGCTTCATGGACTACATACGGCCACTGCTCCAATACTGCTGCACCGTACAGCATCCAGGGTGAACCAGGAGCAAACCGATCGGCTGGAAGCCATTCAAATAAGACCGAAGGTTTCGATGGGATCCCAAATATTCAATATTTGATCCAGACAACTGGGTCTTGTCTTCGCCAGATCCAGTCTTCGCTAGAATCCTTGAACATTTTTACTGTTAAAATTCAAAAACGGATGAAGGCCAAATTGCTAATCATCTGAGAAAACCAAGTTCAGATATGGATTCAGCATGTGTGTTTACCCCTAGAAGTCATATCTGTTTTGACAAAAACTTCCTGCCACTTCTGCCAATTTCCCGGTTTCGGCCGAACTCCGGAACTACCTGTCCGGCGAAAAAAGAAAGCTAAAAAAACGAACTCAAGGTATCTTCTTTCCCCAATAATGAACATCTAATCAACTTCAAATAAAAATTTAACGTATAACAAATTTTCCGACTCCAGCCGGATTCCAGTCGAACTATATGTCCGGGTAAAAAATGATTGTCACACATGTATTCAGCATCCCCTCTTACCCCTAAATCGGATATCTAATCAACTACATATAAAACTTTAACTTTTAACAAGCTTTCCGGTTTACTTGTCCGATGACAAAGTGGTTTTCACCATCATTTTTAGCATTACTATCTACCCCTAAATCGAACATCTAATCAACTCCAAATAAAACTTTTAATTTTACCAAACTTTCGGTTGGGGCTTTATTCTGGACGAACTACTTGTCCGTCAAGAAAATGGTTTTCACCATCGTGTTCAGCATGTCTTCTTACCTATAAATCGAACATCTAACCAACTTAAAATAAAACTTTTACTTTAACAAACTTTCCGGTTTACTTGTGCGATGACAAAATGGTCTTCGCCATCGTGTTCAGCATGTCTTCTTACCCCATAATTGACTATCACATTAGCTGTTTCAAAATATTTTGTTTGCCCCTTAATTTGAACCCCCACCCCTAAATGTAAGGCTACAAAGCCCGTCTACGAACCTGACTTGTCCGATGACCCAACGAATCCTCACATCAAGTTTCATCAAAATATCTCATTCCTTCCGAGAGTTATCGTGCTTACAGACGGACGGACGGACGGGCGGACAGACGGATAACTTATACGATGTCATAGGTATTCCTCCACTTACGTTTTGGGATCCCAGAAAGGGCTTTAAAAATTATTTTGGCGGATAAATACAAATCCTATCAACAAGGACTGAAAGAATTGGGATTAAAAACCCTAGCGTCGCGTCGGCACGATCTCAAAATGAAACTCAGACTAAAGTTCCTTGCCTCAGAAATGCACCGTGCGATCCTGCCACTCGAAGATGAAAAAAGAATGGATACTCGACCAACAAGGAGTATCTCAAGGGCAGCTAAGAAAGCTCAGCTAATGAACCCGCCCGCTCATAGCACTGAACGCTATTTGAATTCACTTGTGCCTTTTTTATCCGCAATTTTAATGTGAATTAACCCGATTGTAATTTGACAACCCCTTGCATTTTGTTTTATCAGAATTCTGGGAATAAATGAATCGTAATTGTAATTGTAATTGAACGTCTGGCAAGTACTAGCGTAACCAAAATCTCTCCTGTACCGAAAAAGCATCTGGGATATGCGTAAAGTTGATATTAGTGCTTCGTTCTCCATTGTTGCGTCTGTCATTTCCGAGGTCACTTCCGGTTGGGTTGAAAATGTATGAGCCCATCGAGAAGAGTTAAAAGTGTGATTTTTTTTTTTCCTTTATTTGTTCTTATTTAATTATTAGTGCTTAATTATGATCTTTGTCACCGGAACAAAAGTACTGAACTGAAGAATGTTCCGTCCAGAGTTTGTGAAAGTTTTTAAAGTTTAACCGAAAAGGGCTAGGATACGACAGTCTAGTTACCCATCACTTGTTCGCTTAAATAATCTTGAAAACCCGATGAAAAAGCGTTATTTTGTTTTTCTGATATTTCCAAATAATCGATTATCCCATTGTGCTTGACGCTCTTCCCGTTTTTGTGATATCTCTATGGTGCCTGGAACAGTTGGCAACAATACCAGCAGCAAACGAGTAAATAAATTGTGGATCAAATAAACAAAGAAGTGTCTGCAGTCTGGAGTCTGCAGTGCCAAAAACTAGTGCTAGCTAGTGAGGTGTCTTGTGTAGTGATAGTTTAGTGATTTTCGCGGGCGAATTGTGGACGGATTCACCATGGGAGAGCGTCCACATTCCCAACGTCCCTACTGAAGACTACAGTGGACAGAATGAAAATCCCCAATAGGTGTTGTAATAATTCAATGTATTTGAATCTAAGATGTAAAAATAAGTTGCCTGTTCAGTTAAACTTTAACGAAACATGACCATCTATTGTGTGTATTCTCTGAATATCTTCGTGTAGGCCTATTAGTCATATCAGAAATTCGGTTCTTTTCCACGATAACTGATTTTTATCTTGCACTCATCATGATTAATGGTTAAATTTCGTACTCGAGGTCGACATCGGAAAACTGAGACGGGATTGAAAACAACTTAACTGAGCCGACTGTAAGGTAGACAAATAAGACATCTACCGAGCGGAGCAAGTCTGAGGAAAGTTAACTGTATAATTTTGTCGAGCAGAACAAGTTACTGGGGGTTTACTCCAGCGCTACCTATCATCATCAGCAGTGCTATCCAAGCGAACCTAGATGACGCTACTAGTGCAGAATATAATAGACAATGCAATCTTTTGCTGAATTTTCTATTTAAAGTTTATAAAGTTTTTTTTTCATACGTCCTACAGAGTATAACCCCCATTGTAACTAAAACTCTTCGTTTCTTCAAATCTATTTTGTACTGATAAATTACTAAATAAGGCTGAATTTGGCAGGTTTCTTGGAAGCGCAAATTTCCTGGTGAGTTTTAAACAAATCACAATCGCTTTTCAAAGACAATCAAGGATTAAGCACTGACAAAGCCAGATATACAAAGCATTTGGAATAGGGTATAAGAAAATCAAGGGTTTGTGGCAAAGTGGTTTGTTTTGGTTAAGCGGGGGAAACTAGCACTTTTCGTAGCCAATACACGAAACTTGTCAGCCTCTATCTTGTAGAAGTCAACTTTCTTGTTATTGTACCCTTCTGACGGGCCAGATTCTACTTTTCAGCAGTTGGGCAAAACCTCTAATTCCAACTCGCCGGAGGTGGATACGATTTCGTATTAACCCCGACAGAAGTCGTTAGTTCTGTAACCCCACGTTCCCCTTAAAGCACAACCCTTACTAGAAATGATCTTTTGCCTATGAAAGGGATCAGAACAAAAGTTTTCCAAAAATACCATTCCTTTCCACCTGAAATTAGCGATTTTCTTGTTAGCGCTTGTCGAGACTATCCCTTTGTCGAATAGCCGCCTATTCGAGAAACAACTGAAAATCCCTAGGGGACGTGAGATTCGATGGGCTCTGTGGCAGCTTGGGGATAATGAGCAGACTGCAATTAGGGGTCAATTAGGGTTCCAGTAACATAATTATACACGCTGTTTTGCTGTAATTGATCTCTTGAATTTAAAACGACAACATCCAGAATTAGTTGTATCTTGTTCTTTTCTTTTCTCTACTTTTACAACCCAAAAGGCCATAAATGAGCCAAGTGTAACCAAGCTCTTTCATACTATTATCATCATTTCACAAAGTACACTTACCGACCGAGAGGTGGCTGTAGAACTAGCTTTCCCCATTAACCCACTGGGAATGGAGACCATGGGAGCGCTGGATGCCGTGCTTCCAACCTGATTTCGCTGAGGTTGGGAAGGTCTAGGAGCAGTGCTAGTTTCTTCAACCGTTCTGGGGGCGACTCTACTGGCTGGACCGAAAGTGGGTGGATTGGTGGGTTTTCTGATCTGGAAAATACATAGAACAATAGTTAGACAATAAACTGACTCCATTAAGTTCATTAGGTTTTAATCTAATATATTCTATATTTTCATAATAGCACAACATATCTAGCAGAGGATCTTCATGACGTAATACAAGTCAGAGCAGTGACGTACAATATATATAGTATATCATAATAATGAATAGGCCTACAAAGTAGAACCCATGTCACACAACAAGAATTAACGTACAATATATAGGCTACAGTATATTATGATAATGAATAGGCCTAAAGAGTAGAATCCATGTAACACAACAAGAATTAAAATGGGAAATAATATAAGGAAGCATCAAGATTTACAGTGAGAAATAACATAAGGTACGAATGATGATAAATCAGCCAGACGAATTTACTAGCGGCGGGGAAAATTTGAAGCCGATTTTTTTATTGTTTTTTCTCAGTTTATAGTCTAATGATGGGATGACTGGGGTCGGCGATTGGTAGTCTGGTAGAATGGATCTGTGATAAAGTGAATATTGCAGGCTAATTTGTCCATTATGACTGTTAAGACACATTTACTACTGTAAATATATGTGTTTATCCTATTTATTTAAAGAATGACGAAAAACCGATTATAGGCTACGTCCAGATACAGTTTTTATAATAAATGATTATAACTGACACATAATTAAGAGCGACGTATTTGGAATGGTATAAAACGCTTTGTAATTTCCTTTTGGCGAACTTCAGCGAAGCTCGCAATGCCATTATGAAATTCACTGATTGAATACAATTATGTGTCTATATACAGAGGATTTATTAGAACTTGTTAGGCAGTACAACAAACCCGCTTGAAAAAAAGAACATATTAAAACACTATAATGAAGAAAAGGGAGAAAAGGGAGAAAAAGAAGAAAAGATTTATTTTTCGAAAGTTCCACTTCATAGCCGAAATTTACGGCAATCCATGTGTGGCGCAGTGGCGCAATCAGTATCTACACTTCCCCCCAAAAATCTTGCAGTATTTGCTACTGGGATTAATCTTGTCTCTACTGACATAAGATTATCTCTTATTCGGATAATCTTATCCTAGTACACATAAGATTAATCCCAGTAGCAAACACTGCAGTTAACTTTAATCCTTATTCGGAGAAACTTTTTACAGTGTAACCGATGTATAGCCCTTATTGTATTCATAGTTGAAATTGGTCAGTTTTGACGACGGGCGGTGGTGATCGACTGTCAGATCTACAATTAGGAGACAATTTTAGATGTAGTGAACTGAAGACAAAAATGCTCCTCAGGCGGGATTTGAACCCAGGACCCTCTGCTTATAAAGGCAGGCGCTCTACCAACTGAGCTACTGAGGGGAGCATTTTTGTCTTTCAGTTCACTACTTATAAAGAACGTGTCCGAAAGCTCCGAAACGAACGAGAATACTGAATTTGAAAATGCCGCTTTCGGACTTAAATTTTCGCTCAGCATAAAATTGATCGACAAAATTCAGCAAGAAGCTAAATTTTCATGAAGAAACTGAGGAGTACGGCGATTCTCTCAGTGTTTTCGGCGGCAAACGTAACAAATTCAAAAAGACTACTGACAATTCGGCAAAAGTACCAAATTTAAGACAACTGGCGATCATGGTCAACGAAGAAAGGAACGATAAGAAGGTTGGATATCAGTAGCTGCTCCATTTTGTCAGCTTTAAACAGCTAATTCTTTTTTCTTCTTCTTCTTCCTGACTTAAATTTTGCTATTCTAAAAGTGTCAGAGAAGAAAGAAAGGTAACAGCTTTCGGACAAAAAAAAAAAAGAAAATGCAGCATTAATGCAGCATTTACAGCACCAAAAAGCTTTCGGACACGTTCAAAATGTTTCCATCTCAAGGGCGTCTTCCCCATTGAAATTATATATTTGGTTGTATTTAGTTTTCACCATGAGACCCCGCCTTGTGGGTCCTGGTATGTCTACGTGGCGCCGACAATGGAGTTCTAGACTTCTAAATTATATTCGAAAAAACTGTTTCTGGTTTATTAGTCACGGTACAGTCCCAAGTCCCTTGTGTAAAGTGCCATCTATGTATTCTTATAGAAGACAATGTTAAATTTAATATTAATATTTAGCAGAGAGACATATTTTTTTGGCTGTTCACAATGAAGACAAATAAGAATTTTCTGTTCACAATGAAGACAAATAAGAATTTTCTGCCATAGGTTGCAATCAGAAAAAAAAAAAAAATCAAGCATCTATCCTTCCTAACCGCCAAGGGCCCGCAAAAAGAATAGTATAGAATAGTAATTGTTCACTCACACTTTCACGGTTACAAAACCAAAATTGGTGAGTACTGTCATAACATAAACATTTAAAAGCACGTACAAATGGTCAAAGGCTATTTAAAATTTCAACAATCTTTGGTATGAAACTATTTTGGTAACGGCTGTGTTTGGCCGCTACTGGTTGGAATATTGGGACCTTCGTAGAGACTGCTCGCTCTTGCCTTTTCCTTACATTGTTGTATGGGGGAGGGAGAAACTCACTGGAGATCGGGTGCGACATAAGTTTTTAGCGATCGCGAGGCATAGGTTCAGTCTCCGTTTCTCCAATGTATTAATTGTATATGTGCTTAAAAGAAGGGAGTAAAAGGGAAGTTGTAAGATTTAGTTATTAGTTTTAGTTTTTTTTAGTTAGATTTAGTTTATTTAGACAAATACTTATCTTATGATGTACACTTCAAGGCATATCGCTGAAAAGCTCCTCAGATGGAAGAAATACTTCATCCTTTATTTTTTCACTAAAGGACTCGCCGAACTATTTACTCTTCAACTTACAGTAGTTGCGTTTTTTGTCTCTGGTTCCTGTTCCGTGTTCCAAGTTCACAGTTACTTCCCGATGAAAAATTTGT
Source organism: Branchinecta lynchi (assembly GCA_023053575.1). Taxonomy (NCBI): domain Eukaryota; kingdom Metazoa; phylum Arthropoda; class Branchiopoda; order Anostraca; family Branchinectidae; genus Branchinecta; species Branchinecta lynchi. The sequence continues at coordinate 2,728,201 of JAKZAP010000021.1, read as the reverse complement.
AGCCTGCGTAGTAGTATGGTAGTAGTACGAAAACGTTGCATGGAATACTATGTAATAGCTAAGAATACTATCATTTAATGTGCCTCAGACCGGTCCAGTCTTATATAGTAGTATACAGTAGCATCTTGTCTTGCCATAGTAGCATCCTGTCTTACCATAGTAGCACCCGGCACTTTTTGTTCACAATGCTGCATGCTACTTTTTCGTACTACTTCATAGTACTATTTTGAGATAAATTTTTCATCGGGTTACGCTGTTCGTGTTTCGTGTTCTGTCGCTGTTCTGACGAAAACACAAATTCAGGATCCTGAGCATGTTAAACGGAAAATCTGTTAAATTGCAAATTGTATTCCAAAACGACCATCTTTTAGGATCCAGCTTTATCCTCCAGACTTCTGCAATTCTTCCTTTTCTATCTGTGAATCCCTCGGCAGTTTTCTATCTGAACAGTGATAAAACATGCTAGGAGAGCAAGTTCCGTGTTTTGCAAAACAGACAGCAGAACAGAGAACACGGAACACAGAACAGCGTACAAAAATGGGAAAATGAGAAACAGCGTGTTCCATGTTTTGACAGACACGGGAAAAATATAAAACAGGGAGAAAACAGCGAACAGAACAGAGACAAAAAACGCAACTAGTATTTTAAAATATTTGAATACTTTAATACTATGCTGTGCTTTCAACAAATAAACCACGGTTTTGGCTGTTTTAAGCCTTATCCGAGACCCGTTGATTCGTAGCGAAAACACGGATACAATTTACATAACCAGTTTTTCTGGTGGAAAAACTTCTCGTGGACAATCGCCGATAGCGTGGTACACATTGAAGGTAGCAAGACAGGGCAAGTGAGAAAAATCAGCGTGGTTTTGATAGAGGGGTTAGAATATACCGTACGAAATTCGGGTCTCCGGGTTTAGAAATATAAGGAGTGATTATTGAAGTAGGTTACATTAGTATTATAGGTAAGACAGGTCCTTAAAGGCACAGAAAACTTGACTAGGCAACTTTCGGTCATCAAACCGACCTGGGGAGCTTAGATAAAGATACAGGGACTTATTGTCGACAGGAACCCCCGGAACCCCCTTCCATCTCGAACCCCCTCATTAGTGTTCCCAGAGCTAGCTGGCAGGCCCGTGCCCCTTAGCACTGTAATTATGCACTTATGCACTGTAAAAGTTCACCTTTGGCCGTGTTTCGGCCATAGTATCGGGGTAGTGGTCAAGAGGTCGTGCGTTCGATCCCTATTCCCGGCACACAAACCTTTTGCTTTTTTCTACTAACTCAAAAGTCGAATTCTCGGAAACTGCCCGGAAACTGCAATGGTCGTAATGAGAATTTTTCTTACTCTCAACATCGACTCAGGGTACATCTTAATATGTCAGCTAGCTCCCAGAGTGAAGTTTGAATCAAGTTTTCTGTTCCTTTAAAGGCTAAATCAGTTTCCTACCTGTCAAATCAGAGCGCACAGAGCACCATCTACTTCCTGCAAGATGACTGTCATCTAGCGGCCATGGAGGAAACTTTTTAGGGGGAAGAGAATCACCGAGAAATTATGCTACCACAATGCCCTTGTAGACGACAATGAACACAGCATCATTTTCCTTTGAGAAAGCCTAATTAAAGTTTAACTGAAAAAAAAACAGCTTATTTAGTATTTTATTTTCAAAAACATTTAATTATTTTGACTCTCTTGACGGATTTCTGTTTTTTTTCGCTCCGGATGTGCGCTGATTGCGCGACAACCCAAATTCACCCAGACGGTGAGAATTCGAATTTGAACAAAAACCTGCATTTGTATGTGTTCAGGACGCTAAGCCCGTAAAAGCCACAGAACGTAGAAAAGTCATAATAAGATATGTCTTGCAAGGAATCTGCCATATTCGTCTATTTTTGGGCAATGGCTTACCTACGTAGTTGCCGAATATTTCAAGCATAGACGGACAAGCACATAGAGATACCACGAATCCGAAAGAATAAGTTCATTCGACGAAATGATTATGTATAAATAGCGGAAAATGAAGGATTTGTATCGGGTTTTCAGGCCTATTTAAAGTATCCCTCTTGTTTATTATTCCTTTTATAATATACCTAGCTCCCTTATAAAATTATAAGCTTTTGAACTCTCCATCTTTCTCCATCGTTTCGTGTTGTGCCTACGAATTTTTAGTGCCTTTTCGGCCGTGACGAGTTTCGCCCGTTGTCAACTCTTTCACATACAAGGACACAAGAATCTTCTGTTTTTGACTAATCTTATTTGCTTAGTTTTCGTACTTTTTATCCACGGCGCGTTCAGTTCTTAAATGTTTTGCGCCCAGCCGCCGCGCCGGAGAGGAAGGCTGTGCAGATTCGTCAAGCGCTAACAAGAAAATCGCTGAATTCAGATGGAAAGTAATGGTATTTTTGATAAAGTTATTTTCTGATCCATTTCATAGTGAAAAGATCATTTCTAGTCGGAGTTGTGCATTAAAGGACCTGTCTTACTTATAATACTAACGCAAACTACTTCCATAATCACTCCATATATTTCAAAACCCGAAGACCCCTATTTCGTACGGTAGATCCTAACCCCTCTAACAAAACCACGATGATTTTCTAACTTGCCGTGTTTTGCTACCTTCGATGTGTATCGCGCTGACGACGGTTGTCTCCGAGAAGTTTTCCATCAGAAAAACCGGTTCTGTAAATTGTGTCACTGCTTTCGCTATAATTGTCAACGGGTTTCGAAAACGGCTTAAAACAGCCGAAACCGTGGGTTATTTGTTGAAAGCACTATCTAGTTTTAAAGTATTCAAATATTTTAAAATACTGCAAGTTAAATAGCAAATAGTGCCAGGGGTCCTTTAAGTTAATAAATGAAGTGCAACTAGACTCTCGGATCCCAGCCATCTTCGGTTAAACTTTAAATGGCTTACAGTAGACTAGACACTGTACTTACCGAGTTGATAGGTGTCGGAGTGGATGGACTAGGGGGAGCGCGGACCGGACTCCTGGCGGGACTAACGGAGGGTCGCAAAGGCGAGCGACTGACGGGTTGTCTGGCTGCCCCAGGGCTTCGCGGGGAAGGAGGATGAGGGATCGTCCAGCCTTCGTGAGGGGTCGCAGGCTTAACAGGTGGCAGTTCAAGTGATTTTTTCGGTCGCGGACCTCTTTTGCGGCCGAGCGGTTGGGCGGGAGCAGGTAGAGGAATGTGAGGTTTGGTGGGGGAAGGCGGCTAAAAAAAATGTAACTATAGCAGCGCTTCTTGCAAACGCCGTTGTAAGTAAGTAAGCAATTTATTTATGACCCGCCATTTTGAAAAAGCGGAGTACATGAAGAAAATAAACAAAACACATAAACACACAGAAAAAGACACTTAATTTTCAATCATCGGTCAGGAAGCAGTGGATGACGTCGTGCGCTGGTTGGGCCCTGTTGTCCATGATTTTTTAAAACGATGAGGAAACATCCAAAAGGGTAACACTTGCATCTTGAATTTTCAACTTCTCCGTCAATGTATGGTTATCACATAATTTCGACAAGTGGAGCAGGTGCTTTGCATATTTAAAATTACATGATCTCATCTTTTTAATCTCCTTCTTTCGCAGAGCATGACTGACACCAAAACGAAATAGTAAAGAAGGACCGCAGAAGGTGCTGTACAAATTTCCCAAAGCTTTACGATTATAGCGCCATCGGTTGGGGACGATGCGCCCACAGAGGCTACAGATTGATTTATAGAGCGTGTTCCGTCCTGCTTACCGTAGTTACTACGCATGACGTCACGAATTCTGGCTTTCTGCCCTCAAGGCTGGATCGATTTTTCTATTTTCCAGCAGAATATCATGCCACGGGGTGAATCCGACCAATCACGTTGGAGATATGCGTAGTTACTACGCTTACCACGCTCCCGAGCAAAATTTTGACAACGAGCATTTGAATGAAGAGTTGTATCTTAATCAAGAGTTGTATCTGATAACATGATAACTGGCCCCGCATTTTGTCATTTTTGCAGATACCACGGTTTCTTGTACCACGGTTGCTTTTTGGAAACGAAGAATTGTCGACGAGCCAAAATCCCCGTAAGACCTATTTCAGTAATGTTTTGATCAGTGAACCGAGTACGATCTTAGTTTAAAATGTCCGAGAGTCAGAGCGTGTTCCACCCTACTAACAATAGTTACTATTAGTTGCTATTTCCGTTCCATCCTCACGAAAAGTTACTACGCTGACCGATCCAACCTTGTCGGAATATTACTATTTGCTTACCATGATCGGGAGCGTAGTAACTACGCATCTCTGTAACGTGATTGGTCGGATTCGCCCCTGGCGTGAGATCCTGCTGGAAAATAGAAAAATCGTTCCAGCCTTGACGGCAAAAAGCCAGAATTCGTGATGTCATGCGTAGTAACTACGGTAAGTAGGATGGAACACGCTCTCAGAGGTCCTATGGTTCAACCCACTGAAAAAGCCTGTATAACTGCAACTTTTTGCCCTCTGACCCTTGCGCAAAGTTATCTCTAATTACCCAGGACCTTCACGTTTCTGCTCTGGCTATTTCTCCGCATTCCATCTAGGAAGAAGACTTTTAAGACCCGATTAGTCCCTTATAATGTTTATTTTTTTGTCTTGTGCATATACTACAGTAGAAGTATGCTAATGTGAACGTCTGCTAACAGTGAACGATCGCCGAAGAAAAAACAAAAACCCAAACCAGGCATTTTCCCCTAACAACACTAGTAATAATCACTCACGCTTTTGTCGCTTTTTGAATATTTTGCTAATCCATCTATGAAAGTGACTCAGCTGACACCTGGTCTGCTTTTTATAATTTGAAAAGTTTGCAGCGAGGAACGCACCTTCAATGGAGAAGATGGCGGTCCGAACCGTCAGATGCCTTCAAAAGAGGAAGGACCTTTTTAATAAATTCAAAATCAAAGAAAGTTAATTGAATTTCTGCTTCAAGTTTGTGCCAGGATAACCCTGAAATAGTTGGCTGATTGCTGATGTCAAGTTTGTTATTTTTCTTCTCCATTTTACTTTTTTATATGCAAGTAAGAAAGCCAAGGTAGTGGAACAGTTAAAAAAGTGTTCAAATAAGCATACCTCTAATGTACATTATTTAAAGGTGAGTTTATTTTTTCCTTTCTTTGTCTGGACTACGCTATTTCTCTCTTCTTAAGTACGTAAATAAAATTTCATCATCATCAAAAGGGACTTTATGTGCCCCGATGTATCCATCCCAGTAGTAACGTCAGCAGAAATTCTAGGGGTCACCGTGTCGAGTGATTGCTCATTTACTGACCACATACACACGTGATAAAATCGGGATCCTTCCATCTGTATCCTCCCACATTAAGCGCCCATAAACAATCGAACGCGTTCGCAGCTCAAGCTAAAGCCAGTTAAAATCAAAATAGTCCGGGCGCCAGACCCCTAAAATGTGACGACTAGGTGATCAGAAAGACACAGTCAGTTTGACAATAATTTCCGACTGAGATGACGCCTTGACCTTATAAAAAAAAAAAAAAAACTTTTAGGCCTTTAAATGTGTCCAGACTGTTTATTTTTTTTCTAAGGTTGTACTAGCCCGAATTAGTTGCAGAACATCTCATTTTATTCCTAACAATACTGTCTCATAGAATATATTTTATTTTTTCCGATATCTCGTATAGTCCCGGAGCAATAGGCTAGTATTTACTAATTTTCTCTGAAAATTTCGAAATTCAAAGTTTTATTTCCAAGTTCGGCACGTATCTCGTAACTAAATATGTTTTTAGGATTTTTTTTTATATTTTACCAGAATCTGTCTTGGGTACCTCACATTGCCGTAAAGTTCCAAGCTCCAACTTTTCTGTGAAGAAAAGTGTGTTTTTCTTCTGTTTTTCTTATTTCTTCTGTGTTTTCTGTAAAACAAACCCGAACGTCGGGGAAGGAAACAAACCTGTAAAACAAACCTGATAACAGGTTTGTTTCCTTCCCCGACGTTGACCCAGAAGATTGACAGCTTGACGAGGACCCTTGCGAAGAAGGGCCGAAATATCGATGATGAAGAATCGTAGCTGACATATCCGTTGTAAAACTGTTTGAAATTATGTTAATATTGTTTGAAAAATGAAGTTGATATTTGAATTCTATGCCAAATTCTAGTGTAGAATATTGTGTCACATCATCATTTTAAAAAACCTATTTTTTCACATTTTGGGCCGAACCTGGAACTAAAGCTTTGAATTCGAGACTTTCAGAGACAATTAATCAATAGTAGCCTATAGCTCCGGGACTATACGAGATATAGGAAAAAAATAAAAATTATTCTATGAGACAGCATTGTCAGGAATAAAATGAGATGTTCTGCAACTAATCTGGGCTAGTTAAACCTTAGAAAAAAAAAAACAGTCTGGACGCCTTTTTAAGGCCTAAAACGGGTGTTTTTTCGCTTTCCATAGACCCAAGATCTAGGCCGTATCCAGGGGGGTAGGGGGTTGACCCCCCCTCCCTCCCGAAACATACAAAAATAATCATTTGTATAGGCTTTTCCTTCTGATCTACGTTTTTATACTTTTTTGTCCGACCAGCAGGCCACCCCCCCCCCCCCCCCGAAATAAATTCCTGGATACGGGCCTGCACAAGGTCTATACTTCTTTATGGAATTGACTAGCCCTCAGGAGCCCTGGGGGCCAAGAGGCACTGTATTAAAAACGGATCCCGTCACATTTTCACTGTAGGACAACTACGCCTGAAAGCACACATGAATAATACTCACAGATTCTAGCCTCACTTGCAGCCCAACAGCCCTGGTTATTCTTGTGGGGGCGGCGGGGTTGGGGTTATTCTTTCTCTCATTGACATAGCGTTTGAAAACAACGGCCAAGTCGCTCATCTGTAAACAAACAAAAACTTTACAAAAAGGGCCCGTCCGGGATTTGAACCCGGGACCTCCTGCACCCAAAGCAGGAATCATACCCCTAGACCAACGGGCCGCTTGTGTGTCTTTACTTTGTGTCAAATGTTCGAGATTGCAGAGCCCCAGGCGGGAACACGTACAATTAGCGCTTACCAAAGATGAAGCAACGCTAGAATTACTGACCAACAGTAATAACACGATTACCGAACAGACGATTCGTACCGCTCTCAAAAAAAAAAAATCTTTTTAATTATGACCCACTTTTTAGTGACGACGGTGACTACACAAAACAAATTAGAATATATATCGGATAAAAATCCTAAAAAGAACCTGCAGATTTGTCTGCTTATGTTTATTTTTTTGTTAGTTTTAAGGTAAAATGGATGAAGTGAGTGGAAAATTATGATATAATTAATATGGCCAAACATAGTTTTGTAGATATGGTAGTAGGCTACAAAAGGATATTTTTTTTTTTAAATATGAGAAACTTCTGATGGAAAAAAAATAATGATGGTAAGTCACTCTTAAAAAAATAAGTAGACATGGCAATAAAGAATGGTGCCATTTTTTTTAAGTTAAAGAACGACATCCCTGAATTTAACTTTTTAAGTATTATGGTAGTTCGTGTTTGTATAGTTATAACAGCTGGTAGATCTTTCAACTTTAAATACTCACTCTGTGCAGTTCATGCAATTCTATAGTCTTCATCAGACTATTTTTGATGAAGTTTCTTTAATTCTAACTCTAGGCTACACCAACCAGGACAAAATAACTAAACATGTTACTTTCTTGAAAGATCACACTGCATAATTCTGAGCCTTTTTTACGCCCGTTTTCCAGTAAAAAATCTAATAAACACCCATGACATCATTTGAAAGAACCCAGTTCAGCTTAGTGGAGGGCTTACGGTCGTCCTAAAAGTTCGTTCTGCTGTGGCGAACTACTTAAAAATTTCCGTCTAGGAAGTCAGTTAAATTCGCTAACTTAAATTCGTTCAATTTATTCCGGACTCGCTTCTTTTCGGTTTAAAGTCCAGAACCACAAACAAATTTTCAAGAAAAACCTGGATGTTTTGAGGTTATTCGCTTCCAGATTTTCATGTTAGGTTGAGGGCCTGATCAAAATAAAACATTATAAATACATTCGGATCCTGAAAATTACATTCGAATTCTGAAGAATACTCTCGGATTTGAAAAGTATCCTACGTTGGAATTTGACGCTGAGCCGCGCTGAGCGTAAATGCAAACTTTTTGTGTATTTGCAATAGCAGTAGCTAATGTTTTGCACGAGTGGAATACCGTCTGTCCACAGTAGGTTGACAGCGTAAACAGGAAGAGTTATTCCATCCTGCTACAAATAAAATATAAAATAATATGGGATTTAAAGTACAAGGAAAGATTAACATGAAATGGTGAAACATAGTTAAAGGACCCGTCGTACCTATAATGCCAATGCGACCTAATTCCGTAACTAAATTCATTAATTTTTAAAACCGGAGACCCAAATTTCATACGTTACTTTATAAACCCACTATACACTAATGTTTGCACTTGCCACGATTCACTATTTCCATGCGCATTATACTCCTACCAGTGTTCGCGTATTCCCAAAACCGGTTCCCTCAGTCTAGTTTTACAGTATCCAATTCTAAATGTTGGAACATATATAGTAAGTAGTGCGAGGTCTGCTTTAATAGAAATTTGTGTTTTAGAATATAGGTTTGATATCTATATGTTTTAAATTTGAAAGTGACATTAGGTCCAGAAATTTTAATGTTTAATAATATTTTTCAAGATACTCGCTGGACGTGAACACGCAGTCACCCGCATTGGTTCACTCAATGTGAGGGGAAAGGAAAAAGAAACTACGCGGGAAATATTTGCAAAAAAAATGGGCTTCCGCGACCACTGAAAGTAATTACTTCCTAGTAGTTAACTTTTCCTACCTGCTTGTACATAGCCTGATATTTCCTTTCGCAGTTCTGAAGCTCTAGCGACTTCTGCTTCACCTGGTTGACCAAGGTCTTAACTTCGCTTCGATCAGCTATTGACTGGGCTATCTTGCGCAGCACCATCACCTCCAACTCCTGCAATAGAATAGTTTCCAAAAAGTCGAGTGTAGTCACAAAGAAAAATACAACAGTCGCGCCTCTTTCAACAGTTTCATCTCCTAGGTTCCTTTTCCCGTTTTTGCACCAACCGCTTACTCCTGACTGGACTTTACGAGTCGAAATCGTGTGTTCAAGTTCAAGTTCCAGTTTTTTAATTTTACACAAAATTCGAGCGTGCAGTGCTTGATAAAATTTTACTATAATAACAACAACTAGTATTTATGTGTCACTGAATGGACCAGATGGTTTAGGCATACTTCTGTTTTATACATTATGTTCTGTACTCCTCAGTCCTGAGGGAATAATACTGTTGTTCGACCAAACCCTTTGTCATTTTAGTGTTGGGCGATATTCAATATCGATAACGATATAACGAATCAGATATCGAATATCGAAACTGAAATATCGATATCGAAAACGATAGATGTACATTTCTTAATTTCTTCAAAAACTCAAATATAACCAACACAGATGTCTCCGAATATGTTTTTTGTAAACCAGTTTTTATATTTACGAGTCTTTTGATGACAAATTACAGAAAATGCTATTTCACTACCATTTTCTTTCCCCAATTCAACATGGTACCGAAATATCAATACTGATATAAAGATTATCAAGTATCAGGACTGATTTATCGATTATCAAATATCGAAGGTTAAATACTCCTTCGGCCCAAGCTGACTGCGAATCATATTTGATAGTGCAAAACGGATACGTCACCTGAAATTAAAATTCAGCTGAGGCATCCTTTTTGCACTATCAACTAGACCTACGTTGCCTGGGCAACGTGAAGTGTTGCGGCAACCTTTGTCCAGCTTCGCCGACTAAAGTGTTGCGAGAGCAACACTTTGGTTTTGTCTCTTCGCTGTCACTTCAATGCTGAAGTTGTCAACTTAGCGAAGCTTTTAAAACAGTATTTTCTAAAAAGAATCATCGCATGATCAAAAGCTATTGTTCAGCGTGTAAAAACAACAACAAAAGAATATCGGAAGAAGGGACATCGTGACGGATGAAAACTTGGAACAATATCTTATATAATCTAGTTGGTATTAAAGCTATCCGTAACTTTGCAGGATTAAAATACCATAGATGACACTATTAATTATTACGAAACTACCTCCTTGTTTTACATTATCGTTTACACCCGTTACATAAACAGTTAATCGTAGGTTACAGCGATAGACCATCGATACAAACTTTCTTGCCGTCAGATCTACAGAAATCGAATACAATGTGCACCAATTTTCAAAAGTTCTAGCCCCTCGTGAACCGATTCTTACTTACAAGTCCCTCTCCCGTGATAGACATCAAGTTCACCGGATAAAAATAATGGGTACACCATCTAGCAAAAGTTGCAAACCCCTAATCCCTGAAGATGATTGTAGCATATAATAACAGCCGATTATTACTTACAAGTCCCTTGCATGTCTTACAATTGAGAACCAAATTGTTCTTGCCGAAGATGATTATGAGCTAACAGTTGACTGTTGCATACATGTCCCCTACATGTCTCACAACTAGTATCGCCTATTTTTGGTTTCAGTGTGTACCTTACTACTGAAGTTGTCAACCCCTTGAAACCTTCAAACTGGTTTTGGCTGTCGGTTAATGCGTCAACTAATCAAAGCTCTTAACGGAAGAAGGGACTAGATTAACTTTGCAGTCAGTTGAACTTTATCCTTTTCAATCATAGACATCGTGACGGATGAAAACTTGGAACAATATCTTATATAATCTAGTTGGTATTATAAAGCTATCCGAGACTTTTCAGGATTAAAATACTACAGATGACACTATTAACTATTACGAAACTACCTCATTTTTTTACATTTTCGTTTGTATCCGTTGCGTAAACAGTTAATCCTAGGTTACAGGGACAGAGCATCGACACAAACTTTCTTACCGTCAGAATTATAGAAATCGAATAAACTATGCACCCATTTGCAAAAATTTCTAGCCCCTCGTGAACCGATTCCTACTTACAAGTCCCTCTCCCGTGATAGACATCAATTTCACAGAAAACAAATAATGGGTACACCAGCTAGCAAAAGTTACAGACCACTAATCGCTGAAGATGATTGTACCATAACAGACGAGTATTACTTACAAGTCCCTTGCATATCTTACCATTGGGAACCAAATTGTTCTTACCACCGAATACACCCTACACCAACTAGCAAAAGCTGCAAACCCCTCATTGCCGAAGATGATACAGTAGACTGTTGCTTACAAGTCCCCTACATGTCTCACAACTGGTATCGCCTATTTTTGGTTTCAGTGTGTACCTTACTACTGAAGTTGTCAGCCCCTAGAAATTTTCAAACTGGTGTATCTCATGAAGGTATTTTTGTACCAAAAAATCGATGACATATACTTTGATCAGCTGATGAATGGCTATCGATTGCCTTCGAAATAAAAAATCTACCTCTCTTAGTTCAAAAGTTGACTTTCTTACCGTAGGCCAACTTTCTAACGTCACCACTTAGAAAGGAGCAAAGGATAATCTCTAGTTTCTTTAGCAACAAGAGAACTTTTAAAGTTTAAGAGGCACATCAGCTGATACCATTTCTCTACCGCAAACCCAAGTGCAAAAAAAACAATGATAAACTCAGCTGAAATCGCGAACAGACATGGATAGAAACTATCCGTTTATTATGTACATGTCTATGACACTGTTAAGAGCAACATGCACGTCCTCGGCGTTTTACATTCAAGAAACGACCATCGCAGAAGTTGAGTAGTGCCGCATACGCAGGGTTGCCACATGTCGGACGATAGAGTGAATTGTCACTCTATTTTATTTTTGTCACTCTTGTCCTACGTAGGACATAAAATTCACTCTATTTAAAAAAAAAAAACGTCCAGAGGTGTCATTTCCAGTAGTGATTCCGACCAAAAGTGACCGTTTCCCATTTTTTGATGGAAACCAAATTTCACTCCCAAATCACTCTCTGTTTTCGACTAAAAGTCACTCTCTAATTTTCTTCGATGTGGGTACCTGCGCATACGTTCGCTAGGCAGCATCCGATATTTCCTTCCACTTTTATGTTTCGTGTAGTACGGAGAGCCAATAATAGTCTAAACGACCAAGTCCGTGCCTTAAAATACTCACAGCTCTGTCCAAGAGGTCAGTTGCATCATTGTTCAAATATTTTCTTGTAGTTCCAGTTCAATTCATCCGGGCTATGTGATGTAGGCCTACTTGGAATCTTCATCTGATGTGATTTAGTCCATATATATATATTGTTCAAAAGACCTTTTTTTTTCACTTTGTTCAAAAGAATTATCCATCTTGCTACCCCGCCTGACGGGTTCTCCGCAGGGCTGCCACATCAAATAAGTTTAGAGAGTGACTTTTGGCCGAAAACAGAGAGTGAACTGGGAGTTAAAATTTATTTTCATGAAAAAACAATAGGGTCACTTTTGGTCGGAATCAATGCTACAAAATGACACATTTGAATTTATTTCATATGAAGAAACCTCTAATGGTCACTTCTAGTCTGACGCAGAAACGACATATCTGGAATTTGTTGCAATAGAGTGAATTTTATTTCATACGTGGGATAAAATAAAAACAGAGTGACAATTCACAAACGTGCGACAGGTGGCAGCCCTGGTTCTTCGAATCAACTGATACGCTACCGTCCGAGAGGTTCCCTTGTCTATCTTACGTGAACTCGAATGGAGCCAGTGCTCTAGCTAGGAGGTATAACAGGAAATGTTACACCAACGTTTGTTGCCGTGACGTTTCTGGCTCTTCGTTGGGCATACGGCGATACTCTCTATGACTAAGTCCACAACACGCCACTGATCCTCAAGAAGAAGGAGTAAGCGTGTCCGTAACGACTCAAACTCAGCGACTCAAATTCTGTGTCAATCAATCATGGCGATCTTTGGGGAGCAGCTGTGACACCACTTCTGCCTTTCTTCCGCTAGGTACCCGGAGAGGCCGGAGATTTTGCATCGGCAAGGAGAGATAGTCATCAATTCTTCATGATCACGACGAGTTAGTCATCAAGAGTATTTAGAGTCTTGTCGTATTTGATGTTGACGCCCGTATACTCCGCGGCATACTCTGCACCTGCTCCACTTGTCGAAATTATATCATAACCATACATTGACGGAAAAGTTCCAAATTCAAGATGCAAGTGTTACCCTTTTGGATGTTTCCTCATCGCTTTCAAAAATCACGGACAACAGGGCCCAGCCAGCGCACGACGTCATCCACTGCTTCGTGACCGACGATTGAAAATTAAGTGTCTTTATCTGTGTGTGTTTTGTTTATTTTCTTTTTATTCCGCTTTTCCAAATGGCGGCTCATAAATAAATTACTTACTTACTTACTTAAGTTCTATATATCCTCATTGGCTGAGCTTTTAATCGAAGTTTCTGAAACACAAAATTTAGCGTTTTGGGAACAAATCTGATCTTGCGTATTTGCTCAAATTTTTTCTATCTAATGGATAATTTCCAAATTCTGCATTCTTATCGTCCGCCATTACTTCCCATTTTTCTTGGTTTCCTTCAAACTTCGAAAGTCGAACCTGGTGAGCTTCTAGCAAGTTCGAAGTATACCTGCAATGTTGAAGAAACGGCAACCAGGCGATCAGGCCGGAGTCGAAAAACTCTAATTAAATCGGTGAGCCTTCGATGGCGATTGAAAACAGAAATTAAGCAATTGGCCAACAAATCTTCGATAAAAAACGCAATTTTTGTGAACACAGAAACTAAGACACAAAAATTTCCTCTGAGACAGCTAAAATCTATTTGTTTTAGTTTGGTCTCCCGAGGAATGCACAAATGTTTGGAATGAAATTAAAGCCTGTTGATCTAAATTATCAGATAACCCACAAAAAGCGGAAAGTATATTGTTTGCAGCTATATTTAACTTATTTACTTAAATAGGCCTGACAATCAGATAATAATGAATTGCTTCCTTTGTCCGCTACCCAGAGATCATCGATTTCGTCAAATGAATTTATTGTTTCTTATTTTTCTTACCCCCAGGCCCGTATCCAGGAATGTATTCGGGGGGGGGGGGGGTTATTGCCTGCTGGTTGGACAAAAAGTACCAAAAACACAGATCAGAGGGAAAAGCCTATACAAATGATTATTTTTGTCTGTTTCGGTGGGTGGGTGGGGGTCAACCCCCTACCCCTCTCCCTGGATACGGCCTTGGTTACCCCTATGTGCTTGTCCATCTACGCTTAAAATATACAGCGACTTCAAAGGTAAGCCATTTGCCGAAAAAATAACACATATAAGATAAAGGACATATCTTATCACCACTTTCCTCCTGGTTCTTCTTTCTTTAACCTTGAATTTTTAGAGCTTGACGTCCGTAACACAAGGTAATGCAGGCTTTAGTTGAAATTTAAATTTTCTCTGTCTGGATGAGTTTTGGGTTGTAGCTCAAGCAGCGCACACTCTAAACGTCATTACTAGAGCCCGGGGTGGAAAAATATAAACATTAAACTTGCAATTCTCGGTTTAAAGACTAGACGACTAGTGCATTGACAAATTCATAAGTTCTGTTTTGTATCAGACTGAATTTGTTCACGCGAAAACATATATTTGGAATTAGTTTTTTTCTTAATCCTTAACCTGATGATTCTTTCAACTCCACCTCTGCTTCATTACGTCGGGGTCCAGGTGTTTTGTTTTTGTTACGCACGATTCCAGTACAAACACTGGGAGACGGAGGTTCTACTACAAACAGTCAGAAGTTCTTAGTTTTCCGAGGGGTCCGGTTCTGGGGTAAAATTCTAATTTCTTGTTTGCCACAACGTAGAGGGACTGTTGAGCTTTGGGAAGGGGTGTCCAGGGGGTACAGTGGCAGGAAGTAAAGGCTTCGGAAGTACAGTGCTTAGCTGCAAGGGTACTGATAATCGGGGGGTGTTGCCTAAGAGATAAGGCGTACTTTCATCGAATTAATATGTCAGGCTAATGTCTGCTAAATTCTTATTTTCAACCGTTCCTAGAGCCTTGCAGCACTGCACTATACTACAACCACTCGGCCGCTCTGCCCTTACTTTCGGATATACCCCAATTCAAAAGCACTGTAAGATTGGATTTTGTAACTGAGAAAGCGACAGCGATCTGATCGAGCTGTGTAAGCCCCGTACCTTTCTTGAAAGCTTCTTTACACTCGGGAGATCCACCTTCGAGCCCTCCTCTCCGTCTTTCTTTTCCTCTTTTGGCAATAAAGGGATGTCTTTACTTTCCGAAGTTCCTGCAATACACGACGCCAGCTTAGAAGCTTCCTCTCCATCCATTGCTTCGTTGGGAGACGGGGCTCGCGTCGACCCTTCGTCCGTCTCAACGGCTGAGGTTGGACTGGGCACTAGAAGGACTTCAGCTGAGCTGGCGATCTCATCAAGAAGACGCTCGGAACTCCCATCCAAACATTGCTCTTCCACAAGGAGCTGGTCGGTCGGTCGCGGAGCTTCTGGTCCATCAGAAAGACATTTAGCCAATGAAAGTTCAGGAATGTCTCCAGCACCCGTGCTTTCGGAAATAACATTACTTGATCTCTCAATGTTTTTGTGTTCTTCTTCGGCAGTAAGTTCACGAATTTGATGGTCATGCTCCATTTTACTTTCGATTGTAGCTATCCCAGAGTCTTTCTCGGGTACACTTTCTCCTTGAACATCATCTTTACCGATTGGAGAGACGCTGCATTTTTTCTCGTCGGTGTTTACACCAGTGACTGCGTCCATGAACTCTGGTTCGTCATCACTAATTGTCACATCAATTATACTAACCCTTCTGCCGTGACTAGCAACAACCGACACTTCAACGTTTCCGACCACCTCTTCATCATTGTCAGAACGGGTTTCCGTGGCGGAGTCCGTAGCCGTTTCATCCAAAGTATCAGATATAACCACATCAGGGACGACACGTTCATCGTCAGCCACATCACGCTGTCGTTTGGTACCATTAGTCTGGCCAAAACTTGAAACAATTTCTTGGTTCTCTTCAACCCCAGGATAAATTTCTTGCTTAGTATCTTCGTCTTCCTCACCAAAACCTTTGACTGATTCTTCACTATCGTCCAGTAGAGAGATTTTCGGCGGTGCTCCATTCGGTTGAAAGTCGTCTGCGTCACTAACAGTTAACTCGAAGGATTCCTCGCTCTCGATATCTCTTAGTGAGTGAAAATCGTCAGATAGGCTGACCTGGTTAGATGGAGGTCTTTCTGCGTCATCTTTTACGATAGTTTCTTCAGCGATTGTACGTTTCACTGAGTCTAGACTGCTACGACTAAGTTCCGTTTTGCCTTCTTGTTTTTTATCTGCGGTGTCACCATTCATAACACGTTCGCCTTCACTTTCTGACCTCGATATCATATCTCCAGCAGACACTGAGCATATCTCTGTTCTTCCATTCACCTCAAGAGTCAGGTCACTGTCGCCTCGTTTGAGTGGAGAGGCTAGAAGTCTACACTCCTCGTCAAGCGACAAGCCCATCACACTTGTTGCATCATCGTCCGATGTTGAAAGGATGTCTGTACCATCCTGAGACTGACCATCGACCGACACAACACTTGACAGCTCAAAGGATAGACTTAGACTAGAATTCAACAGTTCTTGAGTCGACGAAAGTTCGGAAGCGTTTTGATTATCGCTGTTTCCAACTACATCATGACTGACGTCGGTCGACTCGTTCTTTAAGGTTCCACCAATGGAATTTGGCGCAGTAAATTGTACTGAGTCAGACAGGTGGCTATCATGGGGAATGTCGCGACCATCTTCGACGGAGTCCTTTTTCAGTTTCTTCGCTGGAGCTTCTTCCACGTCGACGGAACCTGCACGAAGAAACAATTTCAGCGAGTAGAAAAACGGTTATTTCTGCTCATGCAATCGCAAGGCTGTGCAGATTTCCGAACAAGCTCGACGCGCCTTTGCGTAGCAACGAGGGGTCGTCGCCATTCGACTTTAGACGAATTGCCATTGTATTTCTGATTTCATCCGCTTAAAATTCGCTCGGTGTTGAACGCTCATGTTATCAAAATTTGTGGGTGAATGTGGCAGCCACGTAAACACCCTCCCATACGCGGCAACCCTGGTTCCTTTCAATCTGATTTCACCGCTTAAAGTAGCTCAAAGTCTGCAGCTTATGTTGAAGGTAAGTTCACTGGTTGGGAAATGCTTATAAATAATCAGGCTTGTGATAGCCTAACATTTTATACATTATTGCCCAGACAGACAAAAACATTTGTATTGTTCATAAAGCTTTATCGTACTATTACAGTACTATATATTACGAGGTCTGTGATGACCACCAAAACCTTTTGCTTGTGGTTAGGTCTTTGACTGCGTCGCCCCTTTCGGTCTAGTGATAGCCACTCTTACTGTGTACAGCCTGCATCGTACGGTACAATGCTTGAGAGAGCTTAGACTAGGAACTGCCATCTGTAAGGCTGGGAAAGTTTTCACGATTGTGTTTCGTTGATTTTACATACTGGAAGTTTTAAAGTGAAGGCACAATATTGCCAGTATCGGGCAGAATGGAAAATAGATACTGAGTCTGTCCTTCTTAACAGTATGGATGGTATCGTTGGAGAGGATCAACCAAAGAAGAAGTTGAAAAGTTCAGAGATTAGCCAATTCAGGAATCCCGTCGGCTGGTATCCAGTCAAGACTTGATGGTGGTTAACCTGACGAAAACCATGAGACTGAAGAAGAAAACAATGGGGGTGGTCGACCCCGTAAGGGTCGAAAGATGGGAGCGTCCTGATAATCGCAGGGGCCTCATACACAAGTGTCAAGGTACCATGCTCGATAAATAATCCAGTACAAGGACGATAAAAGTGGGTCAACCACCGGGAAAATATTGCAAGAATAAAGTTTTTTACACTGAAATGTTCAGAAAAAAATCGCAGAAGAACATCTCTAAAATCCACCAAAATCGCCCGGTGGGAAAACTTTCTAGGGCTGCTTTAAAGGGTGGAGGGGGTGAGAAATTAAGGGGCTAAACAAAGTTTCATTTAAGGTGATATGACAGTCGATTCAGGGGTAATGATACATCCATATCTGAACTTTATTTTTTTATCCCGGAATCGGGTGAACCGCAGAAGTAAAAAGTTTATTTTCAACAAAAACCTGAGCTGAAAGCTCATATGGCACTTGCAAGAACAGTTAGCATGTTTGTCAGATACGCTTTGCAGTTGTCAAGGCTTCATCTCTCTCCCGATATTCATTTCAACAGAAAATCGACTTGATCTAATAAATCTGAAATGGTTACTCCAATCACTGATAACTATTTCTCCCACAACGATGATCGGATCGGGGGAGGGACTATTTTTAGTCCCTAACATGCCTGCCAAGTTTCATGGTCATAGCACATTTGGAAGTACCCTAGCTCGTGTTGACCATAATTCTGCCAAACCTTCTCAAACTCCCCAAGATCCGGTCCTGTTTTGTAAGTATTGTTCAGATCCGGCCCGGACCCTAAACTATGTCATCTAGGGAACATCGTATCTCTACTCTTCAAGTTTCATTCAAATCCCTCCACTCGTTTGACCCCTATGCGAGCTAAAAAATTTCCGGGACTCCCCCTCCAACTCCCCACACTGTAGCCAAATACGACTAGGACACATAGACGTTGTATCCGTGACATCTCCTCTTCTCACTCTTCAAGTTTGAGTCCAATCGACGCATATCTACAAATTTCCGGTTTCCGGTTCATCCTCCTACCCTGGCCGGATCCAGTCTGAACCGTAAAAAACAACCTAGGTCTCATAAAACCGGTATTTTCAATTCTTCCCACCAAATTTCATCTCGATCCCTCCGCTCATAGCGTTTTCCAAGATTTCCGGTTGCCCCCTCCAGCTCACCCAAAAGTCACCGGATCCGGTCAGGATTTTAAGTGCGTCGTCTGAGGCACGAGGTCTTTCCAAATATCAAGTTTCATCGAGATCCGATCACCCGTTCAAAAGTTATAAACATCTCAAGATTCCGGATTCCCCCTCCCTCCACTCCCCCAACAGTGCCCGAATCGGCTCAGTTAGTTCAATGATGTATCTAGTGTTTGCTAGGTGTCTTCCCACCAAGTTTCATCTCGATCCCTCCACTCATAGCGTTTCCCAAGATTTCTGGTTGCCCCCTCCAGCTCCCCCAAAAGTCACCGCATCCGGTCCAGATTTTAAATGGGTCGTCTGAGGCATGAGGTCTTTCCAAATATCAAGTTTCATCGAGATCCGATCACCCGTGCAAAAGTTATAAATACCTCAAGATTCCGGATTCTCTCTCCCTCCACTCCCCCCACGGTGCTCGGATGGGGAAAGTGACTATTTCCAATTTAATTATCTGGGGTCCCTGATATGCCTGCCAAGTTTCATCGTCCTAGCTTATGTGGAAGTGCCCGAACTAGCAAAACCTGGACAGACCGACGGACAGACAGAAATTGCGATCGCTATATGGCACTTGCCGGGCCGAAGGGCAAGTGCCATAAAAACCTGGACCGACCCAACCGACCAACCGACAGACGAACAGACAGAAATTGCGATCGCCATATGGCACTTGGCCGGAGGGCAAGTGCCATAAAGAGATGTTTGGCCATGGTCAATAGCACAGTCGGTTTAAGGGTCAGGAAACCTGCTGATCCCATATCCGAAATTTTTCACCCACCTGATAGCTAGCTGGGACAACCGGAATTCGGTACCTAAGGTAGCTAATGTCCTTATGAACTTAAAGGATACGAAAGACGATCTTATTGCAGCAGGAGTAACCAGAACTTCCGAATCTATACAGGGAAATCTGGAAAAAATCTTATGCAGTACGACATCGCCTGTTCTTGGCCAAGCTAGCTTCCTGCTTCAAGTTTGTCCGTCCAGACTGGAAACATTCTACGCCTTCGGCAGCGTGGCTCCATTCTATGCACGCGAATGTGCAGATAATACAACGGGAAAATAACTTTTCTTGCAATGGACCCGGAGAACGGTATGGCAGCTTTCTGGTGGAAGCTACGTCCCAGCAACGACGAAGAACAAATGAGCCCCCAAAAGTCTTCTTCACCCTGTACAAGTGCCAAGCAGGTTGTGACTTGCTCGCTCAAATGCCATGGCCGTAGTTACCAATGAGCCCCCTACAGCTGCAGAGGTTGATTCCAGAATCTCTTTCAACCAGTACACTACCACATCGAGCTAGAAGTCTCCTTTATATACCTTGGCTTCGTCGTGGAACCTCGGCAAACTCTTTCTTCGCCAAGATAAAAAAGAGCGCGTGAGAAAGTCGAAATGTAGCGCTAGAACCGAAACCATAATCCGGTCTATCAGGTGAGGATCGGTTCGGTCCTGTTCCACGGGTCCCTAATATGGCCTATGAAGGCGATTGACGTGCAATCGCTCAATGATTTCTTTTTTAGCACGGCCGTCTTCGAACGCTCCTCAGCGACAGGACCCCCCAGAATGAAACACTTTGAAGATCGTGCTTCCGTCACTCAAGTGGAGGCCAGCAAAGAAATGGCTGAACACCCTGAAACTAAACTTGACTGCAAATCAATAGGAGGTTGACTGCAAATCAATCCACGGTGGTGGTGGGATTTATTCTGGATGCAAATCGCGGTCGCGCCAGCTCTGGCAACAGACGATACTCCAACAAAGCTGGCCCTACTTGGGGCATGTCATCCATATGGCGGAAGATAAGACTCTTCTGGACGGTTCTGGAGTGACAACCAGAGCCCAGAGGGAACCGGAACAAGAAGAAGTCTGAAAAATACGCTTCATCGCACCTACCAGCGGAACCTGAAGCAAATCAATACGACAGTCCAAGTAGTCGACGTAAGAGGTGACATGCCTGTGCAGCAGCACATATAATGGATGACTGGTGGCTCTTTCTGGATGCCCTGTGTACCTCTGGTCTGGCGGCATAGGAAGAAACGTAAGGAGGTCTAACGTAAGGAGTCTAAGAATAAATGGAGCGATTGCGGAAGTACGTTCAATTGATAATATACGTTCGACGGGTCCATTATAAAGCCCGTCATTTTCTGTCAGAACCTCAACAGAAACAGAGACGTTTAGGTTTTGGCTCGCTCCACCAAAACAAGACCAAAATTTTTGGTGGGATCCCAAGGGGAGATATTTATGATCATTTATCCAGACAATCGGGGCGTGTAGCGAAAAAAAAACCGGCATTTCTCCCTAGTTAGCCCCTTAACGAGACCGTAATTATTTATGTTCTTTAATCCCCGGTCCACCAGGAATATCAACACTATTCTCAACTCTTGTTTCACATTCCGATTCAACAGGCTCTTTATCTCGACAGTTTTTTAAGTTTAATCACAGGATGTTCTTTCCGAGACTTCCCGTTCAAAGCAGATTCCAGTCGTACCATCTACCGGGAGAAAAGCGGAGCAGATATGTTGATCAGTTGTCCTACTGTACGAAAACGAAAACCTGGACAAAGACGTTTTTAAAACTGACGAATTTGTCAACTCGATACGAAAACTAAGTTGGGAGATTGGATTTCTTACGTTTCGTCGCCTTTCTATATTTAAAGTAAATACAGTTATAACACGAGGCCTACTGAATTGACAGGCTTCACTAGATTTTGTCTGTAGTATTGACCAAGCACGAAAAACAAACCAGACATATCGCTATTCAGGCCGCCAGCTTGACCGACTATCCACGACAAACTCCGTTTTCTGGGGGATTCCTGTCAAATATTGGCCCGGAATGAAAACAAAGTGAAGACAGCGACCTAGCCGGGTTTCTCTAGCACTATTTCACACTCTAGCGGACTTGAGATACTTTTACGATTAACACATTTCTTGTTTTTCCGAAATACCGGAACTACGTGCGGCAAAGTTCTGACTTGTGTTCAAATGTCTCCTTTATCGTTGACTCATAGATTGGTTGTCTCAGTAGCTTGAGAAATCTATTTTCAACGCCTCAGACTAAAACCCACTCACCCGCCATCAAATACAGGATGGCGGAGCCTATCTGTGAACTGAGGGGCTGCGCATACTCTCGATGATGGTGTAAAACCAAGTACCCGGTGCTGCGGTGGCACCAGCTGGCACCAACTGCCACGTGTTAGAATATTAAAATCAGCACATTTCACTGAAATATTATTCGTCTACTTTGCATCTGGTGCCAGGATGGGGTGTATACCAAGTGCTGGGGAGTGGGAAACTCTTAGCTATGAACGGGGCCCTGTATTTTGACCCAAAGGATCCTCACACCAGGTTTGAGCAAAATATTTTAACACCTCCGAGAGTTCCTAAAGTTATGGCACTAACAGACGGGCGGACGGATAAAGCTTGCGAAGTCATAGATTTCCCGGCACCAGCTTTTTAGGATCCACCACAAACGGCGAAAATGGAAAGCCGTATTTTGCATAGTAAAAAGCTTACCTATTGGGCGCTTCAACGGTGGCTTAGCAAAAGCAGGCGCTTCTTCCGCATCGCAGGCCATCTGAAACGTCATCACGTTAGTCAATTCACGCGGAAAAATTTCCGCAGCTTTCAAAAACGATATTGAAGTCAAATCCCCATCACATTCATCATTAAATAAGGAGAAGACTACATTCCAGTCCTCATGCTTCTCTCATATTGTTTGACAAAACTTTGGGCGAGCTCGGTTGTACCGCCGGTGGAAGAGCAGACAGACGCAGATTTTGGCAGCTCTTCAAAAACCGAAAAAGACTGCGGGGAGATCGGAGCCAGTCGTAGGAGAGTGACGGTTGGAAGAAAGACCGGAAGTAAGAGGTATTCCAACGGTTTTCTACGTACGTCGAAAACTGATCATGAAACGCCGAGTTTTTGGTGAACCTAAAGAACGGAGGAATGAATACCCATTTGACAATTACACGTTCGACACTCCATTTAGTTTTTTGTGTGCATTTGTAGGTGTTATTTAGCCCAAATGCTTGTTGTAATCATGGAATTTAAAAAAAAAAAAAAAACTTAAAGCATAAAATGACTAGGTTTTCACAACAGCACTTAGCTACTTCGTGAAAACCTTTTTTTCTCACTAAAGCAGAGAGATTGCTCCACAGCCGTCTCCGATATGCATAGGTTCAACAGAAAAGGAACATTCCAGAAGAGCTGTCAGCCCTTATAACACTTGGTACGTATGCTACACGAAGTACGGTTCAGTTGTTGGGTTACAATGAACCTGTGCTCTTGAGGATCATGAAAATGTATTGTTTGGTCAAACATATTTCTTGCAGTTTACGGTTACAATGCGCACTTTAAGGGGCCAGAAATTCATTTGCAATCAAGAACTTTGAGGAACAAATGATCATGGGCCCTTGGGGATCACGAACATGAATCGTTTGGTGAAAAGTAGTTTTTGGGATCCCGAAATGTAAGTGGAGGGATACCTATGACATCGCAAAAATTTTCCGTCTGCCCGTCCGTCCGTCCGTCTGTGCGCACTACAACTCTCGAAGGGAATGAGATATTTTGATGAAACTTGGTGTGAGGATTCTTTGGGTCAAGAGTAAGGTCAAGTTCGTAGATGGGGTCTGTAGCCCTACATTTAGGGGTGGGGGAGGGGTTTTAAATTAAGGGGCAAATGAAATATTTTTAAACAGATAATATGATATTCGATTATGAGGTAAGAAGGCATGCTGAACACGATGGTGAAAACCATTTGTCATCGGCCAAGTAGTTCGACCGGAATTCGGCCAAAACCGGAAAGTCTATTAAAAGTAAAAGTTTTATCTGAAGTTGATTAGATGTTTGATTTGGGGGTAGGAAAACATGCTGAACTGACGGTGAAACCCATTTTCTTGCCGGATACGTAGTTCGCCCGGAATCCGGCCAAAACCGGAAATTTTGTTAAAAGTAAAAGTTTTATTTGCAGTTGATTAGATGTTCAATGTAGGGGTAAGAAAACATGCTGAACACTTCTGTGAAAACAATTTTCTACCCGGACAAGTAGTTCGCCCGGAATCCGGCCGAAACCGTAAAATTTTAAGTTTTATTTGTAGTTGGTTAGATATCCGATTTAGGGGTAAGAAGAGATGCGGAATCCGTGTATGACAATAATTTTTCATCCGGACATAAATTTCGAGCGGAATCCGGCTGGAGCCGGAAAATTAATTATAAGTAAAAATTTTATTTGAAGTTGATTAGATGTTCAGTATTGTGGAAAGAAGATACGTTGAGTTCGTTTTTGAGCTTTTTTTTTCGCCGGACAAGTAGTTCAAAACAGATATGACTTATAGGGGTAAACACACATGCTGACTTCATTTCTGAACTTGGTTTTCTCAGATGATTAGCTATTTGGCCTTATCTGTTTCTGAATTTTAATAGTAAAAACGTTCAAGGAGACTGGCGAAGACTGGATCTGGCGAAGACAAGACCCAATTGTCTGGATCAAATATTGAATTTTTGGGATCCCATTGAAACCTTTGGTCTTGTTCACTTTGCGGCCAAGACGCGCACTGTAAGGTGGCTAGAAATTCGTTTTAAAAGTACACCTCGGATTATTTCCTGTTTATGTTATGATATTCAAAATTGTTCGAATACTGTAGGAATAGGCTTTATTTTTAACAAATTACCACGACTTTGGTTGTTTTAAGCCTTTTCCCGGGCCCGCTGACTTCTAGGAAAAACTCTTCAAAAATTCAGATAACCGGTCCTACGCATAAGCAGCACGATACGCGAACACTTGTCGGTAATATAATACGCAGGGAAAATAGTGAATCGTGACAAGTGCAAAGATTAGGGAGGTGTCGTCCGGGTTTCAATTACGGAAGTATGTTACGTTGACAGTATAGGCACAGCGGGTCCTTTAAGAACAAGAGCTGGAAGCTGATATGGCACTTGCAAGGCTGGGTCAGAAGATGAATGTAGGAATTCGAATGTAGGAATTTTGTGATCATTTGTCTGAACTCTTTAAGCAAAATGATGATTAACTCATCGGGAGCACGAAAATGTACATTTTGCTCAAAAGTTTTTTTGTACTTTGCGGTTAGGATTAGTACTTTAAGGGATGGTCGGATCTGAGAATGGACAATTTCTAAAACAATCTTGTCAAGTGTCTAATGACCAAGCCACGTTTCTTCGTCCTAGCACATCTGGAAGTACCTTAATATTCGCGATCGCCGGAATTAAGGACCCTTCTCCAACTCCTGCCACAGTGACCGAACCCGGTCCGGTTCTGTCACCGATGTATCTAGGGCTTGTGCTTGTTCTTTCAACCATGTTTCATCCCAATCGCTGTACTCTAAGCGTGTCACAAGATTTACCGATTCCCGGGAATTCCCCATTCATCGGATAATAACCGGACTTTAAATAGGACATTTGAGACATGAGGTCTTTCCAAATATCAAGTTTCATTAAGATCCGATCGCCCGTTCAAAAGTTATACATACTTCTAGATTCAGGATTCTCCCTCTTTCCAGTCCCCCCCCCCACGATGGTCCGTTCAGGGAACTGACTTTTTCTAAGCCAATCATGTCAAGTGTCTAATTTTCATTAGAAGTTTCATTGTCCTAGCAAGCCTGGAAGTACCTTAACTTGTAATTACCCCCCCCCCACACTCTAACTCCCCCACAGTGCCCGAATCTTGCCCGGCTCAGCCACTGATGTACATAGGGCTTGTGTTTGCTCTTCCCACCATGTCCCACAACAAGCGACCTTTGAAAAAGGGTACGTTTTTTCGAAAAGTACTACTTTTAAAAAAATGTAATGCAAAAGTACTAAATTTTTCAAGTGTACTACCAACTCAACACTTTGAAAAAAATTTACTAAAAAGAGTCCAACTGTACTACCAGTGGCAACTCTGCCTGGTCATGCTAGCCAGAAAATCGTTGCAACAGCGTAGGGATATTCGAGAAACGGTTGTACCGCCGATGAAAACACGCCGTGGTCCAGGATAAGGCAGAGAAAAAGAAGTAAGGTAAGGGTGTAAAGGGTGGCGAGTTGGCTGATAAATACTGGCAATGTACTGAGAGGGTTTGGGCAAGTTCAAAAAGGCATCCGAGTCTGCGCTGTCAAAAAGCAGGAAAGATGGGTGCATATACTCATATACTGCTTATAGCGGTGGGGTGTTGCGTTGGGCAGACAGTGTGGAGATCTGGAGGCCACTCGGGCGTCGAACGATGCTCCTGGTGCACCCCTCACCAATCGTAATTAAGCCAGCGTATCCAACAAATTCACACAACCACAGGCAAGCTCCTTCTAAAGTCTGTATCCAAATCAGGATCGAATCAACGGATTTTGCTTCATGAAAAACCCACACTCAGAGTGAATAAACCAATGAATGATCTTATTACGCGTCGCCTAGTAATTAGACATTAGCAAAGTATACACAAACAAGAGAACGACGTTGTCCTCCGTTTTGAGCCCAACGTCAAGGCGAGAAACGGTTTCCGGCATGAAAAATTCTACGTATCTACATCTTTCAAACAGAAGAACTCATAAGTTGCGTTTTTTATCGAAGTTTGAAGTTACCTTCAACCTCAAAGGTCTTTTTGTTTGATTACCGTTTTTGGTCGCCGGTCACAGTTGCTTCGTCCTTGAAACTCTGACCGTCGAACTTCGTCAGCTAGCAAGTTCGAAGTTTGCTTGAATCGTCGAAGAACCGTCAACCCGGCAAGGATCGCCTGAGTCGTAAAAACACTAATGAAGCAAACGGTGAACTTCGATGGCGTTTGAAAACGGAAATTAAGCAACCGGCTAACGGCGAACAAAACTTCAATAAAAAACGCAACTTTATGAGTTCCAAAATGGTTGGGGAAGTAACGTAAGGACACCGGTGCTTCCCGATGAAAAATTTACCTCAAAATAGTACTATGAAGTAGTACGAAAAAGTAGCATACAGTACTAACGATGCTACTACATGCTTTTACTTCAGGGCTACCGTGTTGCTGCATACTACTATATGCTACTATTATCAAGACTGGATGCTACTATTATCAAGACTGGATGCTACTATGGCAAGACAGGATGCTACTGGATACTACTACATAAGATTGTACCAGTCGGAGGCACATTAAATGATAGTATTATTTGCTACTACATAGTATTACATGCAATTTTTTGTACTGTCTACTACCATACTACTACACAGGCTACAGATTTTTCATCGGGTTCTGTGAACCATAGATAGCCTAGATGGTAAATAAGAGGCGTATGGGGTATAAACATGAACGTCTGTACATGTTTAGGGGTACGTTATTCAAACAATGTTTTCAACGGATACCTCAGCTACGATTCTTCATCAGCGATATTTCGGCCCTTCTTGGCAACGGTCCTCGTCAGGCTGTCAATCCTCTGATTCAACTTCGGGGAAGGAAACAAAAAAGGAAGACAGGTTTGTTTCCTTCCCCGAAGTTGAACAAGAGGATTGACAGCCTGACGAGGACCCTTGCCAAGAAGGGCCGAAATATCGCTGATGAAGAATCGTAGCTGACGTATCCGTTTAAAACATTGTTTGAATAAATGTTTCAGTCAGCTTGGGCTAAAAGAATATTTATTTTAGGAGTACCATTTCCCGAAACAAAGATTAGAGCCGCATTTAAGCAGAAACAGTATATTTTGAGGCGTCTTTAAAGTTTAACTGAAAAGCAAACTTATTTTTATGTGATTAACTGAATTATTTCGACTCTGCTAAGATACTCTTATTTTTACCGTTACCGTTCAAAATATGCTCTGCTGGCCCACAAGACCAAGTTGATCCCGAGCTCATCCAGACACGGAGAATATGAATTCCAACTGAAGTTTGCATTTCAATGTCTAGTGAAGCGATGCTCCGGAGATGTTCGGTTCCGGACTGCAAGCTCCACTGTCTGTACGATTCCTTCTTGGTTGAAGCGGCAGTAACAGGACCTTGCAGCGAAGCACGGACTTGGTCGGTAAGCAAGTCCGCGATTCTCGAGAAGCGCTGCTTCCTCGGAAGAACTGCAGTGCAAAAACGAATGTAGAACGAATCAGCCCTGAATTTGCGTTTCACTGCCGAAGTAACAAGACCAAAGGTTTCGATGGGATCCCAAATAATCAATATTTATTTCACTGCTGGAGCCAGACAAGCGAGTCTGTAGATTTCCGGTCTTCTCCAAACCCCTTTAACATTTTGCTATAACCTAAAACGAAGTTGAGATATGGATTCAGCATGCGTTTTACTATAACATCTCATCTCTAACCGACCTCAGACCAACTTGACCACTCGACTAAATTCCTGCTTTTAGCAGTAGGCTACTCTCGGCGAACTCCATGCAGAGCAAAAGAGCTGGTAACACCGAGAGGTGAACCTTTCGATTCAAATTTCCGAGTTTTGGCAAACTTTGCCAGCTTATCCGCCAACGAAATAAAGTTCTCCTTACCCCGATACCGAATGTCTAATCGATCTATAGTATGTTCGAAAGCTGCAACGGCATGTCTCCTCATCCTATATCGACTATATCATTGGGTTTTAAAACTTCATGCAAAATTTCCGGATGTGGCCGGCAACTACTTGTCCAATAAGAATAAATTTCCACGTTCGGATTCACCAATGTCTCCTTGCCGCTAAATCAAACCTCTAATCAACTTCAGATTAAACTTCAACTTTTCACAAATTTTCCCGCTTTGCCGGATTCCGTGTGAACCACTTGTACGGCAAAAAGAAAAATCGTATTCGGTTTCAGCATGTCTCTTTAACCCTAAAATGAACCTCTAATCAACTTCAGACTAAACTTTTATTTTTCACGAACTTTCCACTTTCTGCCGGATTCCAGGTGAACTACTTGTCCGACGAGAATGTAATTTTCATATTCGGATTCAGCATGTCTCCTTACTCATAAATCGACTGTCTCATAAGTTTAAAAAAAAAAATTGCCCTTAATATGAAAACCCTCCCCCGCACCTAAAGCATTGTCCAAATAGATGTAATAAGCTGAATAACGCTATACGTGATGTTAATACACACGCCTGTTCATATAGGAACCCGAGAGGTTCTCATGAATAAAGCGTTCGGTGTTGCCACGCTGATACAGGTGTTTCGAGTTTCTAAAAATCAGAGAAAGTGTTCTTATACTACTTGGAAGTACACGAGTACAATTTGACACCCAATTTATTGTAAAATGCTATTAAATTTACGGATGGACAGCATTGTTCCTCGAACTAGCAGTGAGCAGACGTAACAGAACAAAACGTGTTCTTTTGAAGAAAAGTTGTTTCTTTAGCTTCCAACAAAGTAGAACTTTACTGCTTCCCGTGGCATTCGTGGCAACACTGACGGCGCTGCTCCTTGCCTCGGCCTACTGGCGGATCCAACCACGCAATCTGATTGGTCTGCATAATGGAGAGTAGAGCCGAGCTTCATTTTCCTTATTCGCCTTATTACAGCGCGCCCCGAGGAAAAGAGGAATCTGTAATGAGCCTTATACGCCGTAATACACCTTACAACACCTATTGGACAGACTGACAACTTTTACGAAGTCATGGTTTATCCCTCCTTTTACGTCCTGGGATCCCAGGAACGCCATTCAGCAGAAGCGGCAATGAAGTGGACCTGCAGCGTGTAACAAAAACGAGGCTCTGGGCTTCATGCCTATCTTTGAAAATGGGTAACTAAATTGTCATGTTTGTCAAATTGTCAGTTGTCAAGGTATTTAAGGAATATTTAAGTGACTTTCGGGTCTGTTTGAATGACTACAATAGTTAATAATGTAAAGCAATTTACGTTTACCGTCACGTAATAACTTGAGATTGATTCTCGAATCATACGGACGACTAGACGACTTTGAGCCCCGACGATGTACTGAGACGGTTAATGTAACTAATTGACAATTGTACTTGTATTAGGCTGCCGTACTGTTCCAGTTAGAGGCTTTTTCCGGCCCTGGCCCTTCTACTCCGCAATTCAATGCGAGAACGCAGACACTTTTTGGCTACAGCAGCAGTGGGTTATCAAAATCCCGTCAACACCAGGGTTGCCAAGAGCTCGACTCATAAAGTGTAAAAATTCCTGACAAAATGTGCTTTTCGGAACCTCGACATTTTTTTGCGCGTTCCCCTGCGTAATGCGAAAAATCGGTAGTTATTCTGAACTTCTCAGAACATCTTTATGCTCAATTGTCAGGTCAGTTTTGTAACGAATTTGAATCGGAAATAAGGCTTCAAACTATTTGTGTGTAATAAATCAAAGTAAAGTACGCATTTTTTTTTTGGAGGGGGGGGGGGGAATCCGTAACTTTAGTGAAGTAAATGAAAATGTGCTTTTTCTGAGCTAAAAATTTTCATTAGTATGGAAAGGTTTAATTTTTAGACAAAACGTGTCATAGGTCACCCAGAGGCAAAAAGGGCCAACAAGCACCAAAAGTGTCACACTTGGCAACACTGATGAAACCCTCTAGATGAAACTGACTGCGATGTCTGCCGCCAGTCTCGCATGATTAAAACGACCATCATTGCTCTCGTGCGGTTGTACTGCCGGTCTAGGAACGGAAAACTCGAAATAAAGAGACAGGGGGAAAGAAGAGAAAGATCTCATACTACTGGT
Organism: Branchinecta lynchi; assembly: GCA_023053575.1. Taxonomy (NCBI): domain Eukaryota; kingdom Metazoa; phylum Arthropoda; class Branchiopoda; order Anostraca; family Branchinectidae; genus Branchinecta; species Branchinecta lynchi. The sequence continues at coordinate 2,697,770 of JAKZAP010000021.1, read as the reverse complement.
GAGCTGGCCGATCCCAGATCTCTTTCTTGATGACAAATGTAACAAGAGAGTTCTCTTCAAACTGTACACACAAACAATAAAGCAAATAAAACAAAAGCCTTCTAGGCAACCTGAAACATATTCTGCAATCTCTTTCAGTCGCTTCCTGAAATAAGGAGGGCCTTAACAGGTCGAAAACGAGGCTTTAGCATCCTGGTCTCGGGCCAAACAGGCTGGCCTGCAGTTTTGACTAAGCTATTTCTGTGTCATCATAGTTTTCAAAAAGTAGATATAACCAAAGTTAAACACAATCTCGTGGCGAGGCTATGCGGCAAGGTGATTGTACAGTAGAAGTATGCTTATGTGAACAGTGCAGATTGGAGCTAAATGGTAGAATGAAGATGTAAAATACCTATACAGGTGTTTTTAGACGCCCTTAATTGCCTACTTTGGCTAACTGGTAGCTAGCTTTAAACACAGCAAATGCATGAAAACAGCAAAGTACACTGTCAACAAACGTTCACATAAGCATACCTCTACTGTACTTCAGATCATCTGAGTTCAGGGAGTCAGTTACCAATATTTTATATAACTCGTGACGTGACCCAAATCAACAAGAACTATTTACAGAACATGAACGCTACCAACACTTGCCGAAACGGTTGTACTGCCGGTAATTAGACCAACGGCACAGCCGAGGCAACCAAATAAAATACCCATCCAGCGTACACTTGAAATATGATTGTGACGTTACACTGGAAGTAAATACTGAGAAGGTCCAATATTATGAAGCTAAGGTCTTTAACAGAACGACACTCCCTAGATATCTACACTAGGCAAAAAGTTCACCAGGATTAAAAAACAAGAACATAAAGAATAGCCTCTGGAAAAATAATTACCTTCTAGGCGGTACAATCAACCCTTAGCCTCGAAAGTCTCACAACGCAAAAACTATCCGCAGAAAATTAACTATATAAAAATATGCATCTACTCCTGCTCACTGATGGAATCCAACTGAGGACAACTAGCGCCACTAGCTCGATGGCGGTGGAGCCCGAAGCAAGCACGCGCTTTGTTCACGTCGTGCTCTCATGACAAGAGGAGGAGAAATAATTATTTTCCATTCTTGGCTCCTCTCCAACTTATGGGATAATTTGAGAAGCTGCGCTCGTAAGTCTGAACTCAAGTGCATGCGCAAAGGTCATCCTTGGCAGTGCTGCCAGATTTGGCAGTGCAAAACGGATACGTCAGCTGAATTTTATTTGAGCTATATTTCGCAATCAGCTTGGGCTGAAGGAAAATTTATCTTCCAAGTTGCCAGATGGTGCGCATTTGTGCGTGTCCCCTTAAACTTGCTCTCCACATATCTTAAATTGAAAACCAGATATGGATTTGTAAATACAACTTAATCGTTTGGTATTCAGAGCAAAAGGGATGCGGGGATTCCAAATCTTTATCGAATATTAAAGCTTTCATTCGAGAACACCATGTGATGGGCATGCGGGCTCTGTATGTGATTTCCCTCCCTATTGCTTTATATCGTGTATGCCAGCGAGTACCCCGGCCCGCAAGCTGAGAGCTACGACATTTGGCCCCGTCATTTAAAGCCGTGGTTCCCAACCGGTGGTACGCGTACCCAAAGGGGTACGCGAGACTCTTGCAAAGGGTACGCGAAGGTACCAAAATCTGTTTAATTTGTATTTTCAGAATATCGCCTCACTCATTCTTGATTGCCGAAAGCCTAATATTTACCAGCAGAGGCATCACTAGCCAAAAAGTTCTTTGGGGGCAAGATATTTTTACCGAGTGGCTGATAATTTTTACGCACTGTTTTACGAAAAAAGTAGGCTACCTGTTTTTAAGAAAAATTGCGGCGCTTCCCGCCGTCCAGTTTCTTTTTACCGACTACCCGACGACTTAGGGGGAGGGGTGTCCCCAGCCCATGCGTGACGCCTCTGAATGCAAGCCCTAGTGAAATTCAAGAAATAATATGATTCCAGAACAGCTAGCCTACTGCTGTAAAATCCATTTCTGCGTCAAACAATATTGTTCAAAAAGAAGCGAAGGCATTGCAAGTAATATTGTCATTCATGTCTAGAACAAAATTAACGAAAATGTCTGCGATGCAGCTTGATGAAAACACCGCTTTGCGGGATGTAGGACATGAAGCTCAGCCGATGACAGTATTTGTCCGTTATCGAGATTCTAACATAAAAGGAAATATTCTGTTTTGCGAAAACCTCCAGTACCGAGGACAGCATGAACAAAAACTATTCGTGTGCCTGTTATTTGTCAGTTTGCAGTGACAGGGTAGAACTTATGACTGAATTCAAAATCTATTTAGCGAAAACGTGATGTCAAGCTCCGGTAAAAATGTAAAAAATGTGTAAGAAATGTTGCCTGTAAAAATGTTGCCGTTGACACCGAGCCGAGATTTGACAATTTGTTTGCTACAATGCAGGCTCAAATGTCTCATTGATTTTGTATATATTTCTACACGTGTCTGCCTTTTCATGTATGACATAAATATCTCCTTTTTCACATTCGGAAAATGGGGGTACGCAACCTTGTCGAACCTTATTTAGGGGTACGCGGTACGGAAAAGGTTGGGAACCACTGATTTAAAGGACCCCTCGCACTACTTACTCTCCAACTTACGGTGTTTTAGAATATTTGAATACTTCAAAACTATGCTGTGCTTTCAACAAATACCCCACTGTTTTGGCTGTTTTATGCCTCTCCCGAGACACGTTGACTTGTAGCGAAAACAGGGAAACAATTCACATTTCCTGATGAAAAACTTCTCGCAGACAACCGTTGACAGCGTGATACACATCGAAGGTAGCAAAGGACGGCAAGTGAGAAAATCGGCGTGGTTTTGTTAGAGAAGTTAGAATGTACCGTACGAAACTGGGGTCTCCGGGTTTAGAAATATGTGGAGCGATTATGGAACAGGGTTGTATTAATATTACGAGAGTATAATTTGCTGGTAAGCAGTTCGCACTTCGGAACTTTCGAAAAAATGATAGCTCATCGTTACTAATTCTTATAGAAGACCTGATTAACTTTCTCTGGTCTTGCACATAACAGAACCAGAGGCGTTTCTGGCTTAAATAGAAAGGCCCCTCCCCTTCCATTTGGCCAAAATTTTAGCGACTGACTATCTATTTTTACCGACTTTTTAAAACACTAAGACTGTATTTAAGAAAAAATACATAGCCTACACGCAGGCCCGTATCCAGGAATTTATTTCGGGGGGGGGGCCTTTCAGGGGGGGGTTGCCTGCGGGTCGGACAAAAAAAGTACAAAAAAGACAGATCAGAGGGAAAAGCCTATACAAATTATTATTTTTGTATGTTTCGAGGGGGAGGGGGGTCGACCCCCTAACCCCCCCCCCCCCCCCCCCCCCTTAATACGGCCCTGCCTACAGGTTTCCAAAAAATCGAGCTTTCCGGCTTTCCGACAAAACTGTACAGAACGTGACTTCTCACGTGCAAAAAGAACCAGATGTGCTTCTTTCGTGAAAAAAGAACCCGTTGCTCCGACGAGGCCTAAGCTTTCGTGGTGCGCCCGACAAAACTGTAAGTAGTTTATCAGGTGTTCTACGGGAAAGAATACAGCTGAGTCTGTAATCCGTATATGATAGTCATCTTAAACCCGACACACAGTTCGCCCACAGTCCGGCCGAAACGAGAAACTTTTTAAAAGTGGAAGTTTCATCTGAAGTTTGTTAGAGGTTCCATGTAGTAGTACCAAGGTAGTTTGGTAGTACGGAGAGGATGTGGTACATTTGATATGTTATTGTGAGGAGTTGAAAGCATTAAGAAAGGAAGTGTTTGGTCGGGAGGCTTGGGAGGAACGGGATTTGGTTTCAAGTATGGGAAGTAAGTGTTTTGGTGAGATCCAAAGGCTGGGTAGGAATATGCTAGCTATGGCCCACTGTGGACTATTTTTTATAGAAGTTGATTTTTTGGTCTGTTGTTGGAGTGTATGATATTTTGTTTTTATTACTGTGTTATGTTTCCCTCCATGGCCCTTGGGCTTTACTGGGAATATATTCATTCATTCATGCTAAATCCGTTTTTGAGCTTTATTTTCTTGCCGAACAATTAGTTTCGCTCGGAACCGGGCCACAACTGGAAATTTGGCAGAAGTAAGACAGGAATTTTGTATCAACCGTGCATCAACCGTGTCAAAGTAGATAGTACGTACAGGGGTAAACATACATGCTGAATCCATAGCTGAACCCGTTTTCTCAGATGCTTAGCTGATGCTTAGTCACTGACCTTAATTTGTCAATAGATACAGTACGGCATCATTTATATTTATTCTCAAGCTGCCTATGAGTGCTAAGTTTTGATAGTGCAAATGTTTAAGGGATCTGGCGACGACAGGATATCCACAAGACCAGAATTTCTGGATTAAAAAATTCCCAATAAATATTACATATTTGTTATCCCATTGAAACCTTTGGTCTTGTTTCCTGTTGATTCCTACGCTCTACTCTCCATAACGTAGAGGCTACTAGAGGCGACAAATCCCGTGCATTTTGTTAGATCAGAATTTTGGGAATAAATGATATTGAAAAAAAAACTGATACTTCTCTTGAGACTGACAACTACCTCCCATAAAAAAAACTATGCGACAGTATACCCACATCCTTTCACCTACCACTGGTTTTCAACAACACAGGCAAATAGACCCGAATTCAACAACTCAATAGCTCATTTTTCAACAGCTCAATAGGTCATTAAATTTTTCACTTCGGGCTTGCCTATTTTTTGTTTTGAACAACGAAATCAAAATGACAAGCCCGTGTGGCCTAATGGATAAGGCATCGGCCTCCTAAGCCGGGGATTGCGAGTTCGAGTCTCGCCATGGGTACACTTTTGCTCCGACCGACACACATGTTTCGTTTTAGTCAAACGGTCATTAGTCGCGTTTTTTGCAGATCGACTGGCGATTGGGACTTGTTCCCGGGTTCATGCAGTTGACCGTTTTTTGTCGCTTGATAGGGGAGCGAGAACAACCCTTCGAAAAACGGTCTAAATCGGTCAATAATCAGTCCATCCCCACAACTCTTCCCTCGGCAGTCTCTGAAACTACTGCAGTACTGGCGCTTCCTGAGGTGTAAATTTTACGTTTTTGGGTCCACATGTTTCAGTTTTCAAAATTTGGCACCAAGTTTGACTGGACCTCCAAGAGAAAGGTGCATCGGATCGACTGTTGACTTTGTTCCTAGTCGATGTCCAGTCAAGCGACAAAAAACGGATCGACTGGACCTCCAGTCGACAGTCGATAGCAAAAAACGGCAACTTTCGTTCCAAGCGATTGCAAAAAACGCGACTATTATTAGGACAGCTTAATTAGAAACAATAAGCTGTCACAATGCAACTACAAAACACAAAAAAGGGCTGCTGCTTAAACTATAGGACAAACTCACGGAATTGGAAAGCCGACAGACAAAGCCCAAGAAAGTAAAATAAAATCCAGTATTTATCACACTTCTCTTTCCTTGCCAGGGTTGACCACCAAAAGTAACTTCGTACACCCTGGAAAGTAACCCAAAAGTATCTCAAAGTAACCCAATGTAATCCAATGCAATGTAACCCAAAGTAACCCTGAGTAACCCAAAGTATCCTGAAGTAACTCGTACACCTTGGTTCTTGGTGACCAACCCTGGTTTCCTTGTTCCTTGTTCGGATGTTGGCTAAGTTGTTTCTAAAGAGCATACGTACACAAACTTTCCTTTAGAACTGGTGTGAAAGTGCTACTAAAACCATCAACAAAGCAGCGAGTTGAAAAACTCAGAGGGGAATGAAATACACAATTTGCGACGATCGTGACATCTGCCTTCAGTGCGTTCGACACATCGGCACACATTGTCGTGCTATAGAGTGCATTTTTAATGAAGCTGCAAAGACTGTAAGCTTAGCTTTTCCCCAAAGCGAAAGTTCAACAGATTTCGAAGGATTAATCCGTTTCCTCATTTAATTTCTAATTCCTTACCTTACCTCATAATTGGAGACTAAGTGCCGCGCGTTCTACTGATGCATTGATCCGAAACTCGCTAGATAGCGTGGATGAGGGCGTGAGGCTAAAGAGGCGTCCAACTTTTTCAATTTTTTGGGGCTGTTAGGAGAATAATAATAATACTTACTACTGACTCGTTTATACGACAGCCGGTACAGTATCAATAAGAAGTGTTTATATTAAAATCCCAGAGTTCAGAGTCAAGCTCCAGCAGAATTCAGAGAGCCATCTATCAAGAGCGTGTTCCATCCTAGTTACCGTAGTTACTACGCATGACGTCACGAATTCTGGCTTTTTGCCGTCAAGGCTGGAACGATTTTTCTATTTTCCAGCAGGATCTCACGCCATGGGCGAATCCGACCAATCACGTTCCAGAGATGCGTAGTTACTTACAAATAGTAACTATTAGCTACTATTCCGACAAGGTTGGAACGGTCAGCGTAGTAACTTTTCGTGAGGATGGAACGGAAATAGTAACTAATAGTAACTATTGTTACAAGGGTGGAACACGCTCCAAGTGTTTGCATTGTTCCAAATGGCAGTGCTTCCACTTTGCAGGATTTATCCTGAAATTCAGGATTTTTGGGTCCCTGCAGGATTTTTTCAGGATTTTTGAGATTCCAGGATTTCCGGACTTATTCAGGATTTATCAGGAATTTGCCGATATTTTTAACAGACTGCAGTAAGAGTTAGGGATTTTTGAGAAAACGCAACCATAAATCTATTTTAGCTATAAAAACGAAGGGATGCGGCTTTTTTCTTTCGTTTTAATCGTCTGATCGTGTCTCCATTTCGAATGGCAAAAAGACACTTTGATCATCAGTGTTTTCACAAAATTTCGCCTGCGGCGCATTTTGTAGTTTATATTCCCGATTTAGAAGAAGGGTGCGTCATTTATAGTAGGCGTTGAAGGCTTGGAATATTTGGGAGTATAAACCACACTAAAAGGAATATAAGTTAAATTTTGCCAGAAAAAAAGGCGTGTTTAAAAACGTTTACCTGCGGCGCTTAGTATAATTTGTCCTGGGTACAGACGTTGCCACTGCTCCTGTTGTATGTACATTTTCAAGTCCCGTCTAGAGACGCCCTCTTTAATGGTGGTAGGGGGGGGGGGGGGGGGGGGGGGGGGAGGGCAAGGCATTTACCGACTGGCTGGTAATTTTTACCGGCTGCTTTTGTAGAAAAAAACGACTGCTTTCAAGAAAAAAACGACCGTTTTGAAAAAAAGTTGACTGATTTTCAGAAAAACCGACTGTTCCCTTGAAAAAAATCAACTGTTTTGACAAAAAATCGCGGCGCTTCGCGCAGACTCGGTAGTTTTATACTGACTGGCCAACAACATTGGGGACGGAGGTGCCCCCCCCCCAGTCGTTACCCTGGTGTTTGTATTTAGTCGTTTAATATTCATTTAGTTCTTACGGCAAAAACGTTCTAGTCCTCCCAAACGATAGAGACGAAAAATTCAGATACGTTTGCTCAAATCCTCCAGCTATATATATTCTTAACAACTATCCCTTTAATTAGTACGGACACATTTATTTTTTTCGGCAGGATTTCTTGCAGGATTTTTTAACTTTCCGAGCAGGATTTTTCAGGATTTTTGGGGTTCCCGGCAGGATTTTCGAAGTGGAGCAAGTGGAAGCACTGCCAAATGGCCCCACACGCTAGACCTTGGCAGTTAATCTGGCATCAGATTTAAAGAATCAGACATGAGTGTTAAAGCTGTGGTGTGCAAAGATTTTGCTTGGGCTTGGGTTGAAAGCGGAGCAAGACGACCCCACAAGACCGACTCAGTCTAGTACACTAGCCCCATTTCAGGTACAGTGCTCAAACGTCTAGCACCATGCCTGGGTGCTAGACGTTCAAGCACTGTACCTTGGATTTCGTGTATGGTGCATGGATTTCAGTATACAGTGCATACAGAAAAAACACAGTTTCTGTCATCACAACTGAGCACCGGCTCGGACAGGGCTGAAATTACTACTATGAATTAGAGAAATCAAAGACAATACTTTGTATATTTTTCAGAACAAAAACAAAAGGGCTCTAATGATGATGGAGATGACAAACCTAACAGCACCCTATCTATTTTCCATGTATTTTCCCTATCTATTCCCCAAGAGCCAATATTCTGGTTGGCTGCTAGGTAGAAAAAGCTGAGGCACAGGACACTTTGCATGCAAAACCCTTGACTATGTAGAAAAGGAAATGAGGTTTTTCACATCTGTCATCGGCCGAGCCCTTTTGTTTTTGTTGTGAAAAGTATATAAAGGATTGTCTTTGATTTCTATAATTCATGGTAGTAATTTCAGCCCTGTCCGAGCTGGTGCTCAGTTGTTATGCCAGAAAGTGTGGTTTTGATGCATGCACTGTATACTGAATTCCATGCACCATACATGAAATCCAAGGTACAGTGCTTGAACGTCTGGCACCCAGGCATGGTGCTAGACGTTTGAGCACCGTGCCTGAAAAGGGGCTAGTGTACTAGACTGGACCGACTGAGGCATGAGAGCTAACTTACAAATCTTACAATAGAGCAATCAATCAAGGTAATCTAAATTGTGATTAAAAAAAAAAAAAAATTGGAATTGCACAATGTAGCCAGAATGTAGCAGAGGAGGTTTGAAGGGGTGATTGAGGGCAGTCTAGTACACTAGGCCCTTTTTTGACACCCATTCACAAACGGGGTGGCATGCCCCCAGGTATGAGTAGGGTACTCATACGTAAATACGTAAAATACGTAAAATTCCAGACAATACAATGCAAATCAATGCAAGGTGGAACAAACTTCGATAAAAACGCAACTGAAGAAACTTCGACCGGGCAAGGATTGCCGAAGTCGTAAAAACACTAACTAAGCAAACGGTAAACCTTGGCGGCTTTCGGAAATCGGAAATTAAACAACCGGTGAACAAAAATTCGATCAAAACGCAACTTTTGCTTCATCTGTCACTCACTAGATGCTGCGGAGACATCTGGCAACACTGTTTGTTGACGCGAGGTAGCGTGCACGGTCCTTTTTGCACCACGGCGATCCGCCATGTTTTCAGCAGTTGGTGTTAGCTTCGTTCCAGTGGCTCCTTTTAGCTGGATACAAGATTCAAAAAAATAGTAGAAGTATACCAAAATATTCCTCTGAAGCAGGGCTATTTATTGCTGTAATCCTTAGACCTGACGAAGCAGTCGGTAAGCAGTAATTAATTCTGATTTAGAAAGTGTAGTAGACTGGTAGACCTCTGGGGAAGAAGGGGTACACATACGTATGAGTACCCTACTCATACCTGGGGGCATGCCACCCCGTTTGTGAATGGGTGTCAAAAAAGGGCCTAGTGTACTAGACTGATTGAGGGAGGCTCTTCCAGTCTACCACAAATCTCTGAGTTTTGGATACCCTATGCCAAACGCTGGGTATATCTAGCATTTAGCATAGCCTATGCCTAACGCTGGATACCCTATGCCAGACGCTGGATACCAGATACCTGTTGGTAACCTAACCCTGACCTACCTCAATAGAAAGGAGTTCTGATTGGTTGATTTTTTAGCTTCACTCAAATCATCAATATTTTACTGGGTTGCAGTATCCAGCACCTGGCATAGTGTATCCAGCGTTAGGCATAGGGTATGCCAAACGCTAGACATATCCGGCGTTTGGCGTAGGGTATCCAAAAATCAGGGGTTTGTGGTTGATTGGGCTCTTCCCATGCCTCGGAGAGTAGCATTTGTCAATTCCTTGTTTTGAGCTTGTCAGAGACAGTCATGTGCATTGAGCTTCTTAACCTCAGAATCGTGCTCTCACTTATTGTAGGAACACTTTGGTTTTGTCCCTATTGGGATCCCAAAACGTAAGTGGAGGGATGCCTATGGCATCGCAAAAAATGTCCATCCGTCTGTGAGCACGATAACTCTCGAAGGGAATGAGATATTTTGATGAAACTTGGTGTGAGGATTCTTTGGGTCAAGGGTAAGGTCAAATTCGTAGATGGGCTCTATAGCCCTATATTTAGGGGTGGGGGAGGGGGTTTCAAATAAAGGGGCAACAAAAATTAGCTCACCCAGAATCCGAGAAAAACCGGACACTAAATTTGTCGACCAATTTTGGGCTATAGCAGTCCTACCCCTTTATTCTCCAATCATTATAGCTCTGCACGTGAGGATATCTGTGGACGTCAGAGATAGTGGAATCGAAGGTCAAAGGGGTTGATATGTAATGTTCAAACGAGGAAATAATGTTGTTCTAGCGAGGATGTTGTTCAATGAGGATTCACTGGTAAGTACAGGCCAAGTTCGTAGATGGGTCTTTTAGTCCTATCTTTAGAGGCAGAGGAGGGGTTTCGAATTTACGGTAAAAACCTGTATGTTTTATAAGCTAATAAGATATTCATTGAGGGGGTAAGGAGGTCCGCTGAATCCATACGTGAACTTCGTTTCCTTGCTGGACAAATGGTGCATCACTAATTCGGCTGAAACTGAAAATTTGGTTGAAGCTCAAAATTGTTTCTGAACTCGATTAGAGATTCGGTATCGCGGCGAGGAGACAAGCAGAATCCATTTTTGAACTTTATTTTAACAGTAAAAATATTCAAGGTTTAACAGTAAAAATATTCAAGGAATCTGACGAAAACTGAATGGCGAAGACATAACCCAATTGTTGAATCAAATGTTAGATTTGTGGGATCCCATCGAAAACTTTGGTCTTGTCTTCCTATGCTGCCAACTTCAGGTTATTGCTGGAAGATTGTAAGGGTACAAGCTCTGTGGTTTTTATTGAAAGTATGACCTAAGGCCGGATCATCGAATATAACCTTACATTTTGGAAAGCTTCGCTGAACTCTTGCCTGGGCCCAACAGTATGGTTTTTGCTTGTTCTTGAGCCAGATCCTACATTTGCGAAAAGAAGTGGAGTTGAATACTCTATGCCAAAGAGAACTGTCTGAAGTTATGCAGCCAAGCTTTCATTTCTTCAAACAGTGTTAATGCTTTCCAGTGGAAAGCTCCATTCTAACAGGCAGGCACCAGTTTTAAAAATGAAGATGGGTTAAAACCTAAAAGTATTTCACCAGTTTTAAAATGAAGATGCATTAAAGCCTAAAAGTCTGGAAGTTTAACGGAAAAGAGCTGGGATAGGACAATCTAGTAACCCATCACTTATTCACTTAAATTGGCTTGAAGACCCGCTGAAAAATATATTACTCTGTAGGTCCACAATTCACGAATAAAAAATAATCGATCTTCAAATAATGGAATTTCCGTGTGTTTGTGGTAGCTCTATGCACTTGTGTTTTTGTTGTATGTCTTACAAGAAAGATTTATGCTTTTTTCTATCAGGCACTAAGCAATCTTCACCAGTCTCACCACTGCACAATGAAAAGCTACGTTTGTGTTAAGATTAAAATTTCCCGCCTGATAGTAGAATTTACGCTGTGGGAACGGCCGCTGCTATTCTGAACGTCATAACTAGAGCAAATAGTGGAAAATAAAAAAATTCATTTGCAGAATCCAAATAACTCATTGTATTCAATTAAATGACACCCAAATAAGTTGGCTTATCAGTTAAACTTAATAGCGAATAGGTGTGGCAGTTCCCTGGACCCGCAGCCAAAACATCTTCTTCCAGTAATAAATAGAAAAATCTGGAGAAGTAAAAGGTCCGAAAGTGCTCTCATCCCATCTGCTGTTACTAGCCATTTCTGTTCGTGATTCGTGTTTATTTTTTCATTCTATTTTTTGGATCCAAAACGTTAGTGGAGGGATACCTATGATTCGTAAAAGTTGTCCGTCTGTTAGCGATAACTCCCGGAAGGAGTTGAGATATTTCGCTCAATTTTGGCATGATGACGCTTTGGGTCAAAGTACAGGTCAAGTTCGAAGATGCTCTTTAGGCCTATATTTAGGGGTGGGGGAGGGGTTACAAATTAAGGGACGAACAAAATATATTTGTAATGCTAATGAGATAGTTGATTTAAGGGACAAGTAGTTTAGTCGGAATCCGGCAAAAACGGAAAATTTGTTAAAATATAAGTTTAATCTGAAGTTGATTAGAGGTTCAGCTACGATTTGGTTTACTGCACTTGTTATTACCTTGCTAATAGAAAAGAGGCTTAAAGGGTTGGACCGGCTGTCAGACCATTAGTAGTAGAAAATGTTGGAACTCAAGCTATCCGTGCAATATCTTTAACATTTCTTTGGATTTCTACTTGCAGTTTGTTTACATTTAAAGTGGGATGATTACAAATTAGGTTGTTTCAATACTTATTTGGCTATTGGGGATGTGAAATGCCTTTGTTCTAAAGCTGTTTTATATAAAATGTGATAAACATTTTACTTTCACACTCCACGTCTGAGCGCTTGCGCACTTGTCGTTTTAGCAACAGTCAAATGATGATGTACATATTAGGCATACTCTGACGTCAGTGTATACACGTGGTAACCTACTCCTTAGAAAGTTTGTTTTATTGCTCTTCAGAAGTCAAAACTTTTCTTTTCTGTTCACACTATACTGTACGAATATTGTTGGACTTTCGTTGATTTGCTCTTACAGGAATCAAGGGATAAGTGAGCTGCGTGTGTCTTATAATGATATTTTTCGACATCTTCACAAGATACCTCGATCAGCAAGCGCGACTGAGATTTTCGGTGATTTCCGTGTACTTAATTTCTCCCAACTCCACCTATCGTGTAAAACTTTGTTTCAACAGCGTTAAGTTGAATCTGATAATGAATACATCCTTGTGCTTTGATCTCCTTGGCTCCGGCTGTCTCTGCCAATTTGACAGAAGTTGTATGAGTCTGGTTAGGTATTTTTACTTTTTGTCCATGTGATATTCGCACTTGTTGCCGCGTTCGTTCTCTTTTGTCTTCCTTTATTTTCCCTGTTTTCCTCGTTTTTGTTTGTGATATGGTAATTTTTTACTGGAGTAAAATTGATTGATATTCTGCTGTTTTCTTTCCAACACTGTGGGAAAGCCTTTGATCATGTGATCATGGAATATGTCATACGGTTTTCTTGAAGAAAAAATTCTTCTTGGAACATACCATGTTGAAAGCTTCGATGGTTTTACAACGTGAGTGTTTAACCGATAACGAAGGAACAAAGCCGAACTGTTGTACTCGCAAACCTCGAGTCGGCGAAGCTAAACAGAGGATGCTGCAACACTTTATGTTGCCGAGGCAACATAGATCTAGTTTGTCATAAGGTAGTCAGGATGATAGTCGTGAGTTTTGTTCTTGCCGTACCATCGAAATTGTACTTTGGTATTGTGAATTTTACTCGCCCGTTCTTAATTTGTCTGTTTAAATTTGCTTTCAAATTGTTTATTCATTAAGAATCTTACTCACGGCGTGTGCCGACTAACTAGTTCCAACGTCAACATATAAACAAACATCAGTATATATAAACAAGAAAATGCAAGCGTGTAACGACAGGAAGCATTTAATTCTAGATGATTATACTAACTCTCGCAAAGCGACTGTTGGCGCAAATCCCCTGTTTCTCGAACAGTCGCATTGCTCCGTAGTCTCCAAGTCCCTTTCTCTCATATTCGCATTGCCTCACACGCAGTGCCTTTTTGCCTGATTTTGACACCACATAAAACAAAGAGAAAAAGCTAGTATATAAGGAGCAATGATTTTGCACCAGAGGAGTCAGTCTTAATCCCCTGTTTCTCTGTCTTAAGACTATAGTGATTAAGGATCGTTGGATTAACAGATGTATTCGATGTATGCAGAACTTCAATATTAAACGTAAGTGTGTTTTCTAAACACTGTTTATTGAATGTAGAACCTAGGACCTACCGTCCGAACTCCCCCCTCCGCAGTTACAAACCAAGCCTTCGAGGATTAAGATCAGAATACCGATATAATCTAATATGTACCAACCGCTCGGGTACACGCTACACGTGTATTAGATACTCGGTTTCGTACAACAAGTTAAATGTTAAAGACACACAAGAGAGTCATAACATTAATTTAACAAGCGTAACTGCCGAGTCAACTGCTATTTGGGTTTGTATCGAAACAACAGAATTTTTTATTATAAAATTAATTACACTCGATTGAACGGTTAAACATATGTGCTTAACAAGACCTACGAGCTCATATAGCACTTCTTACGAGTAGGTGGCGTGAGAAGCGAGAAAGTAAATCTGAGCATTTTCCCCTTTAATTCCGATACCCCTCCCCACCGTGCTCGGATCCGGTCCAGACCCTAAGATATGTAATCTAAGGCATAAACTCTCTCTATTTTCCAAGTTTAATTCAAATCACTTCACTCGTTCAACCCCTATGCGAGCCACAACATTTCTGAGACACCCCTCCAACTCCCCCCTAATACGACTCGGACACACAAACTTCGCATCTCTAACACCTCCTCTTCCCGTCCATCAAGTTGAACTCAAATCGGAGCATATCTGCAAATTTCCGATTCCCACTTCATCCTCCCCCTACCTTGGTCGGGTATGGTTCGCACGGTAAATGACAAATCTAGGCCACGTAGACCTGGGCTCTCCAAGTTGCATTCCTTTCTGCCCATCCGTTTGGATTTTGTGCATGTCAAAAAGTTTCCGGAGCCCCCTCCCCCCAACTCCCCCAACCATGGCTGGATCGGTTCGTACACATGCTTCACATGTTTAGGTCATCAGTTCTTCTCACCCATAAAGTTTCACTTGAATCGCACCAGTTTGCGCAACCTACGGAAGTCAGTAATTTCCGGATTCCCCCTCCCTCAACTCCCAGAAAAACAGTCGAATCCAGGAACGGAGGTCTTCCTGGGGCATTGTGTCGGTTCCTTAAGTCTATTTGGTCGGGTCATAATATGTCTGCCAAGTTTTATCGTCCTTAGCGCGTCTGGAACTATCCTATCTCGCGACCACTTGAATTCCGGGAAACCCCCTCCAGCTCCCCCCAAAGAGCCCCGCCATGATCTGGTTCTGTCAAGAACGTATCTAATGCTTATGCTTATTTTCCCCACCAAATTTCATCCCAATCACTAGAAACTAAGCGTTTCACTAAATTTCCGGTGTCCCCTTCCAACTCCCCCCCCCCCAACCCCGAGTATCGGATCTAGTCCGGACTTGACATCGAACATCTGAGACACTAGCTCTTTCCACCTGCCAAGTTTCACCCAAATCCGATCTCCTGTTCAAAAGTTATAAATGCCACTATATTCCGGATTCCCCATCCCTCCACTCCCCCCATGATGTTCGGACCGTGCAACGACTATTCTCAAGTCGGTATATTTGGATCCCTCATATTCCTGCCGAGTTTGATGATCTTATTACATCAGGAAGCACCAAACTCGACGGATCACCAGAATCCCCCCCCCCCACTACCCCCGACAGTGCCCAAATCCGGTCCTTTTATGTCAATGATCTATCTAGGACTTGTGCTTGTTCTTTTCGCAAGTTTCATCCCGACCCATCCAGTCTAAGCGTTTACCAAGATTTCCGACTCCCCCCACCAGCTCCCCCCATAGTCACCGGATCCGGTTCGGATTTGAAGTGTGCTGTCTGAGACACGAGATCTTTCCAAATATCAAGTTTCATTAAGATCGCACCACCCGTTCAAAAGTTATAAATACCCCAAGATTCCGGATTCCCCCTCCCTCCACTCCCCCCGCGTTTCTCGGATCTGGGAAGTGACTGTTTCCAACTTAATCTTTTATGCCTGCCAAGTTTCATCGTCCTAGCTTACGTGGAAGTGCCCGAACTAGCAAAGCCTGGATAGACCGACCGACCGACAGACCGAACGACCGAGAGACCGACAGACCGACGGACGGACAGAAATTGCGATCGCTATGTGACGGGCAAGGGCCATAAGCACCAACATAAAACTAGACAGACCAAAATTTACCGATAATTTGAAGAGATTATGTCGGGATGTTGCGTGCAGTCGCATGTTTTTAGCTTTTGAGAGTAATAGCTGTGTGTTTTAGTCTTGCGAGAACGACAGAAAGGCAGTCAGAAAATCGTAAATTTTGCGCGCGCAAATGACCCGTATCAGTTCCTGTTGCTGAAAAGAGGTTTTCCATTGTCGTATGTTGAAAGACAGTCGGACTTTTGTGCTTGTCAAAACGACAGTCATAAATTGTGAGCTGACAAGATTGAACAGATAAACAGGAGAAAGAGGTTCAGTTCTGATTTTTTTACCCGCTGCGCACAGTTTTCAGACAATCTTTTTGAAACAAAATATCTGTTTTTCCCCAGAAAACAGGCTGGTTTTCGCGCGGACGATCGTTTCAGTTTCGTTCTGTCAGAGATTACGTCGATTTTCAAAATGATGACTGTGGCGAACTGTATTTTTTTTGTTTTTTTAACTGTTTATTATCTTTGCTTGAAACATTACCCGGAGCAGGAAAGGGGAGATTAGCGCATGGTTTTATCGCATTTTCTGCCAGTCTTTGAACCAGAATCACACAACACAATAAATTCTCGAATTCGGTCTTCTTCTTTTGCAAATTTTTTTTTCTACGAATCGTGATTACCATAATTATGAAATAAGGGGGGCTTTGGGATATAGTTAATGAAATCCGACAAAAGACTCGTGCATCGTTCATTATTAGGAATTTTGCTACGAGTGTTTGGAATATAATCCCAAGTAAAGTCAGTGAAGCCCCGCAGCTTGCTGCATTCAAGACCACAGTGAAAAGGTTCTTCCTCTTTCTTTATGTCTTTTTTCTTTAGTATTTGTTTTACTAATTAGGAATGTAGTGTCAGTAATAGTATTTTTGTTCACTAGTATAGTAGTATCACTAGTAAATAGATGTGAATTTTGTTTTGTGCCTGTTTTTGGCCCCCCGGGAATTTCCCTTCAGGTGACGCAGATTCGCATGTATTTGTTTGTAATAAACGTAATCCAAAAATCTAATCTGAATCATATCAAAACAAATAACAGCAGACAACTCCGACGGCATCTGGACGGCATCTATATGTTGAGATGACGTGACGTGACCAGAGGTCCATAGATGTCGTGGGTGATGGCACGATTCGCAGAGTTTCGGACTGACTCTTTCAAATCTTGGTCAGTTTAGTCGATAGTGAACCTTATATGGCCAACGAATACCAATAACTCCAATGCCGGTCCAGTCGATAGTTGCGTTTTTGTTCGACTTTTCACTCGGTCCTAAGCACTGTTTGACAATTTCGCGTTTTTGTCAAAAAGGCCAACGCCGACTTTTGCCTTTTCCCTCGGCTTTTTGCAAAAAGGCAAACTTGGTAGGTGACCAAGTTAAGCTCTCCTTTTGGCTTTTTGCCTCGGTACTTTAGCCAGTTTATCCCGAAATCCAATAAAAGAGGAATTTGAATCAAAGTGAAAATCAGTATTTCGAGACTGTCTCGGATTTTAAAGATGAAAAATTTGAAGTGCAAGTAAAATACAAATAAAATGGCATTTCTCAAAATAGTGTTTTCGATAAACACTATTTTGTTAAAACGATAAAAAGCCAAAGCTGAAAAGGGAAAGGCAAAAGCCGAACAAAAACGCAACTAATATCGCCTTTCCCAGTTACCTTCTAGAAAGCGAATTAAAGTCCAGTATTTATGTAATTTTTTTAGTTCTGTTTCCTTGTTCAGTTTAAGATAATGTTTTTTATGGCACTTGAGCATACTCAAGCGCCATATAGCGATTGTAATTTCTGTCGGTCCCTCCCGGTTTTGCTAGTTTGGACACTTCTGCATAAGCTAGGACGATGAAACTTGGCAGTCGTGTTCTCCTTGGTCCTTTGTCCTGAAACCCGAAACCCGGGCTGGAGGGGGCACCAGGAATCTAGAGAAACGCTTCCACATAAGCTAGGACAACGAAATTTGGCAGGCATATCAAGGAACCGAACAGAATAATTTGGAAATAATAACTTTCCCGATCCGACCATCGTGGGGGGAGTGGAGGGATGAGAAATCCGGAAACTAGTAACATGCATAACTTTGGAACGGGTAAGCGGACATGCATGAAACTTGACATATGTCAAGAACAAGCGTTTCGTTTGTTGAGTTTCAAATTCGGATCAGATCCGATAACTGGGAGGTGGGGGGTGGGAGAGTGGCACCGGAAATATCGTGAAACGCTTGCACATAAGCGAGCACAATAAAATTTGGGAGGCATATGAGGGAACCAACCAGATTAACTTAGAAATCATAACTTCCCCAATCCAGCCATCGCAGGGGGAGTGGAGGGACGTGGAATCCGGAATCAAGCAACGTGTATAACTTTGGAATGTATAATCGGACATGCATGACGCATGACAATTGTGAAGAACAAGTGCCTCAGATTTTCAATTTCAAATATGGACCAAATGCGAAAACTGGGGGGGGGGGGGTAGAGGAGGGGACCAGAGATTTCGTGAAATGCTTAGTCTTTACGGATCGGGATGGAACTTGAAGGAAAGAACAAGCATTAACCCTAGATACTTTATTGACAAAACAAGACCGGATCGTGTCACAGTAGAGGGGGTTGGAGGGGGTTTTCCCTGATTTCCGGTGATCACGAGTTAGGGTCCAGATTTACTAGGACCATGAAACTTGACAGACATATTAGGTACTCTCCCAGGTTGACTTGAAATCCCGATCCGATGATCGTGGGAGGAGTGGAAGGATGGGGAATCTGCATAAGTTTGGAACGGGTGATAAGACGTGCATGAAACTAGTCTGTAACGGACCCGATAACTTGGGGGGGGGGGGGGTGCCGGAAATCTCGCGACACGCTTAGAGTCGAGAGATCGCGATGGGACTTGGAGGGAAGAACACGCATTTGCCGTAGATACATTATTGATAAAACAGGAACGGATCGTGTCACAGTGGAGGAAGTTGGAGGGGGTTTTCCACAATTCCGTTTATTACGAGTTAGGGTAGTTCCAGATGTGCTATGGCCGTGAAATTTGGCAGGCATGTTAGGGACTCCATAAGATTGGCTTAAAAATAGTCCCTCCCCCGATCCTGTTTGGAAGAAGAAACAGTTGTCAATGAGTGGTATAACCATTTCCGAGTTACTAGATCAAGCCCATTTTCTGGTGAAGCAAATATCGGGAGAGAGATCCATCCTTGAAAACTGCAAATCGTATCTGACAAACATGCTAACTGTTCTTAAAAGTGCCATATGAGCTTTCAGCTCTTGTTTAACTGAACGATTAGGTCCGACTGGTACATAATCTGTCCGAGAATTTATATATGTTACTTAGTTCTTCGTAACTTTTTGAAGTTGCTGCGCTTTTTACGGATTGATTGAATACTCTGTAGATGGCATGAGTGATGTGGGCTCTTTAACCCACACAACAGGCATCAGAGGCGTTACTAGCCAAAATGTTTGGGGGGGGGGGAAGAGGCATTTAACAACTGGCTGGTAATTTTTACCGACTTCTTCTGCAGAAAAAACGACTGTTTTCAACAATAAAAATGACATTTTTGAAAAAAATCCACTGATTTTCAGAAAAATCGACCAATTTTCCGAAAAACCGACTGTTTTCATGAAAAAAAAAATCAACTGTTTTGACGAAAAATCGGGGCTCTTCGCGCCGACCCTGTATTTTTTACCGACTGGCTGACGGCTTTGGGGGGGGGCGTTCCCCCCTCCCCCCCGCCCAGTCGTGACGCCTCTGAAAGGCATTATCCACGGGCATCTATGCTTTGAGATGGAAATGTAACTAGGAGGCGTAACTAAGAGGGGGGGGGGGGGGAGGGACAAAATAAACTTAAGCTTAAATATTCCTTCAGCCCAAGGGTCAAAGCCACTCAAGTTGGAAAAAGGAACTTGTGGGAAACACCACAAGAGGACCCTTGCCAAGAAGGGCCGAAACATAGCTCCAATAAAATTCAGCTGACTTATCCGTTTTGCACCATCAAATAAGCTTAAGCTTATATTGGCCCCAAGCACCGGCAAAAGGATATCATTAAATTTCTCGGCACATTTGGACAAAAATCAGCTCGAATACAGCCAATAGGAATGCTTCGTAATTAATCCGTAGGCTCAGTTTCACCCTAAATAGCTTCTGTCGGACACAAAGCCCCAACAAAAACATATAGACATTTTGTGTCAACACATTTTCGTACTAAAATCCGTTTCTAATTATCGGATTCTTCTTCGTAACCCAGCTTCCCGATGAAGAATTTGTAGTGGTGCGTAGTAGTACGAAAACGTTGCATGTAGTACTATGTAATAGCAAAGAATACTATCATTTAATGTGCCTCAGACTGGTCCAATCTTATGTAGTAGTATCCAGTAGCATCCTGTCTTGCCATAGTAGCATCCAGTCTTGCTAATAGTAGCATATAGTAGTATGCAGTAGCACGGTAGCCTTGAAGTAGAAGCATGTAGTAGCATCGTTAGTACTGCATGCAACTTTTTCGTACTACTTCATAGTGCTATTTTGAGATAAATTTTTCATCGGGTTTTCGGCAGACATAATATATTTAACATCACGCAAAGCATCAATTTTTTTGTGCAATTTCCTTGTCAAGCCGATTAGTTTTTTCCAAATAAGCATTCGTCGGGCGTGGAGCCAGTGTTGCCACATCAAAGATATTTAGAGAGTGATTTTTGGGCGAAAACAGAGAGTGAATTGGGAGTGAATTTTTTTACATGAAGTGCTCACTTTTGGTCGGAATCATCTCTGTAAAAATTACACATTTTAATTTTACTTTCATGAATAAAACTTGAAATAGTCACTTCTGGTCGGAATCCCTGCTGCAAAAATTACACAATTGGTCATTTTCTGAAATAGAGTGATTTTAATGTCCTACGTAGGACAAGAGTGACAAGAACAGAATAGAGTGACAATTCACACTATGGTGCGACATGTGGCAACCCTGCGTCGAGCGCCGACAAAAATGTATCGACCTTCCTTTGGCGAGTGATTTCGGCACAAAAATTAACTCTGGTAAAAACCCTCTTTTGTCAACTCTATTCAAAGCCGCTTTCACATTGACGTGTCGTTGCGATGCGCTGCGTCTGCGTTTATCTTGCGCTGCGTACAGGTTGCGTAGCGTATCTTTCATACCTGGGCGAACAGCTTTCACGCTGGATGTGTATTTTCGTTTTCCTTTCTCTGTTTCTTATGCTGAATTCTCGTTTCTGTCCCCATTACTAGGTTTTTGGGATGCCAAAACGTAAGTGGAGGGATACCTATGATATCGCAAAAGTTTTAACTCTCGAACGGATTGAGATATTTTGATGAAACTTGGTAGGAGGATCCCTTGGGTACAGTACATGTCAAGTTCGAAGATGGACTCTGTAGCCATATATTTGACGGTGGGGGAGGGGTTTCAGATTAAGGGGCAAAAAAAATTGTTGAGATAGTTGATTTAGGGTTCGAATATTAAATTTATTTTTTCACCGGACAAATAGTTCACCCAGAATCCGGCGAAAACCGGAAAATTTGTGAAAAGTAAAAGTTTAATACGAAGTTGATTAGAGGTTCGATTTAGGGGCAAGGAGACTTGCTGAGTCCCAATATGAAAGTTATTTTCTCGCCGGACAAACCGCAGAATTTGTTAAAAGTAAAAGTTTTATTTAATGCGGGTAAGAAGACATGCTGAATTTGAATATGACAATCATTTTCTAACCGAATGTATAGATCGCTCGGAATCCGGCTAAAACCGGAAAATTTGTTAAAAGTAAAAGTTTAATCTGAAGTTGATTAGAGGTTGGATCTAGGGGTAAGAAGACATGCTGAATTCGTTTTGAGCTTTAGTTTTTTGCCAGACAAGTAGTTTGTCCAAAATTCGGCCGAAACCGGAAGTTGGGCAGAAGTAAGGAAGGAAGGAGATACGATATGTTGAATCCATATTTGAATATTTGACAGCGCAAAACGGATATTTGAATACATCTGAACTTGATGAAATTTGCACTGTCAAATACGAACTTGGTCTTCTCCAATTATTACCATTGGCCTCAACCTATTTGTAAATGTTAAAAGTAAAACTGTTTAAGAAGTCTGTTGAAGACCGAATTGTCGGGAGCAAATATTAAAATTTTGGAATCCCATCGAAACCTTTGGTCTTGTTCTTCATCGTTAGTAGGTTTTCTCCAGTTTGTCTTCATAACTTCCGTTTTTCACTGAAAAATCTGATGCGTTGAGTCACCGCAAGCGCGATGCAGAGGTTGCGTGGCTCAGTGTAAAAGCCTCAACGCGTCAGTGTGAAAGCGTACTCTGCATGCTCTGTTTCGAAATTCAAATTCAACTTGTAAGCTCAAACTTGTATTCAACTTGTAAGCTTTCAACTTGTAAGCAGGAAGTGCCGATAAAATGTGTCAAGTAGTGTTCCAGAAATTTCGCCTGCGCCGCCTTCCTTGGTATTCTATATTTTGTGTTAGGACGCATCTTCAGTTGGTTGAAGTGTGTGAGATTTTAAATTTTAAGCTAGATCCAAACTTAAATTTCTACAGGAAATAGTTGAACTCTGGAGAAAAAAGACGAATCAAACAAATGTCGCCTGCGGCGCATTATATATAATTTTAGTTCACTTTAGATCGATTGTGTTGGCGGTTGCGGTTTTGCGGGTTTGCGCCAGATAAAAAACAACAGCTAAAGTTTCTACGGGAAATCCAGGTTGAGGTTCTTTTAATATTAAACTAAATGACAAAAGGTCCAGAGCCTGACTGAGAAGATAGATTGCGGTGCACGGGATGGTTCCCAAAAACGAAATGTTTCAATTTCGTGAGTAGAAAAGGCAAACCTAACCAATTTTGCCTGCGGCTCTTAGTTTGATTTTAGGCTTAAAAAATCCGCTTGCGGTGTTTTTTTTTAATACTGATCTTCGCTGCATCCTTCGAAAGCTGACATGACGGACATTCTGTTTTTACTTTCGTCCACAACGAGCTGTGGCTGAGATGGTACCACGCCTTGCACCAACAAAGGTTTCTCACTCGCGATACGAGCGTAGTTTCGTACCTTCGTTCGTCAAGTTTTTTAATGCCCATGACGAATTGTGAATATGACTGTTGAATGTACGCAAGTTTGAGTTTTAACTGTTATAGTTGAAGTCAAATTGACGATTGTGATTTATTGTATAGGCTATAGGCCATTGACGACAATACTGATATTCGTCATGTCCGTGGAAAGTATTTTGAAATTAAATTGAATATTTGTTTGAGTTTCACCAGGTATTGGCTAGTCAACCCCACACCCCCACGATGTCGTTTTACCTAAGAAAAAAGTCAGCGGACCGATCTTACTGGATGGTTCCCAAAATGCCTACGATTGTTTGCCCACTCTCACAATGCCCACGATCAAAGTTTCTATGGCTCAAAATGTCCACGTTTCAAAATGCCCGCAGTCGAGGGGGAGGTAGAAATCATCCTGGGACGAATCTCAACCCTTAATTAAGACCCTAGATCCATCCATCAGTGGCGCATAGGGCGTGACAAAGCCTCTCCATTCTCGAAGAAGCTGTGCGGCTGCAGTAGGGCCTTCCCATTAGCTACGTTCTTTGTCACATGAGTTCTCACCGGTGGTCTCCGGTTGTTATTATAAGCCATTTGTGCATCCACCGGTGACTATCACCAGTCTTATAACCCGTTTTGAACTAACCGGCGTCCTGTTGTACCTCACCGGTGCTGACTAACCAGAACCTGCTCGGGAGCCCGGCTTCAGCGAGGAGTTAGCCAGTTTTCATCAACTCGCCGGTAAACCTTTTAAGATGACACTGGTGACAAAACACCAGAGACAGCCCGGAGTGCAACGAAGGCAGCTATTGTGGAGTAATGGAAATGTTGGCCTCCTTCAGGTCACAACCATACTTCGTTTTCCTTCAGGCTGTCACTGATACACTCTTGGGGACAGTCTGTCTTCGGGCATGCGCAGAACATGAACCAAATATGCCCATCCTCTTTTCTTCATAACTTCGCTTACTATGGGCTGGTACGTTTAGTGCCGAATTTCTCTATTGGTAGCTTCTGACGCTAGCTGATTTTAAGAATCCTTCTAAGACACGTGTTTTTCTTATGTTGTTGGTTGAGTTTCCAACATTCACTGCCGAACAACAATATAGATAGAAGGCAGGTTATTAGTACACAGTATTGACCCCGTATTCTCTATCCAGCCTCCTAACCTGCTCAACTACTTTGTCTGAGCATCTGAAACCAGGCAGATATTGTCTTCTACAGTTTGACAGGATAAAAAGGTTACAGGTTAAAGTCTTTTCCTGACATTCAACGTATAATTGGAATTATGTTGCTGTGTCACTCAATTTTTTTTTAACAGTTCGCTAATGTTCTAGTTGATAGATTAAATGAATATACTTTCTTCAGCTAACTGCTTGCTTTTACTCGGCCATGCGTGTATAAGCAAAGTCTAACACTTTTCATGAAACACGGGTAGTTTTTCCGAAAGTATCCTTGTAGCTCAAAGCTACATAGCTCAAGCAGGCAGTTTTGGTGGCGTTTTATTACAACCCTGACTGAGGACAAACACCCCCTTCCAAGTCGCCAATTCTGACTCGAGCTTAGTACGACGGTGGGACCCGGGGCAAGACGAGGGAATTGTGGCAACCTAAGAGAGTCAACCGTAAAGTGCAATCTAGCAAGGAATGCAATTTAAGATTTACGGTGAGACTGGAACAATGCAGTAGAGTCTCGACCAGCTACATGGTGTTTTGCTAGTGACGAGTATTTCACCTCAGATGGTTCAATTTCTGGCATATTCGGAAAATAAAACCCAAGCGATGCACCCACTGAGTTATCGTTCGGAGCACATGGAGTACATGATGTAATCGCTAATATTTGACTTTTATCAAAGTAAGTGGGAGACGTCATCCCAACAACGTTAATTAACATCTAAAGAAACTGAAGAACCAAATCATTTTTACAAATTTCTGTTTGAACTCCAGACCAAAGAATTGCACTCTCAATAAAAATTTCTGTCTTTCCCTCCTGAATTTAAGTCACCAGGCCGTTCTATATCTATGCTGCTGTAGGCTGTTTTTTTTCAGTATAACTCATTTTATTATAACAAAATATATATTAATAATTAATAGATCTCTTATAAATTAATGAAATCAAAAACAAGCATTTCAACATGCTTACTATTTTCTGGGTATCGCCCAAAATCATTCATCTCAACTAGACAATTCTTTCTCCAGATTTGATTAGTAGATCAGATTCTGTTGAATCCAGTCGTAATACTCGCTGATCTTCATATACACGCCTGGAACATCTGGCTGTCCACATCCAACACCCCAGCTGACAACTCCAGCCAAGTGCCATGAGCCACCTACTTCACAGACCAACGGAGAGCCTCCATCACCCTTGCATGCATCTTTGCCATCCTCTCCCCCCGCGCAGAGGAAGCCCGGGTGGAGGGAGAATTCATACCCCAAACGGGTTCGTTTCAGCCTTGCTTCGCATTCTTGATTTGATAGAATGGGTACATCTACTTCTTTGAGTGTGTTGGAATACCGACCACCTTGACCAAAGGCATCCTTGCCCCAACCGGTTACAAAGCAGCGGTTGCCAGTGAAGTCTTGATATTTCTGAGGAAGGCAAGCACTGGCGATGTGAGGACTGAAAAAAGAAACTCAGTCACTACCTTTCTAATTTCGTTGAATCAGGGACCCATAAGTTTCCTGTAATGACTCGCCATTCAGGGGGCTTGTCATTTCCTATGCTTCTATGTTGCTATGTTGCCCGAGCCTCACCTAGTTTCCAAAAATTCCGCTTGGGTCTAATCGTCGTTCTTGCTCAGATAGACAAAATTGCCAGCATGCCACCAGGTACCTAAGCTAGGACAAAAGATCCAGGATACTCTTCAATTACAGAGAAATATTCCTAGTTCAGCACAACAGCTGCGACAAATTTTGTCTATCACATTTGACAGTCGGGTATTTCATCCCTGTGGGTGTTTCTCGAACTATCTGGCGCTCGGTCGAGAGCGCATCAGAAATATGTATGGCGAGTCATTACAGGAAATTTATGGGTCCCTGGTTGAATGCAATTTTAGAACCCACACCGTTCTGGATCCGATTGCATTTAAGCAGTGGCGTTTTCCCATTTTAAGCCTTGCTAACCCTTCTTATCATTTCGTTGCCAGGTTGTGGGTTTCGACCACCGTCATGTAGTTAGTACAATTGTTGGAACCAATCATATGTCTTTCACTTTCTGAACATTAACATTATCCAGCGGTCACAGTACATTGCGTGGTACGCAGGCACAAAGGACAAAATATTATTTTTCTTTTGCTTTACCAAGATTTCAAGGCCGCTTACAGGAATCTGTAAAATACCAGTATCGCATGGGGCACAGCACATAACCATAAATATCGAGCTCCTTTTAATTTGTACAAGTTCCGATTAATTTGGGCTTGGCTTAGTGTTGATCAAAACCAGATGGCGGCCAAGTTTACTGCGTGACATCGGTATGAATTTGCTCAGTGGAATTTGTTCTCCGATTTCCACTTATTTCGAACGTAACTGCCCGTAAGACAAATTTGATGAAAGGGCTGTTCATGTATGAAAGCTACTACACCCAAAGGACTACAAACGAGCAGGAAAACACGTATCTGCGGCTTTTCATGACTTTTCGGGGGCCCTTCATCAGGCTTAAGACGAGTAGCCTTCTCCGACTCCTTCAAATGATGCCTCTGCGTTTAGTGAGCTGTGAAAAGGTTTGAACTTACTTGTAAGTAAAGTCTGCTGCGCCTTCGAACCTCAGAACTGCTAGATCGTTGTAGAGATTTCCAGCATAGTACTGGGGATGAGTAACAACAGTAAGGACATCCTTCTCCGTATGAGGGAAGAACTCGGTGTCTCTATTGACGTCCCACTCACCAAGACGAACTCGCAGCTCTGCAGCGCCGTATCTACAGAATCCTTGGTTAATTGTGTTAACGTTAAAGTAATCTTTCACAATGAGGCGCAAGATTAACTGATTTGCCATCTGAGACTTTATTCTGCCATATTTCATCCTTTCTTGGCAAGGAACCCGGACGAAATCCTAAGACTAAGGTGTATAGTGAACGTGTCCGAAAGCTCTGAAACGAGCGAAAATGCTGAATTAATTCAGCATTTTATGCAGCATTTCGCTTTCGGACTTAAATTTTCGCTCAATTAGAGCAAGAATGCTACATTTTATGCTGATTTTTAAAGAAGAAATTGGGGAGTACGGCGATTCTCTCAGTGTTTTCGGCGGCAAACATAACAAATTAAAAAAGACTAATTGACAATTCGGCAAACATTCCAAATTCTAAGACAACTGGCGATCATGGCCAACGAAGAAAGTAAAGATAGGTTGGATATCAGTAGCTGATCCATTTTTTCAGCTTTATACAGCTAATTCTTTTTTCTTCTTCTTCTTCCTGACTTAAATTTTGGTATTCTAAGTGTAAGAGAAGAAAAAAAGGTAACAGCTTTCGGACAAAAAAAGAAAAGAAAATGCAGCATTAATGCAGCATTACAGCACCAAAAAGCTTTCGGACACGTTCAGTGTTGCTCAAAGGATTAGTTAGCTAAATGTTATGCCCTGGTCCTTTCTTGACAAGGTTCCTCTTCACATCCATCATCATCCATGGCTGAAAATCTGGTCGCAACAGATCAAGTTCTGGTTCAACACCAATCATGATTTCCAGTCAGGTTGGGCGAAGTCATACTGGTCAAGTATTAGGCAAAGTAGTTACGTCTATAGTAATGTAGTCGTTTTTGGTAGTTGTTATGAAGGTAAGGTACAGGAGTTTGAGTCTAAAACGATATGCTTTTCAAGTAGGTTGGACTACTAATAGTAGGTTGTCATGTGTTGTGTTTGATTGGAAAAAATAACTAGGATGTCTTGCAGTAAGTTTTACAGCAGGAATCCAGACTTGACCAATCCCGGAATCAAGTTTCAACTTTCTTCAAATTTCTTGTCTGTTTCTTTCAACCAGTGCCTGATTCAACCTGGACGCTTATAGGCAGCAGAAATATCGGGTCATACCGTTGCTAATTATCTCCTGACATGTCTTTAATTTCATCAACTGACAATCTGCAATTACCAACCAAATTTGTATGTTGAAAATCTCTTGATTGGTTTCTTTTTCAAGACGAAATCAAAATAAATTTTTGACCCTGTGTCGCACAGGTACCCAAAGGAGATTTCCATTTGTGCCCTGCAGCCTATGTTTGTTGTAGGTTAGAGAGAGGTAACAAGGAACTTACCCTTTCAGGCAGTGAGCAGCGGTAAGCACGTGGCTGGGACTGATCAAAGCTCCTCCGCAGACATAGACGTTGTCAACACCTTCTTTCTTCAAGATGGCGACTTGCCAGGGATACTCGCCTAAGAAGAAAGAGATGATGAGCACAACACTTCGAAGCAAGGACAGACTCGGTAAGTGGGTTTGCATTACAAACTGTTTACTGAGGGTCCGATTGTTCTAGGCTGAGCTTCCATCCACATATAAACATCACCCTTTTTGGGATCCCAAAACGTAAGTGGAGGGACACGTATGACATCGCAAAAGTTGTCCGTCTTTGCGCACTAGAACTCTCGAGGGAATGATATGTTTTGATGAAACTTGGTGTGAGGATTCTTTGGGTCAAGAGTAAGGTCGACTTCGTAGATGGGCTATGTAGCCCGACATTTAGAGGTGGGGGAGGGGTTTCAGATTAAGGAGCACACATTTTTTTTTAAAGCTATTGAGATAGTTGACATAGGGGTAAAAAGACGTGTTGAGTCCGAATATGAAAGTTATTTTCTTGCCGGACAAGTAGTTCACCCGGAATCCGACGAAAACCGGACACAAAATTTGTTGACCAGTTTTCGGCTATAGCAATCCCTACCCTTTATTCTCAAACTAGTATAGCTCTGCGCGTGAATGCCGACATTCAGTCTTCTTCTAACCGTCGAGGTGATCAGTCGCAATTTTCATTCGAGTTTGGAAGGATAAAGTTCAACGGTTTCTGTCTTCAAAAGACCGTTAGGTTGTCTCGACCTTGGGCATGGCGCCAACGGATAACAATGGTTGTTCGTGGAGTGGACTCTACTACCAACCAGTGCTGAATTTTTTTCAAAAAAGTCTCGATGTTGGTGTTGACGAAGATGTGGTCAGGAAGTTTGCAGCTGAATTCTTTTCCGTTGAAGCCATAGTCACGGCTAAGAAGCTATTCTGGTCCTGTGTTTTCGCCCCGGAGCTCCCGCCAAAACGAAACACATCTGCTAATCATTTAGCAGACCTCACCGCTGCATTCAAACGTTGTGACAATGACAACGTTGAGCTACCTGACTTCGTTATCAGGTTCCCGAACGAAGTGCCCGTTATTCCAGCTGTGGCTTACTCTCTCCTGACCAGCCAGATCAATGCGTGTGCCAAGGATATTCGGTTCATTGCTGATCGAATTGCAAAACATGAGGGGTCCACTCCTGTCTTTGGAATGTCGAATCAAACAATCACGACCCCCTCGCCTGTGCACACTGTTATTGTGGACAATATCCCTCCTTCCCTATGTGACGTCAATTCAAGAAATCAGCATCTCGATTCCGTTGAGGGTCGAGATGGCATCACAAACGTCAAAGCTAGTGTCAGGCAAAACCGTCTAGTTGTACAGACTTCGAGTGCGACATATGCTGACATTGTTGCCAAATCGATAACAAAGGGTCTTCCGCCCGGGGTTACCACTAAGGTCATACAACCAAGATTCTTTGGGGTAATACGAAGTGTTCCAGAGCGCATCTCTTCTAGTGATTTGAAGTGTTTGCTTGATGCCGTGGAAGTCTCGCAGATCTCAAATTCCCGGTCTTTCAAGGTTGGCTATGTAGATCAAGCTTCCCTTTTAAGAGCTTTAAAGTGTGGAGTTAAGATCGGTTACGAGCATTTCCGTGTCCATGAATTTCATCGCATGCCGAAAAGATGTTTCCGTTGTCAGTCACTGGACCATGTTGTTGATAGATGTCCACTTCAGACAGATACGCCTAAATGTGCTAGATGCTCTGGATGTCACGTATATTCAAGAGACTTGCCTTGTAGCCTACCCCCCAAATGTGCCAATTGTGATGGGGACCATGTGTCTTTCAGTTTTCGGTGCCCGAAAATCAAAAACGCATTGAAAATAACGGTGTGATGGCTCAGATTTCAAATGTACTCCGATGTGTGTCTTTGAACATAAATGGGACGAAAGATAAGGACCTTGAACTGGATCGATTACTCTCCGAAACTGATGTGCTGTTCCTTCAAGAGCATCTTCTTTCCACTACTAGTGCCGACAGTCTGCGCCGTTCGGTCGATCACTATATATTCGTGCAACCTGCTAGAAAAACGAGAGGCCGTCCTTCCGGTGGACTAGCAATTTTTATCCGTTCTTCCTGTTGCCTCAGACCTCCAACTGTCTTTCTTTCGGATAGACTGATGCTAGCTGTACAGTTTGGCGACCTCGTTCTAGTTAACGCATATCTTCCGTGCGACCGTCGCAACCTCGCTTCATTTGGATTATTTGCTAAATCTTGTAACAAGATCAAGTCTCTCCTTTCAGACATCAGTAGCAAAGGTCTTAACTGGATTCTTGTTGGTGATTTGAATACCAACATCCTGGCTCCTTCTATACGCACTGACCTGTTTACCGAGTCTCTTCCTAGCGGGTATTGTATCGTAGAGAAGTCCTTGCCGTATACCTACAGACACAATCGTGGCGGAACCGTTTCGAACCTTGACCACCTTATAGTCTCCCATCCATCTGTAGCTGATGGAACGGTTGAAGTTGACGACGAAAAAATTGAAGATGACCATCTGCCGTTGACTTTCAAATTGGCACTCCCCGCCGATTGTGTTAAAAGCACTACGTCTCAACATCAGACATGGATCAAGAAAAGGAACTGGAATCGTTTAGATCCCGTACTTTATATAGCTACACTGACCACCCTTTTGACAGCTGTGAAAATTCCGTTCCACTTACTCCAGACTAGTCTCCATGTGACTGGTTCCTCCATCGACTTGAACTTTTATTACTCTGAGGTCGTTCATTGCTTGAAGACTGCCGCTAACGTAGCCGTACCATTCGAAAATGTTCGGGTTGGAACCCGAAAGCGGCTTTGGAGAGTTTGTCCGGAGGTTAAGAAAGCCAAAAATCATGCGAAATTTTGGTTGAGACTATGGATAGCTTGTGGACGCCCTATCAGTGGAACCGTGTTTGACCTTAAAAAGAAGACAAAGCGGGAGTATAAATATTGTTTGAAATCCGCACGTTTAAATGGCGCTGATGCCCCTACAGACCGCAAGTCTTGGAATAAAGTTCTTCTTTCGGACAAGTGTTGTGCAGTGTCTCCGTCAAAATTGACCTCCTCTGACTGGATAAACCATTATCGCAACTTGTTCACTCAGTGCAATATGCGCGTGCAACAGTTTTTCGACTCTTTACTTTCAAGGTTTCTCCCTGTTAAAATTTCTCAGTCTTCTGTTTTTGCGGTTACTAGTAATGCTGTCGAAAAGGCTGTTTACAGACTAAAAAAGACTGGATCTGTCGATATCGATGGTATTTCTTCAGAGTTCTTCAAAACTGAATGTCCTGTTCTGATCCAACATCTACAACTACTGTTCCAAATGTTTCTTTCCCAATCTCAGGTCCCGAATAGCTTCCTTGTTGGAACCGTAACATCTGTCCTTAAGCGAGGCAAGGACCCTGAACTGTGCAATAGTTTCCGTCCGATTACAGTATCATGTACAGTCAGTAAAATTTTTGAGTATGTCCTTCTTCCCGAACTTCTTGAAAAAGGCAATTTTGGAAATATGCAATTGGGTTTCAGGGATGGTACGGGTTGTGCGCATGCTCACCACGTTCTAACCAAAATAATGCGACAGGCCACTCTAAACAGATCAACCATCCACATTTGTTCCATAGACATCTCTGGGGCTTTTGATAATGTTGTCCATTCTCAAGCTTTGTATTCGCTTGCTCGTTCTGGAGTCAATTCTTCTATTCTTTGCCTTTTAAAGTATTGGTACGCAAATTCCAGCATTCGGGTAAAATGGCAGGGTCAGTTATCGGAAAATATTTCAGTGAACCATGGAGTTCGCCAAGGTGGAGTTTTGTCACCGTATATATTTAAGTCTGCGATTTCTGATTGTTTGGATTCTCTTCTTCCTGCATATTTGTTCAAGGAGATTTCGATCAGCTACATTGCGTATGCTGATGATATCCTCCTAGTCAGCCGTACAAAATCCACTCTTTCTAAAAATATGAAAATTTTAGCAAACAAACTTTCAGACATCGGACTTGAGATAAATCTGTCAAAATGTGAATATCTTTGTTTCGGTCGCACAACAACCTCTGAGCGCTCTTCTGTTGCAATTGGTTCTTTTTCTATTTTGTCGTCCGAGTCGCTGAAATGGCTCGGGCTTACCTTCAAATCCACATTATCTTTAACGTGCTCCTCTATTTTAAAATCAGTATCAAATTCCATCAGATTTGGTTACGGGCGTTTGGTCCCAAATAGAGGAAAATATTCACGCAAGGCGCTCGGAAAGTTGTATAGTGCTTTTTGCGGCCCATATATCCACAATTGTTCCGGAGTTTACCATATCCTAAGGAAAAAAGATGTTAAAAATTTGAGAAGTTGTTTTTTCAAGTATTGTAAATTTCTGATGTATCTTCCAAAATCTTTTCGTAATCGTAAATTGGTTTCGAATTTTAATGTTCAGGATAGTGTTAATACACTTTTTCGTTCGCATTCAAATCTATTTTCCCTCCACAAACATCCTGCCCTCTCAGCCCATGAAATTATTAGCCAGTTTTTCATTCCTGAACCCGATTAATGTGCTTGTCACTGTGTACAAATTTTAAGTCTATTTAGTGTTTTTTTTTTTTTTTTAAATGAAAAGAATGTTGTCGTGTTTATTTGCATTGTTTTGTTTAAGTGTTTTAATATGTATATTTTACTTTTGTATTTTATACTCCGCTGTTACGCAAAAAGCGGGTCATAAATAAATAAATAAATAAATAAAATAAAAATGAGGATTCACTGGTAAAGTAAAGGTCAAGTTGGTAGATGGGTCCTTTAGTCCTATCTTTAGAGGCAGAGGAGGGATATCGAATGTAAGGTAAAAACATGTAAGCTGTATAAGCTAATAGGATATTCGTTGAGGGGGTAAGGAGGTCCGCTGAATCCATATGTGAACTTAGTTTTCTTGCTGGTACGAATGGTTCATCACGAATTCGGCTGAAACTGGAAATTTGGTTGAAGCTCAAAGTTGTTTCTGGAATCGATTAGAGATTCGGTATCGGAGCAAGGAGAAATGCTGAATCCATTTTTGAACTTTATTTTAACAGTAAAAATAGTCAAGGACTCTGACGAAGACTGAATGGCGAAGACAAGCAATTGTTTGAATCGAATGTTAGATTTTTGGGATCCCATCGAAACCTTTGGTCTTGTTATAAATGACCTTGAGGATATTACGACTAAAATGGGTGCTCCATTAGTTAGTATTGACATCATATCTTTATGTATGTTGTTGTTCGCTGACGACATTGCGTTTATAGCAGACAATCCGTCCTACCTACAAAGGTTATTGGACCTTTTGGACCAATGTTTGGCGGAAAAGGAGATACGGCTAAACGTGGCAAAGACGGTTATAAGTGTTTTTAGGAAAAGGGGAAGTTTAGAAGATGAAGTTAAATTGAAATTTAGGGTAGAGGAAATAGGGTTTAGGGAAGAATTTATTTATTTAGGACATAAGTTTAATTAAAATGGTTCCTTCGGGAACCAAGTTGAAGCAAGCTTAGCCAAAGGTAAGCGATGTTTAAATATGGCATTAAGAAGTAAGTTAAGGGTAAAAGAAGATATGAAGTTACATAAACAGGTTTTCCAGACAAAAATTATCCCGGCTGTACATTACGCATCCGAGATTCGGGGATTTGGTAAGTATGAAAAATTAGAGCAACTGCAATTGGTGTATTTTAAAAGATACAAATTAATTCGATAGTTCTTAAGGCCGACCTGGGTCTAAGTAGTTTAAGGAAAAAGAGATGGTTAAGCATGATCTCATTTTGGGAGCAGCTGCTGCAGATGCCACGGGTCCAAGTCGCCAAGGCAGTGTATAAGGAAATCATGCGGGACTCCAGAAAAGATTCCTGGTCATGCCAGGTGAGGCAGATATTAGGCCAGTGTGGTTTCTCAGAATTATAGAACAATGATGATGGCCTGGACTCCCTGTGGGTGATGTGAGAAAGGTGATGGAAAGTCGTGTGTTGGAGTAGGAAATTCAGTCTTGGTAGGTGGCCTAGGATGAGTCGATGCCTTTGAAGTTTTATGCAAAAATTAAAGAGATTTTATTATAAAGCGCGTGTGAAAAGGGAGGAAAGCCGGATTTGATTAGTAGGCAGACAGTCTGCCGCTGGAAGAGAGAAGACGGGATATTGGGAGGGCAAAGGGTCGGTCCGGTCCTTATTCATGTCCGATGTGTGGTAGCATGGATGAGAATTTAGAACATGCATTATGTGAATGCGAAAGTCTGAGTGAACTTAGGTTAGAAATTTTCGAGTGAATGGAAGGGGAATGGACGAAGAATGGATGTGTGGTGTAATGGGGAATAACTATTTAGGAAATATAAACAGCTGTTGAGGTTCCTCAGGGCAGCCCTAGCCCATCTGGATAGGTGCCTATAGGAGTTAGTATTTAGTGTGCGTGTTGGTGTATTTTTTTTTATATTTTTTATTATTTTTTTATATAGTGTATTTTTTTATATGTAGGCTATCTGCCATGGCCGTTGGCTCTTAGCGCAAATAAATCTTATCTCCTTTTATGTATACTGAACCATACTGAGGTCGTATAAAGGTATAAACCAGGGACACTGGTAGCATAGCCAGCAGAGAACATGCAGCGGTTACACTATATTTGTTGTCATCTTATTTGCGATTGACAGTGACAGAGAGTTTACTGAACAAACGTTCTCGAACCTTCCGTACGGGGCAAACCGAAGTTTGGAACGACTGAAGGGCTGGGCTTAACCGCAGTAGGTACAGTGAACACATAACAAATAATATCAAAATTGTTAAATTTAGTAGATATATTTATTAGAAGATATTATTTCATTAAGATTCTGAATATTAAAAAAACTGTTAATTAGTTTTTAGATCTGCACTCATAGTGTTAAATATTCCGGTTCCGCGATGAGACAATTGAAGGTTGAACGAGAAAATACGCGGTAGCCGGGATGTGCTTTGAATAATTCATTTGGTTGTCACTAGGGTTAGATGGTGGATGATCAGGAGACGAGAGGGCAAGTCTTCAGCATGGCACTAGAGTAGAGAGTGAGACGGAAGGAATAGGCACATAAAGGTACGGTACGGGAGACAACATGACGAGGAGATAATAAGGTTGATTTACCGTACATGTAAAATGTATTCACGCTTCAGATGCAGGGTGACTTTTCAGTTCAGTTTAATTTAAAACACATAACGGACAAGCCGATGGGTTGTTTTTATCACAAATTTAGTTAATAACATAATAGGCTACAATTAATAAAAATATAAATAATATAAAAATAAAAGTTCAAAAGCGCTCAGAGTTGTATAAACAAACAAACGAGAAGACAAAACGCGTCTGGAAAGACCTTCCAAAATTGGTCAGAGCGGCTGTAAGTTTGGCATCATTCAAGAGAATGGTTAGTCCCATTTTTTTTAAAGGAAAAAAGTGTGATAAGAGGAAAGGGTATTTATTTAATGTTATTTTTTTATGTTTTTTGATGAAATAACAAAAAGATACCCCCGGCTCTAAACGAGGCACAGGCTCGGCAGCTTAACAAGGAAGACGAATTCCGGAGGGGACAAAATCTTCCCCAGAGTGTGACAATACAGCACTAGAGTCGTGGTTCAAATACTGATCAATACTTACCAAATTCAGTCTCGGAGTTAACGTAAGCTGGTGTCTTGATTCTTCCAGTTATTCCAGAGGGGTTTCTTCGTCCGCAGGTCGGTCGGATTGGGGCGTATGGCACGGCATTAGGCCTCTTGCAGCAAACCTGAGATGGTCCGCATTGCCCTCCGTTACCACCGTAACCACCGGATGGCGGGGGTGGAGGGGGTAAGGAAGACCCCCCGAATCCGCTAGACGTCCCGAAGCCTCCAGTAGGGCCACCAAATCCTTGAGCTGAGCCGAAGTTGGCGGCGGGCTGGCTCGGTGGGAACGAGCCACCAAAATTGTTGAAGTTCTGCTGCTGCCCTCCAAAGCCACTATTTTGACGAGTCTCATCGTGGTGGTCGTGGTGATCATGGTGGCCGTGACCTGCGCCATCTCTTCGTACTCCGGTGTCTCTTCGTAAATCACGCTAAAGAAAAGAAAAACATGAGGACCAATGGCTTTATAACCGGTAGTTACTGGAAAATTTCCTTGAATTAACTCTGTTCGTGTGTGATAGGGAGCTTCTCTTTTAATCACTGGGATGGTATTCTCCTTTCAGAAATTCGTAGAGAGACACGAGGGCTCTTGAGTTGAAACAGTTTCGTGATTATCCGCTGATGACATGAACCTTCCTTCAGCTGTTAGCAGAAACTCGATGTACGTAATAAAGATCCTAATCAAGATGCCATGTTTATGGCATAAGAAGCTTAAATGGGAAGTATAGCCGAAGAAATTCTAGTATCAAAACACTTTCAGATTCTATGGGTGATCTTAATCTTTGATTCAATCATATAATACAAATCTTGGAGTAATGTATACTCATGACGTGTATACATTATGCGCAGTTAAACCGAAAAGCATTGCTAATCCCAACCACCAAATGCAAAGACAAGGCTAGCAAACCAATAGGCTATGTCCAAGTCATGGTCACGGTCACTCCTGCTTCGTTTCCTAATTCGTCCGCAAATCCTGAAAGTAAAAGTTTGTCATGCTTCCAAATGAGTCACAATAACTGAACTTGTCATTGAAACACGTAGCTTGTTCCAAACATGAAGTCGGATAGAAACAGTAAGATAGGTAAAGGGCTCAAAGTCAAGGAAACAGATATGTAGCTGTAGTTTCTTCGAGACCAAGTGGAAAGGAGACACAAAAAGAAGATAGGTGAAGAGCTGGTTCACTTTAGGCCTGAGGTTTTAAGGTACAGTCAGCAGACGTGGGTCAAGTCGCGTCTTCTGGTTATTGCAGAGGTATCTACATTGGGTTACACAAACGGCCATGCAAGTTTCCCAGCTCTTACCTGATTAAAATCGCCGACCCGTTCTGCACTTCTCTTGTCACGGAATAGGACACGTCCTGAGACTTCGGGATGAGGACCTAGAGACCTAGCTTGGAACGTAGATGGAGCCAGCTCTGCGAACTTTGACTTGACGAGGGACTCAAGATCTTCCGAGATTATCGTCTCGTTAGTTTTTCGCCTATCTCGAAACGTGACACGACCCGATGTTGCCGAAGCAGGGCGAAGACTTGGACGCTGGTTAGGCCTGTTGGAAGCTTGACTCTTCGACACCCTGAAGTTTGTCCCTCTTGAGTTGTAGGTATCCTGTGCGTCAACGGCGTCGTATCCATCCACGATATGGGCGTTGTTGTCGACACCAGAGTATCCGCCGGGTCGTACGTTTTCATAAATGTGAATGTGCTCGTGCCGAATGGGAGGAGGAGGGGGAGGATCATCGTGAAGGTCGTTGTAATCATCAGGGTATGACTGAACCGGTGAACCACTTTGTTTGATAAGTGGATAGCCACCAAAGGGATTAACCGGCGGAGGTGGCGCAACTGGTCCACCAAAACCACCAATTGGAGGAGGGGCACCTCCAAACCCACCAAATGACGGAGGGGCACCACCAAACCCCCCAAGTTGGGGAGGGACTCCACCAAAACCACCGCCAAAGCCGCCTAGTGGAGGAGGGCCTCCACCAAATCCGCCTAGCGGAGGGGGTGGGGGAACACCACCAAACCCACCAAGACCACCCCCAAGGCCGCCTCCAAGTAGGCCACCTAAACCACCAAGAAGTCCAGCATTAGGTGTCACGTGTAAGTTCAACAGCGGCCTAAACACTTTTCCCCCTGTCCCATCTTTACCCTTTCCCCACTGCAGCGACACGAGCGGATTGACGTTCACTGGGCCTAAGTCCAAGCCACCTGAATAATATGGATTAAACGCTGGGTTGGATCCGAACGGGTTCAGCGGATAGCCGCCGATTGCGTGACCAGGAAGGCCGAACGAAAGTCCAAAAGTGGGGTCAATGGCTTTGTTCTCTTTAAGTCTCTGAAAGAAAAGGAAATTTGAATTAAACCTCGAAGAAACTGAGAAAGGTGCATACAAGGCCTGACTTACAAAGCAGTTGTGTGGAGTTTAGTACTGTACACAGTCAAGTTACTTGTGAAGAAAGCTTTAAGGCAGACAAATTACACAGGTGTCCCATCTAGTCCGTTAAGTGGAAAGCCCTGAAAGCATCATTGTTCCTCAAAATTTGGATTTGAAGACTACAAAAGTTCTATTTTCCCATCTTGTCTCTTGTGAGAATATGCAATCAACCCATTATGGCATGCAGAGTGTAAGATAAGAGAACGAATAAGAATAATAAGTACTCTCCTTGTACATATTCCCGGTTTCACCACCACAAGCTTGGTGGCTTCGGCCAACAGGCTTGCCTAGCTGTAGGTCAAGCTTTTATGGTTTGTATTGGTGCAGATGTACATTTTCTAGTGCAGTTTCCTCATCGAAAATAGAGGAAATAAACAAAAATTAAATTTTTTTGGAAAACAGAAATTCTAGTGTTACAACTAGTTTGTTAGTAAAGACGAGATTGGCTATGATGCTTCCAGGGCTTAAGCATGCAGAAAGGTGCAAGAAAGAACCAAAGACCTTGAATATCCCCTTTACCCCTTGTCCTCCCGCCGGCTTTGGTGGCTTTGCGTCGACCAGTATTCCTTCTGTGATTGGAACGGCTGGTGCATTGATCGTCACTGGTCCCCCGGCACCTGGAGCTGCCGCCACTGGTCCGCCGGCGCCTGGAGCTGCCGCCACTGGTGCAATTGGTACTGCAGCACCTTGGGCATCAACCGCGTCGAACACTGGTGCTGCTGCTACTCCGCCGGCCGTCTGGATACCGTTTCCGGGCTTAATTGCTCCACCGAAGTCAGGGTTCTCGACTGCTATTGCGTCGTTTTGCTGCCGAAGGAACTGGCGCTTTCTTCTCTTACTGGACTGAGAAATGGTTACGTCCGCTGCTTCGACCGTTTCGTTTGTCTGTCGGTTTGACCTTCCTTCAGGGAGGATGGATGTAATATTCGTTGGCCTGGATCGCGGGTCAAGGGAGAAATCCCCAACCCCACCTCTGCTAATCACGTCAGCACTGGCACACTGGTCATAAGAAACGCACACGCATTCATCCTGTCTTGGACTCTGAGCTGCGTATTGCGGTGCCACCGGTGGTGGGTTATACTGTTGAGGGGGTGGGTTGTACTGTTGAGGGGGTGGGTACTGTGGAGGGGGTGGGTTGTATGCAGATGGAGAGGAGGGGTACACTGGTTTCACTGGGGTAGGGGGCAGTGGATCATCGTAAGTTTTCACCGGCTCAATATAGTCTTTAACATTGCTATATACGGGGGGTAGGAAGGGGGGAGGTGGTCCGTACCCAGGCTTCTTGTCCTCATGGATATGGTAGTGAATGTGTTGGATAACTTCAGGTTTCGGGGGGTGGAAGAGTGGTGGCGCAATCGGTGGTAGGTGGTGGATGGGTGGTGGTGGTCCATAATTCTGCTGAGGTGGGATCAACGGTGGCGCACCATAACCAGAGCTAAGAGGAGGTGCACCGTATGAGCCCTTTGGTGGTCCGTATCCTTTAGGGGGCCCGTATCCAACATCGGGGACTCCGTACCCTTTGGTGGGTGCGCCGTAGCCACCTTTGAGTTTGTGTCCCTTCTTAAGCGGAACAGCTGCGACTGGACCTCCTGCTGCGACGAGTTTAACAGGCTGAACGTACTGGACGTCTTTAAATTCGTGTCCGTGTCCGTATCCATAGTCTTTGTCATGAAAGGACTTTGAGGCGTAACACTAGAAAGGAATAACTGTCCATTAATTAAAACGAAAGTAGTACTCAAATATTTTTATAGCTGCCAGATTTTTCGTGCCAAACCCTCTTTGGGCAAACGCGAAGGGAAACTTTCATTGTCGCAGTTACACGAAGTCAAACTGGTAAATCGACAAACAAATTTCTTTTATACGGCGTTGCTCTGACTAATATTGTGACCAGTACCTCATTGTTCTTCAAATTTCACGGTTGAATAACTTGCCCGGAGTGACAACCTACAGCCGAGATATATTTTTCGCTGGTCTTCCTTTAGGAATTCTATGCAAAACCAAGTGCTGCCCGTACCCTGTTGGTCGTACCCGGGACGAAGAGGATCAGTAAAAAAAAAAAATATTCCAAGGCTGCTTAACATGTATCTCCCCCTTCAATCGGAGAAAATTAAAGGCTAGCTAGGCCAGGGATTGAAAAAAATAAACCTGAGGCTAAAAAGGTTAAAAACTGTTCTCAGTTTCCCGTGACGAGCTGTGGGAATGATATGTAGCCTAACTTTACTCCACCAGTTTCATTTGATAATTTGAGGACAAAACTGAAAAAGTAATAACAATTTTTTCAGTTCAGTTATGAAGGATTCCTCTGTCCTGTCAGACACTCTACGCAGGCTACTACTGTCCTGCAATTTCACCCGGTACATTCTAACCCCTATAACAAAACCACGCTTATTTTATCACTTGCCGGGTTTTGCCATCTCCGATGTGTACCACGATGTTGACGGTTGTCTGCTAGAAGTTTTTCCATCAGATAAACCGGTTATATAAATTCAATCAATCAATCAATTTTTTATTTCCGCCAAAGATAGCGAGTAAAAAAGAAATTAATAGACACTGACCAATTTCGGCTAAACACTATAACTCAAAAACTGCCAAAAGATAGCCTAACTACACCGCCGAAAATACTTAAAACTTATCTACAATTTAATTACAGTTTAATAACTGACAAATTGAAAAAAAAAAAAAAAAAGAAGAAAAATATGATTCACGAAAAAACCTGCACAGGTTATGTTAGAGACCTGAAAAATTTGATAAAACCCGTTGAAGTTTTTTATTCATTATAATAAGCGGATCTTTAAGATTATAGTATTCCATCATTTGCGTGTCAGAAAAATAACAAGAAAATCGACATAAAAGCTTTCCAAATTTAAAAATGACGTTTTCATATGCGTTAAATTGCTAAGGGTAAAATACGGTAAAAGGGGAGAAGCAATTAAAATTAAAATTGTTTCCCTGTTTTCGCTATAAGTCAATGGGTCTCAGAAAAGGCTTAAAACAGCCAAACCCGTAGGTTATTTGTTGAAAAAACAGCTAGTTTTAAAGTATTCAAATATTTTAAAATACTGTAAGTTGAAGAGTAAACAGTGCGAGGGTTCCCTTAAGAATCAGAGGCCCTGCAGAGTAAGATTCGACAAGGAAATACAACCACACGATACTTACGCCAGACAAGCCAAGTTTGCAGAGCTTATCCTTGATGTAACTTCTAGCCTGGTTGTCATCACCGATTGTGATGGCTTCTTTCACTGCCGGATCGGAATAGATTGCTTCGTAACCTGCGATGGCTTTTCCTTCCCTTTGTGACTCGATCAACTGACTAGCCAGCTCTATCGCTTCACTTTCGTCAATGAGGGAAGCAGAGTCGCCATCTGCAAAGGAAACAGCGTTTATGTCATGGGACTGACTTTGTCAGGCCAGGGGATTCACACCTGTCCTGAACTATGATGGGGACAGACTATCAAGCTCTCCTGGTCCTATTTCCTCTACTTTCATCGTAAAGTAGGAAAAATGTCGAACTTGTGAACCTGTGACAGGCAGATCATTTCGCGAGCCAATAAGGGTGGACTGAGATCTCTGTTTCTGCTGGTATGTGAATGATCCTGAGTGACGTATTTTGTTTCATCTTTTGCTCTTTTACCAGTTGAACCAGTTACGAAACCAATTGCATAATTTACATTTCATCAACTGCACTTCCTTTTTTTGGGATCCCAAAACGTAAGTGGAGGGATACCTATGACATCGTAAAAGTTGTACGTCTGTCCGTCTGTTAGCACGATAACTCTCGAAGGGAACGAGATATTTTGATGAAACTTGGTGTGAGGACTTTTTGAGTGAAGGGTAAGGTCAAGTTCATAGATGGGCTCTGTAGCCCTACATTTAGGGTGGGGAGAGGGGGTTGAAATTAAG
Source organism: Branchinecta lynchi (assembly GCA_023053575.1). Taxonomy (NCBI): domain Eukaryota; kingdom Metazoa; phylum Arthropoda; class Branchiopoda; order Anostraca; family Branchinectidae; genus Branchinecta; species Branchinecta lynchi. The sequence continues at coordinate 2,655,667 of JAKZAP010000021.1, read as the reverse complement.
GGGCAAACACAATATTTTTAAACAGCCAATGTGATAGTCGATTATGGGGTAAGAAGACATGCTGAATCCGAATATGTAAAATATTTTCTCGTCCGACAAGTAGTTCGCCCGGAATCCGGCAAAAGTCGGAAAGTTGGTTAAAAGTAAAAGTTTTATTTGAAGTTGATTAAATGTTCGATTTAGGAGTAAGAAGACATGCAGAACACGAAGGTGAAAACCATTTTCTCTCAAGACGAATAGTTTGTCCGGAATCCGGCAAAAACCGGAAAGTTGGTTAAAAGTTAAAGCTTGATTTGAAGTTGATTAAATGTTCGATTTAGGGGTAAGTAGACATGCTAAACACTCCTAGAAAAGCATTTTCTACCCGGACAACTAATTCGACCGGAATCTGGCCAAAACCGAAAAATTTGTAAAAAGTAATAAGTTTTAATCGAAACTGATTAGATGACAGATTTAGGCGTAAGAAGAGACGGTTAGGCTGTATATGACAATCATTTTATTACCGGACATATAATTCGTCGGGAATCCGGTTGTAACCGGTTTATTTTTAAACCTACAGTTTTATTTTAAATTGATTAGATGTTCTTTATAGGGATAAGGAGATACTCGAGTTCGATTCTGAAATTTCTTTTTTGCTGGACAAGTAGTTCGCTTGTAATTCGGCCGAAACCGGATATTTGGCAGAAGTAAAGCAAGAAGTTTCGGTCAGTCTCGTCAAAATAGATATGGCTTATAGAGGTATATCTGAACTTGGTTTTCTCTAATGACTAGCCTGGCGAAGACTGGATCTGGCGAAGACAAGACCCAGTTGTCTGGATCAAATATTAGATTTTTGGGATCCCATCGAAACCTTTGGTCTTTTTAACACTGTTTGGCTTAAAGCGGAAGTCCCGGCAGATACATTTTCTGTTGCAATATGCAATTTTGTAATTTTGTTGTTTTTCGAAAAATATACATGCAGATACAAAAATCGTGTTAGTGCCGTCAGGATGGATATAATTGAGAATGGATGGAATGATTAGGGACATAGTAGTAATCAGTAATATAGGTCCGACAGGTCCTTCAAATAGATTCATTGGTTGACAAGCTGATCATTCAATCAAGTCAATCAAGTAAACAGTTTCCGTCGTGAACAGTTTCTCAGGGAACTAACCCCAACAAGACCCAAGTTTCAATGGGAACTCAAAAATGTAGTATTTGACCAAGAATTTAACAGAGGCCAATGGTAATCATCTGAGAAGACCAAGTTCAGATATGGATTCAGCATGTGTGTTTACCCGTGTTTCCTAGGTCGTATCTACTTTGTCGAAACTGATCAAACTTCTTGCCTTACTTCTGCTAAATTTCCGGCTTGAGCCGGACTCCGGGCGACCTGCTTTTCTGGCAAAAACTACAGTTCAAAAAAGAATTAAGCATGTCTTCGGCCTACACCGAACACGGGCTAACTACTTGTCCGGTGAGAAAATTATTTTCATATTCGGATTCAGCATATTTCCTTACCGTGGATTCAAACCTTTAATCAACTTCAGACTAAACTTTTACTTTTTCCGGTTCTGGCCAGATTCCGGGTGAACTAATTCTCCGGCGGGAAGCTAGTTTTTCTATTCGGATTCAGCATGTCTACTTACCCCTCCATCTAACCTCTAATCAACTTGAGATTAAACTTTTACTTTTTAAAAATTTTCTGGTTTTGGCCGGATTCCAGGCGTACTATACTTGTCCGGTGAGAAAATAATTTACATATTCCGATTCAGCATGCCTTCCTACCGCTAAACAGACCATCTCATTTGCTTTAAGAAAAAAAAAAAAATGATCGGCCATTAATTTGAAACCCCTCCCCCAACCCCAAATGTAGGGCTACTGAGCCCATCTTTGAACTTGACTTGTACTTTGACCCAAAGAGTCCTCATGTCAAGTTTGAATCAAATACCTTAAGCCCTCCGAGAGTTGTATCGTGCTAACAGACAGACGGACGGACAGACGGAAACCTTTTACGAAATCATAGGTATCCCGTCACTTGCGTTTTGGGATCCCAAAAAGCTTAAAGGCCATATCTTACCTATAATACTACCGCAACCTAATTCCATAATCACTCTAAATATTTCTAAACCCGGAGACCCCAATTTCGTACGATACATTCTAACCCCTCTACACTGTAAAAAGTTTCTCCGAGTAAGTATTGAAGTTAACTACACTATTTGCTACTGGGATTAATCTTATCTCTACTGAGATAAGATTAATCCGAATTGGAGATAAGATTATCTTTTTAGAGACAAGAGATGTTCCCAGTAGTAAATACTGCAAGATTTATTTTTCAGTGTAACAAAACCACGCTGATTTCCTCACTTGCCTTTTTCGCTACCTTCGATGTATATCATGCTTTCGGGCGGTTGTCTACGAGAAGTTTTTCCATCAGAAAAACCCGGTATGTAAATTGTTTCCCTATTTTCGCTTTAAGTCAACGGGTAAAAGGCTTAAAACAGCCAAAACCGTGGGCTATTTGTTGAAAGCATAGCCAAGTTTTAAAATATTCGAATATTTTAAAATACTGTAAATTGAAGAGTAAGAGCGTGTTCCACCCTACTTACCGTAGTTACTACGCATGACGTCACGAATTCTGGCTTTTTGCCGTCATGGCTGGAGCGATTTTTCTATTTTCCAGCAGGATCTCACGCTAGGGGCGAATGCGACCAATCACGTTACAGAGATGCGTAGTAACTACGCTTACTACGCTCCCGAGCATGGTAAGCAAATAGTAACTATTAGTTACTATTCCGACAAGGTTGGAACGGTCAACGTAGTAACTTTTCGTGAGGATGGAACGGAAATAGTAACTAATAGTAACTATTGTTAGAAGGGTGGAACACGCTCTTAAACACGCCTTTAAACATCTCGAAACGGGAAAAAGCAAGATTCAACAACATTCCAGTTGAGAAACGACTTACAAAAATAGGAATAATTGAGCTTGAGATACTTACGAGTTTGTCGAGATCCTGATGATGCGACATCTTGGGAAAGACTGCCGGAAGTTCCACGAGCTGACGACGCAGCGCCATCTGTGTTATTTTTCTTCGACCATTTCCAAGTGTCTTCTGAGGCTACGGAAGCCAGCCCCAGAAGAGTGAATATCAGGAACCTCTTCATTTAGTGTACCGCTAGAATGAAATCATAAAGATATTATAATTTATTTGTTACTCCAAATTCCTCAAAGGAAAGAAAGTGGAGTAAAAAAGCAATATAAAAATAAATAAATAGTAAGCGCAACTTTAAAATGACACTAACGCACAAACAAAAGTACTGCGGTGGGTGTGTAGGCTGCGCAAGCGCTCAAACGTGGAGTGAGAAAGTAAAATGTTTAGCACATCTTATATACAAACTACGTTAGAACCTAAACACTTCACATCCTCAATAACCGAAAAAGTGTGAAATAACCTAATTTGAAACCATCCCACTTTAAAAGCCTTTAATGTAAACAAATATAGAAACCCAAAGAGAGATTTTGAAGATCTTGCAAGAACGGCTTCAATTTCAATGCTACATGTCTTGCCAGCCAGTACAACCCTTCACATCTTTTCAGTTAGCAAGGTAGTGCAATAACCAAATCGTAGCAGCCTAATACTCCCTTCGTCAAAGCGTCATTAAGAACGGCATATCATCAATCATATGAAAAACTTTGCAGTCTACAACTTTTCATTAAGGGTTGAAGTACCGTCGCGTGGTCTTATTTATTGCTGTTACACCCAAACCCACATCTATACATATATATCCACAAGTATACCCATCCATATATATCCATAAGGCCCCATCAAAATGCGTATCTAGATCTATGTATATATATATCCCAACAGTTTAAACTGTAACGCCGTAACGTCTGTAACGCCACCTCCCTCCCAACCCTGTCCCAACCCGAACGTGCGAGTCCGCAAAGAGTGTGTGCGGAGCGAGTCCCCAAGCTGGTTTCTTCTCCTGGCGCACTTTAATGGTTTTCTCCCTAGATCTGTTCACGCTTCCGACAATGTTTTTTGAGTTTATGTCTGATAAAATTACAGTAAGTAAGTTGACACTTTCTTTGTCCATTACTGATTAAGTTAACGCAGTCTTGTGTTTTTTCCTTGGTTTTATTTTATATTATTTTATCTTTTGGCATAAAAGGCAATTTCACTAACCAACAGACCGTGGGAACAGAAAAAGTCGAAGGAGAAGATGGGCGAACTTACCCTCTAGCAGGGGCTTGTTTGTATCCAACTTTCCGCGGTAACAACTAACGAACAACTAACTTCAAATGCCAAAGTTTGACATTCAGTCGACACTATAAACTACCCGCAGATCCTGTTCATAAGACCTTGTTATTCTGCAAAATCTACTTTGACGTAACTTCCCATCATTTGCATATACCCAACAAAAGAACCACGTGATCGGGTAGCAAGAATATTTCAGAATGAGGGAGAAGAAACTGAGAGAGAAAACTGTCCGACGACAACTACCTGTTAGAAGTGTAACAAAACCCGTCCTTAGGAGATGACAGTTACACTAAGCACAGTTACAGAGAACAGTCCGAGTGTCTTGAAACTGGGTGAGTACAGTTCATCATGGGATGACGACTAGGTAAATCTTCGATCCCTTACTTGTACTTGGTGTTGGAAACAGTGTAGGAAAATATTTAAATGTTGTTAGCTAGTAACGTGTGTTTATTTATTTTCTTTGTGTTACCTATTATTTAACTTTTGCTATTGTGGCAATTTTACTATTAAACTTCCCCATCCTCTTCTACTTCTCCAGCACTCTAGTCAAATTCCTGCTCAATGATGTTCGGTCGGTTCTAGGCGAACTGCAGAAAATCTTCGGTCCTGTAGCAAAATGAGTGATCCAGTAAAGGCAGTTACAAGCGAGCATTTCCTCTCTGGCCATCATGCCTTACCGGGGAGTTTGACAAACATAGTTTCTGTGGGTAGGTGGTAGCGCCTAAGCCACATCGTCGGCGTACTAGGTTCCGAGCCTGGTCAGCAGGTATCGTTTTTTTATTAGCTGAATTTGTTAAGCACGACCAGCATCGTTATTAGATTCTCCTCGTACTTTTCTTATTTTTTTCGGGATAATATTCCTCGTCCGCTCAGTGACCTTATATCTTGTAACATTCGAGATTTACTAACGGAACATTTCTTTTTTCAGTTATCGTACATTACCTGTAATTTCTTTTAAATAATTTCATAGTTATATACCTTGTACATTATAGTATTCCATCTTCCCCCTCTTAAAAATTTAAAAGTATCAGCCAAAAGAATATAATCTGAAATCATAAGCAAACTAGCGACACACATCCCGGCTCAAACTAAAGAAGAACTACGAGCTCATATGGCACTTGTACTATTAGGCGGTACAAAAAAGTAGATGAGAACGTCACAAAACACACCCGCCATCCAAAAATTAGGTTCAGACCTAGAAGCAGGATATGTTACCGTTTCGCACAAGTCTGAGCATTTCCGACATTGCCTCGGATCATCTGGGGCAAATGACTGCTCTAACTTCCAAGTTTCAGCCCCATAAATCGACTCGTTTCATCCCACGATTTGCGGTACCTCCCTCCATCTCCCCCTACCGCAGCCGAACCTGGCTCGGACTCGTGAAAGGATCAATTATAGCATCTTCTATTACCACCTATCAAGTTTCAGTCGAATCTGATTTGGAAAATCCGGGTCCCCCCCCCCCCGGTGATCGGATCCGGTTTGGACCCTAGAATGTGTCATCGGCATATGCTCTCTCTACATCCCAAGTTGTATTTAAATCACTGCACTTGTTTGACCACTACGGAATCCACACAGTTTCCGTGACTCCCCCTCCAACTCTCCTTACGGTGGCCAAATACGGCTTGACAAACTAAAAGTTGTATCTCTGACATCTCCTCTTCCCGTCGATCAAGTTCGACTGGAATCGGAGCATAGCCTATCTGCAGATTTCCGGACTGTATTACTATCCTGCGCGCTTGTGGAGGCATGCAGTTCAAACCAGTTGTTGTTTCTCATTATCCGGGGAGGTAGGACATCACCTGGCATGAGACCAAAGAGAAGGTAAGAGACAGAGCATGAGTTTCTGTTGAGTATGGGCGTATGGTAAGGATGGGTCGTGAGAGAGTAGAGATATTATAAAACAGAGTTGGATTCAGGAGGGTTAGTTCACATACCCTATCTTGCAGTTTGTTTTTGGGATCTCAAAAAGTAAGTGAAGGGATACCTATGACATCGCAAAAGTTGTCCGTCCGTCCGTCTGTGCGCGCTATAACTCTCGAAGGGAGTGAGATATTTTGATGAAACTTGGTGTGAGGATTCATTGGATCAAGGCAAAGTTCAAGTTCGTAGATGGGCTCTGTAGCCTTACATTTAGGGGTGGGGGAGGGGGTTCAAATTAATTGACAAACAAAATATTTGTAAAGAGCTAATGTGATAGTCGATTATGGTGTAAGAAGGCGTGCTGAGCAGGATAGTAAAAACCATTTTCTGGCCGAACAAGTAGTTCGTCCGGAATCCGGCAAAAACCGGAAAGTTGGTTAAAAGTAAAAGTTTCATTTGAAGTTGATAAAATGTTTGAATTAGGGGTAAAAGACATGATGAACACGATGGTGAAAATCATTTTCTCGCCGGACAACTAGTTCGCCCGGTATCCGGCCAAAACCGGAAAATTTGTTAAAAGCAAAAGTTTGACTAGATGACAGATTAAGACCGAAGAGAGGGACTGAGTCTGAGTCTAGAAGAGAGGGTGAGTCTGTATATGACAATAACTTTTTACCCGGACATATAATTTGTCCGGAATCCGGTTGTAACCGATTTTTTTTTTTTTCAAGTCAAACTTTTATTCCAAGTTGATTAGATGTTCTTTATATCGATATAACGCTGGATTTGTTTCTGAATGTTCTTTTTTGCTGGACTATTAGTTTGCTCGGAATTCGGGCGAAACCGGAAACTTGCAGAAGTAAAGCAGGAATTCTCGATCAGTATCGTCAAAATAGGTATGGCTTATAGAGGTATATCTGAACTTGGTTTTTTCTGATGATTAGCCTGAAGAAGACTGGATCTGGCGAAGACAAGACCGTATTCTCTGAATCAAATATTAGATTTTTGGGATCGCATCGACACCTTTGGTCTTGTTGTGATAGCCCACCGGGAGAATTCTCGGTGGGTTAGTTCACCCTATCTTATTAAGCTGTCTGGCTGTAGTAAGGTGCAGGATAGAATAGCTGCAGACTTGGCCGAAGGGCGGTGCCATAAAATTAAAGAAATATAGAAAGCAGGTGCCACTCTTTGGTGGGATGGTGCATTTCTGGAAGCTTCATTGGCATATTCTGATGACGGATACATGGAAGCAATGACGTAAGCTTACAGGGTCGGTGTGGCATAAATGATCGATTGCTTCTTTTGGTTGCGCTTCGCACCAATACAGAAACTCTTCATCTTCAACTTTTGCAGTCAAAGCTCTTTGGCATCAAGGAGAGGATCCTAGCCAAAACAGAAAAATCTAATTGCACAAGATCAGGGTTAAGGCCGCCGAATTTCCCAAATTTGTAGTGATTTACAAGCGGTTGGAAACCGGTAATGGAGTTTGATATATCACACAGCCTTTGTTCGATATGCTCCTTACACGCAACAGTCACGCAGTTCCTTGCTCGAGGTTAACAGTGTCAAGACAATAACATTACAGTAGTCAAGACAATAACGCTATAACAGTGTCAAGAAATGGAGGTCTTCCAGCTTTTCTGCCTCTCATCCCTCATATAGTAAGTAAGTAAGTAATTAACTTACGACCCGCCATTTTGAAAAGTCGGAGTAAATGAAGAAAATAAAGAAACTAAACAAAACACACAAGTACACAGAAAAAGACACTTAATTTTCAATGTTCGGTCAGGAAGCAATGGACGACGTCGTGCACTGGTTGGGCCCTGTTGTCCATGATTTTTGAAAGCGACGAGGAAACATCCAAAAGGGTAACACTTGCATCTTGAATTTTGAATTTCTCCGTCAATGTATGATTATTACATAATTTGGAGCAGGTGCTTCGCATATTTAAAGTAACATGATCTCATCTTTTTAATCTCCTTCTTTCGCAGAACATGAGTGACTCCAGAACGAAATAGTATAGAAGGAGCGCAGAAGGTGCTGTACAAATTTCCCAAAGCTTTACGATTTTAGCGCCCCCGGTTGGGGACGATGCGCCCATAGGCGCTACGGATTGATTTTATAAACTTTTTGAACAACCGAAGAGCAAGATTTTGACAATGAAGATTTTAACGTGTTGCCAAGCCACCGTAGAGAGTCTGTTGATTTGACGATGAACGATCCAAGAGATATAGAAGCTTTGGATGCATTCGAACCATTTGACGAAGGGTTGAAATGCAGGTACTCATATTTTTACAGGTTAACTTCAAGGCCAATTTTGAGAAGTTCCGACGACAGCTTACTTACATTTGTTGTGAGTCTGGATCGGCTACGGCTTACTAAGAGCAAGTCGTCCGAGTAGGCTATGTAGCTGAAGGCATCGTCTTTGTAGAAGTAAGAAGGATGCAAAGAATCGAGACAAGAAGATATGGCCGACTGAAGATGTAGGGAGATAAGACTCCCCCTTGGCGAACACCAGTTCGGACAGGAATACTCTCTGACAAGCTACCTTGCTATTTGAACCTTACTGAAGAATGACCATACCAAAATTTCAACAGATTTATGCCAGAAGCAATGAGAGAAAATAGGGCCTGAGAATGCGTTATATTGTCAAAAGCACCAGCTATATCTATAGAACATATATGTATAGAAGATTTGTTGCGGGTAGCCTGTTCCATCATTTTGTCAGTATCCGATGAGCGTGCGCACAACTGGCGCTCGACCCGATGAAAAATGTGTAGCCTGCGTAGTAGTATGGTAGTAGTACGAAAACGTTGCATGTAATACTATGTAATAGCAAAGAATATTATCATTTAATGTGCCTCAGACTGGTCCAATCTTATGTAGTAGTATCCAGCTGTAAGCTAGCTCTTTTCAAAATACATCCATCAGAACCGACTGTCCTTATTCGCCTCCCTGACCCCAGCTTAGCGAAGCTATTGATTACAATGGAAATTTTCGCTGGTGTCTTGGCCAACCGTCTAGCGAATTGTCGGCTTCTCTTATTAATCCCCTGAGCGAGCTTCCGTTATTAAACCCATCGACTACAAAATGTGATCGAACTGTCGGAAAATTTGTGTGAACTGACGTTTATTCCAACTGACGTTTATGCGAACTGACGTTTATGCCAACTGACCTTTATCTCAACTGACGTTTATACCAACTGACGCGTATGGGAAGTGACGGTAGGCAAACTGACGGTAGTGGAACTGACGTGTAGCTGAACTGTCGGATTTTAGGATTAGATCAACTGACGTGTAGGTCTACTGACGTTTATGCAACTGACAGTAGGCGAACTCACGGTTGAAAAATGACGTGTAGGTCAACTGAAGTGTTGGTCAAATGACGTGTTGATCAACTGACGTGTTGCTGAAGTGGCGTGTTGGTCAACTGACGGATTTTTGGGGGTCAACTGACGTGTAGGGGAACTGCTGGCGTACTGACGGAATTCTGTGGCGAACTGACGTTTATGTCAACTGACGTGTTGCAGTACTGACGGGACCCCGCAGAATCGATCAATAGTTTTCAAGTGCATTGTGGATCGGTTTTTGACTTGATCAGTTCGTGATCTCTGATAAGTTAAACTCTTTGAATTTAAGAATCATTGTTTTGTTTAGATTAAATTTTTTTTAGATATATTACAGAAACTATCACCTTTAAATTAGTAATTTTTTGTTCATAAGAAACATTGTTTGTTTTCTGTAATACTTGTGAGTTTGGCCAAGCTTTCTGGGCGACCGGAAACTGAAGATATATCACTATAAATATATATACAGTGTTTTAATGTTGTGTATAGTGGAGCTTGCACTTGAGCGAACCCAGTTCACCTCTCTGCGCAGTGTGTATTTTTTGTAGTAATATTGTAAAATTAAAAAGAACTCCATTAATCCAAACTTCTCAGAGTTATTTAGAGGCAAAAACTTTTCTGTTGCTTCATATTATTATTTATTACTATAAACTTCCTTTATGTCTTAAACAGACGATAAGAGTCTGTGCTAGCGGACTGGAATTATTTTCCGGATTTTCGGCATCATGATCAATCCATGTGGAAAAGTTGAGATTTGTTCAGCTTGATGATGGAAGTGCAGGAAATCCGGCCGGAAATCTTGGTCGTGTGAACAGGCGAACCTTTGACACAGAGTGACATGAGAGGAAGTTAAATGCTGTCGCTGAGGGGTGAACCCCCTTGTACCTGCACTTCTATCAAGTGCGCAACTGTTCTAGTGCCCAGATATTGCCCACGCCTAGCCAACAGTCTTACGTCACCGAAAAAATGAAAGCAGGCGTCATATAGTTTCGTCGATTGTTCAAGATTGTAAGTCAATCGTAACGGACTTACCTACATATTTGTGTTATTGTTTCTGTATTTTCCTTAATTTTGAATAAATTGCGTCTACTCTTCTTTTTTTCTTTTCTTTTTTTTTACCTCGGGCCTCGGCCTGTGATGGGTGATTAAGAAAAACATACAGATGAAGATATTGACGATACTAAATTAAGTCTAACTGTTGTCACGAAATGTTGTCCTATGGTTATTTTTTACAGTTCTTGTACAAAATGCTCATTTTATTTAATCTAGTTACGACGTCAGTCTTGGAACTGTTTCCCTAATGAGTCTAGTTTGCTTAAAGCACACCTTGCACTACTTACTGTCTATGTTTCAGTCTCCAACACTATTTGAATACTGTAAAACTATGCTCTGCATAGTTTCGACCATCACTTCCATATAAATTCAAGATATTCACGGCTTTGGCTCTTTAACCGTTTTCCCAGGCCCATTGACTTTCAGCAAAAACTCTGCAAAATTCAGATAACCGCTTTACGCATCAATAGCACAATACGCGAACACTCGTCGGGTGCGTACTGCGTACGGAAAATAGTGAATCGTGGCAAGTGTAAAGATTAGTGAGATATCGTTAGCCGGCTTAGAATGTAATAGATGAAATTTGGGTCTCCGATTACAGAAGTAGGTGCATTGACGTTATATATACTCATTGAGCCAAGCTGACTGGGAAACATACATTCAAAGCTATTCAAACCATAATGCAAATGCATAAAACGGATACGTCAGCTAAGATACTTTGGCAGCGATATTTCGGCCCTTCTTGGCAAGGGTCCTATTCAGGCTGTCGAACTTCAAGGTCGACGTTAGGGAAGGAAGGAACCTGCAATAACTAGGTGAAGCTATTTATATATACCTAGTATATATATACCTATTATAATATCCTATTTTGGGGGAAATTACTTTTAAATGCCACTGTAGGGAAAAAACTAGCGTTGAGATTTCATTTTTTAAAATTTGTTGAATCTGCAATGTCCGCAAACAAAATCGCTAGATCAGAACAGGACTCGGTAAACCGTGAGATCATCTACTGTCGCGATTCGGAACCAGGGGAATGGGAAGCACGAAATAAATCGTTGACAAAATAAATTTTTTGGCTGGTATATGAATGAAGAGTAAAAAAACAAGACCAAAGGTTTCGATGGGATCCCAAAAATTCAATATCTGATCCAGACAACCGGGTCTTGCCTTAGCCAGATCAAGTCATCGCCAGACTCCTTGAACATTTTTACAATTAAAATTCAGAAACAGATAGAGTCCAAATAGCTAATCACCTGAGAAAACCAAGTTCAGATATGGATTCAGCATGCGTGTTTACCCCTATAAGTCATATCTGTTTTGAAGAAAACTTCCTGCCACTTCTGCCAATTGCCCGGTTCCGGCCGAACTCCAGAACTACTTGTCCGGCGAAAAAAGAAAGCTCAAAGACGAAATCAGGGTATCTTCTTTTCCCAGTAATGAACCTCTAATCAACTTCAAACAGAAATTTAGCTTATTTAAACAAATTTTCCGATTCCAGCCGGATTCCGGTCGAACTATATGTCCGGGTAAAATATGATTGTCATACAGGGACTCAGCATCTCTTCTTACCCCTAAATCGCTTACCTAATCAACTAGAAATAAAACTTTGACTTCCAACAGTTTTCCGGTTTTGGCCGGATTCCGGGCGAACTACATGTCCCGGTAGAAAATTATTTTCACATAAGTGTTCAGCATGTCTTCTTGCCCTAAATCGAACATCTAATCAACTCCAAATAAAACTTTTACTTTCAACAAACATTCCGGTTTGGCCGGATTCCGGGCGAAATACTTGTCCGTCGAGAAAATAGTTTTCACCATCGTCTTCAGCATTTCTTCCGCTTTACATAACCGCTTTAGCGGTTATGCGGTTTTTTCATAACCGCTTTACGCATCAATAGCACAATACGCGAACACTCGTCGGGTGCGTACTGCGTACGGAAAATAGTGAATCGTGGCAAGTGTAAAGATTAGTGAGATATCGTTAGCCGGCTTAGAATGTAATAGATGAAATTTTGGGTCTCCGATTACAGAAGTAGGTTGCATTGACATTATATATACTCATTGAGCCAAGCTGACTGGGAAACATACATTCAAAGCTATTCAAACGCACAACGCAAATGCATAAAACGGATACGTCAGCTAAGATGCTTTGGCAGCCATATTTCGGCCCTTCTTGGCAAGGGTCCTCGTCAGGCTGTCGAACTTCAAGGTCGACGTTAGGGAAGGAAGGAATCTGCAATAACTAACTGAGGCTATATATATATACCTAGTATATATATACCTATTATAATATCCTATTTTGGGGGAAATTACTTTTAAATGCCACTGTAGGGAAAAAACTAGCGATGAGATTTCATTTTTGAACATTTGTTGAATCTGCAATGTCCGCAAACAAAATCGCTAGATCAGACCAGGACTCGGTAAACCGTGAAATCATCTACTGTCGCGATTCGGAACCAGGGTAATGGGAAACACGAAATAAATCGTTGACAAAATAAATTTTTGGCTGGTATATGAATGAAAAGTAAAAAAAAAATAGAATTTATGAACTAGTTGCAATTAAGGGATAATTAAGTTTCTATTGTTCCTGAAGAATGTTCTGTGATGTTAGGATTTTTCAAAATGAAAAGATGCAGCTATTTTAACAATAATTATTTCCGTGGTATTGGTTTCTCGCCCATTTTCGCCACATCAGTCAACTCCTTAAAGGACCCCTCTCACTATTTCCTATTCAACTTACAGTAGTTTTGAATAATTATAATTTAAATCTAGGCTGTGCTTTCAACAAATAACCCACGATTTTTGCTGTTTTAAGCCTTTTCCCAGACCCGTTGACTTACAGCGAAAACAGGGAAAAAATTTACATATCCGGTTTTTGGGATCCCAAAACGTAAGTGGAGGGATACTTATGACATCGCAAAAGTTGTCCGTCTGTGCGCACTGTAACTCTCAAAGGGAATGAGATATTTTGATGAAACTTGGTGTGAGGATACTTTGGGTCAAGAGTAAGGTCAAGTTCGTAGATGGGCTATTTAGCCCTACATTTAGGGGTGGGGGAGGGGTTTTAGATTAAGGGGTAAATTAAACATTTTTAAACAGATAATGTGATAGTCGATTATGGAGTAAGAAGACATGTTGAACACGATGGTGAAAATCATTTAGTCATCGGAAAAGTAGTTCGCCCGGAATCCGGCCAAAACCGGAAAGTTTGTTATAAGTAAAAGTTTTATTTAAAGTTGATTAGATGGTCGATTTAAGGGTAAGAAGACATGCCTAAACACGATGGTGAAAACCGTTTTATCGCCGAACAAGTAGTTCGCCCGGAATCAGGCCAAAACCGGAAAGTTTGTTAAAAGTAAAAGTTTTATCTGGAGTTGATTAGATGTTCGATTTAGGAGTAAGAAGACATGGTGAAGACTTATGTGAAAACAATTTTCTACCCAGACAAGTAGTTCGCCCGGAATCCGGCCAAAACCGAAAATTGTTAAAAGTTAGAGTTTTATTTGTAGTTGATTAGATATTCGATTTAGGGGTAAAGAGATGGTGAATCCGTGTATGACAATCATTCTTTACCCGAACATATAGTTCGACCGGAATCGGGCTGGAGCCGGAAAATTTGTTATAAGTTGAATTTTTATTTGAAGTTGATTAGATGTTCAATATTGGGGAAAGAAGATACGCTGAGTTCGTTTTTGAGCTTTCTTTTCTCGCCGGAAAAGTAGTTCCGGAATTCGGCCGAAACCGGGAAATTGGCAGAAGTGGCAGGAAGTTTTCGTCAAAACAGAGATGGCTTATAGGCCTGAACACACATGCTGATTCAATACCTGAACTTGTTTTTCTCAGATAATTAACCTGTTTTTGAATTTTAATAGTAAAAATGTTAACGGAGTCTGGCGAAGACTGGATCTGGCGAAGACAAGACCCAATTGTCTGGATCAAACATTGAATTTTTGGGACCCCATCGAAACCTTTAGTCTTGTTCTGTTGGAAATACTCATCGCAGATAACCGTTGACAGCATGATACACAGCGAAGGCAGCAACACACGGCAAGTGAGAAAATCAGCGTGGTTCTAATAGAGGAGTTAGAATGTACCGTACGAAATTGGGGTATCTGGGCTTAGAAATTTATGGAGAGATTAAGGAAGTAGGTTGCGTTAGTATTATAGGTAAGACAGGTCCTTTAAGGCACGTTTTATTTGTTCAGTTCCTGAATGGATTCCTGCCATAAGAACAAAACTGGCAGAACAATAAAGAGTTTATTCAAGATGAATTGTCTGCGAAACGTCCGAATAGAAAAACTTCCCCGTGGCGAAACGTACCCATGGCGAAACGTCTCCATGACAAAACGTCCACTGCAAGAAAATACCTCGAACATCTGAGAATTACTTGTTATAGGATTCCCCGCATTCTTTCAAAACTGAGTTATCTATTACCACGGCATGGGAATAAAACATTACATTACATTTTGGATTTAATTTTATCGTTTTCTGTCATATTTAATTTATTTTTGTGCTCTGCCTAACTGATCTCGTTTTTGCTTGTTATTATTTGATTAAACATTCCTTCAGCCCAAGCGAATCATATTTGATAGTGCAAAACGGATACGTCAGCTGAATTTTACTTGAGCTATATTTCGGCCCTTCTTGGCAAGGGTCCTCTTTAGGCTCAAAGCCGCTCAAGTTGGAAGAACGAACTTGTGGGAAACACCATCATTATTTGTTTCATACGAATCATACGGGCGGCAAATAAAGACTAGACTGAAAGTTAGTCTAGGCTATATATAGCTTATAATAATATAGTCTATATAATCTAGCCTAGACTAACTTTCAATACTCGCACGTGATACGTGCATATTATGCATGTATCACGTGCAATATGTGGCAATGGTAATCTTTGGTAGGAGGGCGCTGGGCGGGTAGGTAGGGTTGCCACATCAAAAGTATTTAGAGATTGACTTTTGGCCGAAAACAGAGAGTGAATTGGGAGCAGGGGCGTCACTATGGGGGGGTGGGAGGGGGGAGGGGGGGGGCTTCCCCCCCCCTAAAGGTCCTGAGAAAGTACTTTCGTCGGGCGAAGCCCGGCGAAAGTTCACTTGTTTGTCGGCGCGAAGCGCCGGCAAACACAGAAAAAATAATATTTTGTATGCTTTTTATCAGGCATCGGTCGATTCGTCGGCACATCGGGTGTTTTTATATGCAAGAAATAAGATCCTGCAAACGCTTGTCGGGCAAAACACTGAAGAAATCGAATTCTGCATGCTTTTGTCGTGCCTCGGTATTCGTCGGCACATCGGGTTCTTTTTATCTTATACATAAGAAATCAAATTTTGCAAACTTTGTAGGGCGCACCCAGGAAGTTTCAGTTCCATTGGCACAAGGGGTTATTTTTACACGTATGAATCAAGTTCTGTACAGTCTAGTCGAGCAAAACACAGAACAAATCAAATGCTCGATGGTTTTGTCGGCCGTCGGTATTCTCGTCGGCACATCGGTTCTTTTTACAAAAAAAAAAAAAAAATCAAATTCTGTAACTTTTTATCGGGCGCATGCCGAAAGTTCAAGTCTCGTCGGTACATCGGCTTCTATATACGCGTAAAAAATAAATTTCTTTACAATCTTGTCGGGCAAAATACAGAAGAAATCGAATTCTGAATGCTTTTGTCGGGCGTCGGTGTTCTTGTCCGCACACTGGGTCTTTTATACGTAAGAAATCAAATTCTGCAAACATTTGTCGGTTGCAGATTTTTCCGGAAAAATACAGATTAAAAACAAATTCGCCGGCGTTGCTTAGTTTAATTTGTTCTGGGTGCAGTCGTTGGAAGCTTCGCTTCTTAGCAAAAGTTGAAACGAAAAGCCGAATATGTGAAATTAAATATGTGTATTTACATCAAAGGAACAATGTCAACTGATGCATTACAGTAAGTTTTACACGAAATTTCGCATGCGGCGCATTTTGTAGTATTCCCTATTTGGAAGAATGGTGTATCGTTTAGTTTTCCTTTTAGGATAGACGTTCTTGGGGTTTGAAACACGTTAAAAGCCGGAAATTGTATGGTACTATAGCTGAATTTTCCGCAAAAAAACAGATTAAAAAAATTTCGACTGCGGCGCTTGGTTTAACTTGCCTTGGTACAGTCGTTGGAAGCTTCGCTTTCCAGCGAAAGTTAATATGAAAAGCCGAATAGGTGAACTTTAAAATACGAAATGATACCAAAGGAATAGCCTCAATTGATGCGTTGTTACAGTTAGTCCACACAAAATTTCGCCTGCGGCGCATTTTGTAGTATTCTTTATTTAGAAGAACAATGTTTCATTTAGCTTAACGTTTTAGGATTGAAATTCGCTGAAACACATTAAGAGCTAGAACTTGTATGGTAGGTATAGCTAAATTTTTCCGGAAAAAAGGCAGATTTAAAAAATTTCGCCTGCGGCGCTTAGTTTAAATTGTTCTTGGTACAGTCGTTCGAAGCTTCGCTTTTTAGCGAAGGCTAAAATGAAAAGCCAAATATGAGAACTTAAAATACGAAATTACATCAAAGGAATAATCTCAACTGATGCATTGCAGTTAGTTTTACCCCGATTCTATTCTGTGCTGGCGGGAAATGTGTTTTGTCGGCACATTTTTTTAGTCCGTCGGCACAAACCGGACGTCCCCCCCCCCCAAAGGTAAAAGGCTAGTGACGCCCCTGATTGGGAGTGAAATGTATTTTCGTGAAATGTTCACTTGTGGTCGGAATCGCCTCTGTAAAAATGACGCATCTTAATTTTACTTTCATGAAAAAAATTGAAATAGTCAGTTCCGGTCAGAATCCCGGCTGCAAAAATGAAACGTTTCGTCATTTTCTAAAATAGAGTGATTTTTATGTCCTACGTAGGACAAGAGTGACAACAGAAGAAAAACTGATATTCAGTCACACCACTAAGTGCCAAACTTCTTTGTCGTCAGGCTGTCAATCTTCTGGGTCAACGTTGAGGGGGTGGAGGGGATTTCCAGATAGAGTGACAATTCACACTATCGTGTGACATGTGGCAACCCTGCGGGTAGGCAAACGTGAGTTATAGCAAAAGCGATTCATCAACAACAACAAACATTTCTGGGTTCAGCTGGTAGACTCCGACCGTTAATCAGAGCAAATATACCCTGCGTCATATATGAGTGTATTGACATTGAAAAATCCCACGCTGCAGCTTTCTCTCTCATTCGATGTCGGATGGTCGGGCAAATGTAACTCATTAAAACTGAGCTGTAAAAGGATGATGACCTTATTGGCTTACGCAAA
Source organism: Branchinecta lynchi (assembly GCA_023053575.1). Taxonomy (NCBI): domain Eukaryota; kingdom Metazoa; phylum Arthropoda; class Branchiopoda; order Anostraca; family Branchinectidae; genus Branchinecta; species Branchinecta lynchi. The sequence continues at coordinate 2,637,884 of JAKZAP010000021.1, read as the reverse complement.
AGAAGGTTGGTGACTAATTAGTTAAATGGTACAGAACGTAGCAACCTCGAATTTGCTGACGCTTTTCAGTATTCCGGTGTCTCCAGGGAGGGTTTGCGCGGATCCCCAATGTAAGTGGCCGGATTTTTAAAGCTATCCTTCGAAGGGACTGACATATTTTTTTCAAACCGAGGGGTTGCTCACTCCAAAAAACGATGTGCACCAAGTGCAGCGGTGCCATGCCGGTGCTGTGCCGGTGCCGGGCCAGTGCCCGCGTTGTGCCAGTGCCAGGTGCTGCGTTTTTTTTTTAATTAAAATTTGGCGATGAACCATGATTTCTGAGGTATATGAAAACAAATTTCATCAGATATTGGCCAAGAATGAAGCAAGTCTACAACGTTCAATGAGCTTGGGTTGAATACAAGAGCTAGAAGCTCATATGGTACTTGCAAGGCTGGGTCAGAGGATGAAATTTAGGAATTTGCAAATTCTTGGGTTTCTTGTGTTTATTTATAAGCAATACCCTTGAAATAAGAATGATCATGCGCGCTTAGAAATCAAGAGAATGATCTGGTAAAAAGTATTTTATTTTTGCACTTTAAGGGCACTAGAAATTCATCTGAAAGCAAAACCCTTGAGGCAAAAATGAGGATGAGCTCACGGGGATCATGAAAATGTATATTTTGGTCAAACTATTTTTTGGACTTTAAGGAATTCATTTCTAAGCAATATCCTTGAAGCAAAAATTATCATGGCCCTTGGGCATCATGAATATTTATCGTTTTGTCAAAAGCATTTTTTTTTCACTTTGTCGTTAAGATGTGCACTTTAAAGGACCTGTCTTACCTATAACACTAAAGCAACCTACTTCCGTAATCACTACACATATTATTCCTCGCTGATTCTCTCACTTGCCGTGTTTTGCTACCTTCGATGTGCATCACGCTGTCGACGGTTGTCTGCGAGAAGTTTTTCCATCAGGAAAACCGGTTCTGTTAATTTTTTCCTCTTTTGGCTACAAGTCAACGGGTCTCCGAAAAGGATTTAAACAGCCAAAACGATGGTTATTTGTTGAAAGCACAGCACAGTTAAAGTATTCAAATACTTTAAAATACTGTAAATTGAAGATTGAATAGTGCGAGGGGTCCTTTAAGGGAGCTGGAAACTCGTTTTGAAACTCGGGGAAAGGAGACATTGTGAAAATATTTTTGAACTTTTTTTAACAGTAAAACTATTCAAGGAATCTGACGAAGACTGAATGGCGAAGACACGACCCAATCGTTTGAATCAAATGCTAGATTTTTGGGATTCCATCGAAACCATTGGTCTTGTTCGAACTGAGATTCTGAGACTGTTCTATATCAAGTAGGGAGTCTGAAAGTACGATAAACAAATAAATCTGCAGAGACAGCAGAAGGAAATATATAACACAAAATAGGCTAAGATTCTAGATTGATTTTATTGCTACAACTCGAAGTCAAAAAGTCAAAACTGATTGCTTCTTTTTTCATTATGGTCGACAGAAGGTTGCTCCTAAAAAAAGATAGATGTCAAATATTCAAACAAACCCTAACAAGTGCGCAAGCGCTCAAAAGTGGAGTACAAAAGTAAATGCTTATCACATCTTATATACAAACAGCGTTAGAACCAAGACATTTCACATCCTCAGTAACCAAACAAGTATTGAAATAACCTAATTTGAAATCATCCCACTTTTTAAAGCTTTTAATGTAAACAAACCAGATATAGGAATCCGAAGAGATCTTCAAGATCTTGCAAGAACAGTTTCAAGTTCAATCCCAACCCTAAGATCTAAAAGCACAAGAAATTTCCTCGCCGTATCCCCAGTTATTGTCAAGTTGAAAACATTAAAAAGTGGGCAATCGGGGCCCATTGCCCCTGAACCAAACGAGAGTGGGGTTTGGGACCCCCGCAAAGCAAAAAGAGACCCCAATGCTCACAAGCCTACCAAGTTTCAACTTCATACCTGTTGATTCCTGTTACGAGCTTTACTCTTGGGCAATCTGGGCCCGGTTGCCCATGAACGGGGTGGGTGGGGGAGGTGCAACTTTAAAGTAATTACACAGCCTTAGGACTTACAAGGACTGCAAGCACGAGGAATTTCATCGTCCTATGCCCAGCTCTGGACAAGTTATGAACATAAGTCACTGGAACATCTGGGCCCATTTGCCTCAGAACCGGGGGTAAGTGTGACCCCCAAATGGCACAACTAGACTCAAATACCCACAAGGCCACAAATGTACCGCTCTGAAATTGATACGTGCACTGGTTCACGAGCTACGAGCTCCACAGAAACGGTGAAAACCGAAAACTGAAAGCTGCTACAGCGCTTGCAAGAGTGGATTGTTCATAAATGAACACTCGACTAAAACCGGAAACGTCAGTTACGATGCTTTGGCAGCAATATTTCGGCCCTTCTTGGCAAGGGTCCTCTTGAGCTTGGGCTCAAGGAGTATTTAAATGTCAAGCAGTATTAAAAGTTTGTTTGATGAGAAAAGACCATTTGGTACATGCAATGTTAGAAGTAAGCTACTGTACGCGAAACAATCGGCATAAATTTATAGTTGCCAAACTTTAGAATTGGACTGGAGTCCAGGGGGGAAATAGAAATTATTGATCCATCGTCTTTCCTTCTTTTCCCTCTCTTCTTCCTTACAAACCTTGACCCGCACATAGACGTAAATATGTTTCTGTTACTACCTTACCGTTCCTGCAGCCGCAAATGAACCAACTTCCAGTAAGCCTCTTCAGCTTCATAGCAGTAACATATGCCAGACCTTCTAGGTCTAGACAGATGGTTTAGGATCGGAGTCCACTACCCCCACCCCCTCCCTACTTTACCATTCTAACCCCCGAACCGCAACACCAACCGCGCAAGTACTAACTTCCGTGAAGTCTTGTTCAGCATGCATACGCGCGGAAAGATACCACCGTTCGTGGTGATCCCTGTGACGGCTTTGGCCTTGTTTCCAGGCAGATGGGGTGGAAAACAGAGAAGAAAGTGGATATCTGAATGACTTACCGGTTTTTGTCTGGACCCAGTTGAGGTAGTTGGTAAGCTTCGTGTATACTCCTGGGTAGCCGGTCCTTGCGCAACCCACTCCCCACGACACAATACCAAGGACAGAGACACGAGAAGTCACTGGGTCTTGGTAGTTCAAAGGTCCGCCAGAGTCTCCCTACAATGAGCATTTATCGATTATTTGTATTAGTTGCGTTTTTGATCGCCGTTCGCTTAGCAGGTTGCTTAATTTCCGTTTTTGAACGCCGTCGAAGTTCACCGTTTGCTTAATTAGTTTTTTTACGACTCTGGCGATCCTTGCCAGGTCGACGTTTCTTCGACGATTCAAGCAAACTTCGAACTTGCTAGCGCACGAAGTTCGACGGTGAGAGTTTGAAGGACGAAGGAACTATGACCGGCGACCAAAAACATTTAAGCAGAGACCTTTGAGGTTGAATGTAACTCCAAACTTCGGTCAAGAACGCAACTATTGTTTGGAGAGTGCTCTCATTTTCCCACTGACATCAACTTGTTGCACGGAGAACCAATCCGGAAGATGTGGCCGATTCAAAGGCTTGCTAACTGCTTGGTTCGTTTTCTGATGGACACTCGCAGACAGAACATTTTGTGGCCGGTACGCGGCACCACTTGTTTTATTTTTAACCAGAGCAAATAACCCTATGGAGTAGCGCCAAGACTTGAAAATAGAGACACACACTCGAATAGCAGCGACACTAGCATAACTAGCGATAGAGAACGTCCCAACTGAAACTCAATCAGTCGTGCACCAGCGTTGGCTCAGATAACTTCAGACTCTGAACACAGCAAAAAGAAGATCAACCTCCCCTGTTTGCTCGTTGTGTGCAGACCGCATCTTAGCATCTTAGCTGCTCTATATATTTTCTAACTCGCAAGTCTGTCTCGCTTTGAATGTCCCGCGCATAGTGGGCGGCGCTACGAGTAAGGGTCGTTTCTGATGCATGGAAAGCAGATGTCTTGGCGCTATTTCTTAGTGTTATTTTGCTCTGGTTTTAACCGACATTTTTACTTGACTGAGCACTTAGTTCTTAAGCCGTTTTGAAACATTAAGAACTTCAGTACCAGTAGTTAAACTACTGAATACCGTCTTAGTGGATTATGTGAGCTCTGAAAATTTGGTGCAATATTTGAGCTGAAATATGAGCTGGGTTCTCTGTTTCTGGGATCCCAAAACGTAAGTGGAGGGAAACTTATGACTTCGTAAAAGTTGTCCGTCTATCTGTCTGTCCGTCTGTCAGCACGATAACTCACGAAGTAGTAGAGATATTTTCTTCAAGCTTTATATGAGGATCCACTGGGTCAAAGTACAGGTCAAGTTCGTAGATGAGCCCTGTAGCCCCATATTTAGGGGTGGGGGAGGGGTTCCAGGTTAATGGACTAATTAAGCCAATGAGACAGCCGATTCAGGGAGAGACATTCTAAATCCATGTCTGAAACTTATTTTCTCGCAGGACAATTAGTTAGTCCGAAATCCGGCCAAAACCGAAAAATTTGTTAAAAGAAAAAGTTTTATTTTAAGTTGATTAAATTTTCGATTCAGGGTAAAGAAAAACATGCTATGACAATTGTTTTCCACCCAGACAAGTAGTTCACCCGGAATCTGGCCAAAGACGGCAAATTTGTTAAAAGCAAAAGTTTTATTCGAAGTTGATTAAATGTTCGATTCAGGGGAAAGGAGACATGCTGAATCCATAAATGACAATCATTTTCAACCTGGACATACAGTTCGCCCGGAATCCGGCCGAAACCGGAAAGTTTTTGAAAGTTAAAGTTTAAGTTGATTGGAGTAAGGAGATATGCTGACATCGTTTTGACCTTTCGCTTTTTGCCTGACAAATAGTTCAGCCGGAATCCGATGGAAACCGGATATTTGGCAGAATTAAGTCAGGAAGTTTCGATCAGTTTGGTCGAAGTAGATATGACGTATAGGGGTAAACATACATGCCGAATCCATACCTGAACTTGGTTTTCTCAGATGACTAGCAATTGGCATTAATCTGTTTCTAAATTTTAATAGTAAAATGTTCAAGGACGCTGGCGAAGACCCAATATCTACAAGACGCAATTGTCTGGATTAAACATTAAATTTTCGGATCCCATCGAAACCTTTAGTCTTGTTTCCTACGAACCGTTTTTGGTTTCATTAAAACTGCTCCCTAGTGTTACAAACCATTTCCGGACTGACCGGAACCAGGCAGGAAGGCACGGGGATCGACTAAAAGGAGGCACGAGTACTAACAAGACCAAAGGTTTCGACGGGATCCCAAAATCTTAATATTTGCTCCAGACGATTCGGTCTTGTAGATATTCGGTCTTCGACTGACTTCTTAAAATAATTTTAATTTTAAAATTTAAAAACAAATCAAGGCCGATGTTAACAATCGGAGAAGATCAAGTTCGTATTTAATAGTGAAAAGTAGATACGCCAGCTGAATTTCGCCAGGTTCAGATATATTCAGATACCCATTTTATGCTGTTAAATATTCAGATATTGATTCAGCATATGGTTTACCCTATAACCTACGTCTTATCTCCTTCGTTCCTTGCTTCTACCCAAATTTCGGTTTCGGCCGGATTCCGGACAAACTACTTTTCTGGCAAAAAACTAAAGCTCATAAACGAATTCATCATGTCTTCTTGCGCCTCCATCGAAACTCTAATCAACTTCAGATTAAACTTCTACTTTTAACAAATTTTCCGGTTTCACCCGGATTCCGAGCGATCTATAGGTCCGGTGAGAAAATGATTGCCATATACGGATTCAGCGTGTCTTCTTACCTGCGAATCGAACATCTTATCAAATTTAAATGAGACTTTTACTTTAAACAAATTCTCCGGTTTTCATGTCTCCGTACCCCTAAGTCGACTATTTTATTAGCTTTTAAAAAATACTTTTGTTCCCCTTAATTTCACCCCCCCCACACCCCTAAATATAGGGCTACATAGCCCATCTTCGAACTTACCTGTACCTTGACCTAAAGAGTCCTCATGCCAAGTTTGATCAAAATATCTCAACCCCTTCGAGAGTTATCGTGCTAACAGACGGGCGGACGGACAGACGGACAACTTTTGCGATATCATAGCTATCCCACCACTTACGTTTTGGGATTCCAAAAAGAGGTACGAAAATTGAAAGGTCCTTTCAGGCTTCACAGTGAGGGGCAAGAACAGCGTTTTAACGTGTCTTCTTTTAGGCTCAATAGTTAAGAACTCTCACTATTTGCTGATCTCTTTTTGGGATCCCAAAACGTAAGTGAAAGGATACCTAAGACATCGCAAAAGTTGTCCGTCTGTTAGCACGATAACTCTCGAAGGGAATCAGATATTTTGATGAAAGATGATGAAGGTGTGAGGATCCTTTTGTCAAGGATAAGGTCAAGTTCGTAAATGGGCCCTGTACCCCTACATTTAGGGGAGGGGGGTCAAATTAAGGGGCAAACAAAATATTTTTAAACAGCTAATATGATAGTCGATTATAGGGTAAGAAGACATGCTGAACACGACAATGAAAACCATTTTCTTGTCGGATAAGTAGTTCGTCCGAAATCCAGAAAAAACGAAAAGTTTCTTGAAAGTAAAAGTTTCATTTGAAGTTGATTAAATGTTCAATTTAGGGGTAAGAAGACATGCAGAAAACTTACGTGAAAAGCATTTTCTACTCGGACAACTTGTTCACCCGGAATGTTGCCAAAACCTGAAAATTTGTTAAAAACAAAAGTTTTATTTGAAGTTGATTAGATGACAGATTTAAGGGTCTTTATAATGATGACAATCGTTTTTGACCCGGACATACAATTCGTCCGGAATCGGGTTGTAACAGGAATTTTGTTCTTATAAGTTTTATCTGAATATGATTATATGTTCTTCGGCCGAAACCGGAAATGTTGCAGAAGTAAAGCACGCAGTTTCGGTCAGTATCGTCAAAATAGATATGGCTTATAAAGGTATATCTGAACTTGGTTTTCTCTGATGATTAGCCTGGCGAAGACTGGATCTGGCAAAGACAAGACCCAATTGGCTGGATCAACTATTAGATTTTTGAGATCCCATTGACACCTTTGATCTTGTAATTACTCGTATGTCGTACCTCTTGTGCCATGCCTTGCCGTGTTGTGCCTCTTTTTACTTGATCCTGGGAGGCAGGTTCCCAGGGTTGGTCACTAAGAACCAGGGTGTACGAGTTACTTAGGGTTACTTTGGGTGACTTTTGGTTACATTGGGTTACTTTAGGTTACACTGCATTGGGTTACTTTGGGTTACATTAGGTTACATTGGGTTACTTTGAGATACTTTTTGGTTACTTTCCAGAAGTTACTTTTGGTGACCAACCCTGGGCAGGTTCTAGTGAGACGTCACCGGGACACAAAAGCTGTTAAAGGACCCCTCGCACTATTTACTGTTCAACTACCAGTATTTAAAAATAATTGAATACTTTAAGACTAGGCTCTGCTTTCAACAAATTATCCATGGCGTTAGCTGTTTTAAGCCTTTTTCGTCAAGTCAAACCCTCGTAGCGAAAACGAGGAAAAATTTACATAGCCGGTTTCTGATGGAAATACTTCTCGCAGACAAACGTCGACAGCGTGATACGCATCGACGGCAGGGAAACACGGCAAGTGGGAAATATGAACGGGGTTTTGTTAGAGGGGTTAGAATGTACCGTACGAAATTAGGGCCTCCGGGCTCAGAAATGGTTGGAGTGATTACGGAAGTAGGCTGCGTCAGTATTATAGGTAATATATGTCCTTTAAGTTTGAGAGTACTGGCGAGTGTCGTTCTGCTCCGTCCTTACCTGGCTTTCAGAATCCGTGCAAAGCGATACGGTCGGTGTATCTTAAAGGACCCCTCGCACTATTTACTCTTCAACTTACAGTATTTTAAAATATTTGAATGCTTGAAAACTAGGCTGTGCTTTCAACAAATAACGCACCGTTTTGGCTGTTTTAAGCCTTTCCGAGACTCGTTGACCATAGCGATAACAGGGAAACAATTTGAATACCCGGTTTTCTGATGGACAAAATTCTGGTAGACAACCGTCGACAGGTTGATATACATCAAAGGTATCAAAACACGGCAAGTGAGAAAATCTGCGTGGTTTTGTTAGAGGGGTTAGAATGTACAGTACGAAATTGGGGTCTCTGAGTCTAGAAATATGAAGACGTGAAGACGTATGGGAACTACTGAAAGTAGAAACGCGTGTTTTTCGTTTGAGGTACCATGACCATTTGTTTTTGTTTCTAGGAGACTTTAACGCGTACACTGGTGCAGCAAGCGATCTTCCCGATGTGGAGCTGTGCCCGGACGAACCATGTGGGATAAGTAGGAGAGAGGTGAATGAGGAGATTGTGGATAGGAGGAGTAAAGATCAGCTACGAAAGAAAAATAGGTGGGGTTTGAACCTTTTGGATTTTTGTAGGGAGGAGAATTTGTTGATTTTAAACGGAAGGGTGGGGGAAGACAAACATATAGGGGAGTTTACATGTTATGGTAGTGGAGTGCCTAGCTTAATTGATTACGGGCTGGTAAGCATTCCTCTTTGGCCTTTTTGCATGGATTTTAGTGTTGAAAATTTAATTGGTTCAGACCATGTCCCGATTACATTGCGAATGAGAGTAAAGAGGGAAGTATTGATGAGAGATGTACCGGAGTACCTTGGTGGAATGAAAGAAAGAATTGATAAGAGGAAGGATTCGGTGAAGATAAATCGACCAGTAAAAATGAGTAAATGTGCAGAGGAGAGAGTAAAAGTGATTTTAGAAAGTGATCTTACTCAACAAAAAATGCTTGAATGTGAGAAAATGTTGTCGGAGGGGTTACTGGATGAATCACTGTTGGAAGTATCAGATTATGTATATGAAAGTAGCAGAAAGTGTATTGATAAAGGTAGACCTAGAAAGAATAAAGATTTCTTTGATGCGGAGTGCAAGGTAAGGAGGAGTATGGTAGTGCATGCGTTCAAAATGGTGAAGGAAGCGAAAGGGGTGAGTTTGCTGGAAAAGCTGGTAGAATATCGGAATATGCGTAGTGAATACAAGAAGTTAATAAAGATAAAGAAGAGGAGGTGTTGTGAGGAAAATAATAAAAATATAGTGAAGGCTTTTAAGGAGAAGGATAGAAAGGAGTTTTGGAGTGAAATAAAGTCTTCAATGGGGAAAAATGAGTATTCGAATGTACCACCAGCAGAGTCATGGCCAAAATTCCTTGAGGAAAAATAAAATAGTCTTAATTAAGGGGGGGGGGGGATTGGGTGCTAGATGATATTAAAAAAGAATTAGAAGATGTTGTGAGATTCCCGTTAAGAGAAGATGATTATAGGCTATTAGAACCAGTGAACGAGCAGGAGGTTTTCGACCGGCTTCAAAAGATGAGAGGTGCGTCGGCTCCGGGCCTAGACGGGATTCCTTCGAAGGTTTGGAAGTTAGGTAAGGTTAGTCTACTACCAATCCTGGCGACGATGTTTTCTTTTATTATAAAAAATACGAAGTGGCCCAAGGAATGGAATATATCTGTGGCAGTACCAATATTTAAGAAAGGAGATAAGTCATTGAAGGAGAATTATAGGTGCATCCATTTGAGTAATGTGATTAGTAAGTTGTTTTGTAAGGTGTTGAATTTTAGACTAATGAGGTGGATTGATAAAACTGAAGTACTGACGCGCCTCCAAGCAGGATTCAGGAAGGGTTACAGCACTCTGGACCAAATTTTCATTTTGAATGTATTAGCTAGGAAATATACTCGGGTCAGAAAAGGTAAGTTGTATGTAGCATTCTTGGACCTAAAAGGAGCGTTTGATACGGTTAATAGAAAACTGCTGATCCAGTCCTTGATGGGTTTAGGGTTGCCTGGGCCTTTCGTTTTGGTGATTGTACAGATTTATTCAGTAGTGAAGTTTGTGGTGAAGGTGGCGGGAAGGTTCTCAAAGGAGGTAATTTCAAAAATTGGAGTAAAGCAGGGATGTACATTGTCACCAAAATTATTTTCTGTTTTTTGAATGATATTGAAGAATTTATGAACCAGAATGGTGCACCAATGTTATCACCAGATATAATCAGTCTTTGTCTGTTGTTATTTGCTGATGATGTAGTGTTGATGGCTGATTCAAGAGAGCATTTGCAAACATTATTGGATCTTATGGAACGGTATATTGGCAAAAAAGAATTATTGATTAATACTAGTAAAACCTTTTGTATGGTGTTCCGACGAAGGGGTAAAGTGGACCCGGGGGATAGATTCTTGTATGGTGGTTCTCCTTTAAAAGTGGTGGACGAGTTTGTTTACCTGGGAGTTAAGTTTTCTTCAAATTGCCGATTTACAAAGCATGTGGAGATGGGCGTGTCAAGAGGTAGTCGTAGTGCGGGGCTAGTGATGGGTAGTAGTCTCCGTGATCTTAAAAATCTTAAGTTACATAAACAGGTATTTCAAACAAAAATTGTACCTACATGCATTATGCTTCAGAAGTTTGGGGGTATGTGAAGGCACCAAAAATGGAGGTAATCCAAAATAAATATTTTAAGCGTTGGTTGGGAGTTAAAGAGTCTTTTAGTAATATTGTTGTGAAAGGAGATCTTGGTTTGTATTCATTAAGAAATAGACGGTTAATTAGAATGGTCCGATTTTGGGAGAATATATTAACACTGCCAAGAGTACGCCCTCTGAAGGGAGCTTATACGGAGGCCCTCCAGGACGTATCAAGAGAATCTTGGCCACAACAAGTTAAGACGATATTGGATGAATGTGGAATGTCTGTGTTTTGGAATGGAGGAAAAGGTTTGTCAGCAGGTTTAGGGTCAGTGTCAAAAGAGGTAGAAAGAGTACTGCGTGAACAAGAGGTGCAAATGTGGCAATGTATGAAGGACCAGTCTGAATCATTGAAAGTTTATGCAAAAGCTAAAGAGGGATGGGGGGAGGAACTATATTTTAGGGCGGGTTTGTATGCGAAAAGTTTAGAGGCACTAGTTTGTTTAAGGGGGAACGCACTACCACTTGGGGAAAAAAGGAAATACATGGGGAAAAACAGGGTACGTGATGGTCCATACTTTTGCCCTATGTGTGGTGAAATTGATGAGAGTCTGTTACATTTTATGTATGAATGTGGTGAGTTGGGGGGATTAAGGGAAGAAATGTTTGGGAGGAGTGCTTTAGGGGAGGAAGGGTTAGTAGATCTGATTGGAGACAAGTGTTTCGCAGTACTGAGAAATTTGGCAGTGTTCGTCCGGTTGGCAGCGAAGCATCGGGAGGATCTAATGTAAGTGTTATTAAGCTATATCTAGGATTGTCATTTTTTGTTTTTGTTGGTTTGTTTGTTTTATTGTAAGTGATTTTTTGTGGTAGTTGCTATGGCCAGTTGGCTTTTTGCAATAAATATCATATCATAAATATCATATGGAGTTATTATGGAAGTAGGTTGCGTTAACCAACTATATGTACATACCGAAGTGAACATGATCCTTTGGTACTTCGTAGAATCTAATTGCACAAATGAAGACTCAGAACTAAATAACATCCTGCTAAACTTAAGTCCAAGTCAGTTGGATATTGCTAAATTCCATACTACGTCGACATCAGGTAGCTTCCGGTCAGGAAGCTAAATTGTATATTACGTCAGTTGAACCTTCACTTGCGCAGTTGGGAGTATATAAGCTCGTTTAGTTGTCTATTATTTGTCTTTCATATTTTGTAAGTCACACATGACTTAGTGTATTATCGTTACCGATCGTTTACCCGGATTGGGATTACCTTTTATAAAGAGTAAGTCAGAAATAAAACCACTATATGTTAACGTAAACTTTGTCTACTACCGCCCTTACTTACCCACCGCCTTACGTACGCATCGGCACACGCTACCCTAAGCTCACGGTGTAAGGTTCCATCTTCAGATCAGACCGTAAGGACCATCTTTCAGATACAACACCAGGTCCTCTAAGTGAAGTTAAGAAAGTTCTGATCCAGGGACAAGAATTGTTTAAGGGAAAGGAATGTTCCTGTCAATTTCCAGTCTTTTACAAACCAAAGCCTACGCTGCAAACCAGCGTCTGATTGGAAGAAACGTCGTGGAGGACAAGTCAAAACCTGGCTCAACACCGTTAAATCTGACCTCGAGCTGATCGGCGGTTTCCGAGACATGGCCGCAGGTGGGACGCTTCATGGCTCGAAACCGTCGCCCCATTAACCCAAGACCGTAACCTGTTGAACTCAACAGTCTGCCAGATCCTGTCGCCAGGGAGAGCTACATAGATTGTGTCCTCATCCAAGTAAGTAAGTAATGTTCCTGTCAACCTGGAAAGAGAGATAGAACCCGTTTTAGGTGCTGATTTTGACAGTACCTGGCAAGCATCCTTTCCTGTGGCATAGGTACAGAACATGTTGTCAGTGATGTGAGTTGTCAGATATTTTTGGCATTCGGTGGTATTCAACATTGGCATGGTAACTTCCAGAAGAACATCGGAGTCGACGCCGCCTGAGCTAGTTGTCCCCCAACCTGAAACCAAAAAGATAACACACGATCGAATATTATTGTAATACAAACAAAATGTATATAATATTAGTAATACTTTATTCTGGACCAAATTAAGAAACCAAAACTGTATATTGCATGCAGATTATGTAAAGTAGTAGTATATTATGTACTTGTATGTTAGTGAATTTTTATTGACATTTTCCTATGCTATTTTTCACAATGAAGAATTTTTGGATGACGAAAGTGAATTTGAATCTGAATTCTTTTGGTCGGCGACGAAGCAGGAGCACTGCTCTAGTAAAATTCTTCGTCGTTCGGGGTTAGGGACAGGAGCCTTATGCTCGCGAAATGCGTTTTCGTTTTCTATTGCGACCATTCATGGAGATTCCGAATTAAGCTGTTTTGTTGGTCAACGAAGGGCATGCAGGTGCCTTTTTCTAGTGCAATTCTTCTTCTGTTCTATCGTGACCATTAACAAGGATTCGACATCATCGATCAACAAGGGATGTGTCCCAACCTTCTATAAGCAGCCAGTAGCCACGGTGCTCTTCTGCTGACCACTCAAAACTGGCTTGTTTTTATTTTTATTTCTCAAAAATTAAAATTTTCTTTACTTTTTCCTTCCTTAATATCTCCATTCCTTAAGATTTTCCTTCATTTAAAACTTAAAATATTATCCCTCGTTATCTTTTTTGCGACCAAACCAAAAAGGGGTTTTTGTCCTGGAGACAATAACAACACATTTTTTTTTTTTTTTTTACCTCTTCGCACTTCCTGCGTCGATGGATGCCCTTCCGTCATAGGTAATCCCTTTTGCATTGGCATTTATTTCAATCTTTTTCATTTCTGTCTCCGATACAAAAACCTTTTTTGATAAGTAAAATTGAATCTATGAAAAAAAAATAATACAAATAAACGTTCATCTGATCGTACTTTACATTACAAAATAATTAGTACGATTAAATGAAAAATTTGAATTTTGAACAATTACCAGTTTTCTTAATATATAACTACTGTGGTTGCCGAAAATAAGGGGCTTCGATACAGCAAACAAATCGTGCGATAGTATTTATACCTCACAGTTGGCTGTGCGATATTCTTCGAAAATTATCAATACAATACTGGTCATTTCAAACATGGTCATCAGGCGCTTTTTTAAAGGTGTCGGGTGGTTGGCTGATAACTACGTGCAATCAGGGACCCATACATTTCCTGTAATGACTCGCCATTCAGGGGGCTTGTCAATAAGAGATTTCTGATGCGCTCTTGACCGAGTTTCAGATAGTTCGAGAAATACCCAAGGGGATAAAATACCCGACTATCCAGATTTTTGGGCTGAACTAGGAGTATTTCTCTGTAATGAAAAAGTATCCTGGATCTTTTGTCCTAGCTTAGGTGCCTGGTGGCATGTTGAATAGTCCTGACTTGTGCCAACAAATTTTGTCTATCTGAGCAAGAACACCGATTCGACCCAAGCGGAATTTTTGGAAACTAGGTGAGGCTTGGGCAACATAGCAACATGGAAGCATAGGAAATGACAAGCCCCCTGAATGGCGAGTCATTACTGGAGATTTATGGGTCCCTGGTGCAATGGAAGCTGGTTCCATCGCCCTCTACAAACGTTACAGATAATTTTGTTTTGAACAAATTAAACTCAGCTTACCAGTAACGGTCGCGCTCTTGGCATTCACATTCATTCCGACTTGGTTGTATGGAAGGCACGCAGGGCTGACGTAGCTGTTGTATGAGACACGGCTAACTAGATGGAGAAGGGCGATATCGTTGTTGACTGTGCTTGAATTGTACGACTCGTGCATGATGATTTTGTCGACCTGGCGTAGAGCGAATCAAGTTTAAAATGGAGCAATGTCATTAGTTGCGTTGTTGATCGAAGTTTTGTTCTAGCCGGTTGTTTAATTTCCAATTTGAACGCCGTCGAAGTTCACCTTTTGCTTAATTAGTATTTTTATGACTCCGGCAATCCTTGCCCGGTCGACGTTTCTTCGACGGTTCAAGCAAACTTCGAACTTGCTCGCTCACGAAGTTCGACGGTTAGAGTTCGAAGGACAAAGAAACTGTGAACGGCGACCAAAAACGGTATTTAAAAAAAGACCTTTGAACTTGAAGGTAACTTCAAACTTCGGTCAAAAACGCAACTATTCCCTGATGGTTTATTGTTCCGGAGTTTATCACATTGTGCGAAAAAAAGACACTAAAATTTTGACGACCTGTTACTATAATCATTGTAAATTTTTGATGCTTCCTCGTTCCTGTCGCAACCACAAATTAGTTCAGAAGTTCGGCGTCCAAGATGTGATTCACTCACTCGAGAAAACGTCAGCGTCAGTACTATCTACATCTCGTCATCCTGGTCTTCGAGTACATGATGTTTTTCACGAATTTTTCAGGCCCAGTTAGTGATTATGTCTAAATTTTTGTGCGTGTTAATACTGTTATTTATCTTGTGTTATTTCGCGTTATTCCCTTTAATCCGCTACCACATTCTGTATTTGGCGGGTTATAAATAAAATATATATATATTGCGACAAACTGTGTTATTTTTCGGTATGGTCAAGCTTGTGAGATTTTGCTTGACAAAGCAGCAGAAAGTGCAATACAGTTACTGCCTAGAAAACAGGCAGACATAAACGGAAACTTGAAACATTTAATGCAGGTCGTTCATCTATACCCGCGTGTTTTATTTCCTCCATACCTTCTCAGCCCAACGACAACTGCGGCAAATTGCCAAGTGATGGTAAGTTCGTAATTTGAAAAAAGGATAAAAGTAGGACGATGAGATTTCATGAACTCGTCGATCGTAGGGTCCTAACTGACTTATGGAGGTGCAGTAGGTTACTAGGAGACAGTGGAGATGAATGGTCCTTTAAATTTCTCCGATAGTCTCTTAGAAAGGGTAAGGGTACATGTTACGGTTCGATGCCCCTTCCTCCATTTCGTCAGATCCAGCCTGATCGGACAGATAATACGGTTTGGAGCACTGACGCCATCTAGGTAGTCAGCGCTAGTGAGATAGTCAGCATGGTTCGATATTCGTATGCTAGTCAGCGTGGTTCGATATTCGTATACACAACGTATCAAATGACGCTATGTTTAGCGCTTTCGCCTTATTAAATCTTAATAATGTTCTTGGTCAAAGACAGTAAAAGTGGGAAAGACCGGAAACTCCTGTAAGCTCCATGAGTCACAACAATCAGCGCAGTTTAGCGGATGTTCTTTCTTTAAAAAATCGCTCTGTTGACAATTTCTTCCATCGCTTTCCGCAGAATCATCATCAAAGCACGTTTCGTTCATGATGAGCATTCTCTCTCCATTCAGATTTCCTCTTTAATTGGAAAAAAAAACAAGTAGGAAAAGAATAAATAGCTTTTTTTATGGAAAAATGTCGAATTCACGATTTCGAATCAGTTAATGCTGACAGAAATTGCCTACTCACGCCCTCTTGCTTTGATTATATTAATCATCTGCCGCTGGAAATTGGACAAAGTCCAAACGCTAGGTGGCGTTCCAATCGATTTTCAGAGACCCGATTTTAGCGAAGTCACCGGTCTTGCCTACTATTATTGTCTTTGTTCTTGGTCTTGTGAAGCACTTACTGAATTACAAAGGATTTATTGAGAAGCAGAGAGAGAAAGAGGAACGTGAGTTGAGCCATAGGCTGAGTAGAATAGGACATTTCTTCCCCTCATATTGTTGATTGGTGAGGGAGTGGAGAACCAGGACAGGCCCGCCGGTCTTAAAACAGTTTTGTCACGCTCTTCACCAGGTCCCAAGGACCCTCTTCGAGACCTAGCCTAAACCCTCAAAACCCCAACAGTACTACAAACATGATCCAAAGCATTTTCAAAATCGAGTGATCCAAAATCAATCTATCGGTCGAGTTCAGTTTTTTTTCAAATATTGGCTGGGGGCATTAAGACTAGCCTTTAGGGACTTTTTTTCAAAATGGACACCTTAATCTGTGATAGTCCCAGCTCCTTTAGGGAAGATGGGCTGATGCAGCTAAAGATGTCAGGCCCTTGAAAACAAGAACAGTAAACCACTCACCGTCCTCCAAATTGTCCCAGTCGCAGTAGTCTGGGTCTTGACATGTGACCCTAGTTGGATCTTAATATCAGACGCTACATTCCCGTCAACGCAGTGAGATGCGGTCAAAATCCAGTCGGGAGCAATCAAAGTACCTCCACAGAACTGATAGTCTCCAGTGATCTTCCAAAGACCCACTTGCCACGGCCATTCGTTCACACTAGCCT
The DNA here is from genome assembly GCA_023053575.1 of Branchinecta lynchi. Classification (NCBI taxonomy): domain Eukaryota; kingdom Metazoa; phylum Arthropoda; class Branchiopoda; order Anostraca; family Branchinectidae; genus Branchinecta; species Branchinecta lynchi. The sequence goes on along the minus strand of JAKZAP010000021.1, from coordinate 2,621,116 downwards.
GTGTGCCACCAACTATTCGGTTCTAAAATAATAACAGAACTTGCTACCAGGGGCGTCACAACTAGGGGGGGGGGGGGGGTCCCCCAAAAAATGTTGTCGGCAGGCGGTAAAAAATAGCAGAGTCGGTGTAAGCGCCGCGATTTTTCGTAAGAATCGTCGATTTTTTTCGTGGAAACAAACAATATTTTTTTTTTTAAGCAGTCGATTTCTCTTAAAAATAGTCGATTTTTTCTTAAAAATATTAGATTTCTTAAGATCAGTTCGCCAACACAGTCGTTTTTCTCATTTATAGTCTTCTGTATCTGCAAAAACAGTCGGTAAAAATAACCAGCCAGTCGGTAAATACCTTGCCAAATACCCCCAAACATTTTGGCAAGTAACGCCTCTGCTTGCTAGAATGAGCAGCCATGCAAGTGATAATTATTGAAATGTTAACGGATAAAATACAAACTGTGGCTAGAACCAAGAGATCTGGTCCTTATCCGATGTTCTGGAGTCTAGATGGTATTGTGGTTCACATTGGTTTGCGAGTTGAAATAGCTGAATGAGTTGAGGAAAGTGAATGTGTCATTCTATCATCATTGAATTTGAATTGGGTGTGAATTTGTCAAAGAAGAGCGGCTCGAAAGAATGTATAACTGTTGACACAGCCCGCTCGCTGATTAGGAATAAATTTATGAATCTAGCTTGTAGTCACTATTTAGCTGATAACATTTGTTGCACACCTAAATCCTTGCAATATTAACACGTTTTATCCTACCATACCAGAGGATTTTAACTATTATTATTATTATATTATAACAGAACACTATTATTCGCGGGAACGCTTGAAGAAAATTCCGCATTACATACTCCCCCCCCCCCCAGAATCCGAAAATAAGTTCCTCCTTCATGACTACTCTCTGAAACCGAGACAAACTTGCATCTTTCTTAAAGATAGGCCGGCCGTAGAAGACACGAGGTATCGAGAAGAGTCGAGCGTGGTACAAGCACAAATTCGACAATGTCGTTCGACTCGTTGGGATGCGTTTGATTCATCGTACGAAATCGGGGGGAATAAAGGTGCGAGCAATCATTCAAGAAAGATCAGTACAGCAAAGCAAGCTACACGGCATTCTAGTGTTATACCCCCGCCCTTTAAGTGGTTATTTCTCTATTGAAGATTGTACTAGGCGTCGCTTAGTATCAAACCAACAATGAACTATAGTAGATCACCACTACCAACCAGCGTTGCCACATGTCCCACGATAGTGTGAATTGTCACTATATTTTGTTTTGTGTCACTCTTGTCCGACGTAGGACATAAAAATCACTCTATTTCAGAAAATGACCAAATGTGTCATTTTTGCAGCAGGGATTCCAACCAGAACTGACTATTTCAAGTTTTTTTCATGAAAGTAAAATTGAAATGTGTAATTTTTACAGAGGCGATTCCGACCAAAAGCGAACGTTTCATTAAAATAAATTTCACTCACAGTTCTCTCTCTGTTTGGGGCCAAAAGTCACTCTCTAAATATTTTTGATGTGGCAACCCTGCTACCCACCAACCAGATAACGGTCCAAATGGGAGCAACAAAGCTTCTCAAAAGTAATATATTATAGCAGTTTCGAATCGGCACCGAGAAAATACAGAAGCACGGGAAAGAATTGCCTTACCGCTCCTTTAACTCCGCAGGAGCATGTGGTGCTTGGTATAGTCGTAGGAGGCGGCGTAGTTGGGACATGAGTCACTGGAGGCGTTGTAGTCAGTGAGGTCGGAGTGAAAACGCTGACTTCGCATCTGAAGCCGTAATTCTGGAATGAAAAGTCGCTTATTAAGATCTCCCAGAACGCATGGGACAGCTGCAAGAGCGGTCATCTGGTACTTTAATCAACGATTCGCCTCCTTGTTAGATATCATCAGTAAAAGGTAAGGTAAAGGTATCAGCATCAGGCTATGCAGGCCTAACTTACCGGTGCTGTCGCAGGGGGCGTTGTAGTCGGGAGAAGAATCACTGGAGGCGTTGTAGTGAAGCTGGAGTGAAAACGGCAAATTGCTAAACTCAGTTCTTTGCCCTAAGCAGGAAGTGCAATGAGTGGTTTGGGGCTAGTCAACCTGGGTGCTTTCGCACATCCTTCCTGTAATCTTCCCCAGATTTCTGCAGGTACGTGTTTGAAGCTGGCTGGACTTCGGCTTGTCTTACAGAATTATGCCACAAACTCCCACCCCAAACCAAACATTAGGCACCACCTAGACGCTGATTAAGCACTCGCGGCTCCAGTATTCTGACCCGCCATTAAACCTTCCTTTCAAGAAAACCTGTTATCTTCGTTTCAGCACAGTGGTCCGAGCAGATGAAGGGACAAAGGGACAACTTTTACGAATTCAAGGGTATCACGTCACTTAAAAAAAAACTGGTGGATGAACCGACAGGTGGCACTGACGATATGCGAACTGTCGGTGGATGAAATGACGACAATCTAGTAATAAGGACCAACAAGTTGCTGCATCACCTCTGTGTCGTTTTTGTCAACGAGATGAGGAAGCCTTAGATCATATCCTTTTCTCATGCCACAATTTGGGACCAAATCCAACAAAAAGTTAAAGATGCATTTTCCCACTTGCGAATTAACCCAACAGTGAATTGGCTTAGTGGTGATTAAAACATTCAGACTAGTGATGCTAAAGCTATATTTAATAGCATTTTCCGTCTTATTTACGACCTGAAACTAGAAGATGCAGCGTAATTTCTTTTTGAACCCCCTAAAAAAGATAAGACTCAAGTGGAACTCCCATTCGTCCAACGAGCCATACTTAAAGAAGAAGAAGAAGGTAAACTGGAAGTGTTACTGAGACAGCATCCTACCACTCCCAACAAATACCTGTAGTCTACTCGATGCATGTTGGGGAACCGACGGGAACGGCGAAAATAGAGGGAGTCACTCCACGCGGACTCCGCGTACAGAAACAGCGAGAACACGCGGAATGCTTCCAAAATGGATTTTGTTCGAAAAAAAATACAATTGACAAAATTAGCCTGGATCCACTTTATTTTTGGTTTTGTTTATTCTGTTTATTTGGTTTTGTTTATTCAGTTTTGTCTATTCATTTTAGTCCTTTCAATTAGGCCATATTAGAGGCAGGAACACTTACTTACCGAGCTGTAAGCAGCTGCTCCAAAAGTCACAGTCATGAACTGCGTCGTACTATTCATCCTCCAGGTGCCAGAGCCGCATGAATACTTTGCATCTGCCATGTAGCCATCGCCAGTTGGCGAAGCTCCAAGAAAGTCAGTCGCGCAGGATATTCCGCTGAGGGAGCAGGACAAAGCAAGTCTTGTCCCCATTGGGGAAGAAAGTGTCCACTTGCAGCTTTGGGGTCCGATGTAGTAGTTAGGATAGGACGGACTGGTGAAGACGCCCGTCTGAGCTGCAAACGTTTTTTATTGTCAGAATAATGAAGAAGATTTGGGAAAGAATAGCCATTAGCTTATTATCTGACCTGGTGCTTTGAATAGACATCCATAAATATCACCTCCATTGGGGTCGTTGTCAGTGAAACAAGAAAAAATAAGTCTTCCCAGTTTCGAAGTTGACGTACAAAAATTACAAGATTCTTTAATCGTCAGAGGTACTTTGCTTAGGCCTACTTATACCTCTTACCTCCTACTTTAACCCTATACCTCCCTTAGCAACGAGAGAACTTTTAAAGTTGAAGATGCACATCTGGTACCAATCATTTCTCTACTGCCATCCCAAGTGCAAAAAATGGAATGATAAGCTCAACTGCAGCGGCGACGCTAGCCAAAACTCGAGGGGGGAGGGGGACCAGACGACCCTCGCCTAACTCGGCACATATGAATTATGTGAGTGATCCCCATCTTGCACCAGCTGTTGGGCAAAGTGTAGCTATCATTTGTCACTCCTCCGACATCGCGGCTAAAGCTTCGGGTTTCTTTTTTCCTTCGCCATTTTGCGCCGACAAAGAGTTTGCCAATTCCCCGAACACGTCCTTCCTAAAATTCCTTCCGATTAGTTCTTTTTTGCCGCCAGATGCGCAAGTGTAAAGCAAACCACGGCACGTTACTTTTTGGTTTATGTATAACCAATTTTGTTTGCTATTTTCAGTTTCTTTCATGTCTACCTTTTAGACCAGGCCATGTTTGAATCTGTCAAAAATGTCTCTGCCTTTTTGTGTGCCCCACCCAACTCCTTTATGTCAAACTTCATCAATTTGACGCGTCTAGATGCTGACTGCTTCCTGGGCCTAATCGCTTATTCACTCTTCAGATAACTTATACCAAGATCTAACGTGTTATTGTTATTGTTTCACCATCGCATCTGGCGGCAGTCATTGGATTTTAGGAAGGACGTATGGGGATAGCCTTTGTTCTGCCAAGGCTGACAGACAATTAATTATTTATGTGTTTTATTTATTGCAGTCGATATAATTCTCTGTATAGTAAGGCGAGAGATTTTGGACTTACCCGACAGAAGTGCTGCACTCCCTCCGCAGTACTGCGCATTGGCAGACTGAAGGAGCAACACGGCCGAAACTATAACTAGCATGACACCCATTCTGCACTGTACCTACATACTACTTCACTTTTTCACAGCGCTTATATGTGTAATGGAAAACCACATGCAGCTGGAATCTAATGAATAGCTGCTGATGATTTTCTAAGACGTCAAGTGTGGTCCGTACAGGTGTGACTTCAATGTAGAAGGATTCTGTAGAAAGAATGTGACAATTCCTTATCAAAGAATGCATTAAAGTTGACTGCGTTGAACGGATATGTTAGCTGATTTTATTCTGGCGATTTTTCGCCTCTTCTTGAAATCTCAGCACCAACTTTAGCTCAAAGCAATTCGTACGAAGAAATTCAGTAAAATCATATTCTAGAATCTTCATTTATTTTCATCCCATGCTCGTTTTTCTAGCTTTATCCTGAAATATCACTACAACAAAATCAGCTGACGGGATCGTTTAATGAAGGAATATTTGTGATTTCTTTAGAGTTCAATGGGCACATCAAACTACTTTTGTGTATGTTTATGTGTTTTATTTATTTTCTTCATTTACTCCGCTTTCTGAAAATGGCGGGTTATAAATAAATTACTTGCTTACTTACTACCCCAATCCCACTCTGTAACAACCTAGGAACAATACTTACCCCCTAGATCAGCAGCTTTTCAGCAGTTTCCTCTCTGTGATATTTAGAAGCGTAATTTTTTGGGCCAGTACATGCTGAATTTACTAGCTTTGACAAAGATAAAAGTGATGTTTCTTATAATACTTAGTCGATCTTTATTTTATGCATAAATCAGCTTGTATAATTCAGATTTGAATAGGTTATTTGTTTTTGAATGATTTTTGTAGCTATTTTATTTTTTATAAGCTTATTGCATATTCTGGTACGTTTTATAAAGCAAGTTAATCAAGCTTCACAGCACTATTCCTCAAAGAAAGACTTTTAATAGGCACTTTAAGACATGGAACTTCTTATAAAACACTAGAACAATCAGGTAAACTGCATCTACGGCTTGACTTTGGTGACATCTCAAACATATCCTTTTCTATCAAGCATTGCTGGGAGTTTTTGAATTTCCTGCCATGGTATCCCAGCTCCTAAGATTTGGATCGCCGAAATGCCAGAGAGGTAAAGACAAGGGATAACAAGAAAACGGCCGATTTTCGTAGCGCATTCTAAAGGAAGTCAGAAATGCTTATTTGTGAAGCACTTAATACAAAGTAAAGCATTAGAAGTGTCCATTGTGCTTTAACGACGAAAGTTGATTTGTCAAATAGACTTTCTGTCTACCCGCCATATGCAGATAGTACTTTGCCTGATCTGCGATCCCGTGTCTCAGTGAAGAATAGAAAAGATTCATGAAAGAATTGTTCTCACAAGTTTCTATGTTCTTGTCAACGACACTGTAGCAAGATTGTATTTTTTATGGCAAGGGGGAGCAAGGTTAGGTTAGGTTATTCTTTATTTACACAAAATAACATTAAACAACTTGTAACAAAAAAACATAGGAACTAAACAATACATCTTCAGATAAACCAGTCACCCGAGAACCTGGGCGTCCAGGTCGTCCTGGGAGTGACCAGTTCACAGTACCGATCACATAACGTTGTCAGCAGTGGAATCAACCTCCAACGACAAACAAACCAAAACAACTCAACAAAAATAACTTTCTCTCCTCCACCTGGGCAAAAAAAAAAAAAATTATCTTTTAATTTAATCTAAAATAAACTACTAATTTAATATATTTGCTAAGGGCGTTTTGTTGATGGAAGATCGTTCGTTAGTGAATTTCTCTTGTCAGTTTGTTATGCCCTCATTCTTCTTCTTCTTTTTTCTCTCCTTCTTTTCTTTCTTTTTTTGATTTCTTTGGTTTGTTTCCCTTAAGATTATATGCATGATGAATAAGCCCCGCCCATTGCCAGGCCTTATGTTAGGCCTTATGGTGGGGCCATAAACAGTTAATGGTGTTCTCTATTTTTATGAATAAAATGAACTGAACTGAACTGTAGTACAAGCAGTCTCGCGTCGGGAAGCGTGCAGGGAAACACGCACCTTGCTTCTTGATACCTTCGCTATCCTAACACTGTGCTAAAAGTTGTATTTATGTTAAGACGTGACACAGATAGTCATGTGAATAATTATGGCCCGATATTTAATAGATGTATCTCTCGAATTAACTGGGAAATCTGGTACAACAAAAAAGCCTGGAATCTGTTTTCCACATCCTCGGTTTGTGACATTTTTAGCCGATGTACTGTTGAGGTACGAGAAAGATGTGCGGTTTGAGGAACGTAGCCTACAATTATCATTTCAGACGACATCCGGCAGCACGATAGTGTCTTATTTACTTTCAGTTACCTGAAAAGGGCCCAATAGATTGCGTCGGAAGGCGAAAACAGGGCGTGGTTGATTTCTGAACTTAACGCACATCATCGATATTTTATACTCTACATAAATAAGTCCAAAACACGCCACTGAATTTCGGGAAGAACGAGAGACGTAGAAGTTCGTTCGGGATAATATAGCATCCGCTATACCTTGTAACTACCGAATCCTAACAGTTATGTCAGATAAATTACCGAATCCCAACATCAACTCCGGTGTCGCACATCTTCTACGGAAGAAGGAGTTGCAGAAGATGCTATTTTAAGTATGCCAAGCACCTGCTTTATTTGCCAAAGTTCTACTACAGCCACATGCCAAAGGAGCATTTCCAAGTTAAAGATGCAAGCATCACACTTTTGGAAATTCCGTCGGCTCTGCCAAAAATCATGGACAACAGGGCCAGCCAGCACACGACACTCTGCATTCTTTTCTGGCCGATGAATGAGAAATTATATATTGTATTTGTTGTGTTCTATTTAATTACTTTATTTTCCACACTCCGCTTTTCAAATGGCGGGTCAGAAATAAATTACTGACGTATCATGCCAAATAAGTTGAGGCTGATTTCCTATTCAGGATTCGTTATAACTACCGGACCTCAACTAAGATACCGAAACGTCTTGGTTTCGAAAACTACCGAATGATATTCGGATTCGACTTCGTCGAAACTTGAAAGAAGGATTCGTGGTACTATTTAATCCTGAGTAAATTACCGAATCCCAACCATGATTTCCAATAATTTTGTACCGATAGCCTGTTCGGGCTTCTGTGTAACTATACCACACCTCAATAAATATACCGAGTAGTTCTGGCATCGAAAAAGTAACGAATAATTTCAGTAAATTCGCTAACCAAAATTCGTGTTAATTGCCGAACCCTAGCAATTATACCAAATCCCGCGTTATACCGAAATATGTTTGTACGATAGCCTATTTGGGATTTTGCAGAACTACCGAGTATACCGAATAATTCTGGTATCGAAAAATTATCGAACAATTTTAGTAAAATTTTGCAGGCCCAAAATTTTATCGAATCTCAAAAAGTTGGGAGGGTGGTGCACCCCCCTTGCAACGCCCCTGCCCCTGGTCATTAACCAATCCTTAATTTCTGGGCACAGTGGTAATGTTGGGGCACCATGCACTGGGCCAAAGACATAGTACCCCCCCCCCCCATACAAATATGTTTGTTGGCTGAAAATTGAAATGAAAGTTTGATTTCAGCAGATTTTTATGGCGGACCTGTGCCTTTGATGGCATTTTTTAGTAGTAGTAGTAATGAAAATAAACATTTTGTTTTCAGTAGCACAAGAAAAGCGAGGCTTGCGAGTTTGTGCTAACTTGTTAGAAAAAAAGAAGAGAAGAAAGAGTATGGAGAATGAGACCATGTACGGATACCAAAAGAAAACAAAAACATTGACGAAAAAATTCCCTCGAAAAGTTCAGAGAAAAAGAAAAATTCACCCCGGTCTACCACAAACTCGTGATTTTCGGATACCCTTTGAAAAATGATGAGTACACCAAGCCAATACTCATGATGACTAACTCGTAGTAACCATAGGTTCACACAGAGCCAATCGCGGCGATGAACGAGATTGCGACAGAATATTTGTATTGCCTGAATGTTCACACTGAATTTTCGTCGGGAACAGATTAAATAATAAAAATTATTATTTTTGGTATTAATTATTTATTTATTATAATTAAGCCAGATTAAAGTTGAATTTTCCCAACATTGAAAATCGCCTGACGAAGCAACAGCAATCGCCGATTTTGGCGACGAAAATTTCGGCGATGGCCGATATCGCCTTAAACTGGTCCGGGCCGATGAAGAGCCGGAAACGTCACCACATCTGTCCCCATCCCCAACAAACGCTGTTGATTGGTTGACATAGGATTTGTGTCATCGTTCGGTCGACCTTTATCGTTCTTCCCGAAGTTCGCTGGCGTGTTTTGGACTTGTTAGACGAAATCATACATATTTATTCGTTATACTTGAGACTCAGCAGTTATACAGAATACCGAATAGGGTATCGGTTTAAAATTATTTGGTATAATAATTAGGATTCGGTAATTTATTCGGTATTATAGCCAGGATTTGGTAGTTACCACGAACCTCGGTCCAATGTCGACGATATTTTACCGAATCACGAATATCAGTCCATAATTATTCGCCACATACCTAATTTTGGTCAAATTTCGACGTCAATCCCGAAACCCGACGCCTCCTTCCCCCATGCGCAGAGAATCGTATTTTCATTTGTATATTTTGATCTTGTCATTTGCTAAGAGCTGAATCATATGCTAAGCTTGGCAGCATGACATAAGAGTGTGTTCCACCCTACTTACCATAGTTACTACGCAAGACGTCACGAATTTTGGCTTCTTGGCTGGAACGTTATTATTTTCCAAGAATATCACTCCACGTGGTAATCCAGCCAATCACGTTACAGAGATCCATAGTTAACACGCTTAGTACGCCCCCGAGCATGGTAAACAAACAGTTACTATTTCCAGAAGGTTGGAAGGATCGCGTAGTAACTTTTTGTGAGCTTGGAACAGACATAGTAAATAATAGTTACTATTGTTAGAAGGATGGAACACGCTCAAAGATACTTACCAAACCTTGAATTTCACAGGCCGACTTTCAAAATTGAGCATTGAGAAGAGGCCGAGCGAAGCACCGGTCACAGACAAAAGGACTGGTGTAAATTTCATCGGCATAAGTCCTTACCTTTATTTTGGATCTTTTTGGGATCCAAAGGCCAAGTGGTTCAACCATAAATGTTTCAAAAAATCCCGCCTGCTGCGCATTCCGTAATATTCTCTATCTTGTGGAAGGTCGTCGCATACAGCTGAGGTTTTAAGCCAGTTTTAGGCTTGGGATTTGAGAAACATTGTAAAACATTTAAACACTGAAACATTTCTCGAGAAATTAACAGAGGCCTTTTTTACTGCAGTTATATTATTATTATTGTAAGCTAGAATCTGCATGGAAATAAATAAATTTGGCAAGAAAAAGCAAAATTAAAAATCTTGATTACGGCGCTCCCTTTATGTGTAGTAGCTACAAGCTTCTGTCGGGACGTCGCTCCATCGGTTTTTATGGCACTTGCACTTCGGCCAAGTGCCATATAGCGATCGCAATTTCTCTCCGTCCGTCGGTCTGTCCAGGTTTTGCTAGTTCGGGCACTTCCACGTAAGCTAGGACGATAAAACTTGGCAGGCGTATCAGGGACCCCAAATGATTAAGTTGGAAATAGTCACTTCCCCCATCCGAGCACCGTGGGGGGAGTGGAGGGAGGGGGAATCCGGAATCTTGAGGTATTTATAGTCGAAGGGGGCAACCGGAAATGTTGGAAAACGCTATGAGTGGAGGGATCGAGATGAAACTTGGTGGGAAGACACCTAGCAAACACTAGATATATCATTGACATAACCGAGCCGAATCTCTAGAAATGAATTTTAATTTGTGTACCAGTGATGAAGTTTGTAAAATTGTGAAGTCGCTAAAGTCTAATTCAGCTGGAGTGGATGGCTTATCTCTTCGAGGGCTTAAAGCGATTTTCGGTTACATACTACCCTGTCTGGTTTTTATTATTAATCTTTCTCTAGAAAAGGGTAAGTTCCCTGAACAGCTTAAAGTCGCGAAGGTCATACCCCTCCACAAGGGTGGCTGCAAAAGAGACATTGAAAACTGGCGACCGATATCGATATTACCTCTTTTTTCAAAGATATTAGAAAAAGTCGTCCATAAACGCCTATATGACTTTCTCCAGGTGAATGAGTTATTAAGTGAAACACAATTTGGTTTCCGAAAGGGACACTCTACAACTCATGCCTTGCAGCATCTGGTGGAATGCGTTAGTGGTGCGTTGGATAAAGGGTACTTACCGATGTCAATTTTCATTGATATAAGGAAGGCATTCGATACTGTAGATTTCAAGATTTTGCTCAACCGACTCAAGTGTCTGGGAATTCGTGGCACTTCTTTACAGTGGTTTGAAAGTTATCTGCTTGGAAGATCCCTGCGTGTAGTACTCAATGATGTGACTTCATCTTCTTATCAACTCAAATGTGGAGTACCGCAAGGTTCAGTCTTAGGTCCCTTGCTTTATCTTGTGTATGTAGATGCAGTGCGCTTTCATCTTCAAGACGTCTGTGTTACAACCTTTGCTGATGACAGAGCTTTGACAGTGTGTGCTAAATCGATCGAAGAGCTTGTATTGAAAGCAAATGATGCGTTAAGAAGGCTGGAGGTTTTTATGAACCTTAGCTTGCTGTGTGTCAACGTTAAAAAGACTTTTCTAATGACTTTCTGCAGAGTAGGCATGCCAGTTGATGCAAGTGGTCTAGTTACGTTATCCGGGAAGCCTGTCCAACAAGTTCATATAGTGCGGTACTTAGGATTTTTCATAGATTCAAACCTTTCATGGAAGCATCACAGTGATATTATTTCTGCAAAAATTGCCCGAGGAGTTGGAATGCTGCGTAGACTGAAGCATTATTTACCAAAGCGGATTCTCCTAATGATTTATCACTCAATTGTTTACCCATATATTTCATATGGCTGTCTGATCTGGAGCAGCAATTTTTACAGTAATTTCAAAAGAGTCCAGATTCTTCAGAACAAGGCCGTGAGGATCATAGGCAAGTATGTCAAGGATTTGAATGATACAAGTGCTTGTTTTAAGTCTTTAAATTTGCTCAACGTGGGTCAACTACGGGATTATCAAGCGGCAGTTTTCGTTTTCCAGTGCGTGCATAATCTAGTCCCAAGTGTTTTCCGTGGTACTTACCGTGCAAACAGTGAGATTCATGAATATGATACAAGAAATAGTGAAGATTTGGTGATTGAGCTTAAGAGTAGCACAAGATCAGGATTTCAGTTGCAGTTTCTTGGAACTGCAGTCTGGAATTCTTTACCAGTGAGCATCAGGGCGGCTGAGCATCTTTTAGAGTTTAAGAGAAAATTAAAAGAATATTTAATAAAAGATGGTTGAGAAATGTATTTATTTGTTAGGGGTAGGGGGTGGAAGGTAGGTAGGGTGGTCTGGCTGGTTGGGAGGAACGGTTGGTTGGGGGTGGTAGGGAGGAATTGGTGGATGGGTGGTAGGAAGGGAGTAGGGTTGTTGGGAGGTATATGTTTATTTTGGAGGTGATAATGTGAAGGAGTTTGGTCTTTTTTCTTTTTTTTGGGGGGGGGGGGGGGGGGGTCTGTTCTTTTCTTCTTTTTTTTCTTTTTTTATTAGTTATTTATTATGTTGTTGTTGGTGTTTTTAGGAAATGGTTAACCTTTACTACTGCACGCCAGCAAAAACGTAGGTTTTTCCATTAGTGCAGTAGATGTAAATATAGAAGAGTTAAACTGTGTTTATTAATAAAATAAGTATCCTATCCTAAGTGCCTACTCGTAACAAGTGCCATATGAGCTCGTAGCTCTTGTTAATGATTCTGGAAATCCTTTGGACTGTAACGATTTTTATGCAAAGCATAATCTAGAAAACCTAACTCTCCTGACCGTGAGCCTCGAAATCTAATTTTACCAGCCTTATAAAAGACACACGGCCAAGCGAATAGGATCTTGGTATTTTATCCAAGGTAAAAGATAGAATTTACATGGGAAGCAGTTGAATTTTACAGGAAAAAAAATGGATGGAAAATTTTGTCTTGGTTATAGCAAATAGAAGTTGCTACTGGAATCGTGCCCGGCAATATACTGACCAAGTAGGCTTCGCAAAAACGACACCTAGTAGCTGGCGAATCATCTTTCCTGCTGCCCTTTAGTGTTACTCTTCGTACACTCTTTTCTATTCAGTAGCCTAATTTAAAGCTCGAATTCTCAGTTTCTACAGATCGGTAGAATTTTTGAATGATTTGGTATCCCAAAATGGGCTTTTTCCCCCCTACCCCCCCCCCCCCCCCCCAACTAAAGTGCACTTGCGATGCCTGGGGATGACTGATACAAATCCGTCTTCGCATTGCTACTATTGCTAGACATTCCACGAAACTATGTCTGGCTCCCATTCAACCAGGACTTCTCGGTTAAATACTGAACGTGTCCGAGAGCTCCGAATCGAACGAAAATGCTGAATTAATTCAGCATTTAATGCAGCATTTCGCTTTCGGACTTAAATTTTCGCTCAGTTAGTGCAGCATTAATTCAGCATGAAATTCATCGACAAATTCAGCAAGAATGCTAAATTCTATGCTGAATTTTCAAGAAGAAACTGGGGAGTACGGCGATTCTCTCAGTGTTTTCGGCGGCAAACATTACAAATTCAAAAAGACAACTGACAATTCGGCAAAAATTCCAAATTCTAAGAGAACTGGCGATCATTGCCAACGAAGAAAGGAAAAGGTAAGAAGATAAGAAGGTTGGATATCAGTATTTTGTCAGCTTTTTACAGCTAATCTTTTTTCTTCTTCTTCTTCCTGACTTAAATTTTGGTATTCTAGAAGTGTCAGAGAAGAAAAAAAGGTAACAGCTTTCGGACAAAACAAAGAAAGAAAATGCAGCATCTACAGCACCAAAAAGCTTTCGGACACGTTCACTGTACCTACAGCATGTCTGCCCATATGCGTAACCTAATTACCTCCTTCGTCCTTGGCTCCAATCATAATTCAAAGTGTTTGCGGCCCAATAATCATCACTGTGTAATCTGAAGCCTTTACCCTAGGTTCACACAGAGCAAATCGCGGCGATGAACGAGATTTTTCAATCGCAGCAATAGAAGATTTTTATCGCCTGGACGTTCACACTGAATTTTCGTCGGCAACAGAATTTAATACGAAAAATAATTAAACCTTAAAATAACAAAAAATAATTATTTTTTCTAAAAGTGAATCATCAAAAGGGTCGTCTATGTTGCTGTTGCGTGCGTAAAATCGCCCTTCGCCCGATTAAAGTTGAATTTTCCCAACACTGAAAATCGCCTGACGAAGCAACAGAAATCACCAATTTTGGCGAAGAAAATCTCGGCGATGGTGTGAACCTAAGGTTACGGCCCAATATCCATCACTTTGTTGAACGATGCAGTATTTTTGCGACCAGGTCACAGATAGCGCCTTCACTGGTCTCGTGTCATGAAGCAACTGATTTATTAGGGTCTCTCGGCCGTCAGAATATACAGCTGAAGGTCTGCCATGTCTTCCAAAATGAAAACATTACTTTTAAAGGACCTGTCTTACCTATATTACTAACGCAAACTACTTCCACAATCACTCCTTATATTTCTAAACCCGGACACTCCAATTTTTCGTACAGTACATTTTAACCCCTCTAACAAAACCACGCTGATTTTGTCTCTTGCCGAGTTTTGCTACCTTCGTTGTGTATGGCGTTGTCGACGGTTGTCTGCGAGAAGTTTTTCCATCAGAAAAAACAGTTACCCTGTTGTCGCGTCAAAGGGTCTCGGGAAAGGCTTAAAACAGCCAAAAGCGTGGGTTATTTCTTGAAACCACAGCCTAGTTTTAAAGTATTCATATATATTAAAATACTGAAAGTCGAAGAGTAAATAGTGCGAGGGGTCCTTCAAGCTTCTCATATTCTTATGTGCGAAGGAGTTGTCGGTGGACCTTGAAGCTTTCGCCGAAGCGTCGCGTGATGGGCAATACTCGGTTGGCCAAAATAGTGCTAAAAAGCCACGAGTACAAAACGAAAGAACGGCAAAAGGCGGGGAGCACAAAATCTTATAATTCTATAAGGGAGCTAGTGAGAATAGAGGCAGGATAAGCAGGAGGGATTCTATAAAGGACCTGTCTTACCTATACTACTAACGCAACCTACTTCCATAATCACTCCATATATTTCTAAACCCGGAGACGCCAAGTTCGTGCGGTACATTCTAACCCCTCTAACAAAACCACGCTGATTTTGTCTCTTGCCAAGTTTTGCTACCTTCGATGTGTATCACGCACGCTGTCGACGGTTGTCTACGAGAAATTTTTCCATCAGAAAAACCGGTTATGTAAATGTTATGTTATGTAAACCGGTTATGTGAAACCACAGCCTAGTTTTAAAGTATTCAAATATAATAAATACTGAAAGTTGAAGAGTAAATAGTGCGAGGGGTCTTCTAAGGGCAGATACCAAGAACCCACGTGATAGTTTCAGCCTGACACAATTCTATTCAAAAACATAACACGACCAAACCAATATTTAATTTAGTCAAATCACAAGTGAACAAAACTTGCGTCAGTTCGTTCCCGAGACAACTTCCGTTTTCTCGGCACAAAATAGGCACTTACTCGCTTAGAGGGCTCAGCCGTCACAGAACGTTAAGGTCGAATGCGTAACCACCCCCAAACAAAGGGAGAGGAATAAACATAGCTTGACCTAGGGTTTCAACGCGTGCAAGACAAGCACGCCATGCAGCAATGGTCACTTTCGGTTGTGTTCCATCCCCCTATCAGTTGTCACTATAAGTTACCATCCAACCTGCAATAGCGCTACCAGGGCCATTGAGACGCTCGGCATAGTTACTACAGATGCCATATTTGATAGTGCAAAACGGATACGTCAGCTGCTTTATTTGACCTATATTTCGGCCCTTCTTAGCAAGGGTCCTCTTCAGGCTCAAAGCCGCTCAAGTTGGAAGAACGAACTTGTGGGAAACAAGTTCCTACAAGTTCGTACAGCTGTTTCCCACAAGTTCGTTCTTCCAACTTGAGCGGCTTTGAGCCTGACGAGGACCCTTGCCAAGGAGGGCCGAAATACAGCTCAAATAAAATTCAGCTGACGTATCCGTTTTGCACTAACAAATATGATTCGCAGTCAGCTTGGGCTGAAGGAATATTTATAGGTACCAATTATTTATTTCCCGGTAACACTAACGAATGTTGTGGTATATGGACGGATAGGAGAGACGGCTTGTGACGAGACGACCCTAGTACTAATTTTAATACTAAAATGGTTAACTGACCTTAAAAGCGACCATACTAGTCGAAACATTGTCGAGTTTTCGTGGACAACCAGGAATACCCACTGTTACTACTGTTAAGAGGCTGGAACACCCTTATCCTATCTACAATGTGCCAAAAGATTATGGCATTTCAGATTTAGCATGGTGATCAACCCTGGTTACCACAGGCAACTGTTGACAATAGAACGGCATGGCGTTCTTAACACGCTAATTATCAGGCGAACTGCTGAGGCTGTCACCAGCAGCCTCGATCAGGCATGAACATCTGTAAGTCGGGTATGGCCTATATACGTAGTCCCTGTCACCTCCTCTGTACATCTCTCACGTCAACGGCAGAAATCAGGCATAGTCACAGATCGCAGCCTCGAAAATTGGTATTTTAACTGAGTCTATTCAACAACTTTTAGCACCTTGCCGATTGCAATCGTTTTCCCTGAAAAGATAAAAAAGAATTAGGCAACGTGAAGATAGTTGAACATTTTTATGGATTATTTTTTTATTTTTTTATTTTATTTCAAATAAGGCCAACATGGGCCGCAATATTTGGGGGCCAACATGGGCGCACTACATTTTCAATAGTTGAATCACGGCGCCACGTGATTCAACACGTGGCGCCGAATTTGCACTAAAGCCGCGTTCAATTTAGCCTTGTCCCGGTCCTGTCAGCCAAATGCCGTTTTATTTAACTGCCTTGTCCGCTCAGTGCCGTTTCATTTGTCCTGTCAGCTGACGATTGTCAGTGACCAGTCAGACAGGACGTCGTGAATGATGACATGCTCTCGGAGCAAGTTTCGGTCCTATCTCGGGTAGATTTCTCGACTGCGTTTTATTTGCGATGCTTGTCCAAATTCACCTGATAAGGCTAAATAAAACGGGTTTAAACCGCGACAAGGCAGTAACAAGAAGACAGGACCGAGACAGCGAGGACTCAAATCGAACGCAGCTTAAATATGATGTGATATGTATTACTCTAAAAGCCCAGTGACCACGGCAATACAAAGATAACAATAAATACAATAAATCGAACGATCACTTGAAATGTAAATTGTAAATCGTTACGGAGCTAGCGACATCTTATGTTCGCTGGAAAATCTGCAGACCAATATTGGTGCTGACGCGTGTTTCCGCCTAGGTGCGCACCACGGCCTCATCCGGTTTTTTCATTGAGTGCTTTTTTGTTGTTGTGTGTGATACGTTGTACCATCTTTATTTCTTTTCTTTTCTTTCATTACTCCACTATCTTAAATCTGTACAGTGGGTCACAAATAAATATTATATAAAATTACACAAAAAAATTCTCTGTGAGTCACAGACCACTTGAGGAATCTACACACCTTCCTTATAGTGATAAAACATTCACTCTTCATTTACTCCATTCACCCCTGATCACACTCATTTACTTCAAATATTTATCTCGGTTCCATTACATTTAACGGGTTAAAATACCTTGAATGTTTACAACCATTATAAACAAATAAAAAAATTATTCACTTGAAATCCACCAGTTTCTTCTTAATTTTCTCAGTAAAATATGGTACAACGGAATTCGTACCACCATTCACTAGCACCAAGAGGTTCTGGTGCCACGTCCGTACTGTCACTGGTGCTAGGTCATTACTGGATAAGGATAAGATGCACTTTGCTGTCTTACTATGTTGCAGTTTTCTTCGCCTGTCTGTTTGTGAAGTGATTCCACTCTTTGAAGGTGGTGTTGTTGTTGTTTGTAGGTTGACGTTTATAGACCTTCAGCTCATACACACTCGTACCACTCTGAAGGTGTCCAGGGGCGTCCCGATATCTTCCTGATAGGGGTGGGGGGGGGGGGGGGGTGCAGCTTCAGAATTTTACCGGAATTTTTCGAAGTTTTACAGGAATTTTTCGAAGTTTTACCGGAATTTTTCAGGTATTACCGGAAATGTCTCCGTAATGACTATCTCTACAGAAACTTTCGAAGAGGCCTACTATAGTGTTCTCACTTTTATTATGTGATACAAATAACACAAAATAGGCTCCTTAAAGTTTTACTGAAACGGCACCTTATTTTTCATTCTGATATTTGAATACTGAAATATTCGCAACAGATCTGAGGGATTTTGTAGTTTTCGTAATAACGTTCAGAGCGTGGGCTGCTTGCATGGCAAAACAAAATTCACCCAGACGCGGAGAATTTGAATTTAAAAAAAGGCCTGCCTTTCCAGGGCTGAAGATGCGATATCGGAGAAGTTAAGCCTGTAGAAAAGTAGGAAAATGATTTTAAATATTCCTTCAGCCCAAGCTGACTGCGAATCATATTTGATAGTGCAAAACGGATACGTCAGATGAATTTTATTAGAGCTATATTTCGGTCCTTCTTGGCAAGGGTCCTCTTCAGGCTCAAAGCCGTTCAAGTTGGAAAACAGCGCTTGTGGGAAAACAAAATTTGTGGGAAAAAGTACTTGTTGGTTTCCCCACAAGTTCGTTTTCTCACGCCGCGATTTTTCGTAAAAGCAGTCGATCTTTTTGTCATTTTTCGCAGAAAACAAGACCAAAGGTTTTGACGGAATCCCACAAATTGAATATCTCATCCAGACAATTGGATCCTGTCTTCTCCAGACTCCTTAAGCATTTTACTACAAAAATTCAGAAACAGATTAAGGCCAAATAGCTAATTATCTGAGAAAACCAAGTTCGGATATGGATTGAGCATGTATGTTTACCCCTATAAGTCATATTTGTTTTGACGAAACTGATCGAAACTTCCTCCCTTAGGATATTCCGCCAAATTTCCGGTTTCCGCCGAATTCGGGAACTGCTTATCCGACAAAATAACAAAGCTCAAAAACGAATCCAGCGTATCGCCTTACCCCTATACCGAATATCTAATCAACTTGAAATAAAGCCTCACAACTCATGACAAATTTTCCGGTTTCAACCGGATTCCAGGCGAACTATGCGTCCGCGTAAAAAACGATTGTCATATACGGATTCAGCATCTCTTCTTACCCCTACGAAATCTAATCAACTACTAATAAGACTTTTGCTTTTAATTTTTTTTTCCGGATTTGGCCGGATTCCGGCCGAACTAGTTGTCCGAGGAGAAGATGGTTTTAATAATTGTGTTCAGGATGTCTTTCTACCTATAAATTGAACATCTAATCAGCCCCAAATAAAACTTTTGCTTTTAACAAATTTTCCGGTTTTGGCCGGATTGCGGGCAAGTTACTTGTCCGGCGACAAAATGGTTTCATATTCGTGTTCAGCATGTTTTTCTTACCCCTTAATCGACTATCTCATTAGCTGTTTAAAATTTTTTTGTTTGCCCCTTAATTTGAACCCCCTCTCCCACCCCTAAATGTAGGGCTACAAAGCCCATCTATGAACTTGACTTGTCCGATGACCCAACGAATCCTAACACAAAGTTTCATAAAAGTATCTCATTCCATTCGAGAGTTATCGTGCATAAAGACGGACGGACGGACCGACGGACAACTTTTGCGATGTCATAATTTTCCGGTTTTGGCCGGATTCCGGGCGAATTACTTGTCCGGCGAGAAAATGGTTTTCATATTCGTGTTCAGCATGTCTTTCTTACCCCTTAATCGAGGGGTAAGCGAAATCCTCCTAAACGATCCTCCCACCAAGTTTCCGTCGAGAGTTACCGTGCTTACAGACGGACGGACGGACAACTTTGCAATGTCATAGGTATCCCTCCACTTACGTTTTAGGATCCGCAAAAACTCCATTGTTCTCGAAAACAGTCGTTTTTTCAGCAAAAACAGTCGGTAAAAATCACTAGCCAGTCGGTAAATACCCCTCCCCAAAAATTTCGGCTAGTAACGCCTCTGGCTTTAACTCCCCAGACATACTGTAATCGAGGTAAGACCGAAACTTGAATAGTTAATTCAAAACGAACAGTTAAAAACGACGATTAATCTGTAAAGACAAGGAGAAAATGAAAGCAGCCAATATATCTAGGGTCAGACCAAAATCAGGTTAAAAAAAAATTAATACAACCAAAAAAAGCACCTACCTTCATCTCGGAGAGTGAATCTTCCCATTTGAGCGAACTCGTTGAAACTCTCAAGGCAAATCGTCCCGCTTGACTCAAACCTGACGATGGCAATCTGGTCCTGCTTGATAAATCGAGGCTTGCTGGACTTCTCTCCGGTTTTCTTGTCGATGAGACAGATCAAGGCCTTCACCGTAACTTCCTCAGACACTGTATGAATGTGGCAAACCGCAGAGAACCCGGCGCAAATGATGGACTTGAGCTCCAGGATAACAATCTAAAAGAAGGCATTGGTGCTGACCGTGACCAACGTATCCTAGCGGCAGGGTTGTCACACGTGTGATATTTCAGTACTACCAAGAACAAAGAAGCCAGCAGAACCAAACAGTCTTTGGTCCCATGCACCAACTATGGATACCGACGACAAAACTAAGCAGAGCTAGAGGTACTTGCTGAGCTTTGAACTGACGCCTCACTACTTAATTCAATGTAATTCAATATAATCTAATACGGATAATGGACAAGCAGATGGGTTGTTTTTGCGTCAGAACATAAGGTCGTAACATAAAAATCTACAAGTATATACAATTATGCAACATTTATACCGACGTCTTATCATAATTATGGTCAATAACGTAATAGACTAAAATTAATAAAAAATAACACAAAAGTTAACGTTCAAAAGGTTCAGCTACTTCCCTTTTCGCCACTGCGCACATGAGGAACAAGACTAAAGGTCTCGATGGGATCCCAAAATTTAATATTTGATCCAGACAATTAGATGTTATTACTTTAAGATTTAGAAACAGATCAAAGCTTATAACGGAGAAAAATAAAGCTAAAAAACGAATTCAGTGTATCTCCTTACCCCTATATCCAACATCTAATTCACTTCAAATGAAGATTTAATTTACAACAAATTTTCCGGTTTTAGCCGGATTCCGGACGAATTATATGTGCGCGTAGAAAATGATTTTCACATAAGCGTTCAGCATGCCTTCTTACCCCTAAATCGAACATCTAATCAACTTCAATTAAAACTTTTACTTTTGACACACTTTCAGGTTTAGGCCGGATTCCGGGCGAACTACTTGTCCGGCGAGAAGATGTTTTCATATTCGTGTTCAGAATGTCTTCTTACCCCTTAATCGACTATCTCATTAGCTGTTTAAATTTGTTTTTGTTTGTCCCTTAATTTGAACCCCCTCTCCCACCCCTAAATGTAGGGCTACAGAGCTCATCTACGAACTCAACTCGACCTTTCTCTTGCCTCAAAGGATCCTCCCACCAAGTTTCATCAAAATATCGCATTCCCTTCGAGAGTTATCGTGCTCACAGACAGACAAACAGACGGACAACTTTTGCGATGTCATAGCTATCCTTCCACTTATGTTTTGGGAACCCAAAAACCGTAGAAGGCATGCCATAACCCGCTCTGCAGTGCATCACATATGACGTCAGAATGGTAGACACCAATCGGCTCTTACTCTCAACATTTCTTCTATGGGGCTCTACTGCAATATAGCTGTTTGTAGAGGTAACGAATTGTAATATCTAGCATAGCTCATTCCCTCTGCCCGTTTGCATCGGGCAGTAAGTAAAGTATTTATTACCCGTATTTGTCACTTGGAACACAAATGGAGTAAAGAAGAAAATAACGATATAGACACATGACTGTTTTTTAGAACATTTTAAAATGATAAATCAGCTACAGTTCGGATTTCGCAAATGTCATTCTACCGATCAAGCGGTCCAGTTACTAACACAGTGTGTCCATGACATTCTTGACCGGGGTGAAATTCCAGCTTCTATTTTTTTTTACATTAAAAAGCTTTTGATACAATATCTCATGATATTTTAATGCATAAGTTGGATCATTACGGTATAAGAGGGCCAGCAGAATCCCTAATAGCATCTTATATTAAGGACCGTTCGCAATATGTTGATAGAGGTGATGTTTCATCCGAAATGACTCGACAATCTAATATCGCTGGTGTCCCGCAAGGCTCGCTAATCGGTCCCTTACTTTTTTTAATTTATGTTAACGAACTGAATAATTCCATGAGAATATTTGGTTTAAACTTGCAATTTGCGGATGACACTGCATGTACTGTATCAGGGAAAGATATGGACAGTTTGAAACTTGTATTGGAGGAAGCTTTCAACCATCTTCTATTGTGGCTTGAGTCAAATAACCTAGCTCTTAACGCTGATAAACAAAATTCGTGGTTTTCTCTCGATGTAACGCTACTGTTCCTGAGCTTCAACTAATTGAGTCAAGTGATTTTAAAATAAAGATTTCACGAGCAGCAGTTATGCGATACCTTGGAGTCATCCTTGACTCTAATCTATCATGGAAGCTTCACATATCAAATTTGCGTATGAAGTTGGGGAGAAATATAGGGAGAATGCGAAGACTCAGGTCATCCCTTCCCCTTGAAACAATGCGATCGCTTTATTATGCACTTATTCATTCCCATTTAATGTTTTCATCACTTGTATACCTTAACACATTTAGTTCTCATATTGCGCCACTTCAAAGACAACAGAACAAAGCCTTGCGGGTCCTTAAGAGTTACCTGCCTTCCCCTAAATTATTTCCAGAGAAGTCGTCAACAGATTCTCTTTATTGCTTTCTTAATATCCTTCCTTTAAGACATTTTGTGACTGTTGAATCTATCCTCTTCAAACTGAAGTACGACCGTGGTCTGCTTCCCTCGTTTTTTCGTTCCTCGAACCTTTACCCGCTTAAAACTATTGAACATGGACACCTAACTAGAAATTTTAATAAACTGTATCAGCCAAGAATTATAACTGAAAGATCGAAATTTTTGCTTCGAAACTCAGTAATTCGGAATTGGAATATTTATACTTCTAATTTGGACATTTCACAGTCAATTCAAACAACCAAACGTAAACTTAAATTTATGTTGTTATATTGAGAATTCGTTTCGTGATAAGTGAGTTGTTGTTAGTGAATGCGGATTGCCTTTGGGAGGTTAAGTTTGTTCCCATTTTATCTGGTTTTGAAGATACTGAGCCTGGGGGATGTGAATACTCAGTCCAGGATCCTTCGGACTGAAATCACTTTTCCTCGGTTCTTGTTATCTTTTAGTTTTATCTTTTATTGTTTGTCTCGCTGGACGTGTCAACGAGAGGTGTTGGGGACCGAGTACTGACGGGGGAATACGTATATTTCCATTTGTATGAATGGCATGTAGTGAAGTATAAATGTTTTATTTATTTGAAGAAGTCTTTCCATCCCGTGCATTACGAATTTGTCTTCTCGGCCGGGCTCTGGACATTTTGTTATTTAGTTTGTAATTAACAAGAACCTGAACCTGAACCATTATGTCGGAAACTCGGCAGATACTTTTTGGCGGTTTTTCGGTTCTTACTGATAGTAACGCTTATTATGCATAACATTTTGAAACACAACAGATAACATCCTCGTGTTATCTGTTGAAGGCACGCATCCTCGTGTTATCAGTTATGAAACTTCTGACAGTATAATGCTTGAGGATCTCAAAACACGGTAATGTCAAGTGTGACGCGCGGGGGGGGGGGGGGAGGGGATCTTACCATACGGTACTAGGGTGATTTTGACACTAACGTGAATGTTACAGATTTTTCGCTGTGCTCGACTGCTTTCCCTCTTATGTAACTGTACCTAAAGACCTGGAAAATGAATTCATTTATCACCCAGGAAGATTTTTTCCAACGCTGGCAATATGATCTTTTCCTTCTGTTCGGCAACTTTGGATGTAAATGTCGATTACTTTTTGACAACTATCTGAGACAACGATGCGTAAACTAAAAGTTTGTTTTAACAATGCATTCTGTCATCTCGGTTCATATAATCGACGTTACTCTGCTAGTCAAATGTTTCTAGAAAATGAGACTGAGTCTTCTGATGTTATGAGACGGAAAGCGTTGCTAGCGTTACAAGTCTCCGAAAATCCACTCTTAAAGGTAACTCGCTAGAATGCTGAATGCCGTTTCGCCCATTTCTACTGCCTTTTCCGTCGACTGTGCTATCGACCCCAGCCACTGAATGGATGAAATAACTGTATATCTTCAGTAAAGAATAGTCTTGTTTTAGTGTAATTTTAGTATGTGATGTGTAATATCCCGAATTAAAACAAAATTGATTCATCGATTTATTACGGCTCTGTGGTCGGAAAAGGGTAAAGGATATTTACTTAAAGCACAAGTAGCAGTCGACACAGTTTTTATTCCGATGTTCTAAAATGCGCGACTTCTTTGAGACTCTTCCCCCAGTTCCTGAAAAGATTTCAAACTCGTCCCGGCTGCTCCCAGCCTCACTTGCCACATTTGCTATGGTAAGAAAAAATGGAAAGGCTTGCATAAAGCGTGTTCTCGCCGTTCCCCGAGGACTCCACTTGAGGAGTCCCCGCGTTTTTATTTGTCCCGCGTATTATCGCGAGTCCCCACGGACGGTGGATGCTCCGATTATCATCACCATCATCAAAAAGGACTCCCTTTCAGATTCGGAGGGGAATCAATTTTTGCTGGTGTTAGTGCAATGTAAAATTAGATAAAAACAATCCAGACTAATTTCGTCAACTGCATATTTTTTTCGAACAAAATTCATTTTGAAAGCATTCCTCGTGTTCTCGCTGTTTCTGTACGCGGAATCCGTGTGGAGTGACTCCCTCTATTCTCGCCGTTCCCTTCGATTCACCGAGGAGTCCTCGGGGAACGGCGAGAATACGCCTATAATCGGTCTTTCTAACCAATGGGGGAGGGGGGGGGGGAGTACAAATGGGTCACCACCATACTCTTGAACGCTTAACAACCCACAACTTACCTGTGCGTCGAAGATTCTTCCGGTCTTGCAGGGCTTGCTGGGGTCGCACAAAACGAACCCTGGGGAGATGTCTTCTTCTTCAACACCTTTTAACTTAATCTTGACATTTTCGCCGGGAGCTACTTCCTGGACTTCATCTTCGTCCGACCATAGCTGGTCGATCACAACCTGGGTCTGAAATGGACAGGAGATCAGTATCTTGATACCCCAATTTAGTCCCAGGGCCCTGATTCTGTATGAGTTCGGGCCATGGGTTCTAAAAATCAATGAGCCATTTGAAAACGACTCAAGAACTAAATTTTTTTCTCTTATTTTGAAATATAGGTTTGACTGTTTCAAATTCCTTTCGTGAGACGAGGCAACATTTTAGAAATATCAGTAATACAACTAAAAAAAAAGACATGTAATTTCTGGCGTCCTTAGTCATCATAACTTATTACTATTCAGTTCAGTTCATTTTATTCATAAAAATAGAGAACACCATTAACTGTTTATGGCCCCACCATAAGGCCTAACATAAGGCCTGGCAATGGGCGGGGCTTATTCATCATTCATATAATCTTAAGGGAAACAAACCAAAGAAATCAAAAAAAGAAAGAAAAGAAGGAGAGAAAAAAGAAGAAGAAGAAAAGAAGAATGAGCGCATAACAAACTGGCAAGAGAAATTCACTAACGAACGATCTTCCATCAACAAAACGCCCTTGCTCCCCCTTCACAAAAAAAGAAAAAAAGAAAAAAAAAGGAAGTTACGACAATTTCATTTAACGAAAAGAGGCCTGTGATCAGAGGCATTCAAGATTCGAGTCTCGAAACCTTGGAAAAACTGAAACAAAAACCGTGATTTCAGGGTCCAAACTTACCCTGTTTGGCATCAAAAGCAGCTTGGATCCAATTCTGGCCATGCCTGCCTCCACTTTCCCCAAAACGACGGTACCCATGTCCTTGTATCGGTCGACAATGGGCATCACAAACGGGGCTTCTCGCATACGGCTGATGGCGGGCATATCATTGATGAAAGTGATGAAGGGAGGACCACTACAAGACAACATATATGCTATGATCGAAAAGGGCATCCAATCAAATGAGTGCTGAGTCAGACTAGATAGCCTACAACATTAGTTGCGTTTTTGCAGATCCCATGGCATCTGATACCATGGTCTAAAGTCGTTTTTGCAGTTATGTGGTACCTGATCCTAGTGTCCGAAGTCATCTCACTTTCTCAATTTTTGTCAAATTGGTGGGAAAGAAGTTTGGCACTTGATGTAACTGATTATCAGTTTTTCTTTTGGGATGACTTCGAAAAGCGCAATTGTCGTTTTTGCAGAGCAACCGTATATCAGTACCACGGTAACTACAAAATGACTAATTGCAGATCCAGTTACCGTGGTAACAGATACCATAGTATTTGCAAAAGTGCGACAATGGCGGTCTGACACAAAGAAAAGAAATCATAATATATAATACATGCATCACCGACTGATTAGACTTTTTTTTATTGAAGTTGTAGGCCTATTGTATGTTTCGAAAGTTATTCTCCTGTTGTATTTGTTTTTTTCTATTTTCTATTATCTTTACTCCACTCTCTTTTGTTCTCTGTTACCACGGTAACTGGATTTGCAATACTTTTGATGACTATCTTTCCCTGCGGGTGCAAAATCTCCGGCCTCTCCGGGTAGCTAGCGGAAGAAAGGCCGAAGTGGTGTCACAGTTGCTGCCAAAGATCGCGGTGATTGATTGACACAGGATTTGAGTCGTTGAGTTCGAGTCGTACGGACACGTTTACTCCTTCTTCCTGAGGATCACTGGCGTGTTTTGGACTTAGTCATATAGAGTATTAGTTGTTTTTGCATTTAGCGTGGTATCTGATATACTGTTGCTCTGCAAAAACGTCATTTGCCGAAATTGCGCTTTTCGAAGTCATCCCAAAAGAAACACTGATATTCAGTCACATCACTAAGTGCTAAACTTCTTTCCCACCAATTTGACAAAAACTGATGAAAGTGAGATGACTTTTTCAGATACCACGATCAGTTACCACGATAACTGCAACAACGCTTTTTGACCGTGGTATCAGATACCACGATAACTGATAAAACGCCTTTAGACCGTGGTATCAGATACCATGGTATCTGCAAAAACGAAACTAGTATTTATTTTTCCAACGAATGTCAGCTGATACCTCAGATGACGAATCAATTTTGACCCTGCAGTATCCGACCTTCCCTACTGACGCTACTTTATATTAAGCCTTCGCGCTGGCTTAAGATAAGATAATGTTTATTTGCTGTATTTTATCTTTACAGATAGATGCACAGCTATAAATAAATAAATATACAACTTTTATTAAATAGTCATATTAATTGGTGATTTCATTGCGATTTGTCACTCTCTGCTTATGCTCTGTTTATAACTGGTTGTGACGTTCCAGGGTCACCGAAGACGGTAACGCCACCGGTAACGGTAACGCTCTAGCCTAGCTGGCGTACTAGACGCTGTCCCGTTAGATACTCCAAAAACAGATAGGCCAAGCCTATAACAGAACCTTTTATTGAACAGAATACCTTTTATTGGCTCTTCATTTACGATAGTCGATACCGATAACGGTATATCGATATCGAAACGTAAATATCTAAATCGAGAGCGATATTTGTTCATTCATACTTATTGCAAATTATCTAACATGACCTACATTTTAATACTCTTTAAGCCCAAGCTGACTTTGAAACATATATTCAAACAATGTTTACAACGGATTTACGTCAGCTACGATTCTTCATCAGCGATATTTCGATATTTCCTTACAGTGGTATTTGAAAGTAATTTGCCCCAACATGATATCTATAGTCGGTAGAAGCTTCAGTTATTTATTACAGGTTTGTTTCCTTCCCTGACGTTGACCCAGAAGATTGACAGCCTGACGTGGACCCTTGCCAAGAAAGGCCGAAATATCGCTGATTAAGAATCGTAGCTGACGTATATCCGTTGTAAACATTGTTTGAATATAACCTACATTTATATCCGAAATTGGAGCAATATGTTTTCCGTAATTCGGTTCTTATTTTTCGAGTTTGAGATGATGCAAGATGCTATTTAACGACAACTTTGTTCTTAAATTTTGGCGAAACGAGACGCATCCTATACAGAAACATGGTAAAGAAATATCGATATCGATATGTTGATTATCGAATATCGAAAGTGAAAATATGATACATCGAAAAATACAAATATCGCCCAACACTACTAGTCAATCCAGAGCAAAATATCACTAGGGAGTAGGCGCCAAGACCTTCGCTTTCCATGCGTCGCAAAAGGGCGGTACTCATAGCGCTGCCCACTATGCTTGCGGCATTTAAAGCGAGACGAACTTGCGGGTTTCAATTTCGGAAAATTTCTGTTTTGCTGATTTTAAAATATGAAGTTACTGGGGCCAGCGGTGATGCACGACCGACTGAGTTTCAGTACGGACGTTACCTATCGCTAGTGCTGCTTGTGTCACTTCTATTTGAGCGTGCGTCACTCAGAGCAAAATAACAATAGGGAGTAGCGCCAAGACTTGAAAAAATTGACACACTCTAATAGCAGCGATACCAGCACCACTAGCGATAGAGAACGTCCCTACTGAAACTCAATCAGTCTTGCACCAGCGCTGGCTCCAGCAACTTTATATTTGATAGTGCAAAACAGATTCGTCTGCTGGATTTTTATTAAAAATACTTTTTAACTCCAAGTAACTCTCACAAAGGAATTTACCAAGTGAATATTTAAGACTAAGCTAGAATCTTTAGTGTTTTTTTCCCACACGTTCGTATTCCCAACTTGAGCGGTTTTGAGCCTGAAGGACCCTTGCCAAGAAGGGCCAAAATATAGCTCCAAAAAAATTCAGCTGACGTATTCGTTTTGCACCGTCAAATATGATTCGCAGTAAGCTTGGGCTGAAGGAATATTTAGAAGACTAGGGAGTACCGCCAAGACTTGATAAAATTGACACACACTCTAATAGCAGGATACTAGCCACACTAGCGACAGAGCCGTCCCTACTGAAACTCATTCAGTCGTTCCCCAGAGCTGGCTCTGATAACTTCATAGTGTGAACATTGCAAAAAAATGATATAGCCTCCATTGTTTCCACGCTGTGAGTAGACCGCATCTTTGCTTCACTAGAAATTTCTAAACCCGCTAGTTTGTCTCGCTTTAAATGCCGCAAGCGTTGT
This sequence comes from Branchinecta lynchi, assembly GCA_023053575.1. NCBI lineage: Eukaryota > Metazoa > Arthropoda > Branchiopoda > Anostraca > Branchinectidae > Branchinecta > Branchinecta lynchi. Next base: position 2,592,270 of record JAKZAP010000021.1, on the reverse strand, counting down.
GGGTGGCGCTACGAGTATGATCCGTTTGCACAGCATAGAAAACATAGGTCTTGGCGCTACTCACTAGTGTTGTTTTGCTCTGATGCTGCCGCATCAATCTTGAGAACTTGAGAATTTTCGACTTTCAATTATAGTGTTCTGTTAGACCAATCCCAATCTACGCCCAACCCCCTCGTGAGCCTCTCTGTCGGCTTGGTCCGTTCTAAAAATCCCAATTTTAACTGGGTTCTGGCGTAATTAGTCAACCTCCGCAATATAAGATCATCTTTACTGTGAGTTAGGCTACCTGATTCATATGTAAATGGAAGGAATTCCAGACTCGCCGAGCCAAGTAACCACGCACAAAGACGGCAGGTCGGGCAAAGGGGGTTTACAGACATTAGGAAATAAAGGCATCGGTGTTCTCACTGCTTATCGCAACTTGGAAAAAATGGCGGAGTTGGACACGACTGCAAAAATTCTTGATTCAAATGTTATTTGTATGTATGTATGTATATATTTATTGCCCACCATAAATGTAAGAATACAACGCTGTGTGTCTGAGGTGCATAGACAGGATAAAAACCTTTTGAATATAAATGGATTCGAGCAATTTATAAAACTACGTCCCGATGATCATCCCCTTGGAAAAAAAGGGGGAGGTGTTATGATGCTGGCTCATGAAAGTTTAAACCCGAAGCAGCTGGATATTCCTTTTTTTAGACCAAAATGATGAAATTCTTTGGATAATAATTGGGCTAAAACGACTCCCTCGACCGTATTCGGTGGAAGCGATCTGCACTTTTTATTTTTCACCCGGACAACGTGCTGTTGTAAAACAAGAGTTTTGGGAAAAAGTATCTGCGGATTTTATTCATAAAGAATATTCACTTTTAGCGCTAAGTATTTTTGGTGATGGAAATGAGTTAAATACACGTTCCCTTGCATCTTCTTTAAACCTAAAAAATCCTTGTAAATTTCTCTACTACGAAGGGTGATACGTGTCTCGATGTGATTTTATCTGATTTAAAAGATTATTACCAGGTGCCTGGCTCTACCAGCACTGGGTGGAAGCTATCATTTTATGATGCTACGGAAGTCTCTTGATACAATAAAAGTGTCATACTCGATGACAGAAGTGGTTACTCGTCCAATTACCGATAGAGGTTTGCTTACGTTTGGTGATTGGATTACGCGTGAGCCTTGGACTGAAGTTTGGAAAAATGAAAAAATAAAAACACGTTTTGATGAATGTTTCCCAGGAAAAAGGTGAACTTTTGTTCTTCAGCATTATGTAACAAAAGAGATTCCGAGCGGGTGACCGGCAACAAGCTAATAAGCTGCGGAATAAAATCAAAAATAAATTGAAGAGAGCGGAGGAACAGCATGGTCGTGAAGTTGATGATCTATGTGAATTAAAACTTCAAAAAGCTTACCAGAAAATAAAAAGCATGACTGGAAAACTACATAAAAATATTGATGTTAATGTTAATGAGCCCCCAGAACAAACGGCAAATGCCCTTAATGCTCACCTGATAGCTATAGTACAAACTTACCCACCTTTAAGACGCCGCCTGAAAGTACTTCAGAAGATGAAAGAGAAGGTTCTGGTATGTCAGTTCCAGAGCTAACAAAGGCTGAGATTGCTTCAGAATAAAAAAAAAATGAAAAATTATTTACACCTTTTGACATCCCAGTTCAACTCATAAAAGCTTTCCCAGAGGAGTTAGCTGTACCGCTCCAGAGCATTTATAATATGATTTCTAAAACTGCCCAATATCCAAAGAAATGGAAGCTTGGTTTTGTCACCCCAATCCCAAAAAAAGGATGTCAAAATGATTTTACGGGAGTGAGACCAATTACTATGACTTCAATTTTCAGCTAGATGTATGAATCATTTGTTGCAACATGGCTTCAAAAAAAACTCCTTTCAATGATTGATAACAAACAATTTGGGAATTTACCAAAAACTTCCGACAACGCATTACCTAGTTAGCTTGATTGATTTTATTCTGAAAAATCTGGATTCTCCAGGGAAGTGGTTAAAATTTCATTGCAATAGATTTTAAAAAGCTTTTGATTTAGTTGATCATAATATTTTACTGGAAAACCTGAGACAGAAATATATTCCGGATTCATTATACAAATTGTGCGAGGTTTCCTAACGGAAAGGCAGCAAGTTGTAAAATATAAAGGCCTTCATTCATCTACTAGTGCTATATAATGTGATGTCCCACAAGGAACCGTTTTGGGACCTCTTTGCTATTTGATTATGATAAATGATGTTGCTATTGATGCTGATGACAGATGGAAGTACGTGGACGATTTGTCGCTTGTGGAAGTACTGCATCGAACTTTTAAAAGCCAAGCAATGACAACAGTCCAGGATGTAGGAACGGAAGCAAAAAATTCAAATATGGTTGTAAATGCGGAAAAAAAAGCGGTTTCGACTTTTTCTGTTTTATCGGATGAGCCGAGTTTCCACCCTGAGTTGGATGATGGCCTCCTCTCGGAGGAAATTAATCTCCTTGGAGTGGTTGTTTCTTCTGATCTTTCATGAAAAAAAAAACACACTGATAGCATAACTAGAATAGCTAATGCTATGTTAAAAACACTAACTAAATTTAAGGTCCCTGAAAAATGGTGTTGCGTCTGTATTGTACGTTTGTTTGTTCTCTTGTGGAGTATACTTGTCCGGTTTGGCACTATGATATTACAAAAGATGAATCTGATCGTATAGAGAATATTCAGAAAAGTGCCCTAAGAATTGTGCACAGGGGCCCTAAAATCCCGTACTCTGGCCTTCTTTCTTTATTTGGACTGGATGCTCTGTCTAATAGGAGGCAGAAGTTGTGTCAAAATTTTGGGCTAAAAGTCCTTGAACATTGAATTCTCTGATCCCTTTTACCCCCTGATTTTGCGGATGAACGCCCAAGGCCACCAAGGCAGGTATCCACCAAAGTCTCGAAGCTCATGCCGATCGCATGTAACCGGGTAAGATATTGTAATAGCTTCATTCCGAAATTTGTGGATTTTTACAATGATGTTGTTTTGTCTTAGTTATTTTGTTAGAAATTTTATTTCGGGTGTTGACTTCAATGGTTTACCTTTTATTCTGAGTACGAGTTCGATTTCAACAATTGTAATGTAATGTTTATTTTTCACCCATCGTACAGGAAAGAGAAAATGATGGAGTATAAAAAAGAAAGAAAGTAGAAAAACACAGAAAAAAAATCACACAACAAAGAAAAAACAAAAGGCAAATCACAGAGGGAAAAATCACACTTATGAATCACAAAATGTCAAAAAACAATCCCTTGCCACTCATGGCCGCTCTTACTGCATTTTACTCGTTGACATGGCTCATCGAGCTTTTGAATCGGGTCAACGATACCGTATTTATTGGTCATGTAGGTACTGCGTGTCCAAGGAGGAAGACGAAGAAGGTATTTTGCGAATTTAAAGTAAATCCGTTTAATTTTTAGTCGGTCCGTCGCATTTAAAGTTTCATTCCGTCGCATTTAATTGTTGTATATATTACTTGACAAAGGTCAAACAATTTTGTTGGGCAACCAAGAAATTTTGTACCTGAATTATACAATAAATCAAATCAAATCAATCAAATCGCTACACTGGAATGAAACTATCCTACGTCCAAATGGACTCCGATTGAAACTATCCTACCTCCAAATGCGCTCCGATTGAAACTATCCTACCTCCAAATGTGCTCCGATTGAAACTATCCTATGTCCAAAACAGCTACTTTTCAGGAGAGCGATTTGAAGTTTTTAACATTATTTTATTATACTTTAGAATGGCAATATCTTAAGTCCAAACAAACTATCCTATGTCCTTCAAATCATCAGAATCTACTGCTTGAAACAATCCCAAGTCCAAATAAGGACATAGAATAGTTTAATGGCGTGATAAAAGCAACTTTGCAACATAGGAAAAGAAAGAAAAAGACGATTTGGAAGACATCTAGCGGCGTGGTGCCAATTCGGATTCAGCACACAATTTCGCACAAGATAGACTACTAAACCATTTTTTTCATTTTTGGACATAGGATAGTTTCAATCGGAGCACATTTGGAGGTAGGATAGTTTCAATCGGAGCCCATTTGGACGTAGGATAGTTTCATTCCAGTGTAGCGAAATTATCAGAAGCGAAATTGTGATCAGAATTTACTTACGAGTACCAGGGGCAGATAGCTGGGTCCACGGGGTCTTTCAAGCCGGCCCCGACGAGACCAGAGCAAGGCATGAAAGTGATATCTTTTGCTGGGTTGAAGCCAACCTTCTTAAGGTAGGGGATCAGCTTTTCCTTACATTCGTTGTATCTAAAAGTAGAGCCATTTTAATATTTAAAAAAAAAGTAACTGTACTAAAAGACAAAAGGAGGAGTCCAGCTGGCATATTTGTACAATGTTTTTGTTGACGACAAGAGTTCTCACCTACGCACGTCTGGGTTAGGTTGTCAACAGAGCTGGTGGACTCGTCTCTAGACGCCTTTTCAAGGACTCGGACTCGTCTTTAACGGAGCTGTTCGTCCGCCAGAGCTGTGAACTGATTTATTAAAAATGTCTGACGAGTATGGAAAGAATCGATATTGTTTTTGATACAGCGAAAACTTCTGAAAATATATTTTAGTTCGATTTTCCGAATTCCTAGAGCTTGCTTTAAAGGACACCTGAACAATGAAACCATACTTGAACACAATGTGGAGAATGCATTTACAGACATGACCACGGAGAGCATTCTTCTCCTGAGCGTGACGTTTTCAAAATTGGGATGTTCGTTTCTGGAGGCTTGCACATGCAGACTCCAAGACAAAAAGCGCAGTTCATTCAAATCTTGCACAGCGCTGGCCGAATCGTATTGGAATTTCTTCTAGATATACGTTTGGGCTTAACTGGTTAAAAATATTACAGAAGAAGGGTTGATTGGAGACATTTGTTAATTTATAAAATTGTTCGGTACTGAAATAAGGACAGATGCAAAATGGAGCTAAAATCATGGCTTGGAAACACTATTTCGTGTTTGGATTGGGTTTTCTGCAAGCAATGTTAACGGAAGTCATACAGATAGGGATGATACTTGGTACTCTTCATTCAGGTGTCCTTTAACAATGTTGCTAAAGATTTTCTTCACAGGTACAAATCTTTCCCTTCTCATTATTTCTAAACTTTCTTTCACACTTCCGATCAGTCCAAATCCGGTACAAGACCCTTAAAACTCAACTGTCAAGCAGAAACTGCAAATTAATGATGGCAAGTCTTCGGTTATGCGGTTTAGCAGACTGAGAAGAGAAAAATGCTGATTATTCATCGTCATTCAGGCAGTGTAAATCCGTTATATTGCTTGGGTTAATAATAGACGACGATCTGAAATGGGATTCTCGTGCTGTAAACAGTATCCGTAAAAGAAACTTCCTAATTAAATCCCTCTCTATCCTCAAATATTTCCGTTTGGATACTATATGCCTCCTCTGTTATTTTTTAAATTTTATCCGTCCTCATTTAGAATATGCTTCACCGGTTTGTCATTCTTCTCTTTCTGCAGAGCTATCTGATCGCCTCGAAAAAGCGAGCAGTGAGAATTATTGTGGGTGATAATAATATTACATATGAAGTATATCTCCATATCCTGCTAATTCTTCAGCCCAATTTTTACACAGTTTCATCCCATCATTTATTTCTGGCCATGTCTTGTAAGTGTATTAGTTAATCCGTTGTCATTTATGTGTATTTCGTAAATTTTGATTCCTATTGTAGTTTTAAACTATTTGGAAATAAATTTGATTGGCTGATCCAGATATCGCGGTAACGGGACCATTTGACTGAAAGAGACCAAAGTAAAGTGACACCACAAACAAAACAAAAAAAGAGCTACGAGCTCATATGGCACTTGTTACGGGTAGGTGGTGCGAGAAACGAGAAAGTAGACCTAGGCATTTTACCGGAAATTCCGGTACCCCTCCCCACCGCACTCGGATCCAGTCCGGACCCTAAAATATGTCATCTAAGGCATACAATCTCTATACTTTCCAAGTTTCATTCAAATCACTCCACTCGTTTAACCCCTATGCGAGCCAAACCATTTCCGGGACTCCCCCCACTGGCCGAACATGACTCGGACACATAAACTTCGCATTTCTAACATTTCCTCTTCCCATCCATCAAGTGCCCGAACTCAAATCGGAGCATATTTGCGAATTTCGGGTTCCCGCTTAATCCTCCTACCTTGGTTGGATCAGGTTCGGACTCCAAATGATAAATCTATAGGCCGCATAAACTTGGTACTGTTCAACTTACGTCCCATCCGTTTGGTTTTTGTGTCACAAGTTTCCGGACCCCCCCCCCCCCCCCCCAACCGTTGCCGCATGGGGTACGGGCACATGCTTTGCGTATCTAGGTCATCAGTTATTATCACACATAAAGTTTCACTTGAATGGGACCATTTGTTCGCAACCTACAGAAGTCAGTAATTTCAAGATTCACCCTCTCTCAACTCCCTGGAAAATGGTCCGATCCAGGAATGGAAGTCTTCCTAGGGCATTGTGTTGGGTCCTTAAGTCTATTTGGTTGGGTCACCAATATGCCTGCCAAGTTTTATCTTCCTTAGCACATCTGGAAGTATCCTAACTCGCGAACACCGGAATTCCGGGAATCCCCGTCCAACTCCCCCCAAAGAGGATCTAGTTCTGTCAAGAACGAGTCTATGCTTATGCTTTTCTTCCCACCAAATTCCATCCCGATATCCTCAACTCTAAGCGTTTCACGAGATTTCCGGTGTCCACAGGTATCGGATCCGGTCCGGACTTGACACGCAATATCTGAGACAATAGCTCTTTCCACTTGTCAAGTTTCATTCAAATCCGATCGCCCGTTCAAAAGTTATAAATGCCACTAGATTCCAGCTTCCCCATCCATCCACTCCCCCCACGATGTTCAGATCGTAGAAACAACTATTCTCAAGTCGGTCTATTCGGATCCCTCATATTCCTGCCGAGTTCCATCCTCCTAGTAAAAGGGGAAGTACCACCCTCGCTGGATCACGAGGACCCCCCCCCACAGTGCCCGAATCCTGTCAGTGATATATCTAGGACTTGTGCGTGTTCTTCCAACCAAGTTTCAACCCGATCCCTGCACTCTAAGTGTTTCCCAAGATTTCCGGTTCCCCCCTCCAACTCCCCCCAAAGTCACCGGATCTGGTTCGGATTTGAAGTGGGCCGTCTGATACAGGAGGTCTTTCCAAATATCAAGTTCATTAAGATCCGATAACCCGTTACAAATTCATAAATACCTGAAGTTTCCAGAATCCCCCTCCTCCACTCCCCTACGATGGTCGGATCGCGGAAATGACTGTTTCCAAGTTAATCTTTTCGGGTCCCTGATATGCATGCCAAGTTTCATTGTCCTAGCTTATGTGGAAGTGCCCAAACTAGCTTTTTCTCGGCCAGAGACACTTGCGGAGCACGACAGAGATTTTTCGTGCCTGAGAGATCGTTGTGCGCGACAGAGAGTTTCAAACCGGAGAGAGACGACCGAAGGATGGCACTTGGCCGAAGGGCAAGTGCCATAAAAACACATTTGACGATAAATACCTGTCCTCGCTCCAATGTACAGTCGGGTCATCCATCTTGTTAATTAGAACGACTAAGTGTTTAACTCCGGCTGTCTTGGCAAGCATAGCATGCTCTCGAGTCTGTCCTCCTCTTTCGAATCCTGTTTCGAACTCTCCTTTCCTAGCTGATATTACGAGGACGGCCAGATCAGCCTAAAAGCAAGAAAAGCGGCTACTACGACGTTTTGATGAGAGACAACAGCCGGGCGCTTCTCTGCCCCTAAATAAGGTTTATAGTTTCACTATCAGATCTTTCAAGCTAAGGGCTTTTTCTAACAATTTTTTTTAAACATTGCCGTTTCAGCCTGCGACATAGTTACTGCCGCAGGGCATCGTTCAGCACTTACATTTTTTGCTACCAGGGTCAGGAACTAGGAGCCTATTCCACCCTTCTAACAATAGTAACTATTAGTTACTCACGAAAAGTTACTACGCTGACCGTTGCAACCTTCTCGAAATAGTAACGAAGAGTTACTATTTGCTTACCATGCTCGGGAGCGTAGTAAGCGTGGTAACTACGCATCTCTGTAACGTGATTGGTCGGATACGCCCGTAGCATGATATTCTGGACAGAACAATCTCCAGCCTTGACGGCAAAAAGCCAGTATTCGTGATGTCATGCGCAGTAACTACGGTAAGTAGGGTGGAACAAGCTCTAGGTAGATCTCAATCTTTATTTCATCAAAATATCCTTCGAACTTTAAGACCAGCACGGCCCGACCGGTATTCTGTCAGGTTTATCTGGGAGTACAAGAACCAACAGCATTTCCTGTTTCAGCGGGTCAATTCACCCCTTGTCAACCACACAATTTTATCTGGCATTTTATTTCTAGGCCAGCCGGTTCAGTTCAATCTAAAAACACACAAAGGACAAGACGGGTTGTTTTTGCGTCATAACAGAAATCAACATAAAAATCACAAGTAGCCTACAAAGCTCAGAACCACCAATTGTTCTTGAGTTATCGAGCTTTCAGACAGACAGACGGACAAATTTACGACACAATATCCCCCAAAAACGGTAAAAATGTTTACCTGAGAGGCACCACCAATCATGTTGGGGACAAAGCTTTTATGGCCAGGGGCATCCAGGATTGTAAAGTTCTTGCTTTCTGTTTCAAACGCTGCTTTACCAACTTCTACGGTTTTTCCTTTGTCTCTCTCTAAAACCAAAATATTATTGGTGGTAGCATAAACAAACGGAATTATCTACAAGAGGTGTGTTCTTCCCTGCTTCACTTTCTAATCATGCTGGACAAGGGAACAAATACGGACTCGGGCGAGTTTCTGGAAAAGAATATTAGGTGCGGTATTGACAGACCGTGATCCAAGAATTACGCCGCTGTCTTTGAAAAATACGCCAAAATTTCTTTTTAACCCAAAACTGAAAGAAATCTCCAAAAGCTTACAAGGATTGTCAATACAACTCAAACAATTTGAATACGACAGCAAAATAAAAAAAATCCACCAGTCGGTCGTAAAATCCGCCAATATGGCAACACTGCTTAAGTGGTACTTCAATCTACCGTTTCCGGTTGGCCAAGGATGAAAAACATGTTGTAAACGGTTTTTCGATGTGATCATCTACTTTTAGCCCCTCGCCAGACCCACTGCATCGGACGATAAACGCAGCAAAGTATTCAAACCGGTCTTGTGACAAATAAGCTTTTCGAAAACGATGGTAGGGAGCCTAATCCGTCGTGTAAAGATACGACGATCCGAACCCGTACCAGAAGTGAGAGACAGACACGACAAGAATAAAATGAGCGTAACAAATCGGTAATAAGACTGTGAAACGCAGATCCTCGGCAGTAGACAAGTAGACATGCTACTTGTCTTCAAACTGCTCAACTCTAATTGTCTCCCTTCCCTCTTCGCTCCTGACAGCAATTCACGGACTAGCGGCCGCTCCCGGAAACTATTCCGAAGATCCTGCTTCTCTCGTGTTCGCCAGCACTTCTTCAGCAATTTAAGGTAATTTAAAGGACCTCTCGCACTATTTACTATTCAACTTACAGTATTTTAAAATCTTTTAATACTTTAAAAATAGGCTGTGCTTTCAACAAATAACCCAAGGTTTTGACTGTTTTAAGCCTTTTCCGAGACCCGTTGACTTGTAGCGAAAAGAGGGAAACAATTTACATAACCGGTTTTTCTGATGGAAAAACTCCTCGCAGACAACCGTCGACAGCGTGATACATATCGAAGGTAGCAAAACACGGCAACTGAGAAAATCAGCGTGATTTTGTTAGAGGGGTTAGAGTGTACCGTACGAAGTTGGGGCCTCCGGGTTTAGAAATATATGGAGTGATTACGGAAGTAGGTTGCATTAGTATTATAGGTAAGACAGGTCCTAAGAATGGACGGAAAGATCAGGGAAGTGAGTTAATATCATAAGTACGACGATTCCTTAGGCGTTTTCCCAAGGTTTTTCATGCTACTAGTTTGCACTTCTTGTTTCAAATCTTCAGTTAAAACTATCGCCCGAGTTTTATTTTGTCCACTCTCAAGGAATCTAAAATTTTAGAATGAATTTTACAAGAAGGTAAAAAGAAGGGATAAAAGCAATTGTCAAAGTACACAATTTGTTAAAAAAAATGGTCCTAAAATGATGCAGAAATATACCCTAGGCTTGGGGCACACTGTAAGATCCACCTCGGTTTGGGGCACACCGCAAAATACATCTCGGGGTTGGGGCACACTAAAAATACCGCTCTTTGCTTACAATGAACATTCTTATCATATATGCATATAGTATAAAAGCCTAGCGATGAAACAATTCGGGAATATTCTAGACATATTTCACGACCCACTCTCTTATGCTCTCATTTATTCTTAAGGCGTTTTTCCGTGCTCCCACAAACAGTTTGTGGGTCGATTGTGGCTCGAAAAGTGTGTTTCCGCGGCCTTTTGCACAAGTGTGTTTCCGCGACCAAGAAGAATTTCGTCGCTCGCTTTGTTGGTCAAATTTGACAGACAACTCGCGAGGTGACTGTCGATTTTGTGGCTCGATTCTGGCGGGAAATTCAAATTAAGCAGCAAAATAGTGTCTAAACAATAAAGCTGACTACTTTTTCAAGCATATAGACTTAAAACTGAGGATACTGTTCGTACACAATGTACGGAAATAAGCCTGGAGTTGTATTTTCAGATATTTGAAATCACCACAAAAAAAAAATAGACAAAACGGCGTTTCCGCGAGTTTTGACAAGCGGCTTGACTGTGTGGCACACAATCGTGTTTCCGCGACAAACACTCAGAAGTGTGTGGCCCACAATTGTGTCGCGGAAAAAGGCCTTTGGTGTGCCATGGGTCTCAACTCAAGCAAGACTTTCATCCATATTGCTTCCCCTTTGATCCAAAACTAAAGGGGAACTCATCCAGGCAGTCTTCTTAAAGACGCTGTGGCGACAGCTGTGGGAAGCCTCGACTTTACACCTTATCATATCAGGGTATTCAGGGTAGGGTAGCGTACATTAAAGAGATAGGCCAACTGGAGCAATAATTTTATTTTATAAAAAATGTTGGGTCAAGAAACTAAAGTATAAGTGAGTTTGAATGAAGATCATACTGTTGCTGATGTCATTCCTCTGACAGTCTATGTTTTTTTGAAAAATTAGAAAAAAAATTAATTAAATTGATTTTTTGTTTTAAGATTTCGCAAACACAACAGCTACATATGTTCATAAAGATACATCTACATAGGACTGGGCTGGGGGGACTCAATTCAATTCAATTATATTCAACAAAGCCATAACACGGACAATCCGACTAGTAGGTTTCGCGTCATATCAACATAATACAAGAAAATAAGAAACATATATAAAAATTCAGCTGAGAACAGCTCGGTCAGTAAATGTCCACTTCCGATAGTTATATGGTTAACAATAGTATAAGTATAGCATAAAAATACATATAGTCGTGCTTTATACGAAAACTATACAATTACGAAAGCTAACGAACAAAAACACTAAAGTCATTTACAATTCGACCTACCTTCAAGGTTGGTATCCAAGGCCCATGAGAGATACCAGGATTCTCTGTTCTTTTCTTTGGCTTCCTTTTCATACTTTTCCAAAGTTCTCTTATCAACCTGTCCTGTCAAAAATAGGATCTGGCCACCAATAGTTGATTTTCCAGCATCTAAACAAAAAAAGAATATTTAGCCTTTACCAGAGGCGTTACTAGCCAAAAGGTTTGGGGGGGGGGGACAAGGCATTTACCAACTGGCTGGTAATTTATTTACCGACTGTTTTGGCAGAAAAACGACTGTTTTCAAGAAAAACCGACAGTTTTGAAAAAAAATTGACTGATTTTTGGGAGAAACTACTGTTTTGACGAAAATAGACTGATTTTCAGAAAAACCGACTGTTTTCATGAAAAAACTCATCTGTTTTGACAAAAGATCTCGGCACTCCGACTTCAATCTTACCGACTGGCCGACAACATTGGGGGGGGGGCCTCCCTCCCCCCCCGTCCTGACGCCCCTGGCCTTTAGGGGTAGTCCACTTGGCCCCCTGCAAATCCTGTTGCCACAAAGACTTTCGACCCGTAAATTCTATCAGAAATACAACAGCACTTTCTTCAGATTCTCCAAATACTTACTTCGGCTCCCCCCTTGGACAAGAAATACCAGAATGATGAAAATATATAGCATAAGACACCCTGAGCTTGCTATCTATAACCTGATTAGCAAGTACAACTCAAAAATGTAGTCCCACCCGTGGAGCAAAATTATCACAGTGTAAGTGTATATGTATGTAATCGTGTTAAGTTTTCAGTCAGAGAGCTCTCAGTTTGTAATTGTCGATTTTTTTTTGTGTTTCCTATGAAAGTGTTAAGGTTTAAGTTTTGCTTTTGTTTTGTTGTTCTTTCGTTTTTGTACTACGTAATTTTTCTGCTTGAAATGACGGGTGATAAATAAATAAAAGTACTCAACTACAGGATCCAAACCTCAGACAAGATTTCAAATTTCAGAGAAGTCTTTTCTTCAAAATAATCTATCTGGCTTAAAAGTATGACAAACATACTAGATAGAAGCTTTTGAATGGTTTACATACTGGATAAACAAATATTGCTTCAATATTTCTATTTAAACATGTTTTTCTTTTCAAACAAGATCCCTTCATTCTAACCTTACCCTGATTGACTACAAAATGATGAAAAAGGTAGAGTTAGCAAAGTCAATAGCCAGAAAATCCCTTTTCAAAGCAGCTTCAAAACAAAGAAAAGGCACAGAATTAGAACATTTTTGGACACATGACTGTTGAAAAAAAGTCATATTTTGCCTCTTGACTGTCATGACAGCATGTACATTTCATTTTGACATTTTCGTGGCAAAAACCGAGGTAGTGTAAAAACGAGGTAAGGTACCCCTCCTGTACTTGTAAAACAGTAAAACAAAGCGGAGAAAGGCAATGTTGCAAAGCAACAATGAAATTAACATTTATGGTCAAAATGGGTATGTTATAGTTTTAAATATGTTATTGTTTTTATAAGTAGTGAACTGAAAGACAAAAAAGCTCCTCAGATTGGATTTGAACCCAGGACCCTCTGCTTACAAGGCAGGCGCTCTACCATTAGAGCTACCGAATGAATATGTTATTGCTTACCAACGTGGCCAATAAACACAATGTTTACATGTTCTTTCTTTGGTCCGCTGTCAACGATGCCCAAGGGTTTCTTCTTAATTTTCTCTGAGTCTTCATCTTGGGTTTCACTACTGTCTTCATCTGCATCTATGCTCTCAGATTCATCACCTATTGGCTCAGCAGGAGAAGCTGTTGCAGCTGCAGGAGGGTTTTCTATCACTGGGGATTCGGGGTCAACTGCCTCTTCCCAGTCTTCCATTGGTTCCTCAGAGGCTGGGGATACAGCATCCTTAATTCCTACAAAGCAGAGAAAATTAAAGTTCAATGGGCACATCAAACTACCCCAATCCCACTCTGTAATAACCTAGGAACAATGCTTACCCCCTAGATCAGCAGCTTTTTCAACAGTTTCCTCTCTGTGATATTTCAAAGCGTAATTTTTTAGGCCAGTACATGCTCAATTGATTAGCTTGGACAAAGATAAAAGTGATGTTTCTTATAACACTTAGTAGGTCTTTGTTTTATGCAGAAATCAGCCTGTATGATTGAGATTTGAATAGATTATTTGTTTTTGAATGATTTTTTTACCTATGTTATTTTTTATAAGCTTATTGCATATTCTGGTACATTTTATAAAGCAAGCTAACCAAGTTTCACAACACTATTCCACAAAGAAAAACTTTCAATAGGCAGTTTAAGCCATGGAACTTCTGACGAAACACTAGAACAATCAGGTAATTAACTGCATCTGCGGCTTGACTTTGGTGATGTCTCAAATATATCCTTTTCTATAAAGTATTGCTGGGAGTTTTTGAATTTCCTGCCACGATATCCCAGCTCGTAAGATCTGGATCGCCGAAATGCCAGAGAGGTAAAGACAAGGGACAACACGAAAACGGCCGATTTTCGTAGCGCCTTCTAAAGGAAGTCAAAAACGTTTATCTGTGAAGCATTTAATACAAAGTAAAGCATTAGAAGTGTCCATTGTGCTTTAACAATCTAGCAGCAGACAATACATTTTTTTTTCTCCTTGCATATCTTTCCTTTCTGAAAGTTTGTATACGTAGTACTATTGATATTTGTGATTGTTTTTGGTTTTGCAGGAATACCAGCTCTTCTATTCTCTTTTTCGGCCACGTGCCAAATACCGACCATTTTTCTGTCGGTCGGCCAGATGTGCTAGGACGATGAAACTTGGCGGGCATATTAAGGACCCGACCAAACTCGGAAAAAGTCACTTCCCCAATCTGATCATCGTGAGGGGAGTCAAGGGAGGGGGAATCCGGAATCTTGAGGTATGGGTGGAGTACAGTAGAGTTTTATTAAGAAGGTATCGTTCAGAGCGCATGCGCCGAATTTCACCTTTATGTCAAAAATAATCGTACTAAAATATACACAATCAATCAATTCGTCATTTCAATAATAAACATAGAACAATGCATAGAATATGCCATCGGTCTCTGCGAAAATAGTCTATAACAATTTTCCCTGTAAACTCTTTCGGCAAACAAATTGCCAAAGGATTACTGAGAACATTAATAGAATCACTTACTACCAAAATTGAAAAAAAAGGTAGAATTTAATCTTTACGTTAAGCGTAATTTCGCTGGAATACATGTATAAAACAAAGAAAAACATAGTTAAAAGGGTCAAAGACTAAAACTAACAAGACCAAAGGTTTCGATGGGATCCCAAAAGTTCAAATTTGATCCAGACAATTGGGTCTTGTGTTCGCCAGACTCCTTGAACACTTTTACTATTAAAATTTAGAAACAAATTAAGGCCAAATAGCTAATCATATGAGAAAACCAAGTACTTCTACTTCTCCGGCAAAAAAATAAAGCTCAAAAAACGAATTCAGCACGTCTCCTTACCCCTACATCCAACCTCTAATCAACTTCAGATTAAACTTTTGCTTTTAAGAAATTTTCCGGTTTCATCCGGATTCCATGCAATCTATACGTCCGGTGAGAAAATGATTGTCATATGCGAATTCGGCATGTCTTCTTACCCGCAAACCGAACAGCTTATCAAATTTAAATAAAACTTTTACTTTAAACGAATTCTCCGGTTTTTGCCGAATTCCAGTCGAAATAATTGTCCGGTGAGAAAATAATTTTTCTATTTGGACTCAGCACGTTTTATTGCTCCTAAATCGAACCTCCAATCAACTTGATATTAAACTTCTAATTTTCACAATTTTTCTGGTTTTCGCCGGATTCCGGGTGAACTATTTGTCCAGCGAGAAAATTTAGCTTTTAAAAAAATATTTTTTGTTCCACTTAATTTCAAACCCCACCCCTAAATACAGAGCTACATAGCCCATATTCGGACTTGACCTGTACTTTGGCCTAAAGAGTCCTCATGCCAAGTTTGATCAAAATATCTCAACCCATTCGAGAGTTATCGTGCGAACAGACGGACGGACGGATAACTTTAGCGATGTCATAGGTATCCCTCCACTTCCATTTTGGGATCCCAAAAAAATTCACCAATTACTGACTATTTTTACTGGATGTTGTAGAGCCCAAAAAACTTTGAGCAAAACTCCTCAATATCTTCCGTGCTTCCTGGGGACAGGAGTTAATTTGGGAACTTTTGCGCGTTGTGGTCTATTGCAGATGGGTGAGTAGGGTTCGGGGAGGATAGGACGTAATCGGGGAACAGCCAGAGTCTTGGTACCAAAGTGAAGGTTTCTTCTCACGTCCAAGCTGGTGAGCTTGAACTTACCGAGGAGATAGTGGTAAGGAACCTTCCCTTCACCATTTATTAACTCTAGCGCCCGTTTTGGGTATTTTCTATCTTATAAACATGCTCAAAAGTAAGCCTGCCACACTGGATATGCACACTCCAGTATTGGTCGGATAAATGAACAATAAAGTTGGAAGAGATCCTTAGAGAGGCGAACTTTTTTTCTTCTTCATAAGTTTTAAGACGGAAACCGAAGGGGAAGTTTGTTTAAGGATGTTTTGAACATGGTCATCCCACTTAATATCAGCTGTAGGCTAATAGTTACTCCAAGTAATTTAATAAGTGTAACAGAGATTTCGGGAGTTGGGAGGATGTTTCTTAGTAATGATAAATGATATTGCAGTAGATGAGGAAAATCGTTGGAAGTATGTAGACGACTTGAGCATTGTTGAAATCTGTCATCGTTCCCAAATGAGTAATGCTAAGCTAATAATCCAAGAGGTGGCAGACGAGGCACAGAATAGCGATATGAAAGTTAACTTCGCGAAAACAGCGGTTTTAACTATTTCTTTCATAAAATCAAATCCTGCCTTCAAAGAAGAAATACCGAAAAAAATGAAGGCAGAGAAAATTAAGCTACTGGGTGTTACCATTACCCCAGATCTAAAATGGGAAGCCCACTGTCAGGACATGCTGAAACGAGCCAATGCAGGAATACAAAACTTAAAACTCCTTTCAAAAATGAAAATACCCCCGTGTCACCTACTACGAGTTTATACTTCTTTCATCAGACCCACCCTGGAATACGCAGCACCCGTTTGGCATTTTTCATTATCGCAGGAACAAAGAGATAAACTAGAAAGAATACAGAACCGGGCTCTTCTTATTATTCATAGTGGACCGAAGCTTCCCTACTCATACCTTTTAAAACATTTTAACCTAAAAACACTGCAGGAGCGCAGAAAGGAGCTAAGCACTGACTTCGGTTCAGCCATGGTATCTCATCCTCTCCCCTCCCAAGTCCTCCCTCCCCCCTATCAAAATGTTAGAAGTCGACCAGAACGAGTGGTAAGTTCTAAGGTTCCCAAGCTCTGTCCCGTACCTACAAAACACGCTAGATATGCACACAGTTTTGTTCCCGAGTTCGTGAAATATTTTAAAGAAGTTTGAACTTTTAAGAGTACTGACATTTTACACATATATTGTAGTTTTTTCTGTCTGTTTGACAATAATCGCAAATTTGGTTTATAACCACGATACGATTTTTAAAATAAACTTTCTATCTATCTATCTATCTATCACGTCAACTTACGGATTTGCTAATGTCATTAAGAATATTTGCAAGGGGTGTTGCTAACTTTTCAGGAAATGCTTCTATTAGATCCACTGGGATATCAATCGGACATGTACTAGTTTTCTTCAGTTTATGTATTTTTTTAATTATTTCTATCTCTGAGATTTCCGGGATTTGTTCTTTTTCTGTTTCAGGGATGTGTTCTGGGTGTTGCTAACTTTTCAGGAAATACTTCTATTAGATCCACTGGGATATCAATCGGTTATGTACTAGTTTTCTTCAGTTTATGTATTTTTTTTTTATTATTCCTATTTCTGAGATTTCCGGGATCATTTCTTTTTGTGTTTCAGGGATGTGTTGACTGACCGTGAGAACGTGAGAAGGGGGAACGTTTGAACAATTGTGGCTGCATATTTATTAAGTTCATTGGCTGTCTGGAGAGACGGTTCATCCAAGTGGAAAATCAGGGTTCTTCCACGACCGACCCCCAATTTCTTTTACTTTTCTGAACCACTGCTGAGGTTTGCTCTGTTTTAAACAATTTCATTTTGTTCTTAACATAACGGGAAGCAGCATATCGTATTTCTTTCTTTATCTGTTTTCGGAGAGCAAGCTCATCGTGTTTCTTATCACGGCGAAAAAGTTGTAACTTCAATTGGATTAGCCCTTTAATTTTTTCATTTACGTAAGGTTTATCTGAAGAACATCTCTTCAATACCTTCTGGGAAACATTTTTGGTAATTTTCCATTAATTTAGACTGGAACACACTAACCTGTGAATTAAGATTAACGCAAGACACAACATCCTCCCAACTCTCAGAAGTAATCTAAGTTCCAAAATCTAAAAGCCCTTGACGAGTTAATACGAGCCGAGCCGGTACGAAAACTCGGAAACTGAGTATTAAACTTGCAGTGGTTTCAGTTTTAGCATAAAGTGATAGCTACCACAAATTCAATTCAATTTTTAATTCAATTCCATTTATTTTCAAAACCGATACAACAGTCAAGCTGATTTGGTGGTTCTCCTCCACATTAATACTAATTATATACAAAAGATAATCATACACCAGTTTGGATATAACAAAGACTTGTCAAACATAACACAAAATATTCAAAACTATATACAATTAATGATGCGAGTTAAAAAGGTTGACGAGGGTGGGAACAAAAGTTCTTAGGTGTGTTTAATTGGCTGCAATTTTGGTATTGGCTGGGCTACCACTCTCTCAGGTTAGTTCCAAACAGTAACGAAAGTTTTCACGGCGCTTCAACAGGGTTTCTAAATTATGAGTATTAAGGAGGTCTATACACTGTACTTTAGGAGACTTAAGAAACTAAAAAGAGGGCTCTAAACTGTATCCTGTCAAGCAAATCAGACTGTTCACAAGTAATTTTAAAGTGCCACACACGGCAGCAGTATTCCAGAAGTGGACGTATGAAAGAAAGATAAACATTTAGGAGATGCTTTGGTGGTGGTGGGGAGGGGGAAGGAGATGCTTTGGTGGGGGGAGGGGCAAGGGGGGGCGGGGAGGGCAGTTGGAGTATTGTAAAAAGATTTAAGGTTAGTACAAATAACCCAACTTTTGTGGTTGGGAAATCTACAATTTGCTTAAGCTTCTGGTCTTTATACAAATAATCCAAGCATCCCCTGTCATGAATATACCAGAATTTGGGTACTTTGTCCTCACAAAGTCGAGGCTTGCTTGCAGACTGTCATGAAACCAAGTGCAACTGGCGACGAGAACAAACATTCTATCCGGAGGAATAATAAAACAAGCAAATGATTAGATTAGTATATGGTTGGGGGAGGCATTTCGGTTTTGCAGATATCCAAATGATTTCATCGCAATCGCACAGACATGGCACATGGCTAAGGGTAGAGACAGAGATTCCTAGGCCAAAATCATCACACCCCATCCTTTCTTTCCAAAGGCATATTTAACTTTGGAATGGGTGATCGGACCTTAATGAAACTTGATACTTGGAACGACCCGTATCTCAGATGTCCCATTTCAAGTCCGCGGACCCGATGAATGTGAGTGGGGGGGAGGAGGGGGTTGTGAGGGGAACCGGAAACCTTGTGACACCCTTAGAGCGGATACTATCAGGATGAAACAAGAACAAGCACAAGCCCTAGATATATCACTGACAGAACTGGATCGGATTTGGGCACTACGGGGGGAGTTGAAGATTTAAGGGGGTTTCCGGAATTCCGGTTATCCGGAGTTAAGGACTTCCGTAAGGGCTAGGACGATGAAACTTGGCAGGTATATCAGAGACCCGACCAGGTCAACTTGGAAATAGTCTGTTTCCCAATCCGACCATCATGGGAGAAGCGGAGGGAGGGGGAATCCTGAATCTTGATGTATGTATAACTTTCGAGCAGGTGATCGGATCTCAAAGAAACTTGATATTTGGAAAGACCTCATATCCCAGATGTCTAGGTTTTGACCGGATCAGATGAACGTGGGGGGCGGGCGTAAAGGGGAGAACCGGAAATCTTGTGACAGGCTTAGAGTGGAGCGATCGGGAAGAAACTTGGTGAGAAAAAATGCACAAGAACTAGGTGCATCAGTGACACACCTGGACCGGATTCGGGCATTGTGGGGGGGGGGGGGAGTTGAAGAGATGTCTGGAATTACGGTGATTGCGAGTTAAGGTAGCCTACTTCCAGATGTGCTAGGATGAAACCTGGCTGGAACATTGAAGACTAAACAAGATTGGCTTACAGATCGTCACTTCCCAGATCCGACCATCCCTTAACGTTTGCATCTTAACCGTAAAGTGAAAAAAAAATATACTTTTGACCAAACTATACATTTCATGATCCCCTAGGTTTGTGGTCGTTTGTGCCACAAGGGTTTTGCTACGTATTCATGATTCCCAAGGGCCCATCATCATTTCAGCCTGAAGGATTTTGCTTACAAGTGAATTCCTTAAAGTACAAACAAAAATGCTTTTGAGCAAAATATACATTTTCATGACCCCGATGACAACATCATCACTTTTGGCTCAGGGGTTTTGATTATACAGATCGATTTCTAGTGCCCATAAAGTTAATAAACAAAGAAATAAAATACTTTGTGTCAAACGAGACATTTGTGTGATAGGGCCCATGGTCATTCTTATCTCCAGGGTTTTTTGCTTAGAAATGATCAGAACAAACGCCCAAATCGGCAAATTCTACCTTTCATCCTCTGACCCAGCCTTGCAAGTGCTATATGAGCTTCTAGCTCTTGTTTTCTATTAGGGTGCTCCCACCTAAAGTTCTTTCTAGCTATTGTAGACAGTTGTTCTAGTTATACGTATTTTTCTTTTCAAACATCATAACTTCATTCTAACCTTACCTCCATTGAATTACAAAATGATGAAAAAGATAAAGAGTTAGCCAGAAATTTCCCTTTTCAAAGTAGCTTTAAAACAAAGATGTGATTGGAATATTTTTGGAAGCATGACTTTAAAAAACGGTATATTTTGCCTCTTGACTCTCAGGAGAGCATGTACATTTCATTTTAACATTTTTGCGACAAAAATCAAGGTAGGGGAGAGGGGGCACGTCCGTCATAGGGACAGGTCCGGACATCGGCTCTGCAAACCTCGCTATTGAAATTTAAATTATTTGAAATTGTTTTTCAGAGCTGTTACACTTATACGCTTCCTCTGTAAAAAATTACCGCAGTTACACTCGTGCCTTCCTAGCAAAACAATGCTAGTGTCACTTTTTGGCGAGAAATGGAGTTCTACGTCATGGAGTTGGCACCTCATTTTGGTAGTTCCCAACCCATTTATATCGTCGATGATTTTTATTAAGGTAGTTTAAGGTTGGCTCTACCATGTCGAACAAGAATTTCCGCGATTGATACAAGAGTATGGGAGTTACAAATGTAGTTCTGTGAAAACAGCACCAGGGGTCCGGACAAAATCACTTGAGGCAGGTTCAGACAGCAAAACTGAATATAAAAAAAATAAAAAAAAATGAAAGAAGATAAAATTGGAAAAGGGAAGGAAAAAAGTCAGCAAAAAGGCTCAGAAAGCCTTTACGACCAATTCTGAAAGAAAACAAGTCATATTCCGACCCAGCGGTAACAGAATATCCGGATGATAATAACAGATGTTGATAAAGTGGCCGTATACTTGTGCAGATTTGCCAAACGGAAGCAAATTAACGAAACTGAACTGAGGCAACGAAAGCAAATGAAAAATTGTGTATACCACTTTCTTGGAAGTCCTTCCAGGGTTAAACAAAAGTGATGTCCGGACCTGCCCAAGCCATGTCCGAACCGGGCTCCCCGACGAAAGTAGTTAACAGGAAAATAAGATTTACAAAGAAAATGTTACAAGTAACAAGATTCTACAAAGTAACAATAGCAGCTAAGACGTAATTCTAAACAGTTAAAAAAAAACAATCAACAGACCCTGAAACAAATCTTGGTATGCAAAAAAGCAAAAATGTAACGAACATGCCACCCTTTCCACTAGTGTGAAACAATATTGGATACCCCTCCTGTACAAGACAACTACATTCGACTTTGACACAGTCAAAAGATATTTAGTTGTAATGTAGATATTTTGTTGGATAAAAAAGAATATACAGGATCAGGTTTTTCTTTTAATTCTTCTGTCAATGCCAGACAGGTGTTCCGTCATCTGAAAAGATGAGCTGTTGTTTAAGTGGGTACTTCGGTCCCATGTGAACAAGCTGCAACAAGTGTTAGGCAACGTTTTCATTGCCAATAATGTCAGTGGACCTGAGGCTGAAGCAGAATACCTCCAAGTGCGCAAGACGCAAGGATAGTGTCCTAGCCATTGCTTTACCTCTGTAACCTCTCCTGCATAGGATTCATTTTACATAGATGAAGCATAACCAGGGGCGTCACTAGCCTTTTACCTTTGGGGGGGGAACGTCCGGTTTGTGCAGACGGACTAAAAAATGTGACGATAAAAACGCCATTGCCTCTTCGCGGCAACGGCGTACAAACTAACTTGAACTAACTGTGATGCATCAGTTTTCAGCCTTTTTTCCGGAAAAATTTAGCTATATCTACCATACAAGTTCTAGCTTTTAACGTCTTTCAGCGAATTTCAGTCCTAAAACACCAAACTAAATGAAACACTGTTCTTCTAAATAAAGAGTACTACAAAATGTGGCGCAGGCGAAATTTTGTGTAAAATAACTGTAATGCATCAATTGAGGTAATTCCTTTGGTATAATTTTGTATTTTAAAGTTCACATATTCGGCTTTTCATTTTAACTTTCGGTTAAAAGCGAAGCTTCCAACAACTGTACCAAGGCAAGTTAAACCAAGCGCCGCAGGCGAAATATTTTTAATCTAATTTTTTCCTGAAAATTCAGCTATAGTACTATACAATTTCCGGCTTTTAATGTGTTTCAAACCCCAAGAATTTCTATCCTAAAAGGAAAACTAAATAATACACCATTCTTCCAAATAGGGAATACGACAAAATGTGCCGCATGCAAAATTTTGTGTAAAACTTACTGTAATGTATCAGTTGAGATTGTTCCATTGATCTAAGTTCATATATTTAATTTAACAAACTCGGCTTTTCGTTTCAACTTTTGCTAAGAAACGAAGCTTCCAACGACTGCACCCAGAACAAGTTGACCTAAGCAACGGCGGTGTATTTATTTTAAATCTGTATTTTTCCGGGAAAATTTACTCGCTACAAATCTTTGCAGAAATTGATTTCTTACGTATACCGGTGTCCGGACAAGAATACAGCCGCCCAACAAAAGCATTCAGAATTCGATTTCTTCTGTGTTATGCCCGACAAGATTGTAAATAGCTTTATTTTAAGCGTAAATAGACGCCAATGTACTGACGAGACTTGAACTTTCAGCATGCTCCAATAAAAAGTTACAGAACTTGATTTTTGTTTTTGTTTTTAAAAGAACCCGATGTGCCGACTATACTGTACAGAAAATGATGTCATACGTGTAAAAATAACCCCTTGTGCCGATGAAACTTAAACTTACCGGGTGCGCCAGACAAAGTTTGCAAAATTTGATTTCTTACATATAAGTAGAACCCGATGTGCCGACAAGTCCACCGACGCCCGACAAAAGCATAAAAAAAAAAATTTCTTCTGGATTTCTTATGTATAAAAGGAACCCGATGTGTCGACAAACCGAGGCACGACAAAAGCATGCAGAATTCGATTTCTCCAGTGCTTTGCCTGACAAATATTTGCAGGATTTCATTTCTTGCGTATAAAAAGAACCCGATGTGCCGACGAGTTGACAGACGTCCAACAAAAACTTAATTTTTTTGTATTTCTTCTGGATTTATTCTGTATAAAAAGAACATGATGTGCCGACGAGAATACGGAGGCACAACAAAAGCATGCAGAATTCAATTTCTTCAGTGTTTTGCCCAACAAAAGTTTGCAGGATTTTATTTCTTGCATATTAAAACACCTGATGTGCCGACGAGTCCACCGATGCCTGACAAAAAGCATAAAATTTTGTATTTCTTCAGTGTTTGCAGGCGCGAAGAGCCAACAAACAGGTGAACTTTCGCCCGACAAAGTACTTTCTCAGGACCTTTGGGGGGAGTCCCACCCCCATAGTGACGCCCCTGAGCATAACTGACACAAGTAAAAATTATAAGACTAAACAGGCATACCATTGGTATTTATAGCTATTGATGGTGGCATACCCCACGTTGGAACAAATGCTGGTGCATTAACATTTGGTACGAACGAAGGTGCATTAATATTGAGGTTTCCCAAGCCCTGGTTTAGGTCAGAACCAGACATGATGGGCAGATGAGGAAACTTCTAACAAGCACAAGCGGCACAACTGGCACAAGCTGGCAAAGTACATAACATTAGTCAACAAAAGCGAAAGAATGAAGCGAACAGGAATGAAACAACTACGTAGTGAAAATGTGCGCAATTTCAGCGCAATTTACTAGCAATTTGACAAATAAATGTGAAAGCAAATGTTGAAACAAATCAGTTCAACTTTATGTTTTGGAATTATCAGGATATGCATTTACAGAGAAATGAAGATATGTTTTGAACCAGCTTTTTATGAATCATTTTTTAACTTCTGCGTTCGGTCACTTTATTCGGGCAAAATATTCAAATATCAACGGCAATATGCTTCGGCCAATGAGGTGGGATTGGATGAAACTCGTTTTATTTATAAAATCTTGTGAGGTTAATAGCTGTTGTTCAGAAGCTTAAAATAAGGCTAGAACTCAGATGTAACAATGGAATATACTTAAGCAAATTTAAACTAGTGATGGGCAGATGGAATAGAACCTGTCAACAGTACAGGGGTATCCAACCTCAAACTTGGCCTAAAAACCATACAAGGAAATTCCTGTGTGTGTGCAGCTCAAAACATTCTTAGTCACCCAGGGTCTCCTCATTAGTCGCGTTTTTTGCAATCGCTTGGAACGAAAGTTGCCGTTTTTTGCGATCGACTGTCGACTGGAGGTCCAGTCGATCCGTTTTTTGTCGCTTGACTGGAGATCGACTGGGAACAAAGTCAACAGTCAATCCGATGCACCTTTCTCTTGGAGGTCCAGTCAAACTTGGTGCCAAATTTTGAAAACTCAAACATGTGGACCCAAAAACGTACATTTACACCTCAGGAAGCGCCAGTACTGCAGCAGTTTCAGAGACTGCCGAGGGAAGAGTTGTGGGGATGGACTGATTTATGGACTGATTTAGACCGTTTTTTGAAGGCTTGTTCTCGCTCCCCTATCAAGCGACAAAAAACGGTCAACTGGATGAACCCGGGAACAAGTCCCAATCGCCAGTCGAGCTGTAAAAAACGCGACTATTGACAGTTAGGACCTTTTTGTGAGACAAGGATAAATTGAATGTGTCTTAAAATTCTTAGAAGCACATCTCTAAAGTTGGAACTTATTTGATATTCTGAATTAATAAAATATGTAGGCTAATATTTGTGAAAGCCCATGTTGTTTAGAAGTCTTGAGACTCATGAAGGAAGTTGACTAATATTATTCAAGTGACATTTTCTGCTTTATGCAAATTTAGAAGAAATGTAAACTAAGAATTTTGTAGAGGCTTAACAGCCTGCCATCCAATTTGCAGATATATTTATTTATTAGTCCTCTACAGTCTAGTACACTAGCCCCATTTCAGGCACAGTGCTCAAACGTCTAGCACCATGCCTGGGTGCTAGACGTTCAAGCACTGTACCTTGGATTTCATGTATGGTTCATGGGTTTCAGTATACAGTGCATACAGTAAAACACAGTTTCTTCATCACAACTGAGCACCAGTTCGGACAGGGCTGAAATTACTACTATGAAGTAGAGAAATCAAAGACAATCCTTTATATATTTTTCACAACAAAAACAAAAGGGCTCTAATGATGATGGAGATGAAAAACCTAACAGCACCTTATCTATTTTCCATGTATTTTCCCTATCTATTCCCCAAGAGCCAATATCTGGTTGGCTGCTAGGTAGAAAAAGCTGAGGAACAGGACACTTTGCATGCAAAACCCTTGACTATGTAGAAAAGGAAATGAGGTTTTTCACATCTGTCATCAGCCGAGCCCTTTTGTTTCTTTTGTGAAAAATATACAAAGGATTGTCTTTGATTTCTCTAATCCATGGTAGTAATTTCAGCCCTGTCCGAGCTGGTGCTCAGTTTTTATGACAGAAACTGTTTTTTTGATGTATGCACTGTAGACTGAAATCCATGCACCATACATGAGCCAAGGTACAGTGCTTGAACGTCTAGCACCCAGGCATGGTGCTAGACGTTTGAGCACTGTGCCTGAAAAGGGGCTAGTGTACTAGACTGGTCCTCTAATCTCAGATCTTTTTCAATCACTCGGTATACTGTATAGAATCACCTTTTTCTCAGCTTGAAAATTGCTTGAATAACCAGCTGAATGATGTGTCACCAATCTGAGATTAGTAACCCTGAAATTGGTTGTGGAAATGTTTAACAATTTCTGATGCTGTCTTAACATCCAGAAAGCAATATTGTATTGTTTAAGTAGTTTTGTTCATTTAAATTATATTCCTTTTCTTTTTTTAACCTCGTTAAAAAGGATGTAGCTGCATGCAAACTTTAAGACCTGTGCTTTTCTTCTCTAGTAAATCAGCACCACAATCTCAAGCTCAGCTATGGATGGCGGGATTCAGCATAATATTTATAATGCTTTTAGTTGGAAGTATTGAGTTAAAATTAGCTCTTTTGACACGTAAACTATTGGCGTAGAATCGATCTTGTACTTTACTCTTGAGCCAGGTAGATTGTTTTTAAGAATAATTTTTTCTTTGTGGAAATTTGCTCATTTTTACAGTTATATATTACGTCAGTTGCTTTGTTGTTTGGACTGTTATCAAGTTCTGCGAACTGGGCTGACCAAATGTGCTTATTTGCATTGAAATAACACTTATTTCCAGTTATTTTTCCTAATTAGCTTAATTTTTTTAATTTATTTTTTAGCTGCCATCCAAACTTGTCAGAGTCTTAGTGGAGTTGCAATGAAAGATGGAGAACAACAAAGGAGGAATGAACTCATCTGATGCATTGAATGTCTTGCGTGAAGACATTAGTAATGCCATCTACGAATTTGAGCTAGCAAAACCCTTTTACAGGTTAGTCTGTTTTTAGTGCAGTTTCTAGGGCTTAAGTAAGGTTTAACTAGGTTGTTGTCAGTGTAAAGGGAAGATTTGCGTTGACTGACCCCACAGGCCCATTTGAGCTTTCATGCAGTCAGAGGTAATGAATGACTATTGTACATGTCTGGAGAATAATTACAGTGTATTTAAATGTTTGTTTATGTAGTCTAGGTTGTAATAGTTTATTTATATCATACAAGTTATTAACCTTTAAACTATTATTTTCTTTCTCCAGCCCTTTTTGAAAATTTAGCCTACTATACAGCAAGAAGCTGGATGTAAACTACAACATGTTCTGTTTAGCATAGCTAGAATTTGTCTTTGTAATCACCAACTTTTTGTATCCATTTCATACTTGGGTTTATGGTTTAGTTTACACCAAAATAAGAACTGCACTGAGCAGTGCAAAGCACACATCGTAACTGAATTATCAAGAGGCTGCTTCTGCATAAAACCAACTGTCCACTCTATCCTGTGATACTGATAAACATAACCTTCCAGAATAATGTCAGAACTCTACATTCAATCACTCCGTTCAGGTTGATGCATATTCGCCAAAATGTTGCTCCCTCTTCTATGCCTTCTGTCATTGGTGATTAATTAACAATAATTTATTTGCGAGTTTTGATAATTAGCATGTAAGCAGTTTAGATATTTGTAAATCTTGCATATTAACTTGTAAGCATCTTACTAATAACACTTTTTTTTCTTGCTTGAAATTTGTATTAGGATGCTTGCCCCATCGTGGGGGTGGCCCAGAAAGATTAGGCTATATGAAGGCCAGGAAAACCAGGTGTGGATACAGACTTTAACCTGGTCTACCATTTTGCTGTGACAGTCTCTGCCATGCCTTGTCTTCTTGAAGTTAATTTCAACATAATATTGTGTTCAGTATTTGGTCCTGTGAAGTTCATTGCAACATGAAACTTGCTATCGTTTGTAAGACAATTTTTTTTTGCCAGGAAAGAGAGACTACTCTGGGACTTCTCTTGGCACAATTTTCAGACACTCCTGGATTTTTATGGTTGTGTAGTGATAGTTGCACAAATCATTCTGATTCTGCTTGCTTATGAATATGCTGATGCAGTATGGTAAGTAGTAATCAGGTAACAAACCTTGTTCAAAAATCTTGGTAATGGTAGCCCTTCTTTACCTCAGATGGCAATTATGTTCAGTCCGGTAAGTTTCAAGCTCCAAGTGGGTCTAGAAATCACAGGTTTTCACACAAAAAATAGCATACTTATTCTGTGGTATCATCTAGAGAACTTCCTTGAACTAATATTCAGATAACTTGATTGCACTGATTTTTTTAAGCCTTGATTGAATGTGTGCTATGATGCTTAGTCAAGTGAATATTAGTCCAAAAAGACAGGCTAGATTTGTTGCCCGTGTGTAAATAATTAGTGTAATGGACCTCTTACAAACAATTGACCGGACATACTTCGTCGTGCGGTAAAGGACACTTTGAAATACTGAAAAAAGATTATGGATTTCTTCGTCGCCCTGTTTTGGTGGCAGGTTATTAGATCCGAAATTGATTCGCTTGAACTGGATGCAAGGTATACGAGACTCAAACTAGTCATACAACCTGATGTTTGAACAAGACCAAAGGTTTCGATGGGATCCCAAAAATCTAAGATTTGATCCAGACAATTGGGTCTTGTCTTCGCCAGTGGAAACATGTACGAAAAGAAATTAGTTGTTACTCAACATCTTGAAATGATATTATTCTCAGTTAATATTATACTGTTAGACTGAAGAAGAAAATAGTCAAAGACCATAACAGTAATGACCAAGTTGAGCACCGTTTATTCAACCTTAGTGATGACAGTTAATCAGGCCTAAATTTTTACTTGTAAGCCAGTTCAGAGTATAACAGATTTGCATGCCTATTTCAGTTAAATAATAAGAATAACAATTGTATTTGAAAAAGCCCGAGGTCCATATACAGGTACAGGCTATTAAAGTTTAACTGAAAATGGCTGGGATAGGACAATCTAGTTACTTATTCACTTAAATTGGCTTGAAGACTCGCTGAAAATGCGTTACTTCGTTGTTCCGCTATTCACGAATAATCGTTTTCGAAATAGTGGAATTTCCGTGTTATTTATGGTGCCTCTATGCGCTTGTATCTGTGTTCTATGCCTTACCAGAAAGATTTATTATTTTTTTTCGTTCAGGTACTAAGCAGTCGTCACCAAGCTCACCACTGCCCACTGAAAAGCCGCGTTGGTTTTGAGATTAAAATTTCCCGCGTCATAGTAGAATTTACGTTGTAAATACGACCGCAGATATTCTGAACGTCATAACTAGAGCAGACAGTGGAAATTAAATAATCCCTTAGCAGAATGCAAATTACTCAGTGTATTCAACTAAATGACACAAAAACGAATTGGCTTTTCAGATAAACTTCAAACGTCAATAACCATACAACTAATCTACGGAAAGCTTTCTATTTTCCAGCGCTCTAGACTGCTCTAGAGCGCTAGACTGCTCTAGCAAAACCCATCCAACAAATATACTTTTTTGTCCCACAACTAGATCATTATGGATATTATGTTTTTAAACTGAAGTGTAAAGATAAATTGTCAGCATCAACACATCAGTGAATTCACAAACATTCACGTTAACCTAAAGCAACAGGTTCGAAATACTAGGCTATAAACATATTAGCCTTCTCAGTCTAAAATCAGAAACAAAAGAAAGAAAGACAAAATGATGAAGAAAAAAAGGAAAGGTTGTAAAGTACGAGGACATGATCAACCTTTTTTGAAAGTTTTTAATACTATTCCGAAACTCCAGGGATTCCTCAGTTATATAAGGTTTGAAGCCAAGCTGACCATTCATTACGAAAGCAATAGAAAACCGTGATTTTCGTGATTTTGGGATCCCAAAACGTAAGTCGAGGGATACCTATGACATCGAAAAGTTGTCCGTCTGTCCGTCCGTCCGCCCGTCTGTTAGCACGATAACTCTGGAAGGGGTTGAGATATTTTGATCAAACTTGGTATGCGGACTCTTTAGGTCAAAGTACAGGTCAAGTTCGAAGATGGGCTATGTAGCTCTATATTTAGGGGTGTGGGAGGGGTTTAAAATTAAGGGGGAAAAAATATTTTTTAAAAGCTAATGTAATGGTCGAATTAGGGGTAAGGAGACATGCTGAATCCGAATATGAAATTTATTTTTTCGCCGGACAAATAGTTCACCCGGAATCCGGCGAAAACCGGAATATTTTTGAAAAGTAATATGAAGTTAATTGGAGGTTCGATTTAGAGGCAAGGAAACGTGCTGAGTCCGAATATGAAAATTATTTTCTCGCCGGACAAGTAGTTCGGCCGGAATCCGGCCACCGGAGAATTTATTTAATGTAAAAGTTGTATTTAAATTTGATGAGATGTTCGATTTGCAGGTAAGTAGACATGCTGAATTCGCATATGACAACCATTTTCGGAACACACAATACAGCTCGGAATCCGGCTGAAACCGGAAAATTTGTTAAAAGTAAAAGTTTAATTGGAAGTTGATTCGAGGTTGGATGTAGGGTTAAGGAGACATGCTGAATTCATTTTTGAGCTTTATTTTTTCGCCGGACAAGTAGTTCCGGAATTCCGCCGAAACCAGAAAATTGGCAGAAGTAAGGCAGGAAGTTTCGATCTGCTTCGTCAAAATAGATATGACTTAAATGGGTAAACACACATGCTGAATCCATATCTGAACTTGGTTTTCTCATATGATTAGCTATTTTGCCTTAATCTTTTTCAAAATTTTAATAGTAAAAGTGTTCAAGGAGTCTGGCGAAGACTGGATCTGGCGAAGACAAGAGCCAATTTTCTGGATCAAATTTGAACTTTTGGGATCCCATCGAAACCTTTGGTCTTGTTTTTCTTGATCAGCTAGTTATCCCTCTAAGATGATGTGCGAGTGATAAATATAAATTCGGATATTTCGGTTGCACTTCCGGCAAACCGTCCTCAGCGAAAAAAACAAAACACTAAATCATAAAATCCAACACAATACCAACAGAAAAACGATGTGGAACCAATAAAACATACAACGACATGTAACTAAAAACCAGAAGAACAATGCGGATTGAACGACATACAAATTCAAATAAAATAACGAATATGAAAATGTGCGTGTTAAAAGTGTATATTATGGACAAATCTGTGATTATTTTTACAGTTCTGAATTCTGTGTCTGTTTACAATTTACCAATTCCCTGGGAAAGTGCACGGTAGACACAGTAGACATATTCCAAACTTTAAAGTTAAAAGTCGGAAAAACGTGGAAATCGGGAAACCAAGAATCAGCCCTTCAAGTTTTCGCTGAATCAAGGATTAATATCATTGTTGTATTGGTTTTGGTTTTTATGACCTTAATTATATTTGATGGTGTAAAACGGATACGTCAGCCGAATTTTATTGGAGCTATATTTCGGCCTTTCTTGGCAAGGGTCCTCTTCAGGCTCAAAACCTGGCTCAAATAGAATTCAGCTGACCTATCTGTTTTACACCTCAAATATGATTCGCAGTCAGCTTGGGCTGAAGGAATATTTTATGACCCTAATTGCTGTTTTTCGTAGGTATGAAAGTCTGATAGCCGAGGTGCTGTTTCTTTTTTGTCTGTTCATTGGGAATGTTACTTTCAAGATCTGGGACAGTAAGGTGAAGCATTATGAAATTGTGGAGAGAGCCAAGTTCTTGCTGAAGTATCTGGAAGGTACACATTTATTTTAGTATTTTCGCTTTCGACTGAAACCCTTGACCAGAATCCAGTGGAACCAGGAATTTATGGCGGAACAGTAACGCTCTGACTATAGAACAACGCAGCTTGCTGAAACCGAAGAAGCTACTATGTTGACCTCGGATTGAAAATTCGGCCGGGATTCAATTCAGGTCATTTTATTTTTCAAAAAATTCTTCTTCAAGAGAAATGGCATCGCAATTGTCAACAGAAATTACAAAATATTTTGTACGATTTAAATATAGTTTTGGTTTCATAAAAATTTAGTCGAAACAGAAAATACTAACACACACTATATAAAATTTACATTTTCGCCCCCCGTCTGTTTCGCACACCATCTACAACGAGTTTCTCCCTCACCCATACAGCAAGGGTAGGGGCAAGGCAGGAGTGAGCAGGCTCTACGAAGGTCCCAGTATTCCAACGTACCGACCAAACACAGCCGTTACCAGTATAGTCTTATACCAAAGATCGGTGAAATTTTAAATAGCTTTTGACCATTTTGACACCTTTTGACCAAACTTGTACATGACAGTACTCACCAATTTTTTTTTCTTACCGTGAAAGTGTTAGTGAATAAATTACTATTCTATTCTATTCACGTGTAACAGGATTAATTGGGTCATTTGCAATTCAGTTCAGTCTGTTTTATTTATTTTTCGGATCTAGGAAGAACCGGGCGTATGCTGTAAAAAAAAAGATGTCCTAACGAAACTAATTAGCCTGGGCGATCGGCTTGAAACAAGCACTCTCACTTCAGATCAAAGATCAACTGGGATGCAGAGAACTGAATAATTCGCATTGCTGCAAGTCTATTATGTATTATTTATTTTTATTTTACTGTGACTCTGAACTGGCGAGTAGCCTACTATTATTTGTCTTATCTTTTAAAGAAGGTAATTGTTTTTCGTTTATCACTCCCGTGCGATCCATGCTTTGCTCTCTGCCGGGGCTATATGATCATTTATATGTTAATATTGCAAAGAAAGAAAATAACCTGAACCTGACAGGGTTCCCGGGTGGCTAAAATACCAGCCGGTTAATACCGGCTAAAAGGTGATTTCTGCCGGTATGGTTGAAATCAAGTGGCATGAATAAAATCAAATAACTGGCTAAAATCAAATTTCTAACTGCTACTATGTGGTTTTGGTAGCACTCCGCTATTCTAAGACTGCCATACTTCTTGCAGGTATTAAAGAAACCTAGAAGAACTCAAACAAGCATAATTAACTGATCCCAGCGTTCTCTTATATAGAGTACTTCTTTATTCGAAAATAATCGGTAAAACGTCTTTGTTGCATTTCTCAAAGAAAAAATTGCCTCATTGCACTGTTATCACTAAAACAAAATCAGCTTCGAACATGGCAGAAATAAATTAACCAACTAAAGCTAAATGTCCATTAAGTCAGATTAATCAAATTATAGAGCAGACATTCAACTTCAATAGTAAAACAAAACGAAAACTTCCTCGTTAGTTCAGGGGTCTCGCAGCATGATGTCGTCAGCACTCTCCAAATCAAAGTCGGTAGCCCCAATGGCTGAACGTGTAGAATGTTTTGCAAGCGATGAACCTGGTACCTAGTGCTCACCTGCACACACTTGATCGTGTCTACCCCAAACCGGTTTTCTGGAGTCGAGTAGGCGAGCGAATTAGTCCGGGAATCAATCCTGGTTGAACAAGAGCTACGAGCTCATATGGCACTTGTTACGAGTAGGCACAGCTCGGTTATGTCAATGATATATCTAGTGTTTGCTAGGTGTCTTCCCACCAAGTTTCATCTCGATCCCTCCACTCATAGCGTTTCCCAAGATTTCCGCTCGCCCCCTCCAGCTCCCCCCAAAAGTCACCGGATCCGGTCCGGATTTTAAGTGGGTCGTCTGAGGCATGAGGCCTTTCCAAAATCAAGTTCCATCGAGATCCGATCACCCGTTCAAAAGTTATAAATACCTCAAGACTCCGGATTCACCCTCCCTCCACTCCCCCCACAGTGCCCGAATTGGCTCGGTTATGTCAATGATGTATCTAGTGTTTGCTAGGTGTCTTCCCACCAAGTTTCATCTCGATCCCTCCACTCACAGCGTTTCCCGAGATTTCCGGTTGCCCCCTCCAGCTCCCCCCAAAAGTCACCGGCAGGGGCGTCGCAAGGGGGGGGTGCAGCACCCCCCCACCTTTTTGAGATTCGGTAAAATTATTGGGCCGGAGGCCCAAACTTATACTACAATTGCTCGGTATTTTTTCGATGGCAGAACTGTTCGATATATTTACGGGGATTCGGTAGTTACACAGAATCCTAAATAGGCTATGTGTACAAATTTCTTCAGTATAATGATCGGGATTCGGTACAATTGCCAGTATTCGGTATTTATCACGAATTTGGTGAGAGAATTTACTGAAATCATTTGGTAATTTTTCGATGCCGGAACTATTCGGTATATTTATGGAGATTCCTTAGTTACACAGAATCCCGAATAAGCTATTGGTTCAAAATTATTCGGTATCATGATTGGGATTCGGTAATTTATTCAGTATAATTTCCAGGATTAGGAAGTTAACCACGAATCCTGACTTTGTTCCAGTTTCAACGAAAGTATACCGAATATGAATATTTCGGTAGTCTTTGGATACCGAAACAATTCGGTATAATAACCGGGATACGGTAGTTGTACAGAATCTCGAACATGCTATCGGTAAACTTATTCGGTATAATAACTGGGATTCGGTAATTTATTCGTTAGGGATTCGGAAGTACGAACCTTGAAACTCAGAAGAGGTCGAGTGAAGCACTGGTCGCAGACAAAAGGGATGATCTATGATAGCATCGATAGTCCTTACTTTTATTTTGGATCCCAAAAAGAATATATACGGAAATCATAAATATTTCGAAAATTCCGCCTGCAGCACTTTTCGTAATATTATCTATTTTGTGGAAGGGCGCGTCATTTGACAGGGTTTTTAAGCCAGTTTTAGGGTTGATATTTCTAAACATTAAAAGCTAGAATTTGGATGGAAATTAAATTTGGCAGGAAAAAGTAAAATCAAATTCGCCTGCGGCGCTCACTTTATGTGATTTTGGGTAGTATATTGACTAAACTACAGTTGCTGCTGCTGCCGGAACGTCGCTCCCATCCGTTTTCTGGAACAAGAGGATCTGGAACTGGAGTCTCGGTATTTAATCAACGGTAGATGATAGAATTTGTAAGATTTGTAAATTTTAGCCTAAAGAAAAAAAATGGATTTTGCTAAATTTTCGCCTGCGGCGCTCGATACAATTTTAGAAGCTTGTACAGCAATCATGCCCGGCAATATATTCTCCATGTGGGCTTCGCCAAAACGCCGCCTAATAGTTGGCTTATCGTCTTTCATGCTGCCCTTTATTTTTACACTTCCTACGTAATCGTTACTGTTCCGTAATTTAAAGCTCGAGTTCTCAGTTCTAGGATTCGGTAAAATTTTTGAAAGATTCGGTAAAATTTTGGCTCTGCACCCCCCCACCGAAAATGGACTTGCGACGCCCCTGGTCACCGGATCCGGTCCGGATTTTGAGTGGGTCGTCTGAGGCATGAGGTCGTTCCAAATATCAAGTTTCATCGAGATCCGGTCACCCGTTCAAAAGTTATAAATACCTCAAGATTCCGGATTCCCCCTCCTTCCACTCCCCCGACAGTGCCCGAATCGGCTCGGTCATATCAATTATGTATAGTGTTTGCTAGGTGTCTTCCCACCAAGTTTCATCTCGAACCCTCCACTCATATCGTTTCCCAAGATTTCCGGTTGCCTCCTCCAGCTCCCCCCAAAAGTCACCGGATCCGGTCCGGATTTTAAGTGGGTCGTCTGAGGCATGAGGTCTTTCCAGATATCAAGTTCCATCGAGATCCGATCACCCATTCAAAAGTTATAAATACCTCAAGATTCCGGATTCCCCCTCCCTCCACTCCCCCCACAGTGCCCGAATCGGCTCGGTTATGTCAATGATGTATCTAGTATTTGCTAGGTGTCTTCCCACCAAGTTTCATCTCGATCCCTCCACTCATAGCGTTTCCCAAGATTTCCGGTTGCCCCCTGCAGCTCCCCCCAAAAGTCACCGGATCCGGTCCAGAGTTTAAGTGGGTCGTCTGAGGTACGAGGTCTTTCCAAATATCAAGTTCCATCGAGATCCGATCACCCGTTCAAAAGTTATAAATACCTCAAGATTCCGGATTCCCCCTCCCTCCACTCCCCCCACAGTACCCGAATCGGCTCGGTTATGTCAATGATGTATCTAGTGTTTGCTAGGTCTCTTCCCACCAAGTTTCATCTCGATCCCTCCACTCATAGCGGTTCCCAAGATTTCCAGTTGCCCCCCTCCAGCTCCCCCCAAAAGTCACCGGATCCTGTCCGGATTTTAAGTGGGTCGTCTGAGGCATGAGGTCTTCCCAAATATCAAGTTCCATCGAGATCGGATCACCCGTTCAAAAGTTATAAATACCTCAAGATTCCGGATTCCCCCTCCCTCAACTCCCCCCACAGTGCCCGAATCGGCTCGGTTATGTCAATGATGTATCTAGTGTTTGCTAGGTGTCTTCCCACCAAGTTTCATCTCGATCCCTCCACTCATAGCGTTTCCCAAGATTTCCGGTTACCCCCTCCAGCTCCCCCCAAAAGTCACCGGATCCGGTCCGGATTTTAAGTGGGTCGTCTGAGGCATGAGGTCGTTCCATATATCAAGTTTCATCGAGATCCGATCACCCGTTCAAAAGTTAAAAATACCTCAAGATTCCGGATTTCCCCTCCCTCCACTCCCCCCACGGTGCTCGGATCGGGGAAGTGACTATTTCCAACTTAATCATTTGGGGTCCCTGATACGCCTGCCAAGTTTTATCGTCCTAGCTTATGTGGAAGTGCCCGAACTAGCAAAACCTGGACAGACCGACGGACGGACAGAAATTGCGATCGCTATATGGCACTTGGCCGAAGGGCAAGTGCCATAAAAATAGTCGGAAAACAACGAAGAAACAACAGTAAAGATTGATACGTAGAAAAGATCTGTGCGTTTTGATTTTAGCCAGTTTTAGCCGACAAAAATCGTTTTTTATTAATAAAAGCCGATTAAAACCGCCGGTATGGTAAAAATCAATTTTAGCCGGCAAAATCGTAACACTGGAACCTGAACTAGCCGAACCAAGCAAGGTTTAGAAATGTAAATCGAGTTTTCGTAGTAGATACAGTCTCTGTTCTGGTATTCGAACTTACGTACCTCCTTTGAAACTCTGCTTGATTTCTCAGAGATTACAGACCTGTTACGGCTGTTTGCAGATTCGCGGAGCCCCCTTGGTTTTGATGAAAGACACGGAAAACTTCATAACCAGTATTCCTAACCAAGGAGCTCATAAGCAGCGGTATGCTTGCGATCCGAATCGCAAGTCCGGTTGCAGCCCGGTCCTCATCGGAAAACTTCCAACAGAGAGAGTTGAATGGATGGAAGGATTAGGGACGAAAGGCTACTCAGTGGTACATCCCTTGTCTTGGGGCTACTGTTTTTGGGATCACAAAACGTAAGTGAAGGGATACCTATGACTTCGGAAGTTGTGCGTCCGTCCATCTGTCCGTCTGTTTGTTAGCACGATATCTCTCGAAGGGATTGAAGGATTTTGTTCAGACTTGGTGTGAGGATCCTTTGGGTCGAAGTACAGATCCAGGCCCAGAGCATTATATTTAGGGGTGTGGGAGGGGTTTTAGTTAAGGGACGACACACAATTGTTTTAAAAAGCCAATGAGATAGTGAGGGTAAAGATGCATGTCATGTATGAAACTTATTTTCTCGCCGGACAACTAGTTCGTCCGAAATCCGGCGAAAACCGGAAAGTTTTACGAAAGAAATCTTTCAGATTGCAGCAAGGTGTGTAAGTGGGAGGAGAAAAACTACCCAAACCTATACAGCCCCTTCTCACCAAGCATTACTCTCCAGCCAACTCTTCGAGATAAGCGACTTGTAAATCTTCCATGGTGTTTGCTAGTCAGAGGAGACTGTATCCAGTTAAGGCCTGGTCAGGCAGCGCCTGGAAAGTGCCGAGTCCGAAAGGTAAGGCGAGACAAGTTCTTCTTATTTATTTAGGCTACAAGTAACAAAATTTCATTTCTGTCCACTTGTCTTTTAATACATGTGAGAGAATAGACATCAACTAATCAGTAATTTATATAAAATACCGAAGCCGAACACAGCCGATACTTCTTTTTCCATCATTGTGAATCATTCTGTCAAGACAAGAGAAATAATCATCAGGAAATGTAATAAATGGTAATTTACAGTATCACGATAGGATTTAAGAAAAGATAAGATTTTATTTGATCTAAAAGCTGATGGCCGTGGCAAAGGTAGTAAAGAAACGCAAAAAATAATCCAAACCAAATATTGCCCTACAAGAAATACGAAATCAACGGCAGACACAATTTGCAGCATAACAAAAAACGAGAATATAGTACGATAGGCTATGCTAGAAATCATCAGGTACTTGTTGTTATATGATCACTCTTATTAAGTTCTTGGCACAGGAATGTTTCCTCAACTCTGAACTTATAACTATTTCTGGATAATTACCAACTAGTATTCCAAGCGATGACTGTAACTTGACAGTGATTTTTTTACGGTTATTAAGATTTTGGAAATATTCCTCAAGCTTTCAATGAGGCATCCCGAATATTTCATGTAGGCTAAGACTGTCGACTTAATTTATCTATGTAATTGGTCCCCATATTTTTCCGACAATCACAGTCAATTAAGTTGGCAGTATTGAGGATCTCATTTCAGCTCTAATTATTTTTCCTTCTAGGTTCACTATAGTGAATTTTCACTTTTCAGCTGTGATTCTTTTCCTTCCATAAATTCACTATAGTGAAATCAGTATAGTGAATTTAAAGAAGGAAAAAGAATCAGAGCTAAAATGAGATCCTAACTATGAATCTGATAAATCGTTGAAGTGATTACATTACTTGATTAATAGTAGATGATCGTTCCTTCTACGATACGATACGATACGACACGAATTTATTAGGTCAAATAAGATAATAGTTAAATAAGACTCTATCAATAAATTATAAAACATACTGTCACTTACTCATTAAAATGCTTTACAAAATACTGACGAAAAGAAGATCTATACCGGTCAGAAGCTGATGGTTTGCAGGGCTCATTTATTTTGATACCTCGTGTTATATCCGGTTGCTGCCGGTTCCGTTCTAGTTGAACTTTGATCAATTTTCATCCCTCCAGGATCACAGCGAAGGTACAGCAGACTTGGAAGCCAAAGGGTCCTATTGTCACTTACTCATTAAAATGCTTTACAAAATACTGACGAAAAGAAGATCTATACCGGTTAGAAGCTGATGGTTTGCAGGGCTCTAATTTATTTTGATGCCTGACAGATCTATACCGGTAAGGAGCTGATGGTTTGCAGGGCTCTAATTTATTTTGATGCCCCGTGTTATATCCGGTTCCTGCCGGTTCCGTTCTAGTTGACCTTTGATCAATTTCCATCCCTCCAGGATCACAGCGAAGGTACAGCAGACTTGGAAGCCAAAGGGTCCTTTGACCTGAATGAGGTTTACTCCCCTACCACTGAACAAGAATCCCCGGATCATCCAGTGAAGCGACTGCCCCTACAACCACTATACTGTATTCTTGAAGAAACGCCTTACATCCGGAACCTTAAAACAGTTCTTCAGAGGGCCCAGAAGCGGCCCACCAGTTCGGTTGAGAAAGAGCGATATCTTCTTTTCATCATGGGGATGGAACATTTCGGGATCGCAATCGCTGTGGTGAGTGTGCCAAAAATACTTTGTTTCGTCTAATATATTTGTTTTAAACTAAGAAACGACCAACTAGAGTCAACAAATTACAAAATAAATAGCAATAAACAACAAACGCTCTTGGTTTAGTCTTAGGCTAAAAGTTATATTCTGTGTTTCGTAAGTTAGTTCTCTTTCGTGTTTTCCTTCCTCTTTTTCTTTTTTCCTCCTTATTTACTCCGTCTTTGTGCCTTGTGTTATTTTGACGGGTCATAAAAAAAAAATATACAAAAGTTTGAAACCCCTCAACTTCGGGATATTTTACAGAAGCCCACACAGCACTATTGAAAATGACCAGTTTCTTTTCGACGAGATCAACAAGAAATGCATCAAAAACAGAGCGACCACAATCATAGTAGGAGACTTTAATTACCGAGAAATTAACTGAACATGTCACAACAACAGGAAGATAGTGGTCCAACGTCGCAAAATTGTTCCTCAGAACAATACACGACAACTTCCTTGAACAGCTTATCGATCAGCCTACTCGAATACGTGGATCAGATGAACCTTCCCTGCTCGATCTGCTGCTTACAACATACCGAAGTCATAAAGTCGCTCGAGGTTGGATCTCCTGTCGGAAAATCAGATCACGCGACGGCTGATTCTGGCTCAGCTGTACAATGCAATGGCACTACCCCACTATCTGTACCTAAGTCCTTTTTGGAGGATATTCCAAAAGGAAGATAAGAAAAATTTGCGGTCTGCATATTACAAATATGCGAAGTACCTCCTACGGCTTCCACCATGGACTAGCAACAGTTTTGTGACAAGTCGGTATGGGAGTATCGACCCTGATGAAGCGATCATAGCTCAGATTGCCAGATACAACTCTGGTATTGTTGCTCATCCTTGGGCAACCATTTTGAGGCAGTAGTTCTGTCTTTTGTATTTAGGTATCCATCTCGTTCTTTGTTTTTTTGTGTTAGTGTATTCTCTCGTAGTGTGTTTCTTGTTTTCTTTTTATCTTGTACTCCATCTGTTTTCATCTGATGGGAAATAAATATATACATACATACATACATACATTCATGTTTGAAGTTGACGTCACCGTGAAAAATGACGAATTTTATCGAAATCGGGAAAACTACACCAAGGGGGATTACAGCGCGATGCGAAATGCTGCCGCAAGTATCGATTTGTCAGATAAGTTCGCGAATTCTGAATCAAGTGAACAGATGTATGAAAGTTTAACGACAGCTCTTCAGGATCTGGTGGAGAAGCATATCCCAGTTTACCAAAAATACAAACGTCCAACCTTACCTAGATCGACCGTGGACTTGAAAAAAGTGAAACAAGAAGCGTGGAAGAATTCAAGGATATCTGGAAGCAAAGAAGACAGAACGAAATTCGTCAGACGGAGAAACAAGGTCCGTGAAGAAACGAGACACCAACAGAATTTAAGAGAGCAACGTGTCGCGGAGCAGTCCAAAACAAATCCTAAAGCCTTTTGGAGATTTGTGAACTCCAAGCGTAAGCTTAACCACGGAGTGTCGGAACTTCGAGACCCAGACTCAGTCCAAACAATTACTAATGCAGAGGAAAAAGCAAACCTTCTAAACCGACAGTTTGAATCAGCTTTCACAAGGGAGCCTGAGACAACTGAGGAGTTTTCGTCTGATAATGAGAAAGCACAAATCCCAGACCTTGATTTTTCGGTAAATGATGTTTATATAAAACTAAAATATTTAGACCCTCATAAATCCCCAGGACCGACGACATTCATCCTAGGGTCTTGCGCGAACTGGCATCTGAAATCCAACTGCCGTTGTAAGAGATCTTCAAAAAATCATACGCAAGCGGGAAACTACCTTCAGTTTGGAAAAAAGCCATCGTTTCTCCTATATTCAACAAGAGCCACGAGCTCATATGGCACTTGTAAGAGTAGGCTGTACAAGAAAGTAGATGAGAACGTCACAAAATACACCCGCCATCCAAAAATGAGGTTCGGAAATAGAAATAGGATATTTAGTTTCACTCATTTCTGAGCAGTTCCGGCATCGTCTCGATTGTCTGTAGCAAATGCACATGACTGTTCAAACTTTCATTCCAATAAATCCATTTGTTTGATCCCTAGACGTGCTATACGATTTCCGGTACTCACTCTATCTCCACCTACCGTGGCTGAATCTGGTTCGGAATAAAAAAAAATCGACCACCTAAAGCATCTTCGTTTATACTATCTATCAAGTTTCACTCGAATCTGAGCATTTTTGGAAAGTTCTGGTACCCCCCCCCCTCCCACCAACGTTGCCGGAGCCGATTCGGGCCCAATCTCTTAATTCCCTGTTGTTCCTGTCCATCAAGTTTGACTGAAATTGGAACATAGCCTATCTGCAAGTTTCCAGTACCCCCCTACCTTGGCCGAATCCGGCCCGGACGCCAAATAACAAATCTAGGCCGCATAAACTCGGCACCGTCGAATTGCATCTCATTCGGTTCATCCGTGTGGTTTTTGTGCATGTCAAAAGTCCCCCCACCCCCAATTCCCCTAATCGTGGTCGCATATGGTTCGAACGCATGTTTTACTTGTCGAGGCCATCGATTCGTATCACCCATGAAGTTTCACTCGAATCAGACCACTAGTTCGCAATTTATAGAAGTCAATTTCCATATTTCTCTTCTCTTGCTCCCCAAAAAAAGCTCGGATCTAGGAACGGAAGTTTCCGGGGGTATGTTGTGTCAGGTTCTTAAGTCAAGATAGTTCGGGTCGCTAATATGCCTGCAAAGTTTCGTTGTCGTTTTACATCTGGAACTATTCTAACTCACGACTACCGGAATTCCAGGAAACCCCCTCCAGCTCCCCCCACAGAGCCCCGAAACCATCTGGCTCCGTCAATTTTATCTAGGCCTAATGCTTGTTCCATCCATTAAGTTTCGTCCCAATCCCTCTGCTTTTAGAGTTTCTTGAGTTTTCCAATCCCCCCCTCCCATCCCCACAGGTATCGGACCCGACCCGGACGTAACACTGAACGTCCGAGGCGATAGCTCACCAGACAAGTTTCATTCAAATCCGATCACCCGTTCAAAAGTTGTGCACGCCACTAGATTCCGGACTCCCCATCCACCCACTCCCCCCACGATGGTCGGGTCGGGGAAACGGCTGTTCTCAAGTCAATCTGTTCGGATGCCTGACATACCTGCCAAGTTTCATCGCCCTAGGACATCAGGAAGTATGCCGAACTCGCGAGATCGCTAGAAATCCGGACCCCCACCCCAACTCCCCCACAGTGCCCTGATCCGGTCCGGCTATGTCAATGACGTGTCTCGGACCTGTGCTTGTTTTTCCCGCCAAGTTTCATCCCGATCCCTCCACTTTAAGCGTTTCTCAAAATTTCCGGTTCCCTCCTCCAACTCCCCCCAGTGTCATCGGATCCGGCCCGGATATAAAGTGAGATGTCTGAGACACGAGGTCATCCTAAATATCAATTTTCATCAAGATCCGATCACCCGTTCGCAAGCTAAAAATACCTCAAATTTTGGCTTCACCCTCCCTCCACTCCCCCCCCCCCCCCAGATGGTCGAATCGGGGAATTGACGTTTTCCTATTTAATCTGGTCGGTTCCCAGACATGCCTGTCAATTTCCATCGTCCCAGCACATCAGGAAACACGGAACTGGCGGGATCACTACAAATTCGGACTTCTCCCCCCCCCCCAACTCCCCCAAAGTGAGCGGATCCGTTCCGGTTATATCAGTTACGTATCTAGGACTTTTGCTTGTACTTTCCACCAAGTTTCATCCGGATCCCTCCACTCTAAGTGTTTTCCAAGATTTCCGGATTCTCCCTCCAACTCCCCCCAGTGTCACCGGATCCGGTCTGGATTTAAAATGGAGGGTCTAAGACACGAAGTCCTTCCGTATATCAAGTTTCATTAAGATCCGATCACCCGTTCGTAAGCTAAAAATATCTCATTTTTCCTATTTTTTCCGGATTCCCCCTCCCTCCACTCCCCTCCAGATCGTCGGATCGAGAAAGCGACAATTTCTAATTTAATCTGGTCCAGTTCCTGATATGCCTGCCAAGTTTCATCGTCCTAGCTTATCTGGAAGTGCCCGAACTAGCAAAACCGGGACCGACAGACCGACTGACGGACAGAAATTACAATCGCTATATGACACTTGAGTAAGCTCAAGTGCCATAAAAACGGTTCGAGGCAAATCCCATCAAACTATAGACCAGTAAGTCTGACAAGCATCCCATGCAAAATTTTTGAGTCCCTCCTTGCTGATCACCTCTGCAGGCATTTGACTGACATTTCCAAAAGCCAGTTTGGATTCATGCGCAGACGATCTGCAGAAGCTCAGCATCTACTTGCCAGTGAAGCCTGGAGAGCAATGATCGACGTGGGGATACAGGTGGATGTTCTCTATATTGATCTACGAAAAGCCTTTGATAAAGTACCACACAAAAGGCTACTTTTGAAACTGAAACGCTTGGATGTGGTGGGACAAAATTTAGCTTGGATAGAGGATTTCCTAACCTCCAGAACACAGCGAGTACAAGTGAATGACCAGCTGAGCACCACGGAGGTGATTGTTCTTAGCGGTGTACCACAAGGAAGTGTTCTCGGTCCTCTTCTCTTTAACATTTACATAAATGACTTAACCGAAGGCATCAGCTCTCCGGTTATGCTATACGCTGACGCACTAAGCTATACAGAGGCATAATGGGATTGAAGGATGCCGAGTCTCTTCGAAAGGACCTTGATAAGATCTGCCAGTGGATGACTAAATGGGCCATGGAGATCAGTACCGATAAATGTCACCACCTCCGTATTGGCCCCACCACCCTTGACCATCGGTACACCTTAGACGGAAGGACGATTTCGAGAACCACCTCTGAGCGTAACCTCGGGGTAGTAATGGACACAGATCTAAAATTTTCAACGCATTACGAAACTATCATCAAGAAAACTACAAGAATTGTGAACCTTGCGAGAAGGACATTTACATTTAAGGACAATTCACTATTTCCTATTTTATTTAAGGCACTAGCTCGCCCACTAATTGAATATGGCCATGCAGTAACAAGGCCCTTCTATATCAAGGATGTTATCGCCATT
Source organism: Branchinecta lynchi (assembly GCA_023053575.1). Lineage (NCBI taxonomy): Eukaryota > Metazoa > Arthropoda > Branchiopoda > Anostraca > Branchinectidae > Branchinecta > Branchinecta lynchi. Next base: position 2,547,825 of record JAKZAP010000021.1, on the reverse strand, counting down.
GAGCAAGTTCATAGAAGAGCAAAAAAAAACAGTGCTAGCCATTCGCCATCTGCCGTATGAAAACCGGCTTCAAAAACTACGATTGCCCAGTTTATCTTACAGATTTCTTCGAGGTGATTTGATCGAAACTTTTAAACTTTGCCATAGCTATTATGATAACATTAGGCCCGATGATGTCTTCACCTTCAATCACAGCGGTCTCAGAGGACACAACTTGAAACTGAGTGGTAAGAAATTCCGAAAAGACATCGGGAAATGGAGCTTTAGAAACCGAATAGTAGAATGTTGGAATAATCTCACAGAAAGTGCTGTAAATGCCGAAAATATCAACCAGTTCAAATCAGGTGTCGACTACCACCTTAAGACCTCACTTAAAAACTTACTTGCGGAATCTTGATTTTGAAAGCTTGTACGCGTGCCCGCGATGATGATGGTTAATGCTGAATCTTACTAAATAAGTCACTTCAAAATTGTCATTGATTAATTTGAATGTTTCAATCACGTCTCCTCAAAAAATATGTACGCAACAGAGGGAATGCGCAACTTGGCTAATCTCACTTGGTAGGGAAGATCGCACAGATCTGGTACGATTACCAGTACATTAAAGGTGCGTTTTTTTGGATGTAGTTTCGTTGTAGTTTCACTGTATTTTGACATTCTTTTGTTTCAGTTATGAAAATACAGTATGTGTACCGTTCTATGTGTCTATTCCACATCCTGTACTTTTATAACTAAAACAAAAGTATGTCAAACTACACCGAAACTACATAAAAAAAAATGCACCTTAAAATTACCAACAGCGGCCAATCCCCACCTCGCAACAACGCCTTGAATAATTTTTCTCTGCGCTATCAACATAGTTCGCTACTTCTACAGTAGCCAGTAACTTTGCAGCATGAATTACTGTAGTACAGACAGTTTATCGGAATAAGGATGCAGTATTTGCTACTGGGATTAATGTTGTCTCTGTTGGGATACAGTTAATCCGAATTAGAGATAATCTTATCTCAACAAAGACAAGATTAATCCCAGTAGTAAATGCTGCAAGATTATTTTTTTACAATGTAAGTAAGAAAGTAATTTGTTTATGACCCGCAATTTTGAAAAAGCGGAGTAAAGAAAATAATTAAAATACATAAACACACAGATATGGACACTTAATTTTCAATATTCGGCCAGGAAGCAGTGGATAACGGCGTGCGCTGGTTGGGCCCTGTTGTCCATGATTTCTGAAAGAGATGAGGAAACATCGAAAAGTCTTGAATTTTGAACTTCTCCCGTCAATGTATATGTCAATAAGTGACCAGTATTTTCAAACTACCTTACAGTTGCCTAAGTGGCCTTACGGCACAACGACGCCTTGAATGAATTTCCTCTAGGTCATACTCTATGCAATCAACATAGTTCGCTACTTCTACATTAGCCAATCACTTGGCAGCTGTAGCTGGATCGACTTGTTTCTCATGCAGCCAGTGGCAGCTACTTTGCCACTTACGCCGATTATTTTCCCCGTCTTGTGGCGGCTCATAAATGCCGGCGGCTTGGCGTGGATATTGGCGCTGTTCTACACGTCCAGGAAACAGCAGGTAAGGCAACCTTTATCGCCCTTGAAGTTGGTTAACTGTATGGTCGAGAAAGAGAAAGATATTTGAGGTTTTTAGGAGGTTTAATGGTAATTTTTTTTTTATAAAATGAGCAAAATATGTGGTCGAGGAAGAGCAAGAAACTCTTAAATTTCATTTTAAATGAAATCGCGAAAAACGTTAGAAATAGTCGTATTGACCTGCAGATTACAAAATCTTATCCACTTTGAGCTGGAAGTGGTTTTTTAGTGTCTACGTATCCAGAGATGGTTGAATCTGAATCTGGATTCGGATTCGAGTCCGGGATTGGTCCTTTTGACCGGATTCGAATCTTCTCCTTTTCATGCTGATTTCGGATTTGGACTCGGATTCCAAACCTTGAATCTTACGAATCCGCTCCGTTTTCTAATCTTTTCCCAATTTTTACACACTATGCTTAAAGGGCACCTGAATGAAGAGTACCAAGTATCATCCCTATCTGTATGGCGTCCGTTAACATTGCCTGCAGAAAATCCAATCCAAATACGAAATACCGTTTCCAAACTATGATTGTTGCTCCATTTTGCATCTGTCCTTATTTCAGTACCGAGTAATTTTAGAAATGAACAAATGTCTCCAATCAACCCTTCTTCTGGAATATTTATACCGTATCGTTCTTACCATGAAATGCACTGGCAAAAAGTAATAGGTATACCAACCAGCAAAAGCTGCCAACCCCTCATCACCAAAGATTATAGCAACCATTCTTACTTACAAGTCCATCTTCCCGTGACAGACGTGACACCAAATAGTTCGTACCAGGGGGCGACCGGTATGAAATCTGAGGACCCCTAGCCTAAAATCTGGCCTTTTTCGGAAAAAAGACCCACCCACCCCCGCCTGGCTGGTATGAAATCTGAGACCGCTAGGGGTACCCCAATACCTGCCGCAAAAATCGGCATAAAAAAAAAAATATTGCACACACCACCCCCAATAGCAGGGTGTATAGCATATCGTTCGATTCCAAATCACAAGGTTAAAAGTATGCTGTACTCCTTTTATTATTATCACGAAGACTATCCAAGTAAAAAGCTTATTCCAGTAGACCTGAAGGACTTTTTTTAGTTTTCGGGATCCCAAAACGTAAGTGGAGGGATACCTGTGACATCGCAAAAATATCCGTCTGTCCGTCTGTCTGTGAGCACGATAACTCTTGAAGGGAATGAGATATTTTGATGAACTTCGTATAAGGGTTCTTTGGGTCAAGGGTAAGGTCAAGTTCATAGATGGGCTTTGTAGCCCTACATTTAGGGGTGGGGGAGGGGGTTCAAATTAAGGGGCAAACAAAATATTTTTAAACAGCTAATATGATAGCCGATTATGGGGTAAGAAGACATGCTGAACACGATGGTGAAAACCATTCTGTCATCGGACAACTAGTTTGCCCGGAATCCGGCCAAAACCGGAAAAACTGTTAAAAGTAAAAGTTTTATTTGAAGTTCGATTTAGGAATAAGAAGACATGCTGAACGCGATGGTGAAAACCATTTTATAGCCGGACATGTAGTTCGTGCGGAATCCGGCAAAACCCGGAAAGTTGGTTAAAAGTTAAGGTGTTAGTTGAAGTTGATTAAATGTTCCGGAATCTGGTTGTAACCGGATTTTTTTTATAAGTTAAAGTTTTATTTGAAGTTGATTAGATGTTCTTTTTATAGAGATAAGGATATACGTTGACAATTAGTTCACTCAGAATTCGGCCACAACCGGAAATTTGACAGAAGTAAAGCAGGAAGCTTCGGTCAGTGTCGTCAAAATAGATATTGCTTATAGAGGTATAATTGAACCTGGTTTTCTCTGATGGCAAAGACTGGATCTGGTGCAGACAAGACTCAATTGTCTGAATCTTTGACTGACTTACTTGACTTATGTTTTCTGCCGGGCCTCGCTCAGCGTAGAGAGTGATGTCATCCTCCTCCATGTGATGCGATCAGCAGCTAGCACTGGTGCGATGTTTGCCAGCTTCAAGTATTTGGAAAGGTTATCGGACCAGCGATTTTCGGTCTGCCACGTGGTCGTTTCCAGCCGGCTTCTGCGGGGTTGAGTCTAGCACGATTTTGCATGTAGGTGTGAAGGCATTCTGAGGACGTGACCGTACCATCGTAGAGTGCGCTGTGCAATCTGGATGGAGAACAGTGTCTGCTGCGTTGTCTGCAATAGCTTCTCGTTGCTGACGAAGTCGAACCATCTCAGGCCCTCTATCCTCCTAAGGCTTTTCGTCTGGAAAACGTCTACAGTCTTGAGAGCTGTGATTGTATCCGGCCAAGTATCTGTTCCATAAAGAATTACAGACCCGACCAGGGCGTTGAAGATTCGCAGCTTCGTGTTCCGCTAATACTTGGTTTCCGCCAAAGGTGACGGTTTACCCTTCCCATTGCAGCATATGCCTTGGCTATTCTTGCTTGTAGTTCAGGGAGAAGTGAGCCGTCTGCAGCAATGACAGAGCCCAAGTATGTGAACTGCTGAACCACGTCGACAGTAGTTGTTTGGTCCAGGGCCACAGGAGGATTGGTGTTGCTAGAAGATGGATCTACGACCATAATTTTGGTTTTGTCCCAGTTGACATGTAGTCCTACATTCGCAGCTTCTTCTTGAAGGATGTGAAGTGCTTCCACCAGTTGGTCCATGGATTGCGCCATGAGCACCAGGTCGTCGGCAAAGTCGGCGTCCGAGAGGATGCGATCACCCAATTTGAGTCCAAATCGAAGCCTTGAGGTCGTCTTCGCCATGTCGTGGTCTATGATGACGTTGAACAGTTCTGGCGCAACGGCACAACCTTGCCGAACCTCTGTAGAAATTCGGAAGAACGGGTTTCGTCGGCTGTTAACTTGGACGCAGCTCTCGGTCTCGTGATGGAGGGCTTCGAAAAGTCTGCAGTACTTTTCTGGCAGGCCGATGGACTTCAAGATGCTCCACAGGACATCCCGGTCGATTGAATCGAAGACAGCTCGGAAGTCGACAAAGGCGATGAATACTTTCTGTCGAAACTCTCTGGTTTTCTCCACTACTTGACGGACTGTGAATATTTACTCTGTGGTCGATCGCTCTGACATAAAATCCGCTTATTCTGGTCGCCGGATTCGGCGGATAATGTTTTGGCAACGATCCAGAAGCACCATAGAGAAGAGCTTGCCAGGTACTGAGAGAAGGGTTACTCCCTGGTAATTGGCACAGTCACTTCGCCTGCCTTTTCTCTTCCATAAGGGGATGATGATTCCTCTTCGCCAGTCTTCCGGAATGACCTCCGTTTCCCACACAACAGAGAAGAGAGTCTGCAGAAGAACGAGCACGACTGGGCCCGCATATTCAGCAACTCCGAACTTATGCCGCATACACCAGAGGCCTTGTTGTTCTTCAGCCTATGCATCGCGCTTCTGATTTCTACGGTGCTAAATGGTTCAGTGGGGAGATCGCCAAGTTCGATGGCTGGGCTGGAAGACTGACGGAGTCTTTCGTCTACTGCTACAGGGGGAGTAGTGCTGTTCAGGTGCGAGCAGAAATGTTTCTTCCAGCGATCGAGGCACGAGCTTTCATCCGAAAGAAGAGTCCCGTCTCTTGAAAAGACGGGTCCCAGTGTAGGAGCCTTGCTTTCTGTGAGATCTCGAAGATGCTTGAAGAGACTGCCTATGTCTTTCTTCCTTGCCACTTCCTCGATATCGTCAGCTTTATTTTGGACGATCTTCGCTCGGTCTCGGGGGATGAGTTTGTTACGGATGCCATTTAGCTTCCTGTAAGACGCCATGTCATCATGTAGTCTGGCCTTCCGCCTCAGTTCTATGACATGCGAAGTTTCTTCTGAAACCCAAGCTTTTTTGGGGCGCCTCTTCTTGCCTAGAACTAGTTGTGCGGCTTCGTTCGTTTGAGACTTGAAGTACTTCCCGGCATCTTCGCTGTTGGTGAGTGTGTGAAGTAGCTCAAACCGGTTAGATGCCTCGACGGCATACTTTCGCTTGGCATCCGACTCCTTCAGTTTCAAGACATCAATGACGGTTGGCCTCGTTTCTGACCGTTGGGCTTTCAGGCGAAGCTGAACTTCCGCGCAGAGAAATCTGTGGTCAGCGTTTCCGAGCTCGGCTGATCTGTAAGTTCTGCAATTCCTCAGCGAGGACCTCCAGCGCTTCGACATGATGACATAGTCGATAATTTTTTTCGTGCGGCCATCGTTGCTGTACCACGTATGTTGGTGGATGGTTTTGTGCTGGAAGTAGGTGGTTGCAACAACAAGGTCGTGAGATCTGCTGAGCTCGAGTAGGCGCAGACCATTGTCATTGAGGGGGTCTGGCGTTATGGATCCTATGGTGTCTCTCCATACGCCGGCATCGTCTCTTACTGTTGCGTTGAAGTCCACAAGCAGAACGCTGATGTCGTGGGGGGATACGTTTGTGAGTGTTCTTGAGAGCTCAGCATAAAAATTTCTGTTTTGATGTCGTCGTCGGAATCGTTCGTCGGAGCATAACACACTAGAACTGTAATTTTGCCATGTTTGTGTTGGAAACGTGCTTTCATAAGTCTGTCTGAAATCACTTCGTGAGACAACAGGCACTTTCTTGCAAGACTGTTAAGCGCAAGGCCGACAGATTTTTGGTATCCCATCGAAACCTTTGGTCTTGTTATACCCGGATCCTGGTAACCTTTTTTTTTTTCATGTTTCCGTTCAAGAGATGGGTGAAGTAAAAACTAATAACGTCAATTTTATTTTTTCAAGAAAAGTGTGTTTTTCCTATCTTTAGTAGCACGAACCGGTCTGTCAACCCTGTATCTTCTTATTCTTTGAAGGGCACCCATATAAACCACTACAGTAAGTTTTCGGAATCCCAAAACGTAAGTGGAGGGATATCTATGACATCGCAAAAATGTCCATCTGTCTATGAGCACGATAACTCTCGAAGGGAATAAGATATTTTGAAGAAACCTGGTGTAAGGGTTCTTTGGGTCAAGGGTAAGGTCAAGTTCGTAGATGGCTTTGTAGCCCAACATTTAGGGGTGGGGGGAGGGGATTCAAATTAAGGGACCAACAAAATATTTTTAAACAGATAATGTGATAGCCGATTATGGGGTAAGAAGAAGTAGTTCGCCCGGAATCCGGCCAAAACCGGAAAGTTTGTTAAAAGTTAAAGTTAAAGCAGGAAGTTTCGGTCAGTGTCGTCAAAATGGATACGGCTCATAGAGATATATCTGAACTTGGTTTTCTCTGATGATTAGCCTGGCGAAGACAAGTCTCAATTGTCTGGATCCAATATTAGATTTTTGAGATCCCATCGAAACCTTTGGTTTTGTTGACCTCGGAAACGAAGCACAGTCTGCGTCTTGGTGTAAGGAGGAAATTGATCACCAGCACTCTGTGGCACCAAAAGACATGCGAAAGAAGTCCGTGCTTTACTACTATTACCTGACTACTTTTTAAACTGTATGCTTATAATCATAATGTTAAATTAATTGGAATAAAGTTAGTACAATTGTTTCCAATTCAGTTTGCTTCGACGGGAAAGTGAATAGGCTTCTTGTACTTGCACTAGTTCGATGTTCAGAACAAGACATCTATAGGTCTCTTTGTCCCAGCTGTTTCGGCCGTGTGATTTCCTGCTAAATGATATGTTGCTTGGGTCAGTGTACAAAAATAAAAAACCAAGAGGACCACCCAAATAAAATCTGCTAAATCGCGGCAAAAATGACCCACCCCACCCGGCTAGGGTCCTCAGATTTCATACCAGTCCCCCCCTGGTTCGTACCATATAAAGCACTGGAAACAAATTGTAGGTATATACACCAAGTAGCCAAAATTGGATACGGAGAAACGGTTACTTTTTGATGTTTACGGTACATTTTAGTACCCGTTTCCTGTCCGTTCCTCAACTCAGTTTTTAGATAGTTTTACATCAGGATATATTCCAGATCGGTTCCAGTAAATCCATTTCTTTTCCAATCATCAATTCAGTTTATATTTCATATGTTTCAAATCGGTTCAGTGAATCGTATTAGTTAATTTGTTGTCTGTTATTATTAATTCTTGTTGCTTCTTAATTATATCTGGTGACCTTTTCTAGCTTGCAAGCTGTTTGGTTGGTAAAGTTGTATGATTGATTGATATTAGCTCCGTTTTTGCAGATGCCATGGTATCTGACACCACGGTCTAAAGTCGTGTATGCAGTTACCGTGGCATCTGATACCACGGTCAAAAGGCGTTTTTGCAGTTATCGTGGTATCTGGCCAGTTATCGTCATATCTGATATTCAGATACCACGGTCCTATCGTGGTATAAGATAAGATAAGATTTATTTACACTAAGAGCCAAAGGCCATGGCAAATACATGAAAAATAAACTCAAACAAACAAAAATAATACCTTCTATAGGCACCTATTCCTATGGGCTAATGCTACCCTGAGGAACCTCGCCAACTGTTTGATACTCATAAAACAACTATTTCCCATGATCCTACACATCCATTCTTCATCTACCCGTCTCTCATTTACTCCAAAAATTTCTAACCTAAGTTCATTCAAATGTTCGCATTCACACAACAAATGTTTCAAATTCTCATCCATACTACCACAGATCGGACATGAGTAAGGTCCGGAAAAAGTCGTCTCACTTTCATCATTTTTTGTCAAATTGGAGGGAAAGAAGTTTGGCACTTCGTGATGTGACTGAATATCAGTTTTTCTTTTGGGATGAATTCGAAAAGCACAGTTTCGGCAATTGTCGTTTTTGTAGAGCATCTGTACGTCAGATACCACGTTACTGCAAAAACGACTAATTGCAGACCAGTTACCATGGTAACAGATACATCGGTATCTGCAAAAACGCAACTAACGATTTTAAGCATTGTCCTAATAGGTGTAATAAGGTGAATAGCGCTACATTGCAGAAAGGGTCGCTACCCTTGATCGTTGCGCTGCGGTCTCCGCACCTGTCGAGACTATGACGGCCATTCAGTGTCTACCACCCTCCGATACGCACACTGTTATTGTAAATAATATCCCTTCCGATCGCTTGACGTAGTGTCTCTTTGTTTGTTGCTTTTTGCAGATGATCTAACCCTGGTGGCAGAATCCCATACAAAATTGCAGAATCTATTGGATATTTTGAAGTTATACCTTGAAAAGAAAGAGCTAGATTTGAATGTTAAGAAAACGGTGGTAGTGGTATTTAGAAAGGGTGGAAAGCGGAAAGAAGGAGAGATTTTTAAGTACGGTGAAGCTGTATTGGAGGTGAAGGAGGAATGTGTTTATTTGGGATGCAAATTTAAAGCGGTTGGGGGAATGTTTGGTAAGCAGGTGGAACAGAATGTGAGAAAGGGAAAAAATTGTGGTAATTTGATTTTAAGAAGTAGTCTAAAGGAGGTAACGAATCTGAAGCTGCATAAAGAAATATTTTCAACGAAAGTGGTGCCAGTAATGCATTATGCTTCAGAGATTTGGGGATTTAGTAAGGCAGAAAAAATAGAACAAGTACAACTAGGTTATTTTAAGAGGTTACTAGGGTTAAGCAATAGGATTAATGGATTAGTGGTGAGAGGAGATCTAGGTCTAGTTTCGTTAAGAAATAGAAGGTTGGTTAATATGGTGAGTTTTTGGGAAAGAATTATTAATATGCCGCGAGTACGGGTGCTTAAAGCAGCATATATGGAATCATTACGGGATGAGTCGCGTGATTCTTGGGCGTCCCAAATAAAACAAATTTTGGACCAGTGTGGGGTTAGCTCGCTTTGGAATAACGGGGAGGGGCAAGGTCATGAAGTAGGAGATGTTGCAGGTGTGGTTAAAAAGGTGTTGATGGATCAGGAAATACAGCTGTGGCAGTGTGATGTCGGTAAGTTTAGCTCGTTGAGGTTTTACAGAGATGCTAAAGAGACATGGGGGGAAAGTATTTATTTTAAAGCAGGGTTGAATAGGGAGGAGTTAGCGTGGGTGATAAGTATGAGGGGTGATTGTTTACCGTTAGGGGATAGGAGGAGGTATGTGGGAAGGGGTTTAAGTCGGATTGGTCCTTACTACTGCCCTATGTGTGGGGAGATGAATGAGAATGTGTTGCACCTGATGTGTGAATGTAGTGAATTGGATGGGTTGAGGGATGAAGTGTTTGGAAAAAGAGTGTACGATGAGGAATGGTTGGTTAAAGTAATGAAGGATGAATGTTTTTCGGGAGTTCGCCAGTTGGGAAGATTCCTTAAGCTTTCGATGAAGCATCGTGAAAGATTCATTTAGGTTTATTAGTAATTTAGTGAAAATTTATTTTTATTTTGTTTTGTATTGCCATGGCCCTCGGGCTTTTTGTGTAAATATATATCATATCATATCATATCATCGATTCCAGGACGCAGCACATAGACACCATCGAAGGTAACGAAGGGATCACGAATGTTAGAGCCAACACTCAAAGAAACCGTCTCATCGTCCACACTTCAAGTGCTTCATATGCGGAGGTTGTGGCGAGATCGTTCACTAAGGGTCTGCCAGAAGGGACTACGGCCAAAGTTCTATCTCCTAAATATTTTGGTGTTGTCCGAAGCGTTCCAGCCACCATAACTGATGATGCCCTGAAATCCCTTATTCCTGAAGCTTATGAAGTCCTGGCTATATCTGACTCGCGTTCATTCAGAATCGGTTTCAAAAATCAAGTTGCTCTCCTTTCGGCCATCAAAATCGGGGTGAAAATAGGGTACGAAGTTTTCCGTATCCATGAATTCCACCGAATGCCAAAGCGTTGCTTTCGCTGTCAGTCACCAAATCATGGCATAGCCCAATGCCCGCATCCGTCTGACTCGCCAAAATGCGCGCGTTGTGCTGGTTGTCACAGTTATAACAAAGACTCGCCTTGCTCCCTTCCTCCGAAATGTGCTAACTGCGACGGCTGTCACGTTTCCTTCAGTCTCAGATGCAGTGTAATGAGGAAAGCAGTGGGTATGGGTAAATAATGAATTGTCAGGAAAAGAAACTCCGCTGTATTTCCCTAAATGTAAATGGCACAAAGGACAAAGATCTATTATTTGATGATTTGCTCAGTAATTCGGACATACTTTGCCTTCAAGAGCATCTTCTGTCAACACCTAGCAGCGAAAGCTTGCGCCGATCACCTGAGCATTTTGTGTTCATACAGCCGGCAATGAAAACTAGAGGCCGTCCTTCCGGTGGGTTAGCCATTTTTGTTCGAGCCAGCGAGTGTTCAGCACCACCAAGACTGTTCCAGTCTGGGCGATATGCTCTTGTCGTTCAGTTGGACAATATTGTTCTTGTTAACGTATATTTACCTTGTGACCGGCGGAACATTGCATCACATAGTTCATTTGCCAAGGCTTGTCAGAAAATCAGAACACTTATATCGGACATTTCACGAAAAGGAATGAAATGGGCTCTTGTTGGGGATGTCAACGCTGATCTTCTAACTTCTTCTACACGGACTGACTTGTTTTTCGATTCTTTACCTGTAACTCACAGTCTCATTGAGAAGTCTCTACCCTTTTCATACATACATAATCGTGGCGCTAATGTTTCCAACCTTGATCATTTGATTGTTTCTGAACCATGTCTCATTGACGGTATTGTTGAGGTTGATGAGGAGAAGATTGAGGACGACCATCTGCCTCTGTCTTTCTGTTTGGTTGTCCCAGTTTTTGGAATCAGTTGTCCAAATCCCAAGAAGGCCTGGATCCAAAAGCGTAACTGGAATCGTATAGATGTTGTGCTCTACATTTCTACGTTAACTAATCTTCTCTCGCTTTTAAAAGTTCCTTTTCACCTTCTTCAGACTGGTATAGCAGCTACTACTTCATCCGTCGATATTAATTGCTATTATAGTGAGCTTGTCCATTGCTTGAAAGTGGCAGCCGATATTGCTGTACCGACTGAGAAAATTCGAGTTGGAACAAGGAAGCCTATTTGGAAAGTAAGTCCTGAAGTTAAAAAGGCGAAGAATACGGCAAAATTTTGGCTAAAAATTTGGATTGCTTGTGGACGCCCAGGGAATGGTACTGTTTTTAATCTGAAAGCTAAAACGAAGCGTGAATACAAATCTTCACTTAAAAATGCTCGTTTGAATGGCTTAGATGCTCCCACTGACAAAAAAGCGTGGCAAAAGGTCCTTCGGACAGATAAAGGTTCAGCTGTACCTCCTTCCGCACTAACTACGGCTGACTGGACCAGCCACTACAGTGGGCTATTCAGTGGTTGCAAAAAACAAATTCAGCAGCACTATGAAAATTTACTTCTTAAATACCTACCAAGGAAGATATTTCAACCCTCTGTTCTTCCCGTGACTTGTTCTTCCATCGAAATTGCTTTCCGAAAATTAAGAAGAACTGGTTCCACAGATTCTGATGGCCTTAGTGCCGATTTTTTCAAAACTGAGTGTCCAGCTTTAACACAACACTTCCAACTTCTGTTTCAAATTTGTTTATGCCAGGGTTTGGTTCCGAATAGTTTCCTCTCGGGTACTGTAACATCGGTGATTAAGCGAGGGAAAGACACAGACCTTTGCAAAAGCTATCGACCAATTACAGTTTCTTGTACCATAAGCAAAATCCTGGAATACGTCCTTCTTCCAGAATTAATTGAAAAATGTCGTTTTGGTTAAATGCAACTTGGATTCCGTTCGAGCGCCAGTTCTGCGCACGCTCATCACATATTAACAAAAATGATGAAGCAGGCTACCCGCGAGAAGTCTGCTATTCATATATGTTCTATAGATATAGCTGGTGCTTTTGACAATATAACGCATTCTCAGGCCCTCTTCTCTCTCATTACTTCTGGCGTGAATCTGTCTGTTGTCAGTCTGTTAAAATTTTGGTATGGTCGTTCCTCAGTAAGGTTTAAATGGCAAGGTAGCTTGTCAGAGATTATTCCTGTCCGAACTGGTGTTCGCCAAGGGGGAGTCTTATCTCCCTACATTTTCAAATCGGCCATATCTTCTTGTCTCAGTTCTTTACACCCTGCTTACTTTTATAAAGACCATGCCTTCAGCTACATAGCTTACGCGGACGACTTGCTCTTAGTAAGCCGTACCCGATCCACACTCACCAAAAATGTCTGTAAGCTATCGTCGGAACTTCTCAAAATCGGTCTTGAAGTTAACCTCTCAAAATGTGAGTACCTGCATTTCAACCCTTCGTCAAATCGTTTTAATGCTAATTCTTCTATCTCTCTTGGATCGTTCGTCGTCAGATCAACAGAATCTCTACGATGGCTTGGCATAACATTCAAATCGTCGTTGTCAAAATTTTGCTCTTCGGTTGTTCAAGAAGTTTCTAGGTCAATCCGTACCGCCTATGGGCGCATCGTCCCCAACCGGGGGCGCTATAATCGTAAAGCTTTGGGAAAATTGTACAGCACCTTCTGCGCTCCTTCTATACTATTTCGTTCTGGTGTCACTCATGTTCTGCGAAAGAAGGAGATAAAAAAGATGAGATCATGTTATTTTAAATATGCAAAGCACCTGCTCCACTTGTCGAAATTATGCCATAACCATACTTTGACGGAGAAGTTCAAAATTCAAGATGCAAGTGTTACCCTTTTGGATGTTTCTTCGTCGCTATCAAAAATCATCGACAACAGAACCCAACCAGCGCACGACCTTCTACACTGCTTCCTGGCCGACGATTGAAATTAAGTGTCTTTTTGTGTATGTTTATGTGTTTTATTTATTTTCTTCATTTACTCCGCTTTCTGAAAACGGCGGGTTATAAATAAATTACTTACTTACTTACTTACTTATACGCGATGTCTACATCTTAACACACACGCCTGTTCAAATACAACCCAAGAGGTTCTTATCAATACGGCTTCCGGTGTTGCCAAAATAATACAATTTTTCGAGCTCTAAAAATATCCGAAAAGGTTCTTGGTACTACTTGAAGTACACGAGTACAATATAACGCAAATTATACTGTAAAAAAAAGCTATTAAAATAACGGATGGACAGCATTGATCCTCGAACTGACGAAAAGCCGTCGTAATAGAACAAAAACGTGTTTTTGTTAAGAGTTGTTTCTTTAGCTTCCAACAAAGTAGAACTGTTGTGCTTTCCTTGGCAACCCTGACGACGCTGCGCCTCTCCTCGGCCCGCTGACTGAACCAACCAAGCGATCTGATTGGCCCTGCATAAGCCAGAATAGAACGCTAGTCTATTCTTCTTATTCACCTTATTACAGCGCGCTCCGAGGAAAAGAGGAATCTGTAATAAGTCTTATACGCGGTAATACACCTTATTACATCAATTAGGACAATGCTTTAGGATAACGTAGTATTCTTCCAGGTCTCAGAGGATCCCTTTGAAGAAGCCACCGTTAGCCCTCAGCCCCACCGCTCTCTGTTTGCAAAGTACGGGGAATTGAAGAAATACTTTATGAGGACCTTAAAGGGGAACCGTTCGGCTCCTGCCCCCTTCCGGACCCAGAACCTCCTGCATACACTGGGGCGAGTTACAGCTCTCTGTTGTCTGGACAAGAAAGGAATTCTGTCATGGCCGAATCCAACGGCGGAGAAAGTGTTCTTTCTGAGAACAGGGAAGGGTGAAGAAGAAGAGGAGAAAAAGAAGAAACACAAAACCAGTAGGCTAAGTTTTTTATACTAAAACGCTTTCCTATCGTAGTTGTGTTTTTGCAGATACCATGGTATCTGATACCACGATCTGAAGGCGTTTTCGGAGTTACCGTGTTGTCCGATACCACGGTCAAAAGGTGTTTTCGCAGTTATCGTGGTATCTGGCCAGTTATCGTGGTATCTGATATTGAGACACCACGGTCCGACCGTGGTAACTGATCGTGATATCTGAACAGTCATCTTACTCTCATCAAAATTGGTGAGAAAAAAGCTTAGTACTTAGTGTTGATGTAACTGGATATCAGTTTTTCTTTTGGGATGACTTCGAAAAGTGCAATTTCAGCAACAGTCGTTTTTGCAGAGCAACCGTGTCTCAGATACCACGATAACTGCAGAAACGACTAATTGCAGACTGAGTTACCGTGGTAACAGATACCATGGTATCTGCAAAAACTCAACTCATGATTCCGGGGGGTAAGGGGAAGAATGTTATGTCAAAGGAATTTGATCTTCTAGATTTTCATTATCTGATTCTGGGATTGGAACGAAAAATATGACAAAGAGGATTTGTTTTCCCGCTAAAATAAATAAGAAAGTTGTGTAGGCCGAGATGTCCAAAACAGTAAAGACGAAAAGAAAGTAAAGATCAAAAGAAACAAGACCAAAGGTGTCGATGGGATCCCAAAAATCTAATATTTGATTCAGACAATCGGGTCTTGTCTTCGCCAGATCCAGTCTTGGACAGGCTAATCATCAGAGAAAACTAAGTTCAGATATACCTCTATAAGCCATATCTATCTTGACGATACTGACCGAGACTCCCTGCTTTACTTCTGCCAAGTTTCCGGTTTCACCCGATTTCCGAGCGAACTACTAAGCAAAAAAAGAAAATTCAGAAACAAATCCAGCGTATCTCTTTATCCCTATAAAGAACATCTAATCGACTTTGAATAAAAGTTTGACTTGAAAAAAATACAACCGGATTCCGGACGAATTATATGTCCGGGTAAAAAACGATTGTCACATACCGACTCAGCCTCTCTTCTTACCCCTTAATCTACTACGAACTACTTGTCCGGCGAGAATATGGTTTTCACTGTCGTGCTCAGCATGCCTTCTTACCCCATAATCGACTATCACATTAGCTGTTTACAAATATTTTGTTTGTCCCTTAATTTGAAGCCCCTCCCCCACCCCTAAATCTGGAGCTACATAGCCCATCTACGAACTTGACCTTACCCTTGACCCAATGGATCCTCACACCAAGTTTCATCAAAATATCTCATTCCCTTCGAGAGTTATCTTGCTCACAGACAGACGGACATTTTTGCGATGTGATAGGTATCCCTCCACTTACGTTTTGGGATCCCAAAAAGAAGGAAGAAAGAAATTTCGGACCAAATGGTAGGAACGTAATTGATCACCTTGTATCATCCTTTTAGCGAGTGAGGTCTGTACCCAAATTGAGGTACTCGACCTGACTCATGACATGTCCAGCCCTTTTCGACTTCAGTTCGACGATCAGTCATGGAAACGCCATCTAGGGAATCTGAAACCCCTCGGGCTTGCCATTCTTCTCAACACGTGCAACGGCGCCACGCACTGGCATTATTGCCATTTCTGTTCGCATTTGACGTGTGAGTCCATGGCGGATGAGCACTCAGTTTCAGTAGCAAATAGAAGGTAAGGGAAGAAAAGGCATGGGCGGAAAGTCAAGCTACCGCTACTTGTATTCGGCGTGAAGCATGTATACTTTCTGTCTAAATTGTCTTTAGTGCTTTAAATTGATGTTGACATTGCCAATGCTATTTTTTATAATACTACGGCGCAGTAAACGGATTGATTGATTGCTTGATTGTGAAAAGGACCGTGGGTCATTTATATGTAGCAGACAAACACAGAATCATATTCTACATCTATCAACGTACTTGAACTCTATATAGAAAACTTTAGGCTGTACCTGAAGGTCAGCTTCAAGAATTTTTTTAATGATCTAAAAAAAAAAATATTCTTAAAAACACCCGTCTTTCATGTTAACTTCTACAAAATTTCTCCTCCACATTTACTCTTTCGCTGTCATTTGGGTTATTGATACAGTACAGGAGAAGGTAGCTAACCCTTTCGCAATGTAAACTCCCCTCTGTTTTAAAATTTGCTCCATTTCAGTTTTGATTTAGAGAGAAAACTGGCTAACGAAAACTTTGAAACTTTAAAACTCCGGGTCAGAGTTTATTCTGAAAAAAAATCACTTTTATACAAATAAAATATATTAAAAAATGCAAATCTGGCTAGAAACAGTAAATCTTGGCTTGAAAAAAAAAAAAACCTAACTACAATCAGGCCCGGAGGTGTCTGGTGGTCGGAAAAAAATACAGAAAACATGAAGATCAGAGGGAAAAGCCTATAAAAATGGTTATTTTTGTATGTTTCGGGGGGGGGGGGGTTAACCTCCTACCCCCCCCCCCCCCCAAACTGGATGCGGCCTTGACTCCAATATCCAATATCTTAGTAAGTGTGTAGCCTTTATAAGTGGCCAATGTAGTTTATGCAACTAGTAATAGTAATAGTTTTGAGTCAGAGGCGTCATCTGTAGTGAGGACGCCCCCCTCCTATCTTGTTGACCAGTCTCCAAAAAAAAGAGTAGCGTGATGCATCGCGACTTTTCTTAAAAACACTCGATTTTTTCTTAAAAACGTTGGATTTTCCGATAACAAAAGTTTTCCCTGCGAGAAAAGTCGGTAAAAGTTCCAGTCGTTAAATACCTTGGTCCTAGCTCCCCCGAAGATCTTGGCTAGTACCTGATGAAAAATTTATCTAAAAATAGTAGTATGAAGTTGTACGAAAAAGTAGAATGTAGTACGAACTGATGCTACTACATGCCTCTACGTCAAGGTTACCGTGTTATGCGTTCTACTGCATGCTACTGTTAGCAAGACTGGATGCTACAATAGTAAGACAGGATGCTACCGGATACTACTGCTTAAGATTGGTGCAGTTTGAGGCTCATCAGATGATGGTATTGTTTACTATATCAATACATGCAACTTTTTCGTACAACTATCATACAACTACGCAGGCTACAAATTTTTCATCGGTTAAGCGACTCTTGTCCTTAGAGGTTGCGGTGAACCAGGGCTTGCAACCTTTGTGTTTTTTTTTTTTTATTGATAGTTACATTTTATGGCAACTTCCAAGCTTTGCTATGTGTCTGTTGCTTTTAGTGTCCATTCAGCGGAGATAGTAATTATTTTGTGAATGTGTGACGAATCATGGTGGGCTTTGTGTCTCAACATATAGGGGTACAGGAGGGGCTTAAGCTAAGGGATGGATAGACTATCTCGGCCGAACCGAGCAGAGGGTTGGTTTAACATGCTACGTAGCAAAGTGTTTTTTCTTATACTTTTTTTTTTTTTTTTTTAATTTGCCGCGTAGCGTCTTTTCCGTTCTCCGTGTCCAATATGATTTGGCCAGGTGACTACGCTTCCACTTCCCTCTGTGACGCCAACGGTCCAAACATCTAATATTTTTTGTTTTGTTTTCAATGACCGACCTATATATTCAGCGTTACCTACACTTTCCTGTATCTCTACATTTAATTTTTTTTAATACTCTTTCTTATTCCCTCTTAGCCCTTATTTCTCATTTTACCATTTTCAACACATCTTTAAAACCTTTTCTTTATTTTTCCTTCCTTAACATCTCCTTTCCTTAAAATTTTTATTCTTTAAAACTGAATATTTACAAAAATACTATCCCTCGTTTTTTTTTTTTCAACCAAACCAAAAAGTTTTTTTTTGTCCTGGAGACAGCAGGTAGCAAAGTGTTGAGTCCTTTTTTCTCGAGTTTCAAAAATAAAAAGTACTCAAAACGGGAAAGTCAGCTAGGATATTTAGCTATACAATTTACAGTTAGGTTATTTATCCATACATATCTTTTACAAACAAAAAATAGTGCTGGACACGTCATTACAAATAAAAAGATCAACCAAGAGATATATTTACAATGGTAACCTATGATTTATATATACAATTCACGGTTTAAAATACAATCCATCAAAATACGAACGCGAATTAAAATAAAAAGTACAAAAAAATCGTCGTAAGTGTCACTACTATTATACAATTCACTTTTTAAATACAATTCGAACGCGAATTAAAATGACAAGTATAAAAATAATTCGTCATAAGTGCCACTACTATTCTAGTATTTAAACAAGAAATGATTGAGATAAAAAGATGCAGTGGTCAAACTGTATTTTGGTCCTTCTTCTCAAGGGTCGTTTGGAAATAAAATGATGATTTAATCAGTAATACCTTTAAATACATAAAAATAGCTTTTGATAGGTCAGTTCAAATAAAGACACTTTAAGACCTGTCAATCAACTCGACAGATTAGTATTACTTTTCTGATAATAATAAAATTTCTAAATAAAATCAAGTTCATATTTTCAAACAATTTTTACAACGGATATGTCAGCTTCGATTCTTCATCAGCGATATTTCGGCCCTTCTTGGCAAGGGTCCTCGTCAGGCTGTCAGTCTTCAGGGTCAACTTCGGGGAAGGAAACAAACCTGTAATCTAATTCATAAATAAACTACATCAGTAAACAAAAGACAGGTCAAAATTACATACCGTAGCTCCTAGAAAATTTCTAGATAAAATAATGGAAGTTCATAAATAAACTAAATCAATAAACAAAAACAGGTCAAAATTGCATACCGTAGCTAGGAACAGTTAAGCTGTTTAATGAAGTATGGTATAAACGACTTTAGGTAACGCTCGGATGAATGTATTGGATGAGGAATTAGTTGCTTCTTCTGATTCATTGTGAGATTTTCGGTCATTCTTGTGTTTCGGCAACTTCTTTTTTCGGAAAATTCGGGAAAATATCACGGTGTAATTCGGACGCTAGTATTTTTGTGCCAAATTCTCATGGTAAGCTGAAAGAAACAAACCTGCAAAAAATAAATGAAGCTTATAGCAACCCATAAAGTAGCAACCCTAAGTATCCCTTTGGGGGGGGGAGGGGTATCACTTCCTAGAAATCGCTACAGGGGAAACGCTGGGATTTCATTGTGACATAGGACTGAATCACGTGAAAACCAGAAAGCCCAGAACGAAATGATTGCCTACCATATCAAAGCTGCTTATTGCTATTATTTGTTTCCCTCAGAAAATCCCTACAAAATAATGTATAAAACAGAACTATGTCCAAACCATCTTGTACACAAGATTATAATTACAATAATTACGTAAATATACCTATAATTACATTAATATAATACAACAATTGCAATTATGTACGCACTATATTATTCACTTGTTTAAAAGTGGGTACAGGTTGTGTGTTTGGAGGGCTGCCGAAGCTTTTTTATAAAAGTTAGTCATCCTTTTCTTCAAAATTAAAACTGGGTCTTTTACTTTAAGATTAAAAACCAACTGCGAAGTACTGAAAGAAATGCGGAACCCAA
Organism: Branchinecta lynchi; assembly: GCA_023053575.1. Taxonomy (NCBI): domain Eukaryota; kingdom Metazoa; phylum Arthropoda; class Branchiopoda; order Anostraca; family Branchinectidae; genus Branchinecta; species Branchinecta lynchi. Next base: position 2,528,202 of record JAKZAP010000021.1, on the reverse strand, counting down.
GGAAAAATTTGGAAAATTTGAAATACGATATTTTAATAGAAGAAATGTCGCAAATTCGGAAATTTTCTACAGTTGTTTCAGCAAAAAAAAGATGAGGCAAAGCAACGGTGGTGAGCAATGACTCTTTTTGACATATACATGAGAAACTTGTGCATTGGCATGCTCACTGCACTCTTTTCCGAGTACGAAGAAAAATGCCGTGCCTGATTGAGCAGGAAGGCCAAGTCATGTCTACAATTGGGATCCAGCCGAAGGTTTAATCAGCTTTGTTTTTATCCATCCTTCAGTGATACTTTAAAGCCTACCTCGGTTTGATTCTTGTACTTGTACATCCTATCTTGTACAGTAGAGGTATGCTTATGTTATGTGAACGTCTGGTAAATGTGAACGATCGCCGATGAAAAAACTGAAACCCAAACAAGGCATTTTTTGTCAGTAAATACTGATAATAACTATTCACGCCATTTCCACTTTTTGAATATTTTGCTAATTCACTGATGAAAGTGACTGAACTATCAGCTGATTGCCTTTGTTAATTTGAACATTTTGCCAAGTGGAAATGGAGAACATGGCGGTCTGAACCTTCAGATGCAGTCAAAAGAGGTTTTTGTTTAAATTCATAATCAAAGAAAGTCAATTGAATTTCTACTTCAAGTTTGTGCTAGGATAACCCTGCAATACTTGGCTGTTAGCTGATATTAAGTTTGTAATTTTTCTTTTCCATTTTACTTTTTTATATGCAATTGACAAAAGCAATCTAGTGTAACAGTTAAAAAAGTGACCTCTACTGTACTCCTGTGTGCACGTTTCGGGCTTCTTTCTGTGTTTTCTTATTTGTTTGCATGCTTGTAATTTGCTTTATGTCTGTTAATGTGCGCTCTTATTCCCTCTAGATTTAGCATCACATGTGAATACACGCGGCGCCGTCTCAGCTTAGATGAAGTTGTGTCAACGCTGCCGATTTGCTTCCGCTGGTAATTTGTCTCTGTTAAGTATTCCGTCCATCATAGTAGACCGCCAAGTTAGGGATCGATACTGGTCACGATGATGCGAGACCGTCCATTTTCACCTTTCCTGGGAGCCGCCAGTCACTTTCAGTCACTTCTTCCAGCATGTATTCCCCCAGTATTGAGTAAACCCGGTGCTCAATGTATGTATCATTGAATTCAATTCAGTTCAATTCACTTTATTTGAAAAACACGCGACGGATTATTAGTTTTTGGTGTCATAAAGAGCGTGTTCCACCCTTCTAACAATAGTTACTATTAGTTACTATTTTCGTTCCATCCTCACGAAAAGTTACTACGCTGACCGTTCCAACCTTGTCGGAATAGTAACTAATAGTTACTATTTGCTTACCGTGCTCGGGAGCGTAGTAAGCGTAGTAACTACGCATCTCTGTAACGTGATTGGTCTGATTCACCCCTGGCGTGAGATCCTGCTGGAAAATAGAAAAATCGTTCCAGCCTTGACGGCAAAAAGCCAGAATTCGTGACGTCATGCGTAGTAACTACGGTAAGTAGGATGGAACACGCTCAAAATAAACATGTATGTCACTCGACGAGCGGAAATTAACATACACAGAAGTGCAATATATACAATTAATAACTATTTTGCAGACTAAAAAATCCACCCGGAATCGATCGTGAAAGCGTTTTCCTTGATTCTTGGTATCCATCATTCACTCAACGTGTTCCACGTTTTAGTTTCAAATCAGGTTCGATACAGTAACCGCAGAAACAGACTTCTATGGACGATTTTATGCTAGTGTCTGTGTGACTCAAGCACTGCATGTTCGAATTGTTTTTCTCCACAGTGCTTGTGTCATCTATTTGTATTTTTGTGTAAAATAAAAAAAAACTTGAACTTGAACTTGAACTCCGCGATCAGTGTCTGTCTGACTCCGCGATCGGAATACGCCCTTCGTAAAATTTCTTCCAGATTAGTTTGCCGCTAGATGCGCAAGCATAAAGTTATCAAAGACGCGTAACTTCTTGGTGTACGTTGAACCATGTTTGTTTGTTTGGCTATTTTCAGTTCCTCTCAGGCCTAGCCATGCTAAAATTATTTAAAATGCCTTTGCCTCTATGTGGGCTCTATCCAACGCTGTTCTTTCAGCTTTAACAGGTTTATCAGTTCTAAAAGTGGTGATCGAGCAAACTGCACGAACTATAGACCAATTTCTGTATTGTCGGGTTTTTCCAAACTAATTGAAAGATGCATTTACAACCGAGTATATAATTTCCTTGATTCTCATGATTTTTTTTTCTAAGACACAATTTGGATTCAGGAAGCAACACAGCACCCAAGAAGCAATCCTAGCAATGGTTCAACGTATACATGAATGTTTGGATGAAAAGCTTATACCAGCGACTATATTTTTGGATTTAGAAAAAGCATTCGATACAATTTCTCATGAAATTTTACTCCATAAGTTAAATCGTTGTGGAATAAGAGGTCGTGCTCTTGATTTATTTTCATCATATTTAAAACACCGGTCTCAACTCACAATTATTAACGATACTTCATCCGAAATTCTCAATTTATCGGATGTGGGTGTCCCTCAGGGGTCTATTCTAGGCCCTCTACTGATAATTTATATTAACGACCTCCTAACAGCTACAACAAATCTTAGTATAAACATTCTTTTTGCGGATAATACTGGTTCGACACTAGCTGGAGAATCGGAAAATGAATTGCAAGCTAGATTACAATTAGTGTTTTCACAATTGATGTTGTGGCTTAAAGCTAACCGGCTATCATTGAATGCGGCAAAGACTAATTTTATTATTTATAGTAGGATTGGAAAGAAGGCACCAACACTAACATCTATTAAGGATATTGGTGACTGCTGGTTGACTTTTCCTGGGGGATAATGCTTGACTCGGTGTAAACCGAAAGCCTAATCGCTTATTCCCCCTTCAGATAACTTATACCAATTTCTAATGTGTGATTGTTGTTTCTGTAGCGGTTCTGGCGGCAATTCATCATTGGATTTGACAAAGGGCGTATTAGATATATAAATCTGCTAATAAAACCTGTATAGATGTAAAGGATACTGTACTGCGTATGATTGATTCTGTTTCAAAAATCCTGCACACATCATGTCTTGAGGCAAATGGTGTTCTGGCTACGTCAGTGTAAATAATGTCAATGCACAAACTTAAAATAGTACATCATAGTTCTTTAACAAGAAAACAAAGATTACTAAAACTTGTTATTGAATGTATGGACAGAATAAAGGTATTTTTGTACCGCGAAGCAGGGAAGGAAAAGGGATCCAACTTGGGTACTCGCTCCGCACCCTCTCTTTAAGTAAGTAAGTAAGTAATTTACTTGTAACCCAACATTTCGAAAAAGCGGAGTAAATAAAAGAAAATAAAGAAAAGATATAAAGACACAGAAAAAGACACAAATTTTCAATCTTCGGCCAGGAAGCAGTGGAAACGCATACTTTGTGGAAGCATACGTTGAGGTTGGAAGGGAGATAGTAGTAGGGATCGAAAGGAGGAGTTCTGCAGAACCCTCAGACTATACTTTCTACACAGCCTATTCTGTCTGGGATGTAGTGTCTCATGTTTAAATGAATTTACAGAAAACAGTAATTTTAGGTCCCTTATAATCAGAAGGTGTGCGATAGTGGGTTTTGTGTATAGGGAGCCGAGTGCAAAAGTAAAACTGGGGTGGAAGAATAGCGAGCAACGATATGAAGCAGCTTAAAAACAAAGAAAAGGCAGGTACTCAGTCGTTACAGAACCATTTAGAGTTTTCGCAGCATCGCTTTTTCATCATCTAGCTCCTCCCACAGGGCGGGGCTTAGCTACAAACTGTCACTTGTCATCCCTTGACTCCTCCCCATTTGGAAGCCAGCAGCCAATCAGCGGCCTCAGTGGGGTAGAAGAATAGCGAGCAACGATATGAAGCAGCTTAAAAACAAAGAAAAGGCAGGTACTCAGTCGTTACAGAACCATTTAGAGTTCTCCGTTTCTGTTTCAGGTGTTTGTGCGAAGTGGCTTTCCAGATTGGTTTCTCAAGAGAGATTCAGTCTTCCTACGATCTAGAAACTCAGCTCTCCACCTTCAGACACCTTGTGAGTAAAGCTTCATGCGGGGGGGGGGGGTAATACATTAGAGGGTTCTTTTCTGCATGCGGCATACTCGTGTCCCGCATTGAATATTCCATGTGCCTCAGACTGGTCCAATCTTATGTAGTAGCATCCTGTCTTGCCATTGTAGCGTCCGGTCTTGCTAATAGTAACATATAGTAGTATGCAGTAACACGGTAGCCTTGAAGTAGAAGCATGTAGTAGCAACGTTAGTACTGTATGCTACTTTTTCGTACAACTTCATAGTACTATTTGAGATAAATTTTTCATCGGGACGGTGTCTGCGAGAAGTTTTTCCATCAGAAAAACCGGTTATGTAAATTGTTTCCTTGTTTTCAGGGATGGGTCTCGGAAAACAGCCAAAACCCTGGGTTATTTGTTGAAAGCACAGCCTAGTTTTAAAGTATTCAAAATATTAAAGTATCAAAATACTGTAAGTTGAAGATTAAATAGTACGAGGGGTCCTTTAAGATCTGTTTTAGGCTTGCCCATAATGGTGATTCAGTTCAGCCCAGTTTTTCTCAAAACCAATACAACGGTCAAGCTGATTTTGGGATTTTGTCCATATCAACCCTGAGAATAATAAATCTGAAAAAAAAAAAAAAATCATAAAAAAACAAGGGGGCTTCCGAGTTGCACCAGTAGATTCTACGACCCGTACCGAGTGCTCGTCTGAAGTGGCGGATTGGATGGGGATGATCTTGCCACTATTTAACCCCATGCCTCTGAATTCCGCTAACTGAGCCTTCTGATTATCTCACATCCCACCGGTGAAGAATACGCTTCGACCATCTGACCATTACCAGTGATTTTGTGCCAGATGATTGGTAGAAAAAGATCGAGACTCGATGCTTAAGCTCTCCTTTACAGTTTAACTGAAAAGCCAACTTATTGTTGTGTCATTTAACCGAATCAAGTTAATTAGTTATTTCCACTTTCTACTCTAGTTATGACGTTAAGAATATCTGCGGCCGTCCCCACAACGTAAATACTACTATGACGCGGGAAACTATAATCTCAACACAAACGCGGCTTTCTTCTAGGCAGTGGTGAAGATGCTTCGTGCCTGAACAAAAAAAAAATCATAAATCTTTCTCGTAAGGCATATAAAAAAATACTAGCGCATAGAGGTACAACAAATCACACGGAAATTCCACTTTTTGAAAATCGATCGTTCGCGAATAGCGGAACAACGAAGTGACGCATTTTCAGCGGGTCTTCAAGCCAATTTAAGTGAATAAGTGATGGGTAACTAGATTGTCGTATCCCATCCCTTTTCGGTTAAACTTTAACTTAATTGAACCCACAATCTTCTCCAGTCTTGTTTTTTACCCAACATAGGTATTCCGTGTAAATGTTATTGTAGTTAAGTATGTCTTAGTGTTATGCTCACTTAGTAGAGCCGTTTTTGTTTTTGTTTTTTTACCAAAAAAGCCTATTTTCTTCACCCAGAAATTTGATCTTCTTTTATTCTGCAGCAAACAAGCTCAAAGGAGCAGAAGCTCGCCCACTCCCTCTCTCTCAGCAAGCTGAAGTTCCCTTTTCCCCACATGGTGGCAGTAGCTGTTCAGGAGAAATTCAGCGAAGACCATCACATGTTCAGCCAAGGAACTGGCGAGATTGTCGTCGACTCCTGCGCAGATTTCTGGGATGGTGTGGACGTAATACCTTTAAGCAACAGCGATAGGTGAGTGTCAGAAAAAAAAATTTGTGTCAATAGGTAAGTTACTACCTTACCTAAGATCTTAGTTGGTCCTACACCTTCAAAGGTGACTAGGAGCGTGTTCCGCCCTTCTAACAGGTCCTACACCTTCAAAGGTGTCTAGGAGCGTGTTCCGCCCTTGTAACAGGTCCTACACCTTCAGAGGTGACTAGGAGCTTGTTCCGCCCTTGTAAAAGGTCCTACACCTTCAAAGGTGACTAGGAGCGTGTTCCGCCCTTCTAACAGGTCCTACACCTTCAAAGGTGACTAGGAGCGTGTTCCGCCCTTGTAACAGTTTTTACTACGCTGACCGTTCCAACCTTCTGGAAATAGTAACTATTTGCTTGTCATGCTCGGGAGCGTAGTAAGCGTAGTAACTACGGACCTCTGTAACGTGATTGGCTAGATTACCCTGTTTAATGACATTTTACCGCAAATTTAAAAATGCGTTCCAGCCTTGACGGCAAGAAGCCAGAATTCGTGACTTCATGCGTAGTAACTACGGTAAGTAGGGTGGAACACGCTCTAGGGCATCAAGGAAGAGTCGCACAGTAACCTCTCATCAAATTGCTCAGGCTTCTTCCCATTCCGATTGAATGGCCGTGATGATGCTGTGGAGGTTGGACCGATAGGTGTGACGAAGATTGTCCTTTGGCGGCCCTCTTCGTCTAGATCCAGTGGAGACCAGCATTCCTGGCATCAGGTATCTTCTGCGGCGTATCTTGGAGCGTGTTCCACCATACTTACCGTAGTTACTACGCATGAGGTCACGGATCCTGGCTTTTTGGTGTCAAGGCTGGGACGCATTTTTCCATTTTCAGCAATCGGTCTGATCCGGCCAATCACGTTACAGTGATCTGTAGTTACTACGCTCCCGAGCGTGGTAAGCAAATAGTTACTATTAGTTATTATATCGAGAAGGTTGGAACGGTCAACGTAGTAACTTTTCACGAGGATGCAACGAAAATAGTAACTAATGGTTACTAATGATAGAAGGGGGAACACGTTCTTGATGGCTTTAGTGGAAGGATATGCGCACGAATAGCCAGGTTGTTATCCTTACTGTCCGATGACACTGATCCGTTTTTTGCGGATGTTGCCAATAGCTTTGTTGACTAATGTGTTATGTATTGATTGTATTTGTCTCTCTTCCGTTCATGACGTTTGTCTTACAAATGGTCAATAAATTTCATTCAGTGTGTCTGTGGAAATGCCAAGACGAGCCCCGTGAAATTAAATGTTTTCTTGTTCAAATCGTTTAGTCATTTAGAATCTTACTCGAGGCGTGTGCCGACTGACTGATTCTAACGTTCGACATATAAATACAAATCAATATATATAAACAAAAAAAGGCAAGCGTATTATAACTGCCCAGTCAACTGCTATTCGGTTTGCATCCAAACAACAGGAAAATAAATAAATAGAATAATAATTACAGTATACTAAACGGTCAAATATATGTTCTTAAAAACCAACATAAAATCATATGGGCTCTTTAAAGGACACCTGAATGAAGGGTACCAAGTATCATCCCTATCTGTACGACCTCCGTTAACATTGCCTGCAGAAAACCAGATCCAAATACGAAATAGTGTTTCCAAGCTATGATTTTTGCTCCATTTTGCATCTGTCCTTATTTCAGTACCGAACAATTTTAGAAATGAACAAATGTCTCCAATCAACCCTTCTTCTGGAATATTTTTTAACCAGTTGGGCCAAAACGTATATCTAAAAGAAATTCCAATACGATCCGGCCAGTGCTGTACAAGATTCGAATGATTTGCGCTTTTTGTCCTGGAGTCTGCATGTGCAAACCTCCAGAAACGAACATCTCTATTTTGAAAACGCCACGCTCAGTAGAAGAATGTTCTCCTTGGTCATGTCTGTAAATGCATTCTCCATGGTGCGTTCAAGTATGGTTTCATTGTTCAGGTGTCCTTTAATGGTGGATGAAGCATTAAACAATTTACCAAATGCCGGAACAAAGTTGTTACTGTATCTTACGTGTTGGTGCTTGTTTACTTTCTCCAGACTTCCCGTTCTTCGAAGCGGAGGCCCAACGCAAAATATTTGAAAACCGAGCGCGCTAAGGTTAAAAAGTGAGAAAATAGTTGCGTTTTCGGTCCAAATTCTCCTATTTCGCGTTTTGGACTATTCAGATGAAGCGAATTTTCCTCTTCTTGTGTTTTTGTCAGAATCGAGAATGGGGAGATTCTTCAGAATCGAGAAGTTGCTTCGAGGATGAATTCTGGATTCTCCTCTCTCCGTTCTCCTCCCTGATTGGTCAACAGAGTGCGTGTGTTCAATATGCATAAGCACGTATGCCGGGTTGTGGACGAGCTGCCAAATTAGTATTTTTGTCAAAAGCTAGAGTGGAGAATTCATAGGAGCAAAAACGGTAACTTGTACGAGAATCGAGAAGTCAGAACGGAGAATTCGGATCAAAAACGCAACTAATTTAAACCGAAGATAAGGAGTTTGACAGGAGATATAGAACTATCGGCCTACCTATGGAGGGTTTTTGCGAGATCTCGCAATCACTTTCCGACGAGCGAAGCTCATCGCGAAAACTCTGGGAAAGCGATTCCTAATAACTTTCCCGCTGGACTGATCGCGAAAAGGCATGGAAAGCTGATATCGCCTTGAAAATATTGCATTACATACTTTTTTGAATGAATATGGTTCACTTAATGGTTCTTTGATTCTCATATATTTCATCGAAGTCACCTTAATAACGCTTACCTGACGGTTGCCATTGTTTTTTGTTTTTTTTTATTAGTGATACTTGCACTGTTTTTCTCCTAAAATTTGAAATTCCCTCCCAATCAACTTTCCGCGGAGCTTTCCACTAACCTCGTGGAATCACTTTCCGAGAAAGCTGCTTGTGTTTCCAAAGCGCAAAACCCGGTTGGAAAGTTCGGCATCTTTCCGAAGTATCTCGAAAACCATTGGAAAGTGATTCTGACTTTGCTTTCCAGCTCGCGAAAACCCTCCTCTAGTCTTCCAAAATTGAAAAAAATAAAATTTTGGATATTTTCATGCCCTTAGTTTTAGGGAGGTGTCGACGAACCTTGAAGCACTCGGTGACATCTGCGCTGCTTGACTGGGATTTATACTGTCTCTACTGAGATAAGATTATTTCTAATTCGGATTAATTATATCCCAGTAGAGATAAGATTAATCCCAGTGGTAAATATTGCAGTTAACTTTAATCCTTTCTCAGAGAAACTTTTTACAATGCAGTAGCGAAGGATGGGGATTCTTTAAAGCTTATAATTCCACAGAGGATCAGGGATGATACAAAAGTTAGAATCATTACGGGAGGTCACTTAACCTTTGTGATCTCGTTATAGGAAGAAGGTTTTGGACTTCTACCACCGAACAAGCCTTACGGCCTATTGCACTGCTTTCGCATACCGTCCGCTGGATCGCGGGATAAGCTCTGAACTATCAGATTGGTACGTTCAAGTACCAGCCGATTCTGAACCTGTGTATCAGACTTTTCGCAGCCCTACCCCAAACGACTGGGATGGACTGGGTCGAATCGTTGAGGAAAATGCATCTACAGGTTGGTTGAGTCTGGTTTTTGTATTTTATATAATAGTATAGTATAATAGTATAATAGCAACCTCCACCATCAAGAACGAGAAAGCAAAATAAGTTAGTTCCAGTTAATGCAAGAACAAACCGATATGGTAATTCTTTCGTCCCGGCTTTCGTCGATATGTGCAATAAGAGTTAATGTTTCTTGTTTGTTTTATATTTACAAGTGTAGTTTGATTTTGAATCTGTTGTAAAGAAATGCAAATCAGCGATGCTGCCAAGTTTTTCTATTAAACCTGTCTACTACTACTACTACTACTACTACTACGTATATTATTTATAGTTGGATCCAAGATCCAGACATGCCAAATGTTAGGCACCGAAACCAGAGGTTTCCCAAGGCAATAAGGATCATCACATAGTAACATATTGGAGATCCATGCAAATTTATCTTGGGATGGTGCCGCTACGTTTTGTAGTAATTACCTGATGACTCAAGATTGTGCCTAGGAACTGATTTTCACTCCTTAAAGTGCATGTGAAGACTATTGGAAACCACCGGCATAATAATCTATGGTATGTACACAGCAATTCTACCCATTGTTAACTGCTTCATTTGCTAATTTTTCCCCGTAAGCAATATACATCAGTCTCGTAAACCATATTTGGATACAAATTTTTTCCCGTTTCCTTTCAAGTTTCGGTCCTAACATCCGGCCCGGTGAAACCAATTTTGCTTCTAACAGATGTATTATCTCGCTTCGGCAAGGTTGACCATCATGGTAAATAAACCAATTATTTTGGAATTTATAAAAACCAGGAACAATCTGGGAATAACAAATTCACATTTATAATTGTGGTTACTGCAGTAGGCGGTTTGGGTGTGGTTATCAGTCTGGCTGGGGGCTGCACTTCACCGTGCCTGGGAGGGAGTGGGTCGAATCGTTGAGGAAAATGCGTCTACAGGTTGGTTGAAGGTGCTTTCGCATTGAATCTGTAAGGTCTTACATTAAATTAAACTTAAAGGACTCGATCCACTCCTTCAGTAACCACCGACAAAATCAAGTCAACGCTACACAAAGTCGTTCGTGCCATATTTCATCTATCGTCACTTCCTGAAAATAGAAGGACAAGAAAACAATGAAGCATTTTCACGCGATATGAATTAATTGTATATATTAAGTGTTATTTTATGTATTTCGTGACGCGTATAAATTGTTGACCTCCCAGGTTATTTTTGCCATTGTGTAAAGATATTGGGCAACCTAAAATGATTCTGATTCTGATAAGTTAGCTAACTTAGGTATCTTACGTTACGTGACCTTTCACACCTTACGTAACCCACATTCAAACTAAGCTCCACCTGCATTTTTATGGCACTTGCCCTTCGGCCAAGTGCCATATAGCGATCGCAATTTCTGTCCGTCCGTCGGTCTGTCGGTCTGTCCAGGTTTTGCTAGTTCGGGCACTTCCAGATAAGCTAGGACGATAAAACTTGGCAGGCATATCAGGGACCCCAAATGATTAAGTTGGAAATAGTCACTTCCCCGATCCGAGCACCGTGGGGGGAGTGGAGGGAGGGGGAATCCGGAATCTTGACGTATTTTTAACTTTTGAACGGGTGATCGGATCTCGATGAAACTTGATATTTGGAACGACCTCATGCCTCAGACGACCCACTTAAAATCCGGACCGGATCCGGTGACTTTTGGGGGGAGCTGGAGGCGGCAACCGGAAATCTTGGGAAACGCTATGAGTGGAGGGATCGAGATGAAACTTGGTGGGAAGACACCTAGCAAACACTAGATACATCATTGACATAACCGAGCCGATTCGGGCACTGTGGGGGGAGTGGAGGGAGGGGGAATCCGGAATCTTGAGGTATTTATAACTTTTGAACGGGTGATCGGATCTCGATGGAACTTGATATTTGGAAAGACCTCATGCCTCAGACGACCTACTTAAAATCCGGACCGGATCCGGTGACTTTTGGGGGGAGCTGGAGGGGGCAACCGGAAATCTTGGGAAACGCTATGAGTGGAGGGATCGAGATGAAACTTGGTGGGAAGACACCTAGCAAACACTAGATACATCATTGACATAACCGAGCCGATTCGGGTACTGTGGGGGGAGTAGAGGGAGGGGGAATCCGGAATCTTGAGGTATTGTTAACTTTTGAACGGGTGATCGGATCTCGATGGAACTTGATACTTGGAAAGACCTCATACCTCAGACGACCCACTTAAAATCTGGACCGGATCCGGTGACTTTTGGGGGGAGCTGGATGGGGCAACCGGAAATCTTGGGAAACGCTATGAGTGGAGGGATCGAGATGAAACCTGGTGGGAAGACACCTAGCAAACACTAGATACATCATTGACATAACCGAGCCAATTCGGGCACTGTGGGGGGAGTGGAGGGAGGGGGAATCCGGAATCTTGAGGTATTTATAACTTTTGAACGGGTGATCGGATCTCAATGGAACTTGATATTTGGAAAGGCCTCACACCTCAGAAGACCCACCTAAAATCTGGACCGGATCCGGTGACTTTTGGGGGAGCTGGATGGGGCAACCGGAAATCTTGGGAAACGCTACGAGTGGAGGGGTCGAGATGAAACTTGGTGGGAAGACACCTAGCAAACACTAGATACATCATTGACGTGACCGAGCCGATTCGGGCACTGTCGGGGGAGTGGAGGGAGGGGGAATCCGGAATCTTTAGGTATTTATAACTTTTGAACGGGGGACCGGATCTCGATGAAACTTGATATTTGGAAATACCTCATGCCTCAGACGACCCACTTAAAATCCGGACCGGATCCGGTGACTTTTGGGGGGAGCTCGAGGGGAGAACCGGAAATATTGGAAAACGCTATGAGTGGAGGGATCGAGATGAAACTTGGTGGGAAGACACCTAGCAAACACTAGATATATCATTGACATAACCGAGCCGTGCCTACTCGTAACAAGTGCCATATGAGCTCGTAGCTCTTGTTTTTAAATGTTTTGAGAATCGCACAATTATCTGGTCAGCAAAAGTGCTGTGAAACTGAAAGACTGGAAAGCGATGCTACGGTCAGAACAGCATCTGCATGCTTGCAACCAATTGGACATGCTGATATTAATTTTTCCGCAAGTGAAACCAGGGATCTGCGTGACAAACTTGCTGATTACTTTCTTAGTCCACCAGGGTCTGTGTCTTGGCAGAATAAATGGGCGCTGCAGGGATCTTTTTGAGACTGGTGTGGTTAGACCAGTGGTTAGATGATTGTTTTAATACAAAATACTGTAAATAAAAAACAGTTTTCTTGACACTCCCGTCGTAGGCTACTGCCTGGTGAATTACTCCCAGGCATGTATATGCATATTTTTATTCTTGTAATATGCATGTTTCGGGGATTTAGAAGTACGCCCTTTCTTGCAAAAAGCTAGTGAGTTTCTCATCTAGAAATTCCATGTTTCTGAAGTTTTGAACTGTCATACGTAGCGCAAGTCCTTAAGCAGAGGTGAAGTCTACTTACGAAATTTCTCTCATGTAGCCTAAGTTACGTCGTTGCGTTCTTACGTTACGGAAAGAAATCAGCCGTAAGTACCTTAAGTAGAACCAGTGTGAAAGGGCCACGCAAGGCCGTATCCAGGGGGAGGGGGCGAAACATACAAAAATTATCATTTTATAGGCTTTTCCTGCTGATCTGTGTCTTTTTTGTACCTTTTTTTGGACTCGCAGGCAACCCCCCCCCTCCGAAATAAATTCCTGGATACGGGTACGTAGTGATTTTTGTTGCTTAATCGGTTTCTTCGGTTTTAGAAAAAGGTGTTAAAGAGAAGGAAAAATAGGGATGGGTTAATCATTGATAATTACAGGTGTCCGATTTGTCTTGTTGGAGAGGACACTGTTGCCCACCTCCTAGGGCAGTGCCAGGAGTCTCCTCTACCGGATCAGTTTGGGGGAGGGCTGCTCTTCCCTGGTATATTGACATCGACCAAAACAACGTTATTAAAACGGTGGTAGATTATGTGCCCTCGGTGACCCCAACGGTCTTGTCAACTTTTTTTTTTTTTTCCTTTTCTTTTCTTAACTTAAACAAATGACCGGCCTATCTTTTTAGCGTCACCTACACTTTCCTCTATCTCTACGTTTATTTTTTAATTTCATAATTATTTTTTTTCCTTCAGTTCTTTCTAATCTTTACACTTCCATCCTATCTTTATTTAATAAATTAAATTAACAAAACTAAATTCAATATCAATATTTACTCTTTGTGTGTGTTTATTTACCCCCATTGAGGCTAAATAAACACTATTATATTCTGTAGTATTTTATTTATGGCCAGATCGTGGACAGGCCAAATAATTAATTGGCCTACTTTCTCCTATCGTATGGGAGCGGTAGAGCTGACGTTGAGAGGGTTAGGAAAAGGGTTTTTAAAAAAATGATCAGCTGTTTGCAATCTCCGCGTCTGAAGAGTCTCGAGCTCCGCACCTAAAGGGAGTCAAAAAGAAGTGGAGAGTAAAGAAGGGGAGAGTTTGGAGCTTTTTCTGTGACCGTGAGTTTCCTCTTATGTAATTGCATGTCGTCAGTTGTCGGGCGCTGGGAGTCTTAGTGAAGACAAATTCACCAAAGCCAAATTCTCCGAGTCTTAAAAATGAGCTTTGAAAATGCGCCTATGCTTATGCCTTACATAACTGTTGGGCTTTGATCCATATTGAGAGCTTAGGGGAATGAGTGCTTCTTTCAACGTCGGTTAGCTCTGAAACTTTTTTCTAGATTCGGCTTTTGGAAACACCACCGACTTCCAGCCTATCAGTTCGGTTGACGAAGCTTTCAGAGTTCAGTCTAACCAGACTTTCGTCGGAATGGTGACCATGCAGTACCAAGCCAAGATTGATATGGTAATCTTACTCCTATAAATTACTTTGATTGTATACGGTCCTCAGAAGAAATTTAAGGATACCCCCCCCCCCCCCAAGTCTCTCCCGAACACACCACGCTGTTGTGCTTAGGGTGAAGGCTTTTTTGCTTTTGTGTAAACTGATTTTTTTTTTTAGGTCCACATGATAGAGCAACTTGATCGAGCGTGCATTCGATTTGTGCATTTTAGTAAGGAGAATGAACTGAGGTCCAGAGTTTTCAGCGAGAAAATGGGCCTGGAAAGTGGCTGGAATTGCCATATTTCGCTCTTAAGTGGCGAGGAAACGTAAGTTAGCTATTATTCCAACGACTTGGTTATTGTTATCCGAAAATTCTTAAAGGACCTCTCGCACTATTTAATTTAATACAGTATTTTAAAATATTTGTGTACTTTGAAAAGGCTGTGCTTTCGATAAATATTCTTTGAGCCCAAGCTGACTTTGAAACATTTATTCAAACAATAAAAATTCTTTGAGCCCAAGCTGACTTTGAAACATTTATTCAAACAATGTTTACAACGGATACGTCAGCTTTATTCAAACAATGTTTACAACGGATACGTCAGCTACGATTCTTAATCAGCAATATTTCGGCCCTTCTTGGCAAGGGTCCTCGTCAGGCTGTCAATACTCTGGTTCAACTTCAGGGAAGGAAACAAACCTGTAATCAGGTTTGTTAGTTACAGGTTTGTTTCCTTCCCCGAAGTTGAACCAGAGGATTGACAGCCTGACGAGGACCTGTGCTTTCAACGAATAACCCACGGTTTTGGCTGTTTTAAGCCGTTTCGGAGACCCGTTGAATTACAGCGAAAACAGGGAAAAAATTTACATAAACGGTTTTTCTGATGGAAAAAGTTCTCGCAGACAATCGTCGACAGCGTGATACACTTTGCTTGATTTGCACCGTCAAATATGATTCGCAGTCAGCTTGGGCTGAAGGACTATCCATAGCTCTATAAACGGGGGTCAATACTATCAAGCTGGTGTATATCAATCTAGTTTGAAAAGTGTTTAAAAATTGCCACGCAGGTATAAAAAAAAAAAAATCGTTGATGCTATCGTTGTTCTATTTTTCGTTTGCTTTCAGGGACGACGTCGAGACCGAAGACATTTACTGTTCCAATGGAAGCGCTATAAACCGATCCGCGGAAAACCTAGCTCAGCCGAAAATGCGGCGAAACGCTTCAAACCTGTCCGCCCCGAGTGCGATCAACATGGAAATGTCCCAGGTTAAGTTCGGTGACGAGGTGTCGATCCACAGTTTGGAGGCGAAAGATGATGACGAAGAAGAATATTCAAGTAGAGAGAGGTAAGCAGACCCTATTTAGATTAGACCCTTTACCTAGTTAGACCCTTATGTCCCTAGTTAGATTAAACCCGTCTTCGCCATTCAGTCTTCGTCAGATTCCTTGAATATTTGTACTGTTAAAAATGGATCCCTTTCAAAAATGGATTCCGCATGTCTTCTTGCCCGATACCGAATCTCTAATCGATTTCAAAAACAACTTCGAGCTTCAACCAAATTTCCAGTTTCAGCCGAATAAATGATGCACCATTTGTCCAGCAAGAAAACTAAGTTCAGATATGGATTCATCGGACCTCCTTACCCCCTCAATGAATATTTATTAGCGTATATAACATACATGTTTTTACCGTATATTCGAAACCCCTCCTCTGCCTCTAAAGTCTAAAGATAAGAACTTGATCTGTACTTTACCAGTGAATCCTCATTGAACAGCATCCTCGCTAGAACAACATTATTTCCTCGTTTGAACATTATATTAGATAAGATAAGATATTTATTACCTTAAAAGCCCAAGGGTCATGGCAATACAAACAAACGGAAACACAATGACAAACTTATTGCTAACTACCACTAAAACTACAAAAAATGATCTCTGTGAATCGTTTACAGCTTGAGGAATCTACCCACTTTCTTTATAGTACCATAAAACTCGCTCTCAAACATTTGCTCCGTAACTCATTTACTCCAAATATTTCACTTCTCAAATCATTCAGTTCCGTACAATCACACAAAAGATGTCGCACACATTCATTGATATCTCCACACATCGGGCAGAAGTAAGGACCAATTCTCCCAATCAGCCAACCCGTGTAACTTCTATAATAAAATATCAGCACGCATACTAATTAATAATTTCAATTCCTCCCTATCGAATACCGCTTTAAAACAAGACCAAAGGTGTCGATGGGATCCCAAAAATCTAATATTTGATTCTGACAATAGGGTCTTGTCTTCGCCAGATCCAGTCTTCGCCAGGCGAATCATCAGAGAAAACCAAGTTCAGATGTATCTATTTTGACGATACTGAACGAGACTTCCTGCTTTACTTCAGCCAAGTTTCCGGTTTCGCCTGAATTCCGAGCAAACTACTAGTCCAGCAGAAAAAGAAAATTCAGAAACAAACCTAGCGTCGTTGATGTTAGAACAAATCCAACATCTAATCAACTTTGAACAGAAGTTTGACTTAAAAAAAAAAAAAAAATCCGGTTGCAACCGGATTCTGGACTAATTATATGTCCGGTTAAAAAATGATTGTCATATACAGACTCGGCCTCTCTTCTTACCCCTTAATCTACCATCTAATTAAACTTTTGCCTTTAAAATTTTTCCGGTTTTGGCTGGATTCCGGGCGAACTAGTTGTCCGGCGAGAAAGTTATTTTCACCCTCGTGTTCAGCATGTCTTTTTACCCCTAAATCGAACATTTAATCAACTTCAGCCGGATTCAGGACGAACTACTTGTTCGGAGAGAAAATGGTTTTCACCATCGCGTTCAGCATGTCTTCTTACCTCTAAATCGACCATTTAGTCAACTTCATATAAAACTTTTACTTTTAACCAACTTTCCGGTTTTTGCCGGATTCCGGACGAACTACTTGTCCGGCGAGAAAATGGTTTTCACTATCGTGCTCAGCATGCCTTATTTCACCATTATCGAATATCACATTAGCTGTTTAAAAATATTTTGTTTGTCCCTTAATTTGAACCCCCTCCCCCACCCCTAAATATAGGGCTACAGAGCACACCTACGAAACGTCACACCAAGTTTCATCAAAATATCTCATTCCCTACGAGAGTTATAGCGCGCACAGACGGACAACTTTTGCGATGTCATAGGTATCCCTCCACTTACGTTTTGGGATCCCAATAAACACATTATCCGCATGTCCCTTTCGCCTCTGTATAAAACCTTAGAGAACCCCTTCGACCTTCCATTACACAATTCTCTCCGACATCCACATCATTAACCAATGATTGCCGGCCTAAATGTGCGCAGAGCTATAACCACGTGCGCAGAGCTATAATCATTTGAGAATCAAAGGGTAGGACCGGTATAGCCGAAAATTGCTCGACAAATTTTGTATCCGGTTTACACCGGATTCCGGATGAACTACTTATCCGGCAAGAAAATAACTTTCATATTCGGATTCAGCATGTCTCCTTACCACTAAATCAACTATCCCAATAGCTTTTAAAAATATTTTTGTTTGCCCCTTAGTTTGAAACCCCCTCCCCCCCCCCCCCCTAAGTGTAGAGCTGCAGAACCCATCTACGAACTTGACCTTACCCTTGAACCAAAGAATCCTCACACCAAGTTTCATCAAAATATCTCACTCCCTTCGAGAGTTATCGTGCTTACAGACAGACGGACATTTTTGCGATGTCATAGGTATCCCTCCACTTAGGTTTTGGGATCCCAGAAATTGTGAAAATGGAAACTGGAAGGATGAAGACTAGAAATTTGAGCGGCTTTGTAAGATTGAAGTTTTGGAATCCGAATCCCGCCCGACAAGCAGAAGATTCGAATCCGGATTCCAATCCAGCCTAAAAGACGAATCCTGGATTTGAATCCGGATTCCGATTCGCCCATATCTGGCGTTCGAAGGGCGGGGGAATATTCAATCTTCGAAGGCGTATAGGGAGCGTAGTCTTTCGTTTAGGGACGGTTCCTTTTCTTTGACATTTACTTTATTATTTACTTGGTTATAAAAATATATGTCTCGTCATATCTAGATCATCCCGACCAGATTAAATAGGAAATCATCAATTCCCCGATCCGACCATCTGGGGGGGGGGGGGGGGGGGGGGGGGGGTGAGTGGAGGGAGGGTGAAGCCAAAATTTGAGGTATTTTTACCTCGCGAACGGGTGATCTACAAATCATCGGCCCTCCTAGGCTCCAGATCAATTTCCTATTTTTTGTGTACTTCATGATGCCAATGCCATTTTTGTTGTTGAAAAGAGTTTTTTGTTTGCAGAAAAAGTCGGTACAAATTACCAGCCAGTCGGTAAATGCCTCCCCCTCCCCCCCCCCCCCCCCCCCAAACATTTTGGCTAGTAACGCCTCTGGCTCTCGGGAGCAGTTCCGAGATGTTTTGTGTACCTCAAGATTCGTGGGGGGGGGGGCTTAAATGGATGGAAATTAAATATTCTTTGAGCCCAAGCTGACTTTGAAACATTTATTCAAACAATGTTTACAACGGATACGTCAGCTATGATTTTTCATCAGCGATATTTCTGCCCTTCTTGGCAAGGGTCCTCGTCAGGCTGTCAATAAAAAAAACCCCAGAAGATTGACAGCCTGACGAGGACCCTTGCCAAGAAGGGCCGAAATATCGCTGATGAAAAATCATAGCTGACGTATCCGTTGTAAACATTGTTTGAATAAATGGATGGAAATTCCTCTCTTTTGAAGACCTTAGAAGGTCGGTAAAAGGGTAAATCGACCTGCTGAAATGAGAACAAAACTATAACAAATCAGTACCGAGGAATCTACAAATGTTTGGCATTCTGATACAAAAAGATTTAAAATGTATCAGTGTCACGGACTTATGCAGAACGGCAATAAGCCGTGAGTGATTCTACAAGAAGTGTCAGAAAAGTGTGGAAAATCAATAATAACTAATAAATAGTTAAGTTTGGGTTAAAATTAAATTATGCACAAGAAAGTAGAAAGTGAATAATATTAGAAAAGATAACTATGAAATAGTTATCTTTAGTAGTAAATTGTGTATGGGAACGATAGTGTTCCGCTGGTATTTGTACCGAGTTAACTAGTCGCGAGTATAAAGTATTGAAGTAATGTATATATGGTGTGATCAATCAAAGTAATAAAATACCTTGTTTTGTAACCCTTGGTTACTTCAAGGTACCTCGAGGCTTAGGCCGATATTTTGGAGTCTCTAACGGGACGTCACCGGGAGCTCCACCGTGACGTCAGGTTGTGTTGCCTTAATCGGCGACCCTTGATCTTCACATATAGTGACAGCGGTGGGATAACGGAGTTACTTGAAAAAGTGACCCTTGTCCATTCCCAGATTGGTGTTAAGCGCCTCTGGGCGTTGGTCTGCTGAAGCCTAGCTTCGCGGCAAATTAAAATTCTCACTTGAGTACACTCCTGTACGTCTCTTTGCGAGAAGCAGTTGAGTTGAACGGCCGTGAGTCAAATTCAAAAGGATTGTTTTACTTGGATTGGGAGGACCTCCCCGAAAGTTCACGTTGGTAACTTTGAGGGTGCTCCGCGGGAAAATTATAATTGAATTTATTGTAACGGTTGGTAGACTACTGTTTAATATTAATTAGCCGTCAGGTAATTCTCGAGTATACAATTTTGCTTGGATTGAACGGACCTCCCCGAAAGTTCACAGTGGTAACTTTGTAGGGTTTAGAGGTAATCCGCCGAGAAAATTTTCATTGAAATTTTGAAAATTGTTGGCAGGCTTCCGATAACGCATGGTTCTAACCAGACAACAGAGCGAAGCGATTGCCATGGAAGACCTGGTAAAACAGCTACTTTCTCTTGAACAGCAACGTGCCCAAAGAGAACAGTTGCGACAGTCTGAAAAAGAGCACGAACTCAAGCTCCGACTAGAGGAAAAAGAACTCTGGAAAACGGAGAGGTTGAAATTCGAAAAAGAACTTCTTGAAGCGAAAAGGCTCGACAAAGACAAAACTGACCAATTGCTTCAAGCTGTAAATGCACTTAAGGCTCGTGGGAATGTTACGCAGCTCACAAAGTTTGACGAGCGCACAGATAATATCGAGCATTTTCTGGCCATTTTTAAGCGAACCGCTCGAGCTAATGAATGACCGGAAAACACTTGGTCTGTACGTATTGGGCCGTGCCTGACAGGTAAGGCACAGGCAGCTTACGCGACCCTTTCACCAAATGATCTAACGAATTTCACTGAGTTAGAACAACGGATTCTGGAGCGTTATAACGTTTCAGAGGAGGGACACAGAACAAAGTTCAGACGGTGCAAAAAGTATGAAGGCGAATCTCACCTTCAGTATTTGCATCGCCTCAATGACTTGGGTTCGAAGTGGCTAAACATTGCGGACGACCCTGCCCCTACTCTGAGTACCGCCAACCTGAACATGCTGGTTGAAAAACTCAAAACGACCCGAGATAAAATTATCCGGGAGCAGTTCATTGAGTCCGCACCACGAGATCTGCAAATCCATTTAAGGGAAGGCGATTTTGCCGGGTTGAACGAGCTGGCTTCGGCTGCCGAGAAATATGCGCTGGCCAGGAAGCCACAATTCAGTACCAGACAATCCGTTAATCCAGGTTGGGGTTCTAAGGAGTCCGGTACTTCAAAGCTTTCTGAAGATACACGGAAAACAGAAAGTGAAAATGAAGCGTCGAGAAATCAGCGTAAATGCTTTAAGTGCAAAGGTCCTTGGTTCAAAGAACACAAGTGCCCGAAAAAAGCGGAGCATGTGAAGATTGCCAAGGATACAAAAAACTCGAAGTTCTGTTTAACAGGAACTTTAGAGGACCAAAGCGTGACAGTCTTGCTCGACAGTGGTGCGACAGTCTCTATGGTGCATAAGAGACTTGTGGGCGACTGTTCGGATGCTAAAGACTTCGTCCGAATTCTAGGAGTTCATGGTGATACCAAGAACTACCCTGTGAAGAGCTTGTCACTGGAACTGGAAGACGGATCGATAATCTGGAACCAGTTCTGTGTTGCTGAAAGCCTTCCAGAAGACGTTATTTTGGGAATAGATGTTCCTATTTTTGACCATCTTATGAGGTCATTGTACATAAAAGCTAACAGGCCAAGTGTCAAGGTGTCCGGAGTTGACAAGCCTTTGTCGACCCAGCCTTGGCTTGAGGATTTCAAAAATATGGATGAAAGCTTGGTTGCTGGCAGCTTTAAAATGCGGAAGTCTCGCCGGGATCGCAGGACTGCTAAGAAAGAGCACAAGGCTTCAGACACAGCGCCTGTGGTTGAATTAGAGTCTGTTAACGCGGACCTATGCTCGAAATTGCAGCTCAAAGATGCGACGCTCGACAGTTACCGTAACAAAGTCACTGAGCCAGACTCCGGTTACTTGATACGAAAAGACCTGCTATATAGAAGACTGACTGACAGATGTGGCATATCCCGTGACCTTCTGGTTTTACCAAAAGAGTTACAGGAACGAACAATTGCCATAGCTCACGATATACCCTTCTCTGGTCACATGGGAGCCCGACGCACATTAGCTCGCATACGACACCGATTTATATGGCCTGGAATGAACAAAGAGGTAAAAGCCTATTGCAAGTCGTGCAAAGTGTGTCAGAAAACAGCACGAGTGCTACGGAACGACAGAGCACCCCTCATACCGATGCCAGTCGAGACGGTGCCCTTCCGGCTCGTTGCGGCAGACATTGTTGGCCCTTTGCCCAAGTCATCATCAGGAAACCAATATATACTTGTCATTTGTGACTACGCTACTCGCTATCCAGAGGCAGTGCCTCTGCGCTCTACTACGAGTGCTAAGATAGCGGAGGCAATGATAAGTATCTTCTCACGGGTGGGGTTGCCTGAAAAGCTGCTTACCGACCGAGGCACAAACTTCATATCCGCGAGTATGAAGCAGCTATACGAGCAGCTGTCGATTAAAGGACTGAAAACGGCAGCCTACCATCCGCAATGTGATGGGCTGGTGGAGCGTTTTAACGGTACCGTGGTCTCGATGTTGAGGAAATTTGCGATAGAAGAACCAAAGAAGTGGGACAAAATGCTTCCCTTCGTGCTTTTTGCATACCGCGAGGTTCCTCAAGAATCTACGGGTTATTCCCCCTTTGAGCTTTTGCTCGGGCGGAACCCAAGAGGACCTTTGGATCTGTGTAAAGAGGCTTGGTCGGGAGAGGTTGACCCTAGCGTCAACACGTCGGTGCTCGACTTGAGGGAACGATTAACCCGCTATCGTTCCCTAGCGTCTGAAAAACTATCAGACGCAGCAGCAAACCAGAAGAGGCGTTACGACAAAGCATCTTCGCAAAGATCTTTCCAAGTCGGCGAGCAGGTTCTGATTCTCCTACCAGAGGGCCAAAGTAAACTTGACCTCCACTGGAGAGGTCCGTACAAGGTGTCTAAGGTGTTAGGCAGTGTCGACTACGAAATCGAACTTCCCGATTCACGGCAAAAATGTCAGGTTTTTCACATAAATCTACTTAAGAAGTGGGTGGAACGTGATACTGTAGTATTGGTGGCGACAGATGTACCGACCGATATCAGTGAACCAGTTGAGTCTGGGGGGCAAGCACTAAACGCGCAAAGTTACGACGCTGTAAGCCATATCCCCGATGACCTCGACGACACCGATGACTTGATGCACCCTCCTAAAATTACTCAGTGTTCTGAGGCTATCGAGGCGGACCTATCGCATCTCAGCGAAGCCGAATCTCGTCCAATCTATGAGATATTGCAGAAACACAGCTCTGTTTTCTCGGAGATTCCAGGGAAGTCGGCACACGCTATACATGAGATAATTACCACGGGAGGTCCGTTTCGGGAAAAAGCTCGTAGAGTGCCACAGGCGTACCACGAGACGTTTAAAAGGGAAGTGCAGGAAATGCTTGAACTGGATATCATCCGACCTTCAAAAAGTCCATGGGCGTCTAATGCGGTACTGGTTCGCAAGAAAGATGGTACCATACGAGTATGCATTGACTATCGCGGGGTCAACAAATTGACAAAGTTTGATGCATATCCTTTGCCCAGGATAGACGACATTTTGGAACGTGTGGCACCCATGAGTTGTATCACTACCTTGGATGCACGCAAGGGTTATTGGCAAATTCCGTTACACGAGGAGTCGGTAGAGAAAACTGCCTTCCATACACCTCTCGGATTAATGGAATTGAATGTCATGGGGTTCGGGTTAACCGGGGCACCAGCCACATACCAACGTATGATGGATGACCTCGTAGCTGAAAGTCGCGACCATGCCGATTCTTTCCTTGACGATTTGACCGTTTTTTCTAGCGACACTGGAAACCACGTGCAACATCTTGATGATGTGCTAGGAAAAGTTGACAAAGAAAACTTAACAATGCGGCTGGATAAATGCCAGTTTGCCAAGCCTTACGTCAAGCTTTTAGGACATATCGTGGGGTCGGGGAAGATATTGCCCGACCCTGAGAAAATTGAGGCACTGAAGCAAATGTCTCTGCCAGAATCCAAGAAGCAGGTCCAGTCCTTTTTGGGGTTCTCCGGCTATTACAGATCGTTCATCAAAGACTATTCGAACATCGCCACGCCATTGTTTGCGTTGACCAAAAAAGACTCCCCAGTGAAAGTCATCTGGTCATGCGAGGCAAGGCAAGCTTTCCAGACATTGAAAGAATCTTTGAGTTCGGACTCAGTTTTAAGAGCACCGGACTATACAAAGCCTTTTTTACTACAAACCGATGCCTCAGCCATAGGCATCGGGGCCGCATTGAGCCAGGTGTTTGAGGACGGTGAGCACCCTGTTCGATTCTTGTCAAGGAAGCTGAAAGGACCGGAGCTCCGATACTCCGTCATCGAACAAGAATGTTTGGCGATACGGTGGGCCATCGGTAAATGCCATCACTACCTGGCCGGGAGACAGTTTACCGTTGTAACGGATCACAACCCGTTAGTGTACCTTCAATCCATGCAAAACGAAAACGGTCGCCTCACCAGATGGTGGTTGGCCTTACAAGAGTACGCATTTACTGTTGTAGCTAAAAAAGGGAAGGAGAATGCAAATGCAGATGGTCTGTCCAGGCTATTTTAGTTTGGAGAAACTCCGAGTCTTATGTATATAGATGTAAATTCTTTTTTTTCTTTAGATGGACGAAGAAATTCTGTACAATGCAGAAGAGTACACACTAGACGAAGAGATGGCGGTGCAACCGATGAACAGCGACGCGAGCGAAAATCAGGCGAGGGACCCGACGAACATGGAGTCCCACGCCCAGAGCCGAAGGGGGAACCGTCAAAGACGAAATCCTCGTAGGCGCGCATCCAGGGGAACAAGCCTTGCGACACAAGCGGGGTTGCAGAGCGACGCTGCTGTAAACCTCAACCCGTGTGACCAGGCTAGCGCCAAGGTTACCAAGAGGACGCACAGAGGTGGGCGAGGGAACTGTATTCAAGGGAGAGGTTTATCCAAAACCCCATATTCCCGTTCCACTTCCTCTGTTTTCTCGCGATTGAGTCAACCCCAAGGGACTCAAAACGGCGGACGCCTTTTGCCGTTTCCGGTACACCAAGTACAGGCCGTGCCTCAGGCAGTTACTCGACCGCAATCCTCTGTTTTCTCGCGGTTGAATCAACCCCAAGGTACTCAAAACGGCGGACGCCTTTTGCCGTTTCCGGTACACCAAGTACAGGCCGTGCCGCAGGCGGTTACTCGACCGCAGTCGTTACCGCTACTTCCACTAGATCGAGTCGTAGAGCGAGAGAGGGCGGCGGCTGCCCGCCGGAAGCAAATTACCGAGTCACCGGAGCTACCGTGGAACCTATTCGTGGTGCAGACAAGGGACACACCCAGAAGTCCTAGTCCACCGTGGTCCCAGAGCAGGTCGCTCAGCGCATCGCCTGGACCATGGAGGTTGCTCCCTGTAGCTGGCAGAAGGCCATTCTACGCAACGATCCCTACAATACCGTTGTCGCCGACAGACCCTTCAGTTGTGTTGATCGACCCAAGGTTGCGTAAGCTAGCACCGTTGGTCAGAAATACCTAAATATTGTTCTTTGGGCCGAGAGAAGAGGGGGACAGACTCCCCCGCGGCCAGAAGAAGCCAGAGAGGTCCCACGGAAGATACCGGGACGGAAGACACCGTCCGATCACCTGGGAGTTTCAGTGGATACGTGTAAATATTAGAGAAAATGGAGTTGAAAGTTTAAGTTGTCGTTCTGTTAAACAGTGAAGGAAGACTTTAAGTTATAACTTGTTATAAGTGATGAATTTTTAAAGCAAAGATAAGGCAGTCGCCTCCTTCAGAGGGAAGATATGTCACGGACTTATGCAGAACGGCAATAAGCCGTGAGTGATTCTACAAGAAGTGTCAGAAAAGTGTGGAAAATCAATAATAACTAATAAATAGTTAAGTTTGGGTTAAAATTAAATTATGCACAAGAAAGTAGAAAGTGAATAATATTAGAAAAGATAACTATGAAATAGTTATCTTTAGTAGTAAATTGTGTATGGGAACGATAGTGTTCCGCTGGTATTTGTACCGAGTTAACTAGTTGCGAGTATAAAGTATTGAAGTAATGTATATATGGTGTGATCAATCAAAGTAATAAAATACCTTGTTTTGTAACCCTTGGTACTTCAAGGTACCTCGAGGCTTAGGCCGATATTTTGGAGTCTCTAACGGGACGGCGTCGGAGACGCCAGTAGGCTAGGGAGCTCCACCGTGACGTCAGGTTGTGTTGCCTTAATCGGCGACCCTTGATCTTCACAATCAGGACTTATTATTTAAAATGTTGTAAATTTTTATTACACCTTCCTCGACGTTATAGGAATTCCCGTATAACTGCAACTTTGTTGCCCTCTGTCTCTTCTGCAAAATTTTCTTTAATTGTCCAGGACCTTCACGTTTCTGCCCTTGTCCATTGCTCCGCATTCCATCTAGGAATTCGATTTTTTAGACCCGAATAGTTCCTTATCTTTTCATTAATGTTTAGTTTTTTATCTTGTGCATTCACTACATTACTAAAAGCTCAGTATTTTTTTTCCTTATCTTTCTCTTAATAATACAAAGCAAGAAAAAAGGCTTTCGCCTCTAAATAACTGTAAGAAATTTTGAGTAGTCGAACTGATCTGAGTTTAAAATCCCATCAACAACATTGCGCTATTTGTCTCGTTCAGTTTTCAATTCAATTCAGTTTAATTTCAAAATACTTTCTACGGACATGCCGAATAGCAGTGTCGTCAATGGCCTATAGCCTATACAATAAATCACAATCGTCAATTTGACCATAACTATAACAGTTAAAACTCAAACTTGCGTACATTCAATGGTCATATTCACAATTCGTCATGGGCATTCAAAAACTTGACGAACGAAGGTACAACTACGCTCGTATCGCGAGTGAGATCTTGTATTGCGCTATTTCCCTCTTCTTAAGGGCGTTTAAAATGTCATCGTCATCATCAAGCGGATTATCCTCTCACTGATATTCGTTGGATTTTACCTGTTGCTGTCTTTTTCAGTTTGGCTGAAAAACGGAAGGCGTCCCACCATCACTCAACGCAAAGCATGAGATCTGAAAGCAGAAGCTCTCTCCTGGTGACGTCTGAGACGAACTTGTCGCGGTCGCAGAGCCACATAACGGAGTCAACGGACCAAAGTGCGCCGAACGTCCCGTTCGATATGCAGAATAGGGTGAGTGCAGAGCCCCGTCTCCCGCCACTAAAACGTAGGGGTTGAATTAGGTTGTATAGTTTTCAGCCTGAATGAATAATTCGTCCGAAATTAAGTTTGGAGACATGCTGATTTTATAGCATTGGAGACATGCTGATTTTATATCTTTGCTTCATTTCCTCGTTCGAAAAAGTAGTTCAGTCATAATCCGCGGAAACGGAAGATTTGGATATTTTGTTCTGGTTGTTTTCTCACTGGATCGAGAATTCAACCGGATTCTGGCGAAATTGTCGTGGGCTGCAGTACCAATGGATGTGGACCTAGCTTCCGAACCGGAATTTTATGTTTCCTGGCCAGAACTGACAGTAACTTGTTGATGCCATCCACACAAAAATGTCAGTGGATGATGCCGTCTTCACGAAATCTTTGGAGCGCCTTCTTGCCGACAAACAGTAGCCTTTAACATAACCGAAATAACCTGGCCAGAACTGATAGTAACTAGATAATCAAAACCTAGCTAAGCTTCAGGGGCGGATCCAGGGGGGGGGGCGATCGCCCCCCCCTAGACTGGCTGTAATTTTTGTGTTTTATTTACTGCACTTACAGAAGTCTGCATTAATGCATGCTCTAACTACTGTAACTAGACTCTAGAACCTTTTACACTACGTTCAACCCACAGCTTTTCTCTGTCAAGCTAGCCTCGACTATTTCTCACCTCATTTAGCTAGATTCGAGACGCAACGCAACCAGACCTGGTAAAAACAAACATTTCTCCGATGTATAGTGAAATTTGAACATCCGTCACGAGGACTTTCGTCGTTTAAGGGACATTAATGTCGGAAAACGCGGACAAAAGACGCTTGACAGGCAGGTTTGCGAACAGTGGAGCCAGGAAGCTTGAATTTTTCTTGTAAACAGTTGTAAATGATCAAGTACAGTTTTTGTAAGCATTAATGTAATATATGAAAACCACATTTTCGTTAAATAAGAGACCGACAGGGACACTTAAAACACGAAAAAAATCAGCCTTGTGGCCGACAAAAAGGCCACTACCCCCATTCGTTTCGGTAAGAATCGCCCCCCCCCCCCCCCCCCCCCCCCTAGAACGAAAGGCTGGATCCGCCCCTGCTAAGCTTAATATCATAGACAGACTTTAGCGAATAAGAAATATGGTTACCTGATGAAAAATTAAAATAGTAGTAGGAAGTTGTACGAAAAAGTAGCATGCAGTACCAACTGATGCTGTTGCATGCTTCTGCTTCAAGGCTACCGTGTTACTGCATTCTACTGCATGCTACTATTAGCAAGCCTGGATGCTACTATGGCATGACAGGATGGTACTGGATACTACTGCTTAAGACTGGACCAGTCTGAGTCACATTAAATGATATTTACTATTACATAGTATTACATGCAACTTTTTCGCACAACTATCATACAACTACGCAGGCTACAAGTTTTTCATCGGGTAATTCTGTTAGTGTTTCGGTTCATTACTTAAGTTGTTTTGTATTGGGAAATCTTTTGCGCTGTATGACCACTGGATTATCGGCAATTTGAGGATGGAGCGGTAAGTAAAAAAAAAAAATTCTTCACTTGTTCTCTTTTTATTTTATTTTTATAGTTAAGAGACTCGTTCATTCGTTAATTATGCTGGTACTAACCCCTATGTAACGGACCATGGAGCTTTGTAGGGGTCGAAATTTATTTTATTTGAAACCCATTTTCTTGCCGGATAAGTAGTTCGTCCGGAATCCGGCAAAAAACGGAAAGCTGGTTAGAATTAAAAGTTTTATTTGAAGTTGATTAGATGTTCGATTATGGGGTAAGAAGACATTCTGAATACGATGATGAAAACCATTTTCTCGTCGGACAACTAGTTCTCCCGGAGTCTGGCCAAACCGGAAAATTTGTTAAAAGCGAAAGTTTTTGTTTTGAATTTGATTAGATGACAGATTTAGGGCTAAGAAAAGACGCTGAGTCTGTATATGACAATTTCAAAAGCATTTGTTATTTATTCCCACCAAGTTCCATCCCGATCTCTCCAGTCTAAGCGGGTCACTTATTTCACCCTCCCCCAGGGGTGGGAGTGAGACCTATATATCCTATATTTTAAAACTTGTCCTATAATATACTATATTGAGTCAAAAACCCTATATTCTCCTATATTTCAGCGTTTGCTGAATTTTTTTTCGTAAATTTCGAAGTTAATTCTGCCAAAACTGGGCTTTGTTCCTTTTTATACATTACTCTTAAATTTTCAAGGATTCGAATAAATAATAATAAGGGTCAACATAAATAATATTTCTGCAAAAATGTTTCTCTATTTGTAATTTTTGTTTCCATCAGTTATGGCAACGCTAGGTTGCCCAAGATCTACTTTGTGGTGGAAAAAGGAGGCTTGCTGAAGCTCAGAAGAAAATGATCCTGTAGGAATTGAATCTGCAAAAATCTCTCATTAAGCTTTCGGAGGGCAAAGTGAGTGAAAGTGGTGCAGACCTTTCTGCCCTTCAGAAAAAGCGGATGAAAAGCAAAGTGGTCTCATGGAGAAGCTTTCTTCATTTAAAAGGCGCTGTTTGACGCGGTTGTGTGGTTTTCTGGTCCTTTTTTGAAGTTTTCACGAAGCCAATCAGTAGTGTGTTCGTAGTCTTTAGTTTTGTATTTGATCTATGTTCACGGATAAAACTTACCTATCAAAGTCTCTCGTATCGGATACTATGTTTTTTGTTTTTTAAGGTGAGATAATAAGTTGTATCACCAGAATTCTTTTGTTATTTTGCAGAAGATTTTTATCCAAATAAGCTGTTTTTTTATCCTATATTTTGATGTGAAAAATCCTATATTCTATATATATTTTAGCCTTAGGTCACTCCCAGGCCTGCCCTCCCCCCAAAAAGTTTGTCCGGATCCAGTCTAATTATGTAAGCGATTCATCTAGAGCAGATGCTTGTTCTTCCCAGCAAGTTTCACTCAGATCCCTCCATTCTAACCTTTTCTCGAGATTCCCCCCCCCCCCCGACTCCCACACAGCTGGACGATGAAAATTGGCTTGAACATTAGAGACTTACAAGATTAGCTTAGAAATTGTCACTTCCCAGATCCGAGCATCCATTAAACGGATGTGTGTGATTATTCGTAAAATACCTTAGGAACCGGGAACCTAGAGTTCAAGGGGGGGGGGGCTCATTGGCTCTAGCTCCTCGGCAGACAAAGATCCATACGGGACCTCAGTCTGTGTGGATTAGAGGGTGGTGTTGGGGATATTGTAACCGGGGACCTGAAGTTCAAGGGGAACTCGTTGGTCCTAGCTCCTCGGCAGACAAAGATCCAATGCTGTACGGGCCTCAGTCTGTGTGGAGAGGAGTGTTTTACGTAGGAATTAATCTAGTGTAAACTAAGACGAAACAAATTCTGACTGAATATCTTGATAATTTTCCAGGCCAAGCTTCCAAGGGGTATTAAGAACATTCGCCCACACATAGAAAACGTCGACAACGTCCCGCTACTGGTGTCGCTGTTTACCGACTGTACTCCCGAGGCGACAGAAGAAATGATCCAGATCATGCAAGACTATGGTGAGATCGTCTGCATCATCGGCTCGTCCTCCAATCCACAGAACGTTGGAGCATTTATGACAGGAGATGCTAGGTGGGTGAATTATAGTCTAGTTTTAGTTTTGTTTTTTGTTTGGCACTTGCCATTTGGCCAAGTGCCATATTATATAGTGACCGCAGTTTCTGTCCGTGCGTCGGTCTGTCGGTCGGTCCGGGTTTTTCTAGTTTGGGACTTGTAGATAAGCTAAGACGATGAAACTTGGCAGGCATATCAGGGACCCCAAATGATTAAGTTGGGACTAGTCACTTCCCCGGTCCGAGCATCGTAGGGGGAGTGGAGGGAGGGGGAATCCGGAAACTTGAGGTATTTTTAACTTTTGAACGGGTGATCGGATCTTAATGAAACTTGATATTTGGAAAGAACTCGTATCTCAGACGACCCACCTCAAATTCGAACCGGATCCGGTTACTTTGGGGGGATTTGAAGGGGGAGCCGGAAATCTTCGGAAACGCTTAGAGTAGAGGGATCGGTATGAAACTTGGTGGGAAGAACAAGCACAAGTCCTAGACACATCATTGACATAACCGGACCGGATTTGTGCACTGTGGGGGGAGTTGGGGGGGGGGAATCCTGAATCTAGTGGCATTTATAACTTATAACTGGCATAATTGGCAACTGGCAAGTGGAAATAGCTGTTGTCTCAGATGTTCCACGTCAAGTCCGGACCGGATCAGATTCTTGGGGGGGGGGAGCTTGAAGGGGGCACTGGAATTTCTGTGAAACGCTTAGTGTCGAGGGGCCGGATGGAATTTGGTGGGAAGAACGAGCATAATCATTTGATACGTTCTTCACGGAACCAGATCACGTCGGGGATCTTTGGGGGGGAGTTAGAGTAGATTTCCCGGAATTCCGGTGATCGCGAGATAGGATACTTACAGATTCCCAAAACTAGACAGGCATATTATCGACCCGGCCAACTAGACTTAAGGACCCGACACAATGCCCTAGGAAGACTTCCGTTCCTGGACCCGTCAATTTTTCGGGGAGTAGAGGGAGGGGGAATCAGGAAATTACTGACTTCCGTAGGTTGCGAAAAAAGGGTATGACTCAAGTGAAACTTTGCGGGCGATAAAAACTGATGACCTAGATATGCAAAGCATGTGTACGAACCCATGTGGCAATGGATGGGGGGGGGGGGGGTCCGGAAACTTTGTGACATGCACAAAAACCAAACGGATGGGCAGAATGGAATGCAACTTGGACAGTACAAAGTTTATGCGGCCTAGATTTGTCATTTGGCGTCCGAACCGGATCCGACCAAGGTAGAAGGAGGATGAAGTAGGAACCGGAAATTTGCAGATATGCTCCGATTCGAGTTAAATCTGATGGACGGGGAAGAGATGTATGTGTCCGAGTCGTATTCGGCCACAGTAGGGGGAGTCCCGGAACTGATGTGGCTCGCATAGTGGTTAATACGAGTGAAATGATTTGAATGAAACTTGGAGAGTAGATACGTCTGCCTTAGATGACAATGTTTAGGGTCTGGACCGGATCCGAGCACGGTGGGGAGGGGTATCGGAATTCCTGGAAAAATGCTCAGATTCACTTACGCGCTTCTCGCACCACCTACTCGTAACAAGTGCCATATGAGCTCGTAGCTGTTGTTTAGTTTAATACTCTTTATTATACAAACCAACTTTTACATGCTAAACTAGATATATAAATAGATATATCATTGTATTTCAAAGGGCCATATACAAAAAAATAGACTCTTTCTTAATTCTAAACATTTATCTATATACACGGCCACCCAAGTAATAACGGTAGGGTTAATATTACTTAGAATTTCGGGGAAGTGACAAAATTACTGAACACACCTTTTGTAACCCTTTCAACATCCTTTAGACATGTAGCTGATACATCTGACTGCAGGAAAAGCCCGAATGCGCGTTTGGGGGGCATTCAAAAAACATAAGAGACAAAACAAAAATCAATTTATTTGATTCGTGATCTTACACGAGTTATTGAGTTATGACTTTTCATTAACAGTTGACATACCTCCACATTGGTAGATATCGGAATACAAATCTCGACGGCCATTTAAAAATATCAACGTGCTCGGTACGTCATTTTCAGTGGCCGAAAGTTAACCTTCAATTTTGAATATGTTGAAGGATATCATGGTTTCTCAATGTGCTCTCGCAGTGACGTTGGAATGTTGACGCCGGCCCGAGATGACCAAAGGGCGATTCTGGCGATCTCTTGGATTCGCTCTCTGAAAAGCAAAGCAAGAATCCGTCGAGCGCAAGAACAAACGGAAAATAGTTGCGCCTCAATTGCACCTTTACAACTTATCGCTGAGTCGCCGAAACCACTTTCCACTCGCGAAGTGGATTCGCTTTCCAAGTGCTGGCGGAAACAAGCGGAGCGCGAGAACAGCTTTGAAAAGCGAAGCGGCTTTTAGCCAAAGTTGAAAAACAGCCGGCGCAAAAGCTCGCGGAGCTTTCCAGACGGCCAGAATCACCCTCAAGTTCACAAACGCCCTTTTAGAAATCCACTAGTGACGTGGTTTTTTCTTGCATAAAATCGTAAACGGCGGAAAATGTTCTGCAAAACAACCGTTATGAAGCATTCTTCTACAATAAGATAGTTTTGTAGATAGGATAATGTGCCGTAGTCTCTATGTTTGCCTGGTCCCCTCTTGATATAGTTTTTCCTTCTTCTTTTCTTTCTTTATTCCTACTCCGTTATTCGTACTGCCATGTTCTTTTTGGGGGGTGAAAAATAAAATTATTATTATTATTATTATACGCTAGGAGTCTACCGGAATACTTTCTAGCGGAATTTACTTGTCCTGTCAAAAAAATCTGTTTTAAACGATATTGAACAGTTATTGTATATAGCTCTAGACTATGTAACTTCGAATATTTAGGGTTTACAGCAACACTAAATTGTCTGCTTTTAAATTTTAACCGAACAAGGCTGTATATTCAAATAATGTATACAACGGATACTTCAGTTACGATGCTTCTATAGGCGTATTCTCGCCGTTCCCCGAGGATTCATCGGGGAATAGAAGGGATCGGCGAGAACAGAGGGAGTCACTCCACACGGAATCCACCTAGGAAAACAACGAGAGCACGGAGAATGCTTCTACAATGAATTTTGTTCGAAAAAAAAAAACATGCAGTTGACGAAATTAGTCTGGATCCCCTTTTGTTTATACTGATTCTTTTAATTTTACATTGCACCAACACCAGCAAAAATTGAATCCCCTTCAAATCTGAAAGGGAGTCCTTTTTGATGATGTTGATGATAAGCAGAGTATTCCCCATCCGTGGGGACTCGGAGTGAGTCACCGGGACAAACAAAAACGCGGGGAATCCTCAAGTGGAGTCCTCGGGGAACGGCAGGAATACGCCTTATATACATTTCAAATATAAAATGTATATATGTTTCAAAGTCTGCTTGGGCTCAAGGAATATTTATAGGGCTGAGATTCGACAGTCTATTTACACTCACTTATTTACTTAAATAGGCCTAAAAATCCTATAACAATGCGTTACTTCGGTTATCCGCTATCCAAACATAATC
The DNA here is from genome assembly GCA_023053575.1 of Branchinecta lynchi. NCBI lineage: Eukaryota > Metazoa > Arthropoda > Branchiopoda > Anostraca > Branchinectidae > Branchinecta > Branchinecta lynchi. The sequence continues at coordinate 2,494,147 of JAKZAP010000021.1, read as the reverse complement.
GATTTCGTCAAATGAACGTATTCTTTCGGATTTGTGGTACCTCGATGTGATTGTCCCTCTATGCTTGAAATATTTTTCGCTTCGTAGGTGCCGCGTGTCCTTTTAGTATCCTTAATAGGTATCCTTAGTTACCCGATGAAAAATGTGTAGCCTGTGTAGTATGGTAGTAGTACGAAAAAGTTGCATGTAATACTATGTAATAGCAAAGAATACTATCATTTAATGTGCCTCAGACTGGTCTAATCTTAAATAGTAGTATGCACTAGCATCCTGTCTTGCCATAGTAGCATCCAGTCTTGCTGATAGTAGCATATACTAGTATGCAGTAACTCGGTAGCCTTGAAGTAGAAGCATGTAGTAGCATCAGTTAGTACTGCATGCTAATCTTTCGTACTACTTCATAGTACGTCTTCTCCAGGGTCTTTCTCAAATTGGCCTTTCTGTTAACATTTCTAAATGTCAGTATCTTAAATTCAACAGCCCAAAAGATTCCGGTATTTCTTTTCAAAATGAAAAACTCCCCAATTCCCCTACCGTAAAATGGCTTGGCATGTTCATAGCACAGTCTCTAAAAAAAATTTGCGATAACGCTGTTTCGGCTGTTCACGATTCCATTCGTGTCGGATATGGAAAAATAGTTCCAAATAGAGGAAGGTATAACAGAAAAGGGCTTGGTAGTTTATATAATAGTTTCTGTTCTCCCTCTGTCTGCAACCTTTCCGGAATTTTTGGTATTCTGAGGCTAAAAGATTTAAAACGCATCAGAACTTATTATTTCTAGTATTGTAAATTTCTCTTGTACCTTCCTCAACGTTATAGGAATTCCCGTATAACTGCAACTTTTTTGCCCTCTGACCCTTGTGCAAAATTATCTTCAATTGCCCAGGACCTTCACGTTTCTGCCCTTGACCATTTCTCCGCTCGCCATCTAGGAAGAAGATTTTTTAGACCCGATTAGTCCCTTTTTTTTCTTTTTTTTTAAATGTTTATTTTTTGATCTTGTGCATTTACTACATTATTGAAAGCTCAGTGTACTTTTTCCTCTTTTTTTTGTTTATACTGCACTATTTCCTCTCCTTAATTGCGTTAATAAAATCATCATCATCATCATCATAGTACTATTTTGAGATAAATTTTTCATTGGTATATAATAAACTATCATGACTTTCCTACTCCCTTCAGAGGATTTACTTCCTCCGATTTTCCGAGCCTGTAGCATTCGTAGCACATGGAAATGCAGGCTTTTGTCGAAATTCAAATTCTCCGCCTCTGGAGGATTTCGGGTTATCGTGCAAGCAGCGAACATTCTGACTCCCACTCAAAATTTCCATTCCAATTCCAACTCCCTTAGACGAGTCTGAATAATTCGGTGAATTAAGACATAAGTTTTAAGAATAGCCTGCCTTTTCAGTTAAACTTGAAATAAATATTGCTAGCCTGCTAGTTGTGGAACTTTTCTGAACTTATTTTGAAGCCTTGCCAGAAGCTTTCTGATTTAAGAAGAAATGTATTTAACTGCACTGTCAACAGTTTTTCCGTAAAAAGATTAAAGTTAACTGCAGTATTTGCTACTCAGATTACTACTAAGAACAATCCGAGTATAGAAATACTGCAGCTAACCTTAATCTTTATACGGAAAAACTTTTTACAGTGTGGTGTACTTTTGTCACTTCCTTAAATTTTGAGTATGTTAACCCCACCGTCATTACTCGAGTGGGTGTTTATATAGATAAATGTTTAGAATTAAGAAGAAGTCTGAGCGTTTAAGTTATATTTTTCTTGTTATTTTGTAATACACTGATCTTTCTATCTATCTGTCTGTAGCAGCGTCTAAAACCTTTCGAAAGTCAGAACTAGTTTTTTATTTGTATTTTTTCATATTTAAAAAATAGAACATTTGTCGCGTTTCCAATATTTGAGTTTGTATTTTCCAAGGCTCTAAGTAAATATACATTGTGCATTAGAATTAACTATTTAATTGAGTGGCGTTTGCATTTTTTTTTTCTCTAGTCCTCATTTTCTTTCTAGGACAGAAAATAACCTGCGGATATTTTTTTGACAAGTATTCTGTGGCTTCTGTGGTAACATATTTTTAATTTGGACAGCTAGTTCTGTCGTGAAAATAAAAATGGAGATACACGCAAAACATGTTCTTCCGTCAGTTCCGTTAGCACATGTGTTTGAAGAAAAAAAACATTGATTGAATTAGCAGATGTGAACTTCCGAAAATACGCTACAAAAATGCGGGGAGAGGATCGGCTTAACCTCTTTTTCTATTAATAAATAAATAAATAATAGCTACGAACTAATATTGAATAGGAAACATTTGCGTTGGGAAAGAAAAATGGAAACCAGATGGTCTTTCGATAGGAAATTGATTTTGGAAGAAAAAAAACAAGTTTGTCAATATGAAAGATGTGCAGCAGATGGCGGGCTTTGTGGTAGAGTTCGTCTTAGATGCGTGTACAAGTTTTCCGTATTCTGTGATAGGATAGAGCCATCTTAGAGCTGACCTGAATGCTTTAGGCCTAGATGCAAGGGGATGACCGTTCCCTAGGTTCACAAAGAGCAAATCGCGGCGATGAATGAGATTTTTCAATCGCAGCGATAGAAGATTTTTAGCGCCTAGATGTTCACACTGAATTTCGTCGGCAACAGGATTTAACGCGAAAAATAATTAAAAATAATTCTTAAAATAATAAAAAATAACTAATTTTTCTATAAGTGAATCATCAAAAAGCTCAACGTGCATAAGATCGTACTGTCGCCCGATTAAACTTGAATTTTCGCAACATTGAAAATCGCCTGACGAAGCAGCAGAAATCGCCGATTTTGGCGACGAAAATCTCGGCGAACTGAACGTCTGTGTGAACCTAGGGTTAGAGACTATGAAGAGTGACTAACTTGTTGTCTAACGAGGATATATGCCACCTTTTGTGTGATTGTAGAGAGTTACGGGGGCTAAGGGAGGAGATTTTCGGGTTGGGGGGAACTGATAAGAAACGGATTATTAAAATGATGGGAAGTAAAGATTTTAAAGAAATAAGAATTATTGGGAAGTTCCTCAGGTTAGCTTTTAAACACCGGAAAGATTTCTTCTGATGGGGAAATTGTGTTTTTAGTGCTAAGAAAGTATTCAGTGTAAATTAAAAATATTAAGAGTGTGTTAGTGTGTATATGCGCATGTAAGATTGTTTACTTTTTGTTTCGTTTTGTTGCATGATGGCCGGATGGCTTTAATGTGCAAATAAATCATTCATTCATTCATGTCTTCATAGGTCGTGTGACATATCACATTTGTTCCAATGCAACTTCGTTGCGCAGATTGGGATCCTGCTTTACCGTTTTTCGCATCCGTATACATTCAAGGAATCGTAGTCTTAAGCCTTTTTCACACTGACGCGTTGAGGCTTTCACACTGAGCTATGCAACATCTGCGTCTCGCTTGCGATGACGCAACGCAAAGCTTACGCAGACAATAAAATGCAAGAATAGAACCAAGTTCTGTCCTTGCGTTGCGTCGATACTCATCATATTTGTCAGTGAAAAATTGAAGTTTTGAAGACAAACTGGAGAAAACCTACACGATGAAGACAAACTTAGTACCGTAGTGATGAAATAAACGAGAAATCAGCACAAGAAACCGAGAAAGGAAAACGTAAATGTACCTCCAGCGTGAAAGCTGTCGCGCAGGTGTGAAAGAAACGCTACGCAACATGTACGCAGCGCAAGATAAACGCATACGCGTTATGTGAAAGCGGTCTTATACCTGTCAGTCGTCCAATACATTTCACCTATTCTAGCCTGGCAGTTGACCCGTTGTACCCGCAACTGTGTCAGTCCAACCCTGCATTCGAGTTGCCCACAACTCAGAATGGACCGTCCCCGGTGGAGATCAGTAGGCGCCTGAACTCGCTACCCTGCGCTCTAAGCTTTCATCGAGATGAATTGTCATCCCTCCTTCATCTAATCCTTGAGGTAAAATGTTTTATTCATCTAATACCCAACGACCATAATACCCAACTCCTGGAGAATTTCGTACGGTACATTCTACCCCTCTAACAAAACCACGCTGATTTTCTCACTTGCCGTGTTTTGCCACCTCCGATGTGTAGCGCGCTGCCGACGGATGTGTGCGAAATTTTTTCCATCAGAAATAGAAAGAAGAAAAACCGGAAAAACAACGGATCTAGGAAAAGGCTTAAAACAGCCAAAACCGTGGGTTAATCGTTGAAAGCACAGCCTAGTTTTAAAGTCTTCAAATATTTTAAAATACTGCAAGTTGAAGAGTAAATAGTCGAGGGGTCCTTTAATACTATCTTCCTGCCGATGAAGAACCGCCGCGTGCTTAGCGAAGAACCAGAAACGTCATCACAACTTGACCACAGCAAACGTTTTGATTGGTTTACATAAGATTTGAATCGATTCTGAGGATTCGTTTGGGTGACGTTTTTTCGTTTTTTTTAGGCTAACTGGCGTGTTTCGGACAGTCATATAGAGCGTGTTTCACCCTTCTAACAATAGTTACTAATAGTTGCTATTTCCGTTCCATCCTCACGAAAAGTTACTACGCTGACCGCTCCAACCTTCTCGAAATAGTAACTAATAGTTACTATTTGCTTACCATGCTCGGGAGCGTGGTAAGCGTAGTAACTACGCATCTCTGCAACGTGATTGGTCGGATTCGCCCGTGGCATGATATTCTGCTGGAAAATAGAAAGTCGTTCCAGCCTTGACGGCAGAAAGGCAGAATTCGTGAAGTCATGCCTAGTAACTACGGTAAGTAGGATGGAACACGCTCGAAGAGTGTTGTGCGGTCAGACAGTCAGGGGTAATGGTACGTACGTCGACAGTCCGGTCTTCGCAGTCGGATGCGAATTTCCTCCTTCGCTCCGAAATTTCGACGCATCGCATGCTGGTTCTCTCATAGTGAAGCTTATATTTGCATGCGAAATCTTTTCGGACTGTGTGCTACATTGTAGCTTAATAGTCTTGGAATGTAGGTCCTGTCAGAATTTCCAGCATCATCTTCATCTCCTTACGGAAAAGTCAACTTCCCGCGTATCGAAGGAAATCCGCCCGGAAAATCTAACCGTCTCTCCGCAGCATAAGTGCCACTGCCTCTCCGGCTTGACAGTGACTAAAGAGCACTTGAATGCGAAAAAGTATAGATTATTTTAACTTCCGGCCGGAATTGATGAAAATAGAGAAAATCGGCCGAGAAAAATCTAACCGTCTCTCCGCAGCATAAGTGCCATTGCCTCTCCGGCTTGACAGTGACCAAAGAGCACTTGAATGCGAAATTGTATAGATTATTTTAACTTCCGGCCGGAATTGATGAAAATAGAGAAAATCGGCCGAGAAAAACCTATCCGTCTTACCGCAGCATAATCGCAATGATATCTCCGGCTAGATAGTTACTAAAGTAAAGAGCAGTCGAACGACGAGATGAGATTTTAGGATCGACCAAAAAGAGGCTTTAGTTTAAAAAAGTTTAAAAAGAGGCTTTAGTTTTCTCAGACGATTAGCTGTTTGGTCTTAATCTGTTTCTGAATTTTAATAGTAAAAATGTTCAAAGAGTCGGGCCAAGACTGGATCTTTCGAAGACAAGACCCAATTGTCTGGATCAGATATTGAATTTTTGGGATCCCGTCGAAACCTTTGGTCGTGTTCTGATGGAAAAACTTTTCGCAGACAACCGTCGACAGCGTGATACACATCAAAGGTAGCAAAACTCGGCAAGTGATTAAATAACGAGATTTTATTAGAGAGGTTAAAATGTACCGTACGAAATTCGGGCCTCTGGGTTTAGAAATATATGGAGTGATTATTGAAGTAGGTTGCGTTAGTTTTATAGGTAAGACATTTCCTTTAAAAGTTGATTTTAACCCAAAGGAAAGTACGTGTTGTAGAAGAACTGGGAATTTGCATTTACCGTCATAGTTAGCCTCTATTTCTATTACAGTCCCGCCATATGATCTCATGCTTCAGAAACGTAATGCAGTTCTGGACCTGCTGTTGTTCGTCAATTACGTTTATGCACGTCATTTCTGCCCTCGTTATGCTCCCACCTATTCTATCATCTGGTAAGTTAGAATTGAGACTTCATCCTAGTTTGATTAAACAGCTAAGCAGCGGTATTACCAGTGAGTTGCTCAGATATTTGTCGGGATTTTAAATTTCATGAGGGATAGAACCTCCTGCTGTTTGAAGAGTATTTTTGTGTCGATACGTAACTATTTTTCTTTTTCTTTTATATGTAACTTTTTTTCTTTCTTTTTTATGCGTAACTTTTTGTCGGCAGAACCTTGAAGTTGCGGTTGAATGTTCGAGTTTCCTTATTACAGCTGCTAGCAAGGTCGATGATAGAAGTGGTTGTTCCATTAAGCCGCTTTCACACTGACGCGTCGTTACGATGCGCTGCGTATGCGTTTATCTTGCGCTGCGTACAGGTTGCGTAGCGTATCTTTCACACCTGCGCGACAAGCTTTCAAGCTGGATGTGTATTTACATTTTCCGTTCTCGGTTTCTTATGCTGAATTCTCGTTTCTTTCATCATTACTAAGTTTTTTTTCCATCGTTAGTAGGTTTTCTCCAGTTTGTCTTCAAAAACCTCCATTTTTCACTGAAAAATCTGATGCGTATGCGCCGACGCAACGCAAGAAGAATAGAAGTTGGTTCTATTCTTGCGTTACGTTTTATTTTGTCTGCGTAAGCTCTGCTTTCCGCGACGCAAAGGTTGCGTCGCTCAGTGGGAAAGCGGCTTTACCCATAATACGTCCTTCATAAAATCTGATGACGAATTGCCGCCAGACTCGCAAGAGGAACAATAACAATCACACGTGAGATCTGAGGATAAGTTATCTGACTGGTGAATGAGCGATTAGGCTTTCGCTTCATATCGAGTCGCGCATTAGCCCCGTGGAAAAGACAGCCAGCACTCAGCAGTGAAGTCGGAAGCCAGAAATCACAATCTTGATGACGCTTGACAGAACAGAGTTGGGTAAAGCAAAAAGAGGGGAAGAGGCATTTTAAACAGTTTTAGACATAGTTAGTAAGTAAGTAAGTAAGTGTATTTATAAGCCACAAAATGTTTTACAACGTAAGAGTGTGGAGTAGAAGAGATAAATAGAAATAAAAAGAGAAGAACAGAATGAAATCACAGCAACAGCTTTAACTCCAGCCAATTTTCAGAGAATAAGTTCATGAAATCAGATATTTAAGGAAGAATCTTTAATTGTTTTTATCACAAGATCATTTTCCAGCTGGAGTGGCTTGAGCCTGAAGAGGACCCTTGCCAAGAATGGCCGAAATAGAGCTCTAATAAAATGTAGCCGACTTATCCGTTTTGCACTGTCAAATATGATTTGCAGTCAGCTTGGGCTGAAGGACTATCTGTGAATCCCTTGCAGGTGAAGGTGATGATAATTGGAGCATTCCCCGTCCGTGGGGACTCGCGAGAATACGGGGAGTGAGTCCCCGGGACAAACAAAAACGCGTGGACTCTTCAAGTGGAGTCCTCGGGGAACAGCGAGAACACGCCTTAGAGCTATTTTTTAAAGTGACGTAGAAGCAAGTAGAACGTGATCTCGACCAGTCAGCGAGAAGTTTTAAAGGCGCAACGACTTCTTGAGCTCGGCGGATTCTTCGTAAGAACGCCAGAATCGTCTTTTCTCGGTTCAAGCCAACTTGGGCAGATGTTCATTATCATTTTTTCATAGGTCAGAGCTTGTGGCTAAGCTTTGTTATAGTTCCTCTGCTCGCTTTGTCCCTTCTTGGTTTGCCGACAGACCCAGAGATCCTGAAGGAACCGACCGAGAAACTTCCCCGGAGTCTTTCGAAGGAGGTATCTGTCTTTCATTGCTACGCTTAGTATTAACATTTCTTTTACAGTAAGAACGGAATCAATCGGGATAATTAGTAAGTAAGTAAGTAATTTATTTCTGACCCGCCATTTGAAAAGCGGAGTTTGTAAAGTAATATAAAAGAATTAAATAAAAACACAACAATACAGTTTATTTTAATGCGGAATTAATTCGGAAGAATAGTGTTTTGGGGTAGGATGGCGCAGTCTGTGCAGTCGGCGCTTGGAACACAGAGTTCTCAAATCCGATTTCTTTATGAAGGCACTACCCCCCCCCCCTTATCCACACACACACATGGTTGCTGCTGTTTGTGTTTTCCGTCACATGTCTTCGCCCAGATGCCGTTAGCTCCTTGAATCCGGCTTTCACAGTTATCTCCAGATATCATATTAGTCTGAGATCATTGTGAAAGCTGACTTTACGGAGCTAGAATCTCGTCGTTGCGTTCTCCCCTTATCTCATTCTTCTTCTCAATCTCCCTTATTTACTCTCTCTCTTATATATAACGTTACATTGACGGAGAAGTTCAAAAATTCAGTATGCAAGTGTTAACCCTTGTGGATGTTTCCTCATCGCTTTCAAAAATCATCTACAACAGGGCACAACCAGCGTACGACGTTATCCACTGGTTCCTGGCCAAAGGTTAAAAATTAAGTGTCTTTTTCTGTGTGTTTATGTGTTTTATTTATTTTCTTTCAATTACTCCGCTTTTTCAAAATGGCTAGCTATAAATAAATTACTTACTTACTTATTCTCAATCCCACAAGGCTCTGGAAGTAGCGTTGCGGTTAGTATGCTACATTCTCTTATATGTCAGCTACATTTTCATTGGGTTTGTTGGGACAGATACAAAAGCATAACAATTTATTCGCTCACACTTTCGCGCTAACAAAACCAAAGTTGGTGAGTACGGTCATGCACACAATTGTCAATATTACAGTTGCATTGAAAAATACGTACTTATGATGGCAAAGGCTATTTGGAAATTCAATATTATTCTAAAAGAGTGTTTACAGTGATTTATTTATTTTCAGTTTTGCTCAAGTGTTATTTTGTTAATTTTCAAGCGATTTGCCTCTGTCGAAGTTTCCCCTCTAAGACAAGCAATTTGTAAATATCTTTCATTCAAGATTTTTATTTTTCTCTCCAGATTGAAAATGCGGTCGCATTTTGTTTAAGGAGGGAATAAGGTAATATTAGTAATTAATGCTGCGACCCAGTTTGTTCACTGAGTAACTAATTAGTATCTAATCACCTATTCACGTTAAGGTTAAGCCCAAAGCTTGTATTTAAAGTCAAGTGTAATATATTTAATTCGTCGGTCGTTTGGTTTCTGTTCACCTGTACAGATGTCTGTAAATAAACTGCACATAGCTATCGAACCTGGTCCTGTCTATATCCATATTATAAGACACATGGTTACATGGGGGAGGGAGAAACTGCTATTACAGTGATACCACTCCTTTATTCGACCACTTATTGAATATGCCTGTCAAGTTTGGCACCCTGGTCTAACCCAGAATCAGTCCTCGAAGATTTAAAAAATACAAAAGCGTTGTCTGCGAATCATTCTTGGCAACAAATTTGTTTTTCAATTTCAATTTGTTTGAAAATACCCTCAAGGACGAAGCCGCACATTGGGTTTTTGGGATCCCAGAACGTAAGTGGAGGGATACCTATGACATCGCAAAAGTTGTCCGTCCGTCCGTCCGTCCGTCTGTAAGCACGATAACTCTCGAAGGGAATGAGATATTTTTATGAAACCTGGTGTGAGGATTCGTTGGGTCGTCGGACCAGTCGAGTTCGTAAACGGGCTTTGTAGCCCTACATTTAGGGGTGAGAGAATTAGGGGGCAAACGAAATATTTTGAAACAGCTAATGTGATAGTCGATTATGGGGTAAGAAGACATGCTGAACACGGTGGTGAAAACCATTTTGTCATCTAACAAGTAGTTCACCCCGAATCCGGCCAAAACCGGAAAGTTTGTTGAAAGTAAAAGTTTTATTTTAAGTTAATTAGATGCTCGATTTAGGGGTAGGAAGACATGCTGAAGACGATGGTGAAAACCATTTCCTCGACGGACTAGTAGTTCGCCCGGAATCCGGCCCAAACCGGAAAGTTTGTTAAAAGTAAAAGTTTTATTTTAAGTTGATTAGATGTTCGATTTAGGGGTAGGAAGAAACGCTGAACACGGTGGTGAAAACCATCGTCTCGACGGACAAGTAGTTCGCCCGAAATCCGGCCCAAACCGGAAAGTTTGTTAAAATTAAAAGTTTCAGTTGAAGTTGATTAGATGTTCGATTTAGGACAAGAAGACATGCTGAACACTTATGTGAAAACAAATTTCTATCCGGACATGTAGTTCACCCGGAATCCGGCCAAAACCGGAAAATTGGTAGAAGTTAAAGTTTTATTTCTAGTTGATTAGACAACCGATGTAGGGGTAAGAAGAGACGCTGAATCCGTGTGTGACAATCATATTTTACCCGGACATATAGTTCGACCGGAATCCGGCTGGAGTCGAAAAATTTGTTATAAGTTAAATTTATATTTGAAGTTGAGTAGATGTTCATTATTGGGGAAAGAAGATACCCTGAGTTCATTTTTGAGCTTTGAGCCCAAAGTTTGGCCAAAACCGAGAAATTGGCGGTAGTGGCAGGAAGTTTTCGTCAAAACATATATGACTTATAGGGATAAACACACATGCTAAATCCATATCTGATATTGGTTTTCTCAGATGATTAGCTATTTTGCCTTAATCTGTTTCTGGATTTTAATTGTAAAAATGTTCAAGGAGTCTGGCGATGACTGGATCTGGCGAAGACAAGACCCAGTTGTCTGGATCAGATATTTAATTTTTGGGATCCCGTCAAAACCTTTGGTCTTGTTCCTCATGCAAATCATAATAATCACAAAAATGAAGAACCAAAATCAAGAACATCTAAAAAACATTGTCGTGTTCGGACTGCATTACAGGACCTGTCTTATCCGTCATGCTAACGCATCCTACTTCCATCATCACTCCTTATATTTCTAAACCCGGAGACCCCAATTTCGTACGGTACATTCTAACCCCTCTAACACAACCACGCTGATTTTCTCACTTGGGTCGTATCACTTGACATACGTGTATTTTGTGAAGAATCTGTGACCCTGAGCCTCGTTTTTGTTGCACGCTGTAGGTCCGCTTCTCGGCCACTTCCGGACTGATTCTTTCTACATCCGTTTTTGCACTGCAGTGCTTCAGAAGAAGACGGCAGCGCTTCTCGAGAATCGCGGACTTGCTCACCGACCAAGTCCGTGCTTCTCTGCAAGTGCTGCCGCTTCAACCATGAAGAAAGTGAACCAAAAACGCATATTGTGCAAAAGCAAAGAAGAGCTGTAGCAGCGATGCGGCTGCGCTATTGCAACAAAAACGAGGCTCTAGTCTTGTTCTACAGCTAGTTCCAGAGGCTTACTACTACAGTTTTCAGACGAGATCTGTTTAACGTAGATTCCACTAGAATGAGAGAGAGAGCGGTTTATTGTACATCTTTTGTAGCTCTTGGCTAATTTGTAGTTGCAAAACATTACATACAAAAATTAGGCACTGCTAAACATAGACGTAAAAAGGGCACAAACGAATTAGAATAACGGTTTGTCCGCGCACGTATTGGGGTCAGTTTGAGTTTCTGTCTGGTTCTGCTGTTTGGTGGGGCTCCTGCGGGTAGGATGTCTCGATGGGTTGGATTTCAAAGCAATGCTTTTCCAAACCTCATGACGAATTCCTCCATCGATGAATCGTTTGTTTGCTGTCCAATTTGTTCTTGAATTGTAAATATTGTCACCCACTAATTGTATATAGGTTTTGTTTTGAGACAGTTTTTAAAGGACCCCTCGCACTATTTACTCTTGAACTGTGTATTTTTCAACAGTATTTTAAAATATTTGAATACTTTAAAACAAGGCTGTGCTTTCAACAATAGCCCACGGTTTTGGCTGTTTTAAGACTTGTCCGAGACCCGTTAAGTTATAGCGAAAACAGGGAAACAATTTACAGAACCGTTTTTTCTGATGGAAAAATTTCTCGCAGACAACCGTCGACAGCGTGATAAACATCGAAGGTAGTAAAACAAGGCAAGTGAGAAAATCAGCGTGGTTTTGTTAGAGGTGTTAGAATATACCTTACGAAATTGGGGTCTCCGGGTTTAGAAATATAAGGAGTGATTATGTCGTTAGCATTATAGGTAAGACGGGTCCTTTAATTCTGTCCGAACACGACGATGTTTTTAGATGTCCTTGATTTTGGTTCTTCATTTTTGTGATTATAATGATATGCATGAGGAAAACCCAATGTCGGCTTCGTCCTTGAGGGTATTTTTAAACAAATTGAACTAAAAAAAATTGTGAACCCAGAACAAGGTCGCGTCACTAACACAAACCATGTTTGTTAAGGTACGCATGCATTAAGCCACGCCGAAAAATTATCGGAAAAAACAAGAAGATAGTGCAGTTTTACTTTGCCTTTTTTTTCTTTTCTTTTTTAATTGTTGTAGACTCGGAAGCGGTTGATAAAGCATACCAAAACGGTCGGTCGACTTACTTGTGCTTCAGAGTCGACCTATATGTTATTGTAGTTTTTATTTAGCAATAAGCCGAGATTCTCCGTTTAGCTCATCGGATTCATCATTTGGTGTTATGGTGGAAAGTTTTTACCCTCCATGCTCGTCGTTGTTCTCCTGTACGCTCTTTGCACGATGGGTTTCTGCTGGGACATCGTCTTGGTAAGTTGCAATTACTTTTCCCCTTGCACTGTCACTGTAAAAAGCTTATCCGAATAAGGATGCAGTATTTGCTACAGGGATTAATCTTATCTGTTTATCGCTGAATTGCGGGGGTTGGAAAATTTTATCTTTTTGAACCTTTTTGGGTTTTCCTGACTAAACGTCAAGGTCAAGAAACTCGGAAGGATTTTTAAAATTTCGTGTGCAAAAATACGCATGCGAAATTCGTGTCACCATGGGAATACCTGCATGCGATGCGTCAAAATCGTTTCAGCAATTCCTTCGTTCCTTTTTTTTTTTACAATTGTGATTAATCATACGTAGTGCTTATTATGTTGTAAACAATAGCTATTGTATTAAATGAATCTTGAATATTGAAAAAAAAATCCGATTTTCGCCGTCGGATGCAAATTTTCTCCCGTTAAATTTTCTCCCGCCGACTTACTAGTAGAGGTGTGTTAATTTGAACAGTTACTTAAATGTGAACAGTGCAATTTGTGGCTGAATGGTAGAATGAAGATTCAAAATATCTATTCAGGTGTTTTCCGAGGCGCTTAAAGGCACATACACATAAAACTTGACTACGCAACTTTCGGCCATCAAACCGACCGGGGGGGGGGGGGGGCTTAGATAAAGATACATGGACTTATTGTCGACAGGACCCCCCTTCTTTGTTATCTTGAACCCCCTCCTTAGTGTTCCCGAAGCTAGCTGGCAGGCCCTTGCCCCTTATGCACTATAATTATGTACTTATGCACTGTAAAAGTCCGCCTTTGGCCGTGTTTCGGCCATCGGGGTAGTAGTCAAGAGGGCATGCGTTCGATTCCTACTCCCGGCACACAAACCTTTTGCTTTTTTCTACTAACTCAAAAGTCGAATTCTCGGAAACTGCCCGGAAACTGCACTGGTCGTAACGAGAATTTTTCTTACTCTCAATATCGACCCAGGGTACATTCTTAATATGTCAGCTAGCTCCCCGAGTCAACTTTGAGTCAAGTTTTCTGTTCCTTTAATTACCTACTTTGGCTAACTCATTGAGAGTGTTCTACCCTTCTAATAGTAGTAGCTATTAGTTACTTTTTTCGTTCCAACCTCGTAAAAAGTTAGGCTACTACGCTGACCGTTCCAACCTTCTCGAAATAGTAACTATTTGCTTACCATGCTCGGGAGCGTAAGTAAGCGTGATAACTGCGCATCTCTGTAACGTGATTGGTCGGATTTGCCCGTTGCATGATATTCTGCTGGAAAATAGAAAAAGTATTCTAGCCTTGACGACAAAATGCCAGAATTTGTGACGGCATGCGCAGTAACTACGGTAAGTAGGGTGGACCACATGGTTGACTTTAGTCACAGCAAGTGCATAAAAATGGAAAAGTCGGAAGTCAACAAACGCTCACATAAGCATACTTGCGAGCCATTTGTTTGTTTGTTCAAAAATTGAAAGTTTGTTAACTGCCGTGCCGTGCCTGGTCGGTATCGACCAATTTAGTCGGCTGGTATACTCTTAATAACAGTATGTATATAATAATATATAATAATATATTCTTGATAAGAGTACCGCCCGTACCTACGAACTGTGGGATACGGATACCAGGAAACATACGGAAATAAGCTCCTCCCCCCGACGCAAGGAAACGAAATTTATCATACTCATGCGATTACATTATTTTATTCACATTCGGTCGAGGAATTTCCTCGAAATTTATTCGCCGTTTATCGTCGCCATTTGTTATGTCCTATGTCCCAGCTTTATGTTTTGGTGTTAACTTGTGAGTACTCCCAAGTATATTATGTTCGTATAGCGTGTACCCGAGTGGCACCGGGAAGGGCTGGTTCATAGCTGTGTGGGGGGGGGGGGGGTCCAGACGGTGTGTATCTTCCTATCTCCACAAACTGAGTTTTACAAAACAAATTTACCCCTAGTGCTGAAGTTTGGCGTGCAATCAGAGATGGGTGAATCCTAATACGGATTTGAATCCAGGATTCGTCCTTTTTGCCGGATTCGAATCGTCTGCTGATCAGGCTGGAGTCGGATTCGGACTCGGATTCAAACCCTGAATCTTACGAATCACAACTGTGCTCAACCAGACTCAAATTCATTCCTGGTCGCTGAGAGGAAGCCCACACTAAAACAAGCATTACCCGTCTCATTTGCCTTAGTGCTTTTTTGTCACCTCTGTTTTTTAAACTGTGGCCTATGTATAGATTTGATTTTGCTAAGGTTGGATTCGAACCCGGATTCGAATCCTCAGCATGAAATGGTGGATTCGCATTCATACCTAGCCCTGGATTCGAATCTTTTTGTGATCGGATTCGCCCATCTCTGCATACAATTGAAACATCATTGATCCAACTGACTGACAACTACTCACTGACTACACCCTCTCAATTAACTCTCTACACTCTAAAACTTCTCTCTTCAGACCCGGATCCTTCAGTCCAGTAACCCTCCTTGTGATTCTCTCGGGCCCAAACATGCGGCTATCCTTACCTGTGTGGATGGCATGGAACCGGGAGCTGTATTTAGCATTTGATTTTGGGTAGCTTATTGTTTTTATATTTTTGCCCACACCCATTGTTAGTTGTAAATATTTATTCTTAGTTGTTTAGTATGGCCCAAGCTGGACGTTTTATTAGATTAAATAAATAAATAAAACTGACTGATTTGCCTACTAATTTCCTACCGAGGAGATCAACCACAGAAGTGCCTGCCCCTGTCAAATGAAACCGATTGTAGAAAACAGAAAAATACAGGGACAGCTGAATACGCAATGTCTCGTTTCTTTTAACCTGGCGTTTCCACTGTAGATTAAATTTGTGTTGCTCATTTTTTGTATTGTCTCTCTTCTTCTAAGGAAGAGCTTACGAAACGTGACGTCATTGCAGCCAGTTTCCCACTGCTAATTTGTTAGGTAGTCCCTTCTTGCCGCAATTTAACGACAGTAATAGTCTACAACTTCCGTTGTTTTTCTTAATGTATTTTTTTTTTTCTCTGCTTGGTCGTATGGTAGCAATTCTGGGATTTAAAGGACCCGTCGTACCTATAATGCCAGTGCAATCTATATCTTATTATTATTATTTATTTATAACCCACCGACTGGCCGAGGACAAGACGGAGTATAAAAAAAAAAAAAAAAAAATCAACGAAGAAACCAACGAAAATGGGTCATTCACTAGTATTGAGTGAGAACAATCATAATTGTTAGTCGCAGGTATTGGTGAGTGGCTCGCTGTCTTTATTTTAGTCTTTCAATTCTTTTAATTTAATTTTATTTGGTTTCTTGTTGTTTTTTTTTGTTTGTTTTTTATTCTTGGCTGTTGATCTTCATCCTCGTTTTGGCATTTTTCTGTCGAAATTTTCTGTCTGCGCTGAAGAAGGGAGGCGGTTGTCCTCCCGAAATATTAGCCTTTTATTTCAGTATATTCGTTGGCCTATAAAAACCCCATTTTTGCTGGTTTCTTCATTGATTTTTTTTGTGATATCAATCAATCAAGTTTATTCCAAATAGCTTAAAGCTAGAAGTAATATGTCAGGCCAATGTGGTTTACGAAATTATCTAAGACGGAGTATGGAAAAAAATACAAAAAATAAACGAATAGGTAAACAGAGTAACTGAAGCACAAAATAACAACAAAATCCAAACAAGGTTGAGTCACGTCCGTTTCAAGGGGCTCCGAATTAGTAGTTCGTAGACTTCGTAAACTCAATCACTTTCGGACAGAGTAGGCTGTACGCAGGGTTTTTGACCCCTGGCCTGAGTGCTTCGGGCCACCCCTGGCCCGATCTAGCACCGGCAACAGGGCGGACGCGGCACCAAAATCTCCTGGTGTCAGTTAGATGTCGCACTAGCCGGTATTTGAATTCATTTGTGCCATATTTTATTGAGAAAAAAAAAAAATGAGTAATAATTGTATATATTCAAGTATTGTAACACATTAAATGTAATGGTAGACGTATTTAGTGCCATGTCGGCGCTACGAGTCAGATCAGTAAAATATCTATCTTAATCTATCTAAAAGGCGTAAAACAGCCAATGTTGTGCGTGATTTCTTGAAAGTAGAGCCTGGTTTTAAAGTATTCAACTATTTTAGAATATGGGAAAATAAATAGTAAATAGTGAGAGGGGTGCTTTAAGTATTTTTTCTCTCGTTTATAGAAATCCAGAACGCTGTCAGCTAACGTCACATATGAGCAGTGCATCTATGTGTACCCTCTGGAAAAGGGTAATATTGCACCGGACAACTGGAGCCAACCGGAACTGGAACTGGCATGGTTCAAAGCTCAGCATTATGCCTGCGTCTTCTTCGTTTTGTACATCATAGTGATCTCATTCTGCTTCGTGAATCGGTATAAGCACTTCTGGCAGAGTAATCCGTTCAGGAATCGGCTGTGGATTGGAATGTGCTTCCTTGTGTAGGTGTATTTTTATTTAATTTTTATACGATAGATGCCGATGAAAAATTTATCTCAGAATAGTAGTATGAAGTTGTACGAAAAGTAGCATGCAGTACTAACTGTCGCTACTACATGCTTCTACTTCAAGGCTACTGTGTTACTGCATGCTGCTGCGTGATAGATAGATAGATAGATTTATTAATTGCTAAGCAGCCCGAGGGCCATGGCAACAAAAAATCACATACTAGAATAAAACGCACAAAACAAAACAACACAAAAGAGAGAAGCTCCTCCTTAATCTTTCTCTTCTCTAATAACCGTTTTCAACATTTCTTTGTTACTTCCCTAATCCAAAAATCTACTTCTATGTTCCATCGCTGTCTTCAGGAATCGCCCCAATCTCTTAAATCGTAGTAAAACATTCATTCCTAACAACTCTAATTAACCACTCTTCATCAAACTCTTTCACACCATACTGTTCTTTCCTCCATTCACTCACCTCCATGCACTCGCAAACCACGTGAACCAGACTCTCATTCTCGCATCCGCACATCGGACAAAAGTAAGGACCGGATTTCTGCCTAAAATTACCAATATAACGCCTTCTAGCACCAATTGGCAGGGTGTCCGCCAACATTTCAATAGTAATTCTTAATTCCTCCCGCTTAAAGCACAATGTACACTTCTAATGCTTTACTTTGTATTAAATGCTTCACAAATAAACATTTCCGACTTCCTTTAGAAGGCGCTACGAAAATCGGCCGTTTTCTTGTTATCCCTTGTCTTTATCTCTCTGGTATTTCGGCGATCCAAATCTTAGGAGCTGGGATATCGTGGCAGGAAATTCAAAAACTCCCAGCAATGCTTGATAGAAAAGGATATATTTGAGATGTCACCAAAGGCAAGCCGCAGAGGCAGTTTACCTGATTGTTCTAGTATTTCATCAGAAGTTCCATGGCTTAAAGTACTTATTAAAAGTTTTTCTTTGTGGAATAGTGTTGTGAAGCTTGATTAACTTGCTTTATAAAATATACCAGAATATGCAATAAGCTTATACAAAATAACCTAGCTACAAAACTCTTTCAAAAACAAACGACCTATTCAAATCTGAATTATACAACATGATTTATGCATAAAATAAAGATCTACTAAGCATTACAAGAAACATCACTTTTACTTTTGTCCAAGCTAGTAAATTGAGCATGTACTGGCCCAAGAAATCATGCTTTGAAATATCACAGAGAGAAAACTGTTGAAAAAGCTGCTGGTCTAGGTGGTAAGCATTGTTTCTAGGTTGTTAGAGAGTGGGATTGGGGTAGTTTGATGTGCCCATTGAACTTTAAGACCCGCTTTAAAGTACATGCTACTACTAACAAGACTTGCTGCTACTATAGCACGACATGATGCTACTGGATACTACTGCTTAAGATTGGCCCAGTCTGAGGCACATTAAATGATAGTATTCCTTATCAATCCATGCAACTTTTTCCTACAACTATCATACAACTACGCAGGCTACAAAATTTTCATCGGGCGACATGTCAATTTTTTTCTTTTTGATACCCGCGTAGCAATTTTTTCGATGACAGAAATCCTAACTTGCCCTAATCTTTCCTTATTAATATCGTCTGCACTAACAATAAATTTAAAAATATTATCTATTAAACTTCAGAAAATTTTGATTCTAATAATATTTGTACATATCAGTCTTTGAATATTAAATAAATTTCGTTCGCATGTATTTTTAGGTAAAAGACATAGCTTGGGAACCCTAGAACTTACCACTCCTTCTGGTCGATTTCTAACATTTTGGTAGGGGGGGAGGGAGGATTTGGGAGTGGAGAGGATGAGATACCATGTCTGAGGGATTAGCATGAAACCGCCTAACATATTGCCTGTATTTGAGCTTGGGATGATTTGCTTGTTTATTTCTTGAAATGACAAACTGGGAAAGGTTTCGGTAAAATTCTGAAATGCTTGCAGTCAAACTGCAGTTTTTAATAAGATTTTCCAATTTTCTGTATATTTGCATTTGGGGGTGGTCGCCGGGGATTTTTAGTACCGGGGGGGGGGGGGGGGTCGCCTGGCAGGGTTTCCCTAAGGCTCACTTCTGAACAAATCACATAAGTACTGCCAAGCCGAACTGAATGCCTAATTTTTTATTAGATAATGCCGGATGACGTAGGGCGCCTTGGCCGTTAGGTTTTACTGTAGTAAATAATCTCATCTCTTAACCCTATATCGAACCGATTACGGAACCGGGTTTTGCTCCTTCCATTTGAGACGGCAGTGCAACCTGTAGACTCCGCTGCTGGCGCTGCAGGTGCCACCCTACTTATCATCCTTACTACGCATGAGGTCACGGATTCTGGCTTCGAGGCTGGAACACATTTTTCAGTTTTTAGCAAAACATTGTGCCACGGGCTAATTAGACCAATCACGTCAAAGATATTCGTAGTTACCCCACGTAATACACTCCCGAGCGTGGAGGGGATTTCGAGAAGGCTGGATCGGTCAGCGTAGTAACTTTTCACGAGGCTGGACCGACAATAGTAACTAATAGTTACTATTGTTAAAAGGGTGGAACACGCTGTAAGAGAAGGTTCTCATTCTGAGGGAGTTCGATTTGTTGCGAACTGGGAAGGATATGCAGTTCGTCTGATGTCTAAACCGGTGTCTTCGTTAAATCCATTCAAACTGCTGCTCATAGCCTATTGAAGCCCCCCCCCCCCCCCCCCCCCCTCCCCTCTCAACTACACTGTCAAAAGTTTCATAACAGATTGCGCATACCACTTTCAGGAATAACACCTTTTCACTTAGAAATAAAGTGTTATGACCAATTAAGTTTATACTATTTCGTGCCTATATCTCCAACAACACCTTCAATAGGTAAAAATAGTACACTGTCCGAAGTTACATAACGACAACAGAAGGATGCGCGGTTCAACAGATAACACTTTTGGATGTTATCATGTTATCTGTTTTGTTTCTTTCGTTCCCGTTATTATTTTTACCAATTGAAGGTGTTGCTGGAGATCTAGGCACGAAATAATGTAAACTTGATTGGTCATAACACTTTATTTCTAAGTGAAAAGGTGTTATTCTTGAAAGTGTTATATGCTATCTGTTACGAAACTTCTGACAGTGTAATAGCTTTAAGACGGTAGATATTCCTTCAGCCGAAGCTGACTGCGAATCATGTTTGACGGTGCAAAACGGATAAGTCAGCTACATTTTATTAGAGCTATATTTCGGTCCTTCTTGGCAAGGGTCCTCTCCAGGCTCAAGCTGCAAAATGACCCTTGTATGTGAAATATCCACACTGGCCCAGAGGTTTTACTGGGAGGAGGGGGGGGGGGGGTCTGATTGAGATGTACGGATTGACCGATGGCGCCTACGACAACCTTCCGGTTGGGAACTGGGTTTTGTTCAATGACAATACGCATCCAAACAGCCATCTTTTAACTATTGCACATTCAAGCTTTGACGAAACCTTTGGGCATTTAAAAAACAGAGACCAGACGGCGTTGTCGGCGGGAATCCCATCAATGAGTCCAAAAAAAATGTCTGAACGACATATTTCGATCTCAGAATTCCATAGAGAGTTCGATTTAAAATTTGTGAAGTGTGAAATAGAGGCGTAATAACAGCCCTGTGTTGTATGTATTTATTTATGTTTATGGTATTGATATGACTTTACTTATTTCAGCTTTGGCCTCCACTGGACATACATGAGCTTAACCTTGTACGACCTCCAGAACCAAGACACAATGTATAAGCCTGATTTCAGTGTCATTCCAGTTCCAATTTGGCTCATAGCTTTCCTATGGCCTTTAGTTCTGCTTGGCATTAATGAAGCAATCAAGCGGAATGAAATCAGGTAATTAATGAAATAAGGGTTGTGGAATTAGACATGAAATTGGGTTGTTTCGAGTGTTGCGTCCCATATTTGGGATCTCGAACGCAAAGAACTTCTCTGACGGTATTCCTAAAATGGACTGAGATATCTTGCCGAAGTCTGTAGGGAAGCTCTTCAGGTCAACACTGGAAAAAAAAATCTTGCAGGATTTGCAACTGGGATTAAATTGTCTCTGTTAAGATAAGATTACCTCTAATTTATTCAAACAATGTTTATAACGGATACGTCAGCTATGATTCTTCATCAGCGATTTTTCGGCTCTTCTTGGCAAGGGTCCTCGTCAGGCTGTCAATCCTCTGGTTCAACTTCGGGGAAGGAAACAAACCTCTAATAATAGTAATGATTATAATAATAATGAGGAAACAAACCTGTAATAATAATAATGATTATTATTATTACAGGTTTTTTCCTTCCCCGAAGTTGAACCAGAGGATTGACAGCCTGACGAGGACCCTTGCCAAGAAGGGCCGAAATATCACTGATGAAGAATCATAGCTGACGTATCTGTTGTAAACATTGTTTGAATAAATGTTTCAAAGTCAGCTTGGGCTCAAAGAATATTTATTATCTCTAATTCGGATTAATCTTATCCCAGTCGAGATAACTTTAATCCTTATTCGGAGAAACTTTTTACAGTGAAGAGAGAGGCCACATTTACATGAGTTTTGTACATCTAGGGGCTGAAACGGAAAGGGGTTTTCCGAATTAGCTTGATTGAAATAGGGGTCAACGGAAATTCGTTTTATTGTGACCCAAATAGCACTAGGCTAAGTGGGCAGAAATTGGGGAACGCTTTACGAACAAACAAAGAATGTGAAACGAAAATAAAAGATTAATACTTGATGAAATACGGGACGAATGACTCCAGGTACCCGCTCCGACGATTTTGGATTTTCTGTCACATCGTTCAACGAAAACGTGAGCGAGCTCTTCTTCCTGTACCTCCCTCATAGCGTCTGTTATATGTGTCTCATAAGCTCGCCCTTCAACTGTTACTTTAGAACCCAATCAAAGTTGTGGTATACAAATCTGTAATAGCGTCCCATAAGATCGCTGGCCTGATTTCCGCCTGATGGTTTTCCATCCCAAATATCGTCCCTTCGCTGGCGTCTCATAAGCTCGCCCGTCACAACTCACGTCGGTTAGCGTCCCATAAGATCGCTGCTCTCCTGTAAGCTTTGTCTCGCTTATACTACGTCAGTTCGTTAGCGTCCCATAAGATCGCCCTTTAGGCCTTGTGTCTTTATTACATAAAAAAACTTTTTCTGAAATAACTGCCCCCACAGGCCCATTCGGGCTTTCATGCAGTCAGAAGTATCGGCTACTATATAAAGGATGTTAAGAGGGTTACAAAAGGTGTATTTCTGTAGTGTAGCATGTAAAAGTTGGTTTGTATAATAAAGAGTATTAACCTAAAAAAAAAAAAAAAAAACTACTGCACGGGTTATCTTTTAACCCGCATCTGGGTCATGAAACTCAGTATTTCCTGAATGCTCGATTTAGGGGTGAGAAGACATGCTGAATCCGTATATGACAATCTTTTCCTACCTGGACAAGTAGTTCGCCCGGAATCCGGTCAAAACCGGAAAATTTGTTAAAAGTAAAAGTTTTATTTTAAGTTGATTAAATGTTCGACGAAGGGGTAAGAAGACTTGCTGAATCTATATATGACAATAATTTTCATCCCGGATCTATAGTTCGCCCGGAATCCGGCCGAAACCGGAAAATTTGTAGTAACGTAAAAGTTTTATCTGAAATTGATTAGAGGAGCTTCTATGTGGAAGGAAACAAAATTATTTTCTGGCTGGACAAATTGTTCACTCGGAATCCGACCAAGGCCGGATATTTGAAAGAAGTAAAGCAGGAAGTTTCGATCAGTTTCATCAAAGTAGATATGACGTATAGGGGTAAGCACACGTGCTGAATCCATCCCTGAACTTGGTTTTCTCAGATGACTAGCCACTTGCATAAATCTGTTTCTAAATTTTAATAGTAAAAATATTCAAGGATAAATATTCCTTCAGCCCCATCTGACTGCGAATCATACTCGATAGTGCAAAACGGATACGTCAGCTGGGTTTTATTAAGAGCTATATTTCGATCCGTCTTGGCAAGGGTCCTCTTCTGGCTCAAAACCGCTCAAGTCGGAAAAAGGAACTTGTGGGGATTCAAGGAGTCTGGTGAAGACCAGATAACGACAAGACACAATTGTCTGAATCAAATATTACATTTTTAGATCCCGTGGAAACCTTTGGTCATATTACAGATGATATTTGAATACAGTTATATATTTTGACTCGGGGATTTTGTAATTTTTAACCGGGGGTATAATGTTTCAGTAACGGGGTATAACGTGTAGTAACGTTCAAAGCGTGCGCTGCTTGCACGACAACCTAAAATTCACCCAGACGTGGAGAATTTGAATTTCAACAAAGGCCTGTATTTCCAGGGAGACAGGTGCTAAGCTCGGAAAAGTTACGCCTGCATAGAAAGTAGTAAAATTATGTTAGAGGACCCCTCGCAACATTTACTCTTCAAATTACAGTGTTTAAAAATATTTCAATACTTTAAAACTATGCTGCACTTTCAAGAAATAACCCACGGTTTGGCTGTTTTAAGCCTTTTCTGAGGCCCGTTGGCTTGTAGCAAAGTCAGGGAAACAATTTACATAACCGGTTTTTCTGATGTAAAACTTCTCGCAGACAACCATCGGCAGAGTGATACACATCGCAGGTAGCAAAACACGGCAAGTGAATCAGTGCTTTTGTTAGAGGGGTTAGAATGTACCGTACGAAATTAGGGTCTCCGGGTTTAGAAATATATGGAGTGATTATACATTAGTATTATAGGTTAGACAGGTCGAAGATATGTCTTGCAAGGAATCGGACATTTTTATTTTATTTTTCGGCAATGATTTGCATTTGCGGTTGGTAAACAGTACAAGCGTAGAAGGATAAGTACGTAGAGGTACAACAAAGCCGAAAGAGTAAGTTCATTCGATGAAATCGATCATCTGTGGTTAGCGGGTAAACGAAGTAACGCATTCTTATCGTGTTTCAGGCCTAGGCCATTTGAGTGAATAGGTTGTGTGTAACTAAACTGTTGGGTCTCAGACCTGCTCGGTTAAACTTTAAGGTTGCAGTTCTGTCACAGCCAGGGTTAAAGGCACAGAAAACTTGACTACGCAACTTTCGGCCATCAAACCGACCTGGGGGGTTTAGATAATGATACAGGGACTTATTATCATCAGTACCCCCTTCTTTATTATCTCGAACTGCTCCTTAGTGTTCCCAAAGCTAGCTGGCAGTCCCTTGCCCCTTATGCACTGTAATTATGCACGTATGCACTGTAAAAGTTCGCCTTTGGCCGTGTTGACTAACACATCGGGATAGTAGTCAAGAGGTCGTGCGTTCGGTTCCTACTCCCGGCACACACACCTTTTGCTTTTTTTCTACTAACTCAAAAGTCGAATTCTCGGAAACTGCAATGGTCGTAACGAGAATTTTTCTTACTCTCAACATCGACTCAGGGTACATTCTTGATATGTCAGCTAGCTCCCCGAGTCAAGTTTGAGTCAAGTTGTATGTTCCTTTAATGCGAAACTCTTCTTGCAGGACGAGAAATCGACTACAGAAGCGAGCAAGACTGGAATTTGGAACAAAGCTGGGAATGAACTCCCCATTCTAAATCCAGGTTCGGACACCCACCTTCGCTTTTCCCACTTTGTCCAAGACTAAAGTAAACTAGAGGCTTTCATTTGTATTCAAATTCGCTTTATTCATCCAAAAATTCTTCATTGCGAAAAATAGTATAGAAGATTTTTTGGATGAATAAATTTTGGATATTTTCATATTAATCGTCATATTAAATATTCATATTAAAAAAAACATATTGAAAACTTCATATTAAATTAATATGAAAATATTCATATTATTGGTATTCATTTTAAGAGACCTTGTTCTACTTGCTCCATTTCACTACACACAAGCGTTTGACAACACTCAAACTTGTGTCTTTACGCTGTAAGAAATAACAGTTAAAATCGTCTGAATTGTTTTATTTCCCGAAAATATAACACTAAAGATTTTGTGACATGACACGGTGGCGATTATTCAAAAATGCTGAAATTAAGTGGTGTTTCCATGTACCAAAAAAGCTCCAAGAATCGGAATAGCGAGGGCATCTCTGCAATCTAGCGTCGAATAGACCCAGGGCAATTTCACTTGCAGTTTAGAGCAGGCGTAGCTGGAAAGTCCCGAAAGTAAGTCCTAAGACTGTAAAAAAAAGTCTTGCAGTATTTGCTAGTGGGATTGATCTTGTCTCTGCTGAGATTGGATTATTTCTAATTCGGATTAATATTATCCTAGTAGAGATAAGGTTAATCCCAGTAGCAAATAGTGCAGTTAATTTTAAACCTTACTCGGAGAAACTTTTAACAGTGTAGTTCACTTTTTCCCAAAAGATGCCACCCCGGACACTGCGTCAAATTTGAATATGGGTTTGTCGGTTTCGGTAGAAAGTATCGAATAGGGATAGAAATTAACCTTATAGCCAGTGCCAGTATCATCTATCTGCTTTAAAGTACAAAGCTCTAATGCCCTAGGGAGTACCATACGAAAGGAACTGGACCTAGGATGGTACCTACCTATTGTTTGTGAAAGTTGACATAAGTAAATAATGTACCGAGCCGTATAATCAATTCGCAGATGGAGTTGTATTTTCATACGCTAAAGTTTTAGTTGATTTGCGTGGAATTTTAAATGTTAGTTATATTTTTCGTAAATAAATGTTACGTATAGCCTATTTGACTGTAGTCAGCTGAAATTTACTCTAACGATATTTCATTAGAATACATCTTGGCCGACTTCGACGCTTAGCTCAGCCAAATACAGTTTGCAGTCAGCTTGATCTAGGGATACTTCTTATATAGCAACAACCAGGGCAACGGGATCATTTGGCGATTGTTGCGATTAAGTGGCACTGGAATGGAACGAGGAAGTCGCCCCCCCCCCCCTGACCTCCCCAATCGTATGTTGTTCGGACCTAGAGCATTTGCTCGTACCACACGTCAAGTTTCCGAGAGTTCCTCCTTCGAACTGCGCCCTTCGAGGTTGCATATATCCGGCATGGACCGCTATGTGGCACGTATAGGGCAAATATCCCTTTTACCGCCCAAACCTGATCGCTCGACCCGTTTGGTTTTTGTCCCTATGCATATTCCGCGATCGCTTTCCTCTTAAACATATTTCTGTTTTAACTATTTCATTTTTAAAATCACCCCCGGAATTTGAACCAAAGCTCATTGAAAATTTGGCTGTAAAAAAACTAAAACTCCTTGGAGTAGTTATTACTGAAACTTTAGATTGGGAAGATAATACAGTAGAAATACTCCGTAAGGCAAACTCAAGACTGCACATGTTAAAGCTTTGATCAAAGCATAATGTCCCAAGTCTTCACATCCTCAGGATTTATACCTCTTTCATAAGACCATTAATGGAGTACGCATGCGCAGTGTGGCATTTTGGTCTAACTGCAGATCGAAACTCACGTATTGAAAGAAACCAAAAACGCGCTCTCCATATTATCCATAAAGGCCCAAAAGTACCCTACTCCCTTCTTCTAAGCACATACACAATTGATACAATGGAGAAACGGAAACTGAACCTATGCCTCGAGATCTGTAAAAAACTTATTTCGCACCCTATCTACAATGAGTTTCTCCCTCCTCCATACAACAATGTAAGGGAAAGGCAAGAGCGAGCAGTCTATACGAAGGTCCCAATATTCCAACCAGTAGCGGCCAAACACAGCCGTTACCAAAATAGTTTTATACCGAAGATTGTTTAAACTTTAAATAGCCTTTGACCACTTGTACGTGCTTTTAAATGTTTATGTTATGACAGTATTCACCAATTTTGGTTTTGTAACCGTGAAAGTGTGAGTGAATAAATTACTATTCTATTTCTATATCAAGTTTCACTAGAGTAGGAACATTTCTGGGAAACTTGACCTGGCCCCCTTCTCCGCTGAGGTCAGATCCGGCCGGGACTCCACAGATATAGCACATGATCTTTGTACCGAACAAGTTTCACCTTTTCGATCACTATCTGTGCCACAAAATTTTGGGACCCCTCAAGATTCGCTTGAATACTCTCGATGACTATCTCTCCCTTCCGATGCAGAATCTCCGGGTACCTCCGGAAGAAATGAAGAAACGGTGTCACAGCTGCGCTGACTCAGGATTTGAGTCGTTACGGACACGTTTACTCCTTCTTCCTGAGGATCACTGGCGTGTTTTGGACTTAGTCATATAGTGTATCGGAGCATTTCCGGACCCGGATATGCCATCTATTGAAGTCGACAGAACTACACGCTTGGTATCAATAAATTTTTGAGGAACTACATGCTCGTTATTTTCTTACCCTTGGTTCACACTGCTGCTTCGTTTGCGACAGAATCGCATGGACCTTCCCACTACCACGCAGACGCAAATGGAAAACGAAATTTTTCGACGAGATTATTCTGCAAACGGACAAAGAAACCCTTGGGGAAACAACCTCTGAAGATGCTGGGAGATTACCCATCAGAATACCACCTATCATTAGCTGCGTTCGTTGCACTCCGGGCTGTCACTGGTGTTTAGTCACCAGTGTCCGGTTCTTCCCCTAAAACGCGTTCTTTTGGTTCACCGGCGAGTTGATGAAAACCGGCTAACTCCTCGCTGAAGCCGAGCTCACGAGCAGGTTCTGGTTAGTCCGCACTGGTGAGATAAAACCGGACACTGGTTAGTTCAAAAACGGGTTAATTGACTGGTGAGAAGTCACCGGTGGATGCAAAAAGGGCTTATAAGAAAAACCGGTGAGAACTCCCGTGACAAAGAACGCAGCTATTAGGAAATTTTCAGTTAAACCCCATATTATGTCATCTTCAGGGGTGCTACTAGCCAAAATGTTTGGGGGGGGGACGAGGCATTTACCGACTGGTAAATGAAAAAACGACTGTTTTCAACAACAAAAATGGCATTTTTGAAAAAAAATCCACTGATTTTCAGAAAAAACGACTATTTTAACGAAAAATAGACCAATTTTCAGAAAAACCGGCTGTTTTCATGAAAAAATCAACCGTTTTGAAGAAAAATCGCGGCGCTTCGCGCCGACTTGGTACTTTTTACCGACAGCTTTGGGGGGTGCCCCCCCCCCCCCGAAGTCGTGACGCCCCTGGTCATCTTGTTCAAAACAGGTTAATACAAGTTTATTCAGAAGATATTTTGCATTCAACCATCCTAACAATTTTTGGTCTTGAAAATTAACTAGTCTTTGTTTTTTCTTTTCTTTCCGCATGCGTTATGTCGGATCGGTTGAAATATTTCAACGCATCCGACACTGCGACAAAACGGAAAGTTCTGCGTTGCTTGTCGCACAATTGTGTGCGACAATTTTGAGCGAAATCGCAGCAGTGTGAACCAGGGGTTAGTCTATTCCAAATGCATGCCGGGCGTATGCCAACAACACGTTTCTTAGTTGTTTTTCAATACTCTATATGACTAAGTCCAAAACACCCCAGTGATTCTCAGGAAGAAGGAGCAAACGTGTCCGTAACGACTCAAACTCAATGACTCAAATCCCGAGTCAGCGCAGCTGTGACACCCTTTCTTCCGTTCTTCCGCAGGTACCCGGAGATTCTGAATCGGAAGGGAGAGATAGTCATCAAGTGTAGTACTTGTCATCTGCTGATATTAGTTGCGTTTTGACCGAAGTTTGAAGCTACCTCCTACCTCAAAGGTCTTCGTTTAATTACCGTTTTTGGTAGCCGGTCGCAGTTTCTTTCTCATTCAAACTCTGACCGTCGAACTTTGTAAGCTAGCAAGTTCGAAGTTTGCTTGAATCGTCGAAGAAACGTCAACCGGGCAAGGATCGCCGGAGCCGTAAAAACACTAGTTAAGCAACCGGCTACGTTAACGGCGAACAAAACTTCGATCAAAAACGCAGCTATTATCATCTAACGCTACTTTTTCAAAAACGATCAAAAACGCAGCTATTATCATCAACGCTACTTTTTCCACTTTAATCAATGATGCGCGAGTGAGCGGACAACCGCTTTATACGCTTCTGATTGATATAAAAGGTGCTTTCGACAATATTTCTCATGCGGCTGCCCTTCTATCCCTTGTGTATAATGGTATTCCCCGTTCTGTTGTGCGTGCTTTAAGGTCCTGGTATAATGGACTGAACAAGTCCATTATTCAAGTGGCAATTCGTTCCCCAAAAATTCTGTCTAATTTAATTTCGGTGGGAAAAGGCGTTAGACAAGGTGGAATTTTATCACCATATATTTTTAATGCATGTTTGGCAGATTGTCTTCGGTCGCTTAAGACTTCTTTAATACATTTTGCACGTGATGTAACGTTTTTAGCATATGCTGATGATATTATTATTTTAAGTCGGTCAAAGGAAAAATTAATTGAAAACTTTAACATTCTAGTGTCTAAATTGGGGCAGAAGGGTCTAATAATTAGTTCTGAAAAGTGTAATTATTTTGTGATTAGTAGTTTGCCGACACAGAATTCCCCTCTGGATTGTGGGGGGGGGGATTATTTTCAGCCCTGTTGAGAAAGTTATGTATCTTGGAATCCCTTACTCATCTAATACCAGGGATTGGAAACTTATCCTTATTCAACATGTGCAAGATAAAATAAGAAGAGCATTCGGTGCTGTTATTCGTTTACGAGGGATGTATCGCAGAGATGTTCTTGGTTCTATTTATACGGCTGTTGCACTTCCTCACATTCTTTTTCCGTCTGCTTTCTTTTCTTCTTTCCGTCCTTCTGAACTTTCTGCGCTAAAAGTTACTTATTATAAATACTCTAAATTCCTTCTTGGTTTCCCGATTTCTGCGAGTAACTCTTTCCTAACTTCGAATTTTAAAGTGAAGAATCCTTTGGAAACTTTAAATAGTAAAATTCAGAACTTTCATAAAAAGGCTGACAACATTCTTCTTCATCACAACCTTTTTCCTTTTTTCACAAAAAAATCCCCTGCTTAGTTTGTTTATTTTGAGCTTCGTTTTCTTTTTTTCTTTCATGTACTTCATTGTATATTTAGTAGGCTAATTTGTTTTTAACGGTCAGCTGTTTATTAGTATGTAAGTGAGTGTGAGTTTGACTGACATGTTGTTGTTCCTTTTTATACATTACTCTTCAGTTTTGAAGGATTCAAATAAATAATAATAATAATAATAATCTTTCGGCTATTACAATTTATGCTATCTATTGGACGGGCCAAAAGTACACAGTAAAAGGAGAATGGACATCTAACGTTTATAAGATGGCATGGGCAGCTTTTAAAACGGCATTGCAAAAGCCATCTATCAAGCACAGGCATAACTACTTGCTAGTATGCTGCTTAGACAAAATCCGCTACACAGCGAACGCAATGCAATAATTTTAAACATATTCTCGTTCAGTTACTATCCATATATGGAGCCCTGAATCTCTAAAAAACAAAGGAATAGTGAGCAAAAGTCGACGCCGCAGTCCGTAAAATATGGGGACCCGTCCTCTCGCCCACTCACTGGACGACCTCAAAGAAGAGCTTTAGCCTGCAGGTGCCTTTCGTTATGCTGGAGGTGAGACAGCTGCTGGCGGGGTTTCGCCCAAGAGGTGGCGGAAACATTGGGACAGTCTGTATCACCCTCCTACCCAGGGCAATACAAGTTGCATCGCCTTCTTACCCGAATCCATTTAATAGTAGGAGAGTCCGCTAAAATAGCATCGAGGAATATCGAGCTGTTCGCTACCTAGCGTTTGGATTTGCCCGACTTTAAATGATGAAAGTAAGTGTGAATAAACAAAAAGTGCAAACAGACCGAGAGGATTTGCTAACAACAAACACATGACACGTTTGGTGTTGATGATGATTTGGCAAAACGATCGGTCGAGATGCCAACAGAGCCGTTGTTTTAATGATAGACGAAACGATACAAGGCGCTATACTTATCGGGACTCGTGGGGCGTATGGGAGTTTCCCGTCTTTCCACTGCTAATGCATTTGATCTTACAAGAGTGTATCGCCCTCTCACGTGGTTGATACAGCAGAGCCTCGTTTTTCTTGCAATAGCGCTGCTGCAGCACTTCTTTGCTTTTGCACAATACGCGTTTTTGGATTCACAATCTTCTTAGTTGGGGGGGGGGGGGGGGGGGGGGGGGGGGGGGGGGGAAGCACTGCAGCACCTTGCAGGGAAGCACGGAATTGGTCGGTGAGCAAGTTCGTGATTCTCGAGAAGCGCTGCCGTCTTCCTCGGAAGCACTGCAGTGCAAAAACGGATGTAGAAAGAATCAGTCCGGAATCGGCCACGAAGTGGACCTGTAGCATGCAACAAAAACGAGGCTCAGGTTATAAACACCGATCATTATGATTCGTGCTCTATGAAAGAAACCTGGAACTCTGTGAGGGTGATTAAGGTTCTATTATCACCTTTTTTTTTTCAGATACAGATATTTTTTACTTCACAAAAAAACACAACTACGTTGTACAAAAAACTCAAACAACCACTTAAAAGACAAAAATCCTGTGGGGTGGCTGTATCTTCTAACCACCTTTTAACTTAAAGTTATTCAATAAATAATAACAGAAAAACTAATCTAATATATTTTCAAAAAAAGAAAAAAGAGATAAAGAAAGAGAGTAAAAAAAAAAATAAGAAAGAAAGAAAAACGATTCCATCGTCACAACCTACCCACCGCCCCCATCTCAACCTCCCCCCCCCCCACCCCCACCTCTTCACTCCCCGCCTCCCTACACCCCCTTCCAACCCTTGCGAAGACGATGAAGTCTGTATTGCTCCGTTACTAGGGCTATACAGGTCATGTCGCCATCTCAGCACAGCGATACCGGTATGTTTCACCCTCTGACCCGGGTACATGGTTTTACCTTTTAGCCGGTACAACGTATATCGGCCTCTTATGAAGGTGATATGGGTGAGTATCATCCTCTGACCAAAAGTTGTTCGTGCTCTACAAAAGAAACCTAGACTGTTAGTACTCTACGTCTGAGAGGTCGATTCATGTTATATTCTTCAATTCATGGCGATACAAGCTATATCGCTCACTTACAACCCATCAACTCGTCTCGAATCTGAGCACTTCCGGTGCCCTCTCCAAATCTCTGAGCTTGGATCCGGCTGGGATCCCAAAACTGATCATTTAGGGGACACGATCTTCTTACCTTCTAAGTTTCGTCCCAACCAAGTTTTGATCTAACTGGCTCCTCTCGTTTGATCCTTGAGCGTTCATCAAAATTTCCAGGACCCTCTCTTTATAACTCCCCCTTCCCCACTGTGGATGCTTCCTGTTCGGATATATAACAAGACCAAAGGTGTCGATGGGATCCCAAAAATCTAATATTTGATTCAGACAATAGGGTCTTGTCTTCGCCAGATCCAGTCTTCGCCAGGCTAATCATCAGAGAAAACCAAGTTCAGATGTACCTCTATAAGCCATATATATTTTGACGATACTGACCGAGACTTCCTGCTTTACTTCTGCCAAGTTTCCGGTTTCGCCCGAATTCCGAGCAAACTACTAGGCCAGCAAAAAAAGAAAATTCAGAAACAAATCCAGCGTCAAATCCCTATAAAGAACATCTAATCAACTTTGAATAAAAGTTTGACTTAAAACAAAAAAAATCCGGTTACAACTTGATTCCGGACTAATTATATGTCCGGGTAAAAAATGATTGTCATATACCCTTAATCTGTCATCTAATCAAACTTTTGCTTTTAACAAATGTTCCGGTTTTGGCCGGATTCCTGGCGAACTAGTTGTCCGGCGAGAAAATGGTTTTCACCATCGTGTTCAGCATGTCTTTTTACACCTCATCAACTTCAAGAGAAACTTTTACTTTCAACCAATTTTCCGGGTTTTGCCCGATTCTGGACGAACAACTTGTTCGGCGAGAAAATGGTTTTCATCATCGTGTTCAGCATGTCTTCTTACCTCTAAATCGACCATTTAATCAACTTCATATAAAACTTTTACTTTTAACCAACTTTCCGATTTTTGCCGGATTCTGGACGAACTAATCGTCCGGCGAGAAAATGGTTTTCACTTTCGTGCTCAGCGTGCCTTCTTACACCATAATCGACCATCACATTAGCTGTTTAAAAATATTTTGTTTGACCCTTAATTTGAACCCCCTCCCCCACCCCTAAATACAGAGCCCATCTACGAACTTGACCTTACCCTTGACCCAATGAATCCTCGCACCAAGTTTCATCAAAATATCTCATTCCCTTCGAGAGTTACAGCGCGCACAGACGGACGGACGGACGGACGGACAACTTTTGCGATGTCATAGGTATCCCTCCACTTACGTTTTGGGATCCCAAAAAGATCATCGAGTGTATCTCATTTATATAATAGTAATTTATTCACTCAAACTTTCACGGTTCCAAAACCAAAATTGGTGAATACTGTCTATAACATATACATTTAAAATCACGTATCTACTCTTACCATCCATGAAGTTTAACTCCAATCGGATTCGCAACTCACGCGTACCAGTTTTTTTTTGGAAAGTCAACACAAATCGCGGACTGAGCCAATGTTTACATGTCAATATAATATTGTTCCGAATCCCCCCCCCCCCCCCCCCACGGATGAACAACAAACCGAAACATGTCCTATATGCATGTCGAGTTGCATCCTCCTAGCTTACGTGGAAGTGCCAGAACTATAAAAAGCGTGAACGACGCACCGACGGACAGAAATCACGATCAATACAGGACACATGAGCCGTAGGCTACAAGTGCCAGAAAACCATCACAAGATACTACTACTTTTTGTACATTAGTTGAGGAAAGGCCGAATGATGGTTTGTTCCTCTTTCATCTTACGGTAGTTGGCTAGACGTTCACCAGCAAAACCGAGAGCCGACAGGATGAGTCCTAAAAAAAAATGCACCATAATTTCCACGACGCAGTAGCGTCTTACGGCTGCAGAAATTACGATGGAAAGGTATACACGGGACTTTTACCGTGGCAAATAAACAGGAAGTAATTGTTCCGAAGGGAATTTAGAAGTCTAGGATGTCGGAGCCTCGTCCGGCGGGGCTTCATGGTGAAAACCAAATAAAACCGAAAGTTTTCGGGGAGCGTTTTCGTCTTTCAGTTCACTACTTATAAACTGGTCACAATTACACATCTTACAACGAAAGCCTTCAAATCCTCGATATCGAAAAACTGTCTGAAAGAAGATATAATCTTCTCATGCGTTTTGGCACCAAATTTTGAATTCTAACCACCACAGGACCATCCTTCCGGACTTCGTTACACCCTCTCATGGACCCAAGCTTGTTCCCCCACCTATGAAATCTTCAGAAAGATACCTAAATTCATTTGCTCCGTACTTCAGTAAAAATTTTAACTGTTCATGATTTATGTTCGTTGCGTATTTATTGTTTGTTAGTTTGTGTTTTATTTGTATTGTTAGTGAGTGTTTATTTTTCCAATTACCGCCCGTGTTAGCCTAGTGCTATTAGGGTTGAAATAAAATTGATTGATTGATTGATTGCAATGTCTCGTATAGCTGTTTGCGGTCGAGGGGGGATTTAACGGCCTGCTACAGTTGCTATAAGATGTATAGTTGGAGGTATTTCTAACCGGATTCGAGATTTCCGTTTTCTTCCGAGGTGGATCCGGACTGTGAAGCCAGACCAAAAATCCTTGAAATCTGGGGCACCGGACATCCAGCGTCGGGGTCCGGAAAGATGTCATAGAGGCAACACTCCGAGAAACAAAATAAATATGCAAATGCTTAAAGTGCGGGGTACGGAAGCGAAATTAGACTTAGTCTTTAAAAGACCCATCTTGTCTCTAATGCAAATGCAACCTACTTTCGAAATTGCAATCATTAATTATAAAGCCCGGAGACCCATATTTTTTATGTTACATTATAAGCCCGCTAACGACATTTCACTAACCTTTGCACTTGCACGATTCGTTATTTTCCACGCGCAATATGCTCCCGACGAGCGTTCGCGGGTCCTTCTATTGCGTAAACCGGTTATCTGAATTTTGCCCAGCTTTTGCTAGAAGTCAATGGGCTTGGGAAAAGACTTAAAACAGCCAAAGCCGTGGATAATTTGTTAAAAGAATAGCCTAGTTTTAGATAAATATTCTTTGAGCCCAAGCTGACTTTGAAACATTTATTCAAACAATGTTTACAACGGATACGTCAGCTATGATTCTTCATCAGCGATATAATAAATATTCTTTATCATTAGTATTTATTATTATTAAATATTCTTCCGAAATATCGCTGATGAAGAATCATAGCTGACGTATTCGTTGTAAACATTGTTTGAATAAACTAGTAGAACACTCTTTATTATACAAACCAATTTGTACATGCTAACTACATGAATCCGCCTTTTGTAACCCTCTTAACATCCTTTATAGATGTAGCTGATACTTCTGACCAGGGGCATCGCTAGCCAAAACTCGAGGGGGGGTGGGCGCCCTGCCGTTCGTTTCAGCTTTTCGTATCATATGTGACAATAAAACTCGTGATAACTGCACGCGCTGAAGACTGAAGATTAGAAGCCTAGAAGCCTACTTTCTTCATTTACTCCGCTTTCTGAAAACGGCGGGTTATAAATAAATTACTTACTTACTTACTTACTTACTCCGAACGGTTTGAAGGGCTGGGCGTGGGAGGTGAGTATCTTGAAATGTACTACTGGCAGACAGAAGGCCCAAGAGTCATACCAGTTAGAAACAATAACCAAGAAACATATTACTGTATCCGCAAAACTGTATATCAGACAGAATGAAAATGAGCGCCGCGGGCGAAATTTTTTAAGTAGGCGATGACTTTTTCCGGGCAAAACGATACTGCCCTGCAAAAAAACCTATTTAGCTTTTAAAGTGGCTCAAGCCCCGAAATTACAAGCCTAAAATCCGAATGAAATGACGCGACTTTCCAGTAAATAAAGCCTACTACGAAAGGTGCCGCAGACAAATTCTGTGGAATCCTGTATGATCAGAACGTCTTTTCAGATCCCAAATAGCAGGATTTGCCCGTTTTTCTTTGTTCACGATGAACCAAGAAAAATGTGAGACATTTACTTTGAAATTGGACAATGTGCTTCAGTTCGAGCCTTTCCAGAAAAGAAGTATTGATCATCTAACAAAAAAATTGAAATGGAGTTGACTTGTTCTGAATTTAGGGTTAAAACACAAAATAAAAATCAATTGACGTGTTGCAACATCAGACCCGTCATTAAATCTTCTCTCATGGATCACCAAACCAATTTAATTTTAAACGTCGGACTGGAGAAAAATTCTGATCATTAAATGGTTTTCTACTAAAATACAAAAGGATCTTTGCATAAAACTAACAAATTATTGGAAATGTACGCCACAAGCAAATCGACCTGATTTTTACTTGAATCGAGAGATATTAGTACACAACAGATCGTGTTAAAACTTAGGTTAATTCATGATTTGACAACTGTCTTTTGTCGGTCATGGAAGCTTACATCTACAATCATACTTGTCATTCTGACAAAATATGATTAAAGACCTCTGAACGACTTGAAATAGCCTGCCTCTCGAAACATGCGCCTGAGAATGCAATTCCTTAAGTTTCAAACGCTCGAGAACCCTGGACAGCCGACGCCTTAGTAACTGGCGTTACTGACTTTTCTGGGCGTACTGCCAGCCCCCCCATTTAGCTTTTCTGGGTGAGCGACCAGTTGTGCTTAGCTAAATTTGTGTGGTCGGGCTCTCTGCGGGCGCCCGTTTTAGCTTTTTTTTTTCTTCGAGGGGGGCTGGTACCACCCCCCACCCCACCCCCCATAGCGACGCCCCTGCTTCTGACTGCAGGAAAGCAGTAAAAAAATAAAAAAGAGAAGAAAACTGAAAGAGAAAGAACAAAAAGAAATGAGGAAGAAAGCAAGGAAAAAAATAAAACAAACAACAACAAATAATAAGTGGGAAACCATGCCTTACTTTAAGAGTTGGTTTTACTGTACGGATGTCTGAGATATCGGGTAAAGAATGAGAAGCCAGGCTTGTTTTAAATGTCAATACTGCAGAAACAGAACTTCGCAAGTCGTAGCAACGACAGACTAAGGGCAAGGACTTAAAACGTGCATTGCTATGAATTGCCCCATAGACGGCTACACAACAACGGTCCCGATCTAAACTCCCATCCGAAGGTATGTTCTAAATAGTACTTCGAAACGTAAACACACTTTCAACTAAATGTAATTTCACGGGGCAAATACTGGAATTTTCGGAAACGATATTCTGAAACATTTTATCGTGAACAGATAAATTCTGGTAAACGGTGCCAATTTTAGGGATCCCCTCCTTCAGATTCAGCAAGACCGAATTCACTTACATGGTAGCAGGAGTTCCAGAGGTAATGCGTCAACAAGGTCATGTCTTAGACATTGTGATTTCTACCTGGCACTTCGCGAATTCAGCAAAAGACGGACCTGTTTGTTTTGTCGTAGGGCACCGTTCAACTGCTACTTACCAGGGTTGCCTCATCAAAATGCTTAGAGAGTGACTTTTGGCCGAAAACAGAGAGTTAATTAGGATTGAAATTTATTTTCATGAAATGTTCACTTTTGGTCGGAATTGTCTCCGTAAAAACGACACATCTTAATTTTACTTTCATGAAAAAAACTTGAAATGGTCACTTATGGTCGGACTCCCTGCTGAAAAAATTACACATTTGGTCATTTTCTAAAATAGAGTGATTTTTATGTCCTACGTAGGACAAGAGTGACGAAACCAAGAAGGAGTGACAATTCACACTATCGTGCGACATGTGGCAACCCTGCACTTACCCATAAGTAAGACGTAGAAGGCGCCCTGGGTGTCCTGAACGTTGATCGCGCGCATTGAATTATCGGCACCGTACGCAGTGGAGGAGCACTCGTCTGGTGCGGGCCAGTTGTCCTGACGGAACTTCTCAATTAAACCAGAAGTCATGAATGTCTGGATCCTTAAAACAAGACGCAGTGTTAAAAAGTTTCACCTTTTTGCTTGGCCTCCCGTTTCCTTTCCAATACTCTTGATGACTATCTCTCCTTGCCAATGCAAAATCTCCGGCCTCTCCGGGTAGCTAGCGGAAGGAAGGCAGAAGTGGTGGGGTGCTCCCGATGATCGCA
This sequence comes from Branchinecta lynchi, assembly GCA_023053575.1. Taxonomy (NCBI): domain Eukaryota; kingdom Metazoa; phylum Arthropoda; class Branchiopoda; order Anostraca; family Branchinectidae; genus Branchinecta; species Branchinecta lynchi. The sequence goes on along the minus strand of JAKZAP010000021.1, from coordinate 2,456,023 downwards.
GTGATTGATTGACTCAGGGTTTGAGTCGTTCGAGTTTGAGTCGTACGGACACGCTTACTCCTTCTTTCCTGAGGATCACTTGCGTCTTTTGGAGTTACACATATAGAGTATTTGGCCATATTCCTGCTCAGCGCTTCCAAGCGGACTGGTTTCTGTTAGTCCCCCCATACCTCACCATCAGCACTTATTGACAGATATAGTAAATAGATCAACATATTGATGAGTAGAAAATCTGCAATCTTCTTCCCAGGTAATGGAAGTTTTGCATATGCCTTAGAAAGTGAAAGTTAGCCACTGCCTTAAAGGACACCTGAACAATGAAACCATACTTGAACACACCATGGAGAATGCATTTACAGACATGGCGACGGACATTATTCTTCTCCTGAGCGTGACGTTTTCAAAATAGAGATGTTCGTTTCTGGAGGTTTGCACATGCAGACACCAACACAAAAAGCGCAATTCATTCAAATCTTGTACAGCGCTGGCCGGATCGTATTGGAATTTCTTCTAGATATACGTTTGGGTGTAACTGGTTAAAAAATATTCCAGAAGAAGGGTTGATTGGAGACTTTTGTTCATTTCTAAAATTGTTCGGTACTGAAATAAGGACAGATGCAAAATGGAGCAAAAATCATAGCTTGGAAACACTATTTTGTATTTGGATTCGGTTTTCTGCAGGCAATGTTAACGGAAGTCATACAGAGAGGGACGATACTTGGTACTCTTCATTCAGGTGTCCTTTAACGATCGGACTTATACAATGTCTACACAAATGTTGATTATGAGACGATTGGGGGACTGACAAGAACTAATCCACTTGGAGCGCTGAACTGCAATGAGGCGAATGGGAAACTCGTTTATTGCCACTTTTATGGCCCCAAAGACATCTGAAATATGTCCTTCTTAGAAGCGTCAAGTATGGAGGGAAGTGGGCCCGCCCCCTAAAAAAAAAAAAAAAAAATTTCAGCCCCACGGTAAAAAGAATAAACTGGTGCGAAGACCGCGGCTTTTCTACAAAACAGTAGAGGAAAAACAGTCGGTGACAATACCTTGTCACCCTTCAAACGTTTTGGCGAGTAACGACTCTAATCCTTCGGTCTATCTGTATCATGATAACTGTCCAACGGCCTGAGATATTTGATGAAACTTAACTGTCCAACGGGCAGTGATGAAACTTGAAATCGTGAATTTTCAGGTCAACCACCACATCTGCCGCGGACACCAGTCAACCAAGCGGATTGTCAACTACTCTGATTACTTAAAGTTTAACTGAAAAGCAAACTATTTTCCTTTCATTTACTTGAAACACAGAATTATTTGGATTCTGCAAAGGTATTTTTACTATCTACTCTAGTTATTACGTTCAGAATATCTGCAGCCGTCCTCACAACGAAAATACTACCGTGATGCCGGAAACTTTAATCTCAGCAGAAACGCGGCTTTTCAGTGGGCAGGGGTGAGATTGGTGAAGATTACTTAGTGCCTGAACCAAAAAAAAATCCTATGTCTGTCTCGTAAGGCACACAACAAAAATACAAGCGCACACGGTACCACAAATCACATGTAAATTCTACTATTCGAAAATTGATCGTTCGTGAATAGCAGAACAACCAAGTAACGCATTTTCAGCGGGTCTTCAAGCCAATTTTAGTGAATACTTAATGGGTAACTGGATTGTCTTATCCCAGCCCTTTTCGGTTGAACTTTAACAAATCAAGAAGGGTTTAAATTGTGTTTTAATGTGAGTAATGGCAGCTTCAGGCAAACAGAACCAGCCATTTAACGATGCTCTGGCTATAATCTCGAACACTAGCTACGGTGGGGGAGAAATAGGTGATCATAACATACCAGGTGTTCATGTGGTCCTTGAGAGTACTATTTTTCGGGAAAGCAAGGGCAACGCGTTCCATAAAGAACTCATCTCGACCTAGAAACAGAAGGAAAGTCTGGCAAGTTGGCAAGTTGGTTTACCGTTCTCAGGTTCAGTTTCATTTAATTTCAAATATTGAAAAGAAATAATTTCACCAACTTCTACTGAGAAAATTAACAAAAAATTAATTTTGTGTGACGAAAAGGTCGAATTCGGCAATATCCTGTGACAGAAGCTGCTAGTTTTACTTTTGAGCAAAAAAAAATACATTCTAGTCTATTCTATTAGTCTATCTATTCGACAAGCTCAAGCCCGTCCAGCTTCAGATGGGTACCTAGAGGAATCAGGTTCCTCCAATTCCAAGAACTGGCTGAATTCTGGGTGAAATGTTCAGGGCATTCCCGGACTAACAATTGTAAAACATTTCTGAGGTTCGAGGTTCAAGCTTTTTATTCTTAAAGGACCTGTCGTACCTATAATGCAAATGCAATCTACTTCCGTTTTCATGTGTTATGCTCTCAGCGAGTATTCACGTCGCATGCTGTTTATGCGTAAAACCGGTTTTATGAATTTCGCCGAGATTTTGCTAGGAGTCAATGGGACTGGGAAAAAGCTTAAAACAGCCAAGGCCGTGGGTAATTTCTTAGAACCAGAGCCTAGCTTTACAGTACTCAGATAGTTTTGAATATTGAAACATAAACAGTAAACAGCGCGGCGTGTGCTTTAACAATAAATTCCCGTATGGAAATAATTCAAGTCATTATATTATGGGACATCTTTCCAATTGTGAAAAACTGAAAACAACTGGAAACGATCGTAAACAATTGATTTTTTACGATTGGAAACAGTTGTTTACGACTGGAAACAGTTGTTTACGACTGGAAACAGTTGTTTACGATTGCTTCCAATCGTTTGCGATTGTAAACAATTGTTAACGATTGTATTTTTACGATCGGAAACAATAGGCTTCAATCGTAAAAATACAATCGTTAACAACTGTTTACAATCGCAAACGATTGGAAACAAATGCTTACAATCGTAAACAACTGTTTCCGATCGTAAAAAAACAATTGTTTACGATCGTTTTCAATTGTTTACAACTGGAAGAATGTCCCATAATACGATGACTCGAACTATTTCCATACGGGTTAGTATGCAAAACATTGTCAACACAGTACTCCGCACTCAAAATTATTTCAGTGTTTGAAATGAATTTTTTTTATCTTTTATTCTATTTTTATTTGAATATCATCGAATCCGCGTCGTCCTTCTGGTTTCTGGCTGCATGTCGTTTTGTGGTTTCCGCATCGCTCTTTTGTTGTTATAATTCAGAAACTTATGATATAGTAAACAGAGAGATTGCACCATACCCAACGAAAACGGAAGGGATCCAAGCGAAAAAATTTAACATTATGAAGTATAGGACTTTCAATCATCATCGGTCTGAGCGAGGGACTTGCTGGAATGTTAATTGGGCTATTCCTTAACCGTATAATTCTATTTTTGCAAAAGAGTTTCCATGGAAGTAAGAGTTTGAAGGCGTCAAAGTTTGTAAGCATTTTTTCAAATACGCGTCATCGCCGACCAATAGGATACGAGACTCCGTGTTTGTGTTCAAACTTTGAAGCCTTCAAGCTCTTACTTCCATGGAAACTCTTTTGCGAAAATAGAATTATACGGTTAATGAATAGTCGAATTAGCATTCCAGCATGTCCCTGGCTCAGAATGATGATAAAACGCCGATAATTTAATTTCAAAGTTGAAAGTCCTATACCTCTCAATGTTAAATTTTGTTGTTAATGATCCCCGTGATGATGATGTAGCAATATCTGTTTTTATCGGGTAGGGTGCAATCTCTCTATGTTCTGCGTTGAACACGGTTGCCAGAAGTGTCCCAAAAATATCAGAAATCATATTTATCCCTCGCTTGACAGCAGAGCAATAATTAGCTGATCAAGAAAATTCCTCGAAAATCTCGTTTTGTTTCTTTCTGTATCAATAGTCAGCTTGGCTTTAAACCTCGTATTCTCATCTTTTATTTATTTCCCTCAGAACCGAGGAGTACAAAATATAATGTATAAATAGAACTACACTGTAAAAAAAAATCTTGCAGTATTTGCTAGAGGGGTTAATCTTGTCTTTATTGAGATAAGATTATCCCTAATTCGGATTAATTTTATCCCAATAGAGATAAGATTAATCCCTGTAGCAAATACTGCATCCTTATTCGGAGGAACTTTTTACAGTGTATGCCTAAACCATCTGGTCCATTCAGTAACATATAAATACTACAAAAAATACACACGATTTCGACAGCTAAATTAGTATTGTTTTGGAACGCTTGCTCACGTTTTTCAAATTAAATGGCTGGAAACGCTGTCGCATCAAGCCGAACGGAAATGTTTACGTTGTCACAGCTCGGCCTAGTATCTACAAAAAGAATCGAATTTTAGTTAGGAGTGGATCCCACCTAATCAGACCACGAGGAATTCAATGGTGAAATCAGAATTTGTCTACGAGGTTTAGTTTCTTAGATCTCACCTACTATCTACAGAAGGTCTCAACTTTATTTTCGGGCTTTATACCTAGCATGTACATACAATAAATTTGCTTTTTCTCCAAAACCTAATATTTGACAAACCTACGCTCCACTAGCAACAAAATCACCAGCATCACCACTTTATTGTTTACAAAGCTAAATTAGTTTGCTGAATGTATCGAAAAAAGAAGCAGCTTTGAAAAACAACGTTTTCGCGTTTTTCTCGGAAATTACTCAGGTGCAGATACTAGGTTCTGTCGGAGGACAGCCGGGCTTTCTTCCTATTGGTTCGCAGTCTAAAATGCTTACCCAGGGAGAAATCACATTTCCCAGTCTTCAGATACGCCTCCTTCATCAGCGATAAGAGGTTGGTTTTCCATTCAACGTAGACGTGGGTTCCAGTTCGAACCTGATCCAAAAGCATATCGTCCTGACGCGGATGAGAGGTGGCACGCCTGCCCAATTCCTTCAAGTTCGCTATATCCGACGTCTGAAAAATATTTTTTTTCTTCAAAATTTCGCCAAAGTTTGCAATAGCTGCGTTTTTGATGATACCATGGTATCTGTTACCGCGGTAATTCGATCTGCAATTAGTCGTTTTTGCAGTTATCGTGGTATTTGGTACAAGATGCTCTGCAAAAACGACTATTCCCGAAATTGCACTTTTCGAAGTCATCCCAGAAGAAAAACAGAAATCCAGTTACACTTACTAAGTGCTAAACTTCTTTCTCACCAGTCTGACAAAATTTGATGAAAGTGAGATTACTTTTCAGATACCACGACCAGTTACCACGGTCGGACCATATAAGTATCTGAATATCTGATACCACGATAACTAGCCAGATACCACGATGACTGCAAAAACGACTTTAGACCTTGGTATCAGATACCATGGTATCTGCAAAAACGCAACTAACGAGTCCTGAGATTTGACTTTACTTTAATCTCGGAACTGCCTGGTTACCGAGATACTCCCAAGTACCAACAATCTGTAAGGAAAAACTGTAAACCAACAGCAAAGGTTAGTGGCATTCCAAAAATTCAAATTTATTGAACCTGGATTATTTAATGGATCACGACAACTGGGTCTAGTCAATTTCTGGTCTTCGCGGGGCACCGGAAGCATGTTTTTTATCCCTAATCAACTGCTTCAAAATTAAGACTAATAAGTTGAGAAACAAATATGAGCAAGATTGTTTACCCCGGTCGCATGTCTAATCGACTTTTTACAAATCTTTTACTTTTACCGAATTCCCGGTGAACTGTTTCATCAACTTTTACGTCTCTAATCGACCTTTGAAAAATCTTTTACTTTCAAATCTCTTTACAACTACTTTTCTGGCAAGAAAAGAATGTTCAAAAACGGATTCAGTATGTCTCTTTACCCCTGTTTAAACCTCTACTCAACTTCAGAAACAACTTTTACGTCTCTAAAAGACTTTTGAAAAATCCTTTACTTTCACCAATTCCCGGTGAACTACTTTTCTGGCAAGAAAATGTTCAAAAACGAATTCAGCATGTCTCTTTACCCCTTTTTAAACCTCTACTCAACTTCAGAAACAACTTTTACGTCTCTAAACGACTTTTGAAAAATCTTTTACTTTCACCGAATTCTCGTTGAACTACTTTTCTGGCAAGAAAAGAATATTCAGAAACGGATTCAGCATGTCTCTTTATCCCCTGTTAAAGCCTCTTCTCAACTTTAGAAGCAACTTTAACTTTACCAAATTCCTGGTTTTGGCCGGATTCCAGGTGAAATACTTTTCCGACAAGAAAATAAAGTTCAGGTATGAATACAGCGTGTATCTTCACCGCACTATCTCGAATCGGTAATCTAAGTAAATAAGTAATTTATTTATGACCCGCCATTTCGGAAAGGCGGAGTAAATCAAGAAAGTAAATAAAACACATACAAACACTCCATCTGCTCCAGAGGAAGAAACTTTTCCTTGTACCAGAGAACCGGTTTTGACCGGATTCCGGACGAAAACCTGTCTAGTCGGACATAAATTTCAAAGCGGGTTCAGCAACTCTTCTACTTTTACCGAATCTCCAGGCAGGGTTGCCACATGTCGCGCGATAGTGTGAATTGTCACTCTATTTTGTTTTTGTCACTCTTGTCCTACGTAGGACACAAAAACCACTCTATTTCAGAAAATGACCAAACTTGTCATTTTTGCAGCAGAGATTCCGACCAAAAGTGAACATTTCATAAAAATAAATTTCACTCTTAATTCAATCTCTGTTTTGGGTCAAAAGTCACTCTCCTAACATTTTTTTATGTGACAACCCTGTCTCCAGGCCTGGCCGGACTCCGGGCGAACTACGTATCGGCCAAGAAAATAAGGCCACATTTGCCACACTTGAGGAGGAGGAAAGCATTAAATTTCAAAAAAATAAACATTATTATTCGCTAGGGTCTTTAGAGCCACATGTATGTTTCCCTAACTAATGTAAATGGATCGACGCAATTACATTCTTGTGACACAACAGCTTGCGCCGCAAGGCGAAAATCGAGGGCTTTGTGAACCCGGTGTTACGGCGGGCATTGGGTCGCGTACCAACTGCACAGATTATAAAGTTTTAGTAGGGTGGAGTATGGGAAGGATTGATCAGAAGAAATAAAAAATAAATTGTTGGCCTTTAAAAAAACATTTTCTGCTGTTTTTCTTACGATTTCCAATGTAGTATTCGAAATTATTTGGGAAAGATTGAGTAGTTCAAATGAAAGGGACACAAGTTTTCCGGGAAATAAGGGGATTACGGAGATTCCTGAAGACAGCTATATAACACAGGAGTTTTTCTGTATGCCCCGGCCCCACTACGGACACACCTGTTCGTAAATCGGTCTTGACCCGTTTCCCGTTTTTAGACCGTTTTAGACGTTCCTCCTTCAACCCGTTCCAAAAATGGGATGGATAAATCCATCTCCCGTTTTTAATTTGTTATGAACAACCAATGAGAGAGGAGCGTCCTAAAACGTATTAAAAATCGGTCTTAGAAACGTCTAAAAACCGAATTACGAACAGGTGTGTCCGTAGTGGGCCCGGGCATTATTTATTTAGTTCGTATTAAATGTTTTGGTATCTGCGGCTGTTATTTTTGTTCTATTATCGGCCGATGTGGTTTCTTTTATATCATACCTGCAAGTAGTTGACGATGGCAGATCCTTTCATGAACCCCCACGTGAGCTCATTCATCGGGTTTATAATATCGTCAATAGTCGAAACTGGGTTTTCATAAGACGGAAAGGTAAGAAAAGCCACCAGTTCACCGGAATATGCAGCCAAGACGATGATGACGAATAGCCACCAGAAGATGACCAAGATCCGACCAGAGTGAGCAATGGGCATCTCACGCTGACCTGAAGAATGAAATGTGGCCAAAGTTTGTAAACACAGTAGCGTATATTAGGGGGGGGGGGGAGGGCAGGGGCGATCACCCCCCCCCCCCCCCCGAAATTCTTGAAAAAAGGGTTTTTAATTGGAAAAACGTGTGCGAAATACGGGCGACAGGGGCGATCTTCATCCAAAATCTCGCAAAAGGAGTTTTTTTTCGGGGAAAACGTACGCGAAAATACAAATTGAGAAGCTAAATCGAAATTATTTACAGTATGGTTCAGTAATTGATCTTAGAAACAGTTTTTGAGTCGTAGTGTGCATGATTACAAGGTGTCTTTCGGTGTTTTTGCTTGTTTTTTAAGAGTTTTGTTTGCACCTAGAGGTATTTTTAGTGTTTATGCAAAAAAACAAGAACAATCTGGCCGATAAGGCGGTGGCCTTCGGCCGCAGATTTTCACTGAGCTGTCGCCCCTCCCGAAAATAATCGGAATATACGCTACTGTGTAATCATGACACTTTTTACCGATGAATCCTTGCTGTTTTGTAGCGAAGGGTCGCTGCTTCAAGTCTCGGTGGTGCCAAACGTTTACTTTGGGGCGAGAAGTAGTGGTGTGACTCTTTAGTCAAGCCGAGTCAAGCTTAAGTCCACTCAGCGTTAAAGTTCAACCGAAGGATAGTCTAGTTTACCCATTACCTATTCACTTAAGGAGGCTTGAAGACCGATCCGGATGAAAAACTTATCTCAAAATAGTACTATGAAGTAGTACGAAAAAGTTGCATGCAGTACTAACGATGCTACTACATTCTTCTACTTCAAGGCTACAGTGTTACTGCATACTACTATATGCTACTATTAGCAAGACTGGATGCTACTATGTCAAGACAGGATGCTACTGGATACTACTACATAAGATTGGACCAGTCTGAGGCACAATAAATGATAGTATTCTTTGCTATTACATAGTATTACATGCAACGTTTTCGTACTACTACCATACTACTACGCAGGCTACAAATTTTTCATCGGGATGAAAATGCGTTATTTCCTAATTACGGATAAACAATTTTCCTTCAGTGGAATTTCCTGTCGGATTTGTGGTACCACTTTCTGCTCGTACCTGTGTTGTATGCTTGACAAAAAAAAACTTACATAAAAAAAGTGGGCCCTCCACTAGCAATCGTAAGTCCGTCGGAACCGTGCTCGTCCGGACCCGGCATGCTCTCATTGGCTACCAGTGCGCAAGCGCTCAGACTTGGAGTGTGCAAGTCAAAAAGTCTATCACATTTTATATACAAACAGCTTTAGAACCAAGACATTTCACATCCCCAATAACCAAACAAGTATTGATATATCCTAATTTGTAATCATCCCACTCTAAAAGCTTTAAATGTAAACAAACTGCAAACATTAATCCAAAAACCTGTTGAAGATCTTACACGGACAGATTGAGGCAGTCCGACCCTTTAAACCTCTTTTCAATTAGCAAGGCAATAACAAGTGCAATAAACCAAATCGTAGCAGCCTAATACCCCCTTTGCCACAATTCATTAAGAGCGGCATATCATCGATCATATGACAAAACAGTCCAGTTTTCAACTGTTCATTAAAGATTAAAGTAGGACGCGTCGTCATATTTGTTGCTGTTGAACGAAAATCCTTATCCATAGATATATCTCCCAAATATACAACAGTTGGACTCGTAGACGAACCTAACAGCTCATAGGAAATCGGCGACCAGCTCCCCATGAAAAGGAGGGGGGGGGGGGCAGATTTTCACTGAGCATTCTAGTCCGTAAAGTCTGAAAACATAACAGCCAACATCCTAAGTGTTATCTGTTGAAACTGCGCACCCTTGTATTTTCTGTGATGAAACTTCTGATATATATGAATATGAATATGTTCAATAGCCGATTGGACGTACAAAATACATGAGTTACAATAAACTTTACATAACTCAATACTTATCTTTATATAACTAATACACTCTTTCAGAATTGGCATATTTTAAGTATCTTAGCTTTATTTTTTGTTTCAAGAATATCGGGGAACTTGATAGTATACCCATTAAGAAAGTGTCTCCTGGGGTCTGAGAGTTGCTCGCATTCAACCAGAAAATGGCCCTCTTCCTCTGTATTAAGGCACAGGGGGCATTGTCGCTTACTATTTGGGATCTTATTATCCCAATTACTCCGACCAAGTACTGGCAGGCAGTTCGCTCGTAGCTGAAACTACAGGCGCAGACTCTCCGCCGGTAGGTATAGCTTGAAGTAAAATTCCATTTCGAAAATCTGCTTAATATGCATTTTAGACTGATTATGTGACGTAAAGGTCAAATTCGGCGCATGTGCTGTGAAAGTAACCTTTTATAAATACAACTCTCTCTCTCAGTATAGTGCGGAACGGAATTCATCACCATCAGCACCTTCAGCGGAAATTGGTCGATAGGATCCCAGATGGATAATACGGTAATTACACGGAGTAAGTAATTAATACGGTAATTAGACAGAATATTACGTATACTGTAAAAACAAATCTTGCAGTATTTGCTAATGGGATTAATCTTGTCTTTATTGGGACAAGATTATCCCTAATTCGGATTAGTTTTATCCCAATAGAGATAAGATTCATCCCAGTAGCAAATACGGCATCCTTATTCGGAGAAACTTTTTACAGTGTAGCCCCTCTAGCTGTTTGGCAAGGTCGCTTGTTTGTCTAATGACATTTCTATTAAAAGTCACTCGCTAGCAGGGGCATCACGTATGGGGGGGGGGGGCAATATTGTTGTCGTCCGTAAAACAAAAAAAAATAGGCGAATCGGCGCGAAGTGCCACGACTTTTTGTACAAACAGCCATTTTTTTTGCGTAGAAAGGTCGATTTTTGTTCAAAACAGTCGGTTTTTCGAAAAATAGTGGACTTTTTCGTAAAAACAGTGAACTTTTTCTCAAAAATTCATTTTTTCAACAAAAATAGTCGGTAAAATTACCAGCCAGTCGGTAAATACCTTGCCCTCCCCTGCAAACATTTTGGCTAGTTACGCCTCTGCTCGCTAGTACCGAGTAGTTTGTAATTGTTATTCGCCGGTAATAGTGAGTGACTCGTGTTTAATTTGTATATTTTTTTTTATTCTTCCAAGTTTGAATTTCATTTTCGGTTGTTGGTTGGTTCTTCACTTTGTTTTGATTAGTCTCGTTGATGATCTTCATCCACTTTTTGTCATTTTTCCTCGAAATTTTCCGTCTGCGCTGAAGAGGAGAGGCGGTTGTCCTCCCGAAATGTTGGCTTCGTTTATTATTATTTTGGTTAGCCTTTAAACAAACAACCAAAAAATGTCTGTTTTTCTTCTGATTTCTTACGCTGAATGATGACTTGATCTCGGGTCAAGTTTCGTTCCTGTCTCGGGTAGATTTCTTGACCTCGTTTTATTTGTGATGCTTGTCCGTTGAGTCATTCCCCTGAAAAGGCTAAATAAAACGGCTTTAAACCGTGACAAGGCAGTGACAAGAAGACAAGACAGAGACAAGGGGGACTCAAATCGAACGCAGCTCGAGAGCAGATAGCCTAAGGGCTTAAATAATAAACGAAACAACCATTCGTTTTAGTGGAGCTTGGAAAAATCCACTTTTGCGAGCGCTGCGGCAGCTTTCAGCTTTCTGTTTTCACCGATTTTTGTGGAGCTCATAACTCGTGAACCGGTGCAGATACCACGTTCAAACTTGGTACACTTGTAGGGACTAAGGTCCAGTTCTGCCTTTTCAGGGTCCCGCCCTCCACACACACCCGGTTCAGGGGCAAATGGGCCCAGATTGCCCAGTGAGTAATGTTCATAACTTGACCAGACCGGACATATGACGATGAAATTCCTTGTACTTGTAGGTTCTACGGCTGGGAAATTACTTTTAAAGTTGCGCCTTCCCCACCCACCCAGTTTGTGGTCAACTGGGCCCAGATTGCCCAAGAGTAAAGTTCCTGACCCGTGACAGGAACCAACTGGTATGTAGTTGAAACTTGGTTGGCTTGTGAGAATTGGGGCCTCTTTTTTTTGGGGGGGGGGAGTCCCAAACCCCACACTGTTCAGGGACAAATGGGCCCAAATTGACCAGTGTATAATGTTTATAACTTGATCAGACCTGGACATAGGAGGATAAAATTTCTTGTACTGTAGATCCTACGGCCGGGAAATTACTTTTAAAGTTGCCCCCCCCCCACCACCACCACCCGCCTAGTTCTTGGGCAACTGGGTCCAGATTGCCCAAGAGTAAAGTTCATGACCGACCTGTGACAAGAATCAACAGGTATCAAGTGAAACTTGGCTGGCTTGTGAGCAGTGGGCCTCTTTTCGCTTTTTGAGGGTCCCAAACCCCACTCCCACTTCGTTCAGGGGCAATGGGGCCCAGATTGCACATTTCTTAATTTATTTGACTTAACAAGAACTGGAGATAGGGCGATGAAATTTCTTTTAGACCTAAGGGTTGGGAATATATACGTGGAATTAAACCCTTCCACCCTCCGCCCTCATGGGCAAAGTGGGCCTAAATTGCCCAGTTTAAGTTTTGTTTGGGTTAAGTTTTTGACCTGTGACTGGAATTAAACTCTAACCTGGTATACTTGAGGATATATAGGTGTAGATACGCATTGTGATGGGTCCTCCCCGCCCTCCCGTTCATGGGGAGCTGGGCCAAGATTTTCCACGAGTTAAGTTTCTGTATGACATGTCTTAAGTTCAACTCTTGTATACTTGGGCTATGTTATAGATGTGGATTTTTGTGTAACAGCAAAAAAAAACACACGTGACTTGCTTCAATCCTTATTGAAAAGCTGTAAACTGGACGGTGCTGTCATATGATCGATGAGATGCTGTTCTTAATGAAATTGTGACGAAGGGGGTATTAGGTTGCTAAAATTTGGTCTATTACACTTGTTGTTACCTTGCAAATGGAAAAGAGGTATAAAGGGTCGGACTGGCTGGCAAGACGTCAGCGTTGAAAAACTTTTCTTGCAAGATCTTCAAGATCTCTTGCATGCTATACATGTGGTTTGTTTACAATAAACGCTTTTAAAGTAGGACGGTTTCAAATTAGGTTATTTCGATAGGCTACTTGTTTGGTATTGGGGATGTGAAATGTCTTGGTTCTAACCTTGTTTGTACATAAGATATGATAAACGTTTTACTTCCGCACTCCACGTTTGAGCGCTTGCGCACTTGTATAAGAGGTGATGACTTCCTACCAATAGAGATCTTTTCCCCGAAGAAGCTAAAATGTTTCTTTAAAGCACAATGGACACTTCTAATGCTTTACTTTGTATTAAATGTTTCACAAATAAACATTTCCGACTTCCTTTAGGAGGCGCTACGAAAATCGGCCGTTTTCTTGTTATCCCTTGTCTTTACCTCTCTGGCATTTCGGCGGTCCAAATCTTATGAGCTGGGATATCGTGGCAGGAAATTCAAAAACTCCCAGCAATGCTTGATAGAAAAGGATACATTTGAGATGTCACGAAAGTCAAGCCGCAGAAGCAGTTTACCTGATTGTTCTAGTGTTTCATCAGAAGTTCCATGGCTTAAAGTGCCTATTTAAAGTTTTTCTTTGTGGAATAGTGTTGTGAAGCTTGATTAGGTTGCTTTATAAAATGTACCAGAATATGCAATAAGCTTCAAAAAAATAGCATAGCTACAAAGATCATTCAAAACAAATAACCTATTATACAAGCTGATTTATGCATAAAATAAAGATCTACTAAGTATTATAAGAAACATCACTTTTATCTTTGTCCAAGCTAGTAAACTGAGCATGTACTGGCCCAAGAAATTACGCTTTGAAATATCACAGAGAGGAAACTGTTGAAAAAGCTGCTGATCTATGGGGTAAGCATTGTTCCTAGGTTGTTACAAAGTGTGAGTGGGGTAGTTTGATGTGCCCATTGAACTTTAGCACTGAAAATGCCGTCCTCTTACCTTGATTCAGCATTGCGGCGACACAGTACCAAACAACGTTCCAGAGATGGAAGATATTTCCATTAACCCTTAGCTTGTAGACGTCGTAATATGGGTTTAAAACGTTAATCCCCCAAAGAATAGGGCCAATGGCCATTGTCATCAGGAGAAGGACAACCTGTACAAAAAAAAACACACTAATACCACACTTTCAATTCAATTCAATTTATTTCCAAAAATTCGCTCAAGGACGAATTCCCTTTTTCCCACTAACGACTACCCACTACACTATACCGGAAATCCCAATACCCAGGGGCGTCGCTAGCTACAACTCAAGGGGGGGGGGGTGGCAGGGCGCCTTCTGGCGCCCTGCCGCCCGTTTGTAACATTTTGTCTCATATGTTATAATAAAACTCGTGAAAACTGCTAGCGTTGAAGACTGGAAGTCTAGTTGTGTCTTCGAGCTCAGAAGCGGTTGGAAGGGCTCGGGCGTGGGAGGTGAGTATTTTAAAATATACGACTGGCAGTTCTCCGGAAGGCCTATGAGTCATACCAGTTAGAAACAAAAGCCAAGAAATAAAGCATTATATCCGCGAAACTGTATATCAGAAAGAACGAAAATGAGCGCCGCATGCGAAATGATTTTTGCCATGATTTTTTTTGGCAAAACTCTACTATCCCGCAACAAAATCTATATAGCTTTTAATGCGGCCCAAGCCCCGAAATTTCAAGCTTAAAATCCGAATGAAATGACGCGACTTTCCAGTAAATAGAGCCTACTATGAAAGGCGCTGCAGGCAAATTCTGTGGAATCCTGTATGGTCAGACCGCCTTTTCGGATCCCAAATGAAGGTAAGGCCCAATTAGCAGGATCTGCCCGTCTGTCTTTGTTCACGTCGATTCCAGAAAAATGTGAGACATTTAGCTAGAAGTTGGATAATGTGCTCGTTCGAGCCTTTCCAAAAAACAAGTAGCCTACTGATCATCCAGAAAAAAAAATTAAATGCAGTTGACTTGTTCTGAATTTAGAGTTCAAACACAAAATAAAAATCAAATGAAGTGTTGCAATAATCAGACTCGTCATTTAATCTTCTCTTATTGCTCACGAAGCCGAATTATTTTTTAACCTCGGACTGGAAAAAATTCCTTATCATTAATACTTTACTACTAAAAAAAAAAGATCTTTACGTGAAACTAACAAATTATCGGAAAGGTACGCCACAAGCAAAATCAGCCTGATTTTTACTTGAATCGACCGATACTAGTAGACAACAGATCGTGGTAAAACTTAGGTTAAAACTGTGTGCTGCAGGTCAAAATTCAAGATTTGTCATCTGTCGATCATGGAAGTTCAGATCTAACAATCATATTCTCATTCTGACAAAATATGATTAAAAACCCTCTTCGTATCTGAACGACTAGAAATACCTGTCAAAACATGCGACTGAGAGTGCAATTCTAGACGCTCGAGAACCCAGAACAGCCGACGCCTTAATAACTAGTCAAACTGACTTTTTCGGGTTTACTGCCAGCCCCCCATTTAGCTTTTCTGGGTGAGCGCCCAGAGGAGCTGAACTTTCATGGTCGGGCGCTCTGTGAGCGCCCGTTTTAGCTAAATGTTTGTGGTCGGGCGCTCTGCGAGCGCCCGTTTTAGCTTTTTTCTTTCTTCGAGGGGGGGGGGGTACCCCCCCCCCCTAAGCGATGCCCCTGCCAATACCAATCAATTAACTATGTTCAACCAATTAGCTTAATCTATGTGTAATGTGTTCTTGTCTTTTTTTGTCCCTCATTTTTCCTCTCATACTTCGTTTGTGACTATTTCCTTAAAAAATAGATAAACATTTAATCATTCATTAAAGCCGAGGGGTTATCCACTCCCCAATATATGATGTGCACCATTTCCCGGCACTGGTCGAAACCAGCTGTGCCAGCCATAAATTAGATGACTCTTGGTTCTAACGCTAACTTTAATGTTTTCACATTTGGCAACCGGTGCCAGCTGCAGTGAGCCGGTGCCGGCACCGGTGTACACCAAAACTGAAAGTGGGCAGCCCCCCGCTTAGAGCTAAAAGAGGTCTTCAAATACAATTAGGAGAAGCATTCAAAAACATGCGAAGTCACAAGCCAAAACAGCTCACACGCCTTACTTCTGGGGCCGCAATATCTGTTGTACGTGTGTGTTTTCTTTGTCACATTAATATATACTCTCCTGATTAAATTGTAGTATTAAATAGATGAAATGAGAGGTTACTTTCACATCCAAATAGATTTCAACAAAGTCGGGGTTGTCTTAGTGCGTGTCCAATAACTAACATGCCCGTTGTTATTTCGTTCGTTCAACATCAACTCGCTGACTAAATAAAAGAACAGTAAACGGGATTTGAAATCGAACCCACCCATGTTGTCCCCATGAAAGGTTGGATGAACAACAAAGCCCTGGAGATCTGAGCCGGTCTGGCTACCATGAATGTATATGGCTGAAGGTCAAAAGGTTTGGAGAAGTCAACAGCTTGCTGTCTTGCTTCAGTGACTGTGAACGCTGCAGCACCAAGGTCAACCTCAGCTGCTCGAATCATTTCCACCATACCATTCCACCGCGTCAGGCCTATCCGGCTTCCCCACAGTCCATCTGCAGGCTCTCGGACGACAAAGCTAGAGAAGACGATTGAAATTATTTTAGGGTCGGAACTGGTTGGGTGGATTTAAAGGACACCACGCACCGCATAGTGTTTCGGCACAGCTATTCTGAGATAGCTGAACACTTCACAACTAAGCTATGCTTACAGGAATTACACACAGCTTCGTCTGTTTTAGCCTCTTTCCATGCCCCTTGTCTTGGCTTACAGTCTTGACAAAATGTACATAACCGGTGCATAACAGTTTCCCGGGAATGGGCCTTATGCGTCACGTTGAGGAAGAAATTTCGGCATAACCAGTGTATTTTTTAGAGGAGGAGGTCTTCACTTATGAAGTGAAGAATCTCGGGAACGAGGACGGAAATACTGAAGATAGATAGATAGATAGTTTTAATGATCCAACTCGAAGCGCCGATTTGGCACCAGATACATCGACCATTTCAGTTGTTGCGTAACTAAGGTAATACAGAAAGATTAAAGTAGATCTTTATTTTTATTAAGTAGATTAAATAAAGTAGAACAAACAAGTCAGCTTGGGCTCAAAGAAAATTACTAATGTAAAATTACGTTAAATAAACAAAATTAAAATTTATTTGTTTGCTATTACTAATTATACGAATAAAAAGCAGATGTTATTCTAGATGGACAGCTCAATATTATCCATGTGTTACATGTTGTGTCTTCTTGTCTTTTTTTTTCTTTCTTTTCTTTCATACTCCATTTGTGACTTCATTCATTCATTAAAGTTTATTCCGCTCACATACAGATTAAAGTATAGTAGAGAAGAGCCATAAATTCCACGAGAGACCACAAACCATTGGAAACGGGCAACGACATCGTCTGAACCAGCAAGCTACTGGCTACTGAGCGGGATTCGGGGCATAATTCCTCCTCAACAGGGCCGTCACGTAGGGGGTAGAGTCCCCCCCCCCATTTTGTCGGCCAGTCGGTAAATAATAACCGAGTCGGCGCGAAGCGCCACGATTCTTCGTAGAAACAGTCGATTTTTTTTTCTTGGACAGTTGATTTTTCTTTAAAGGACCTGTCTTACCTATAATACTAACGCAACCTACTTCCATAATCACTCCATATATTTCTAAACCAGAAGACGCAAATTTGTACGGTACATTCTAGCCCCTCTAACAAAACCATGCTGATTTTCTCCCTTGCCGTGTCTTGCTACCTTCGATGTGTATCACGTTGTTGACGGTTGTCTGCGAGAAGTTTTTCCATCAGGAAAACCGGTTATGTAAATTGTTTCCGTGTCTTGGCTACAAGTGAACGGATCTCGGAAAAGACTTAAAACAGCAAAAGCCGTGGGTTATTTGTTGAAAGCATATCCTAGTTTTAAAGTATTAAAATATTTTCAAATACTGTAAGTTGAAGAGTAAATAGTGCGAGGGGTCCTTTTAAACAGTCGTTTTTTCTTTAAAAAGAGTAAATTTTTCCTTAAAACAGTCGGCTTTTCCGAAAACCAGTACATTTTTCTTTAAAGACAGCCATTTCCCCCGCAAAAACAAGTATTCAGTCGGTAAAAACGGCCAGCCAGTCGGTAAATACCTTGACAACCCCCTCGGCTAGTAATGCCTCTGCTCATCAGTGTTAGAGAGGAAAATACATACGAAAATTAATACGTACGTAAAGTTTAAATGCTTCGACATCAGCTCCAGCATATCAAAGATCAGACCACTGTATGCGATGACTTTCCCGCTTTTGTCGGTTACGAAGTTCTGCCACGGCGGAAACTGGAAAAAAGTTCATAGAAGGGATGAAAAACTGCATTAGTTACGTTTTTGCTGATACCATGGTATCTGTTACCACGGTAACTGGATCTGCAATTAGTCGTTTTTGCAGTTTTCGTGGTATCTGATATACGGTGCTCTGAAAAACGACTATTGCCAAAATTGCACTTTTCGAAGTCATCCCAAAGGAAAATTCGATATCCAGTTATATCACTAAGGGCTAAACCAATCTGACAAAATTTGATGAAAGTGAGATACATCACTAAGTGCTCACCAATCTGATTTGATGAAAGTGAGATGACTTCTCAGATACCACGACCGACCACGGTCGGACTGTAGTATCTGAATATCTGATACCACGTTAACTGGCTAGATACCACGATAACTGCTAACACGCCTTTTGACCGTGGTATCAGATACCATAGTATCAGCAAAAAAGCAACTACTGTTTGATCAGAATGTGTCATAGTGGCCAGCGCACTCATAAGCCGACCTTGTCTCAATCTGTTTAAACCACTCACTCCCGCAGGTGTCAATCAGCTAAATTTGTGTTGGAGTTTCGAGTTTAACTTTTTTCTTAGTTTAGTGTTAATATCGTCGGGATCCAAGCACCAGGGGCGTGACTAGCCTTTTACCTTTAAGTAGGTAAGTAGAGAAAGAGAAAAATTAAATTATTTGAAAACTATTCTAGCATATAGCTCATTTGTAGCTTCATAAGAAAATAGGTAGTTTACTTGTAGCCTAACCCACCATTATTAAAACCGGAGTAAGTGCCCCAATCTTCGGCCAGAAAACAGGTAGAACGTGGTGCGCAGGTTAAATAGTCAGTTAGGGGGGAGGAGTTCAGCTTTGTCGACGGGACTTGAACATTTACCGACAAATGCGCCGTTGCTGCGATAAGAAATTACCCAGGACAAATTAAAGTAAGCCCCGCAGGCCCAATTTTTTAAACCTGCCTTTTTTCTGACAAAACATAAAGTGAGCTTCAGGATGGGATATATGAGAGGATCATTATGATGATGGTGATGATGAAATTTTATTCACGCACTTAAGAAGAGGAAAATAGTGCAGTATAGACATATAAAAGGAAAAAATACACTGAGCTTTCAATAGCTCTCTCCGAGAGCTTTTGACAAGAAAATCTTTGTCGCGAATTTTTAATACAGCTGTTTTACCTCAAATTTTAATTGCTTCTCCCCTTTTACCGTATTTTACCCTTAGCAATTTAACGCATATGAAAACGTCATTTTTTAAATTTGGAAAGTTTTTATGTCGATTTTCTCGTTATCTTAAAGATCCGCTTATTATAATTAATAAAAAACTTCAACGGGTTGTATCAAATTTTTCAGGTCTCCAACATAACCTTTGCAGGTTTTTTCGTGAATGATATTTTTCTTCTTTTTTTTTTGATTTTCAATTTGTCAGTTATTAAACTGCAATTAAATTGTACATAAGTTTTAAGTATTTTCGGCAGTGTAGTTAGGCTATCTTTTGGCAGTTCTTGAGTTATAGTGTTTTAGCCGAAATTTGTCACTGTTTATTAATTTCTTTTTTACTCTCTATCTTTGGCGGAAATAAAATTTGATTGATTGATTGATAATGTAGTAAATGCACGAGATAAAAAAAAAAAAAATATTTAAAAAAAAAAGAAACAAAAGGGAATAATCGGGTCTAAAAAATCTTCTTCCTAGATGGAATGCGGAGAAATGGCCAAGGGCAGAAACGTGAAGGTCCTGGGCAATTGAATATAACTTTGCACATGGATCTATGTGTATACTATCAATCAATCAAAGTTTCAAGTTTAATCCGAATAGCTAAAAGCTAGAAAAGGAATACAAATTTACAAAATACACAGAAACACAAGAAACAATTTAACTAATACACTTACAAGAAATTACCAGAAATAAATGATGGAATGAAACTATGTAAAAATTGGATAGAAGAATTAGCGGGATATGGGGAAAATTTATTGCCAGTATTCCTCTCGGACCGACGCACGGAAGACGGGAGGGGAGGGGGGAATAGATGGGTCATCTACGCAGGCTAGCTTATGCACTGTGACCATATGAGGTTATTACATGTAAGGATGTTACAACCAGCTCACGACCCCTTAGGCCTCCACTGACGTGAGGAAACAAGTCGTCTTTGTGATGCAGCCCGGTAGATGGAAACCAGTCTGCGACCAGAACAACGGAAGCTCTCCTTCGTTTTCTAACTTCAGTTGCTCTAACGGCGTATTTCATTCCGCAGTTGCAGGTCAAGTTGATGTATTTCTGAAACGGGGACAGCTTTAGTTCTGGTGTCACTCATGTTCTGCGAAAGAAGGAGATTAAAAAGATCATGTTATTTAAAATATGCAAAGCACCTGCTCCACTTGTCGAAATTATGCCATAACCATATATTGACGGAAAAGTTCAAAACTCAAGATGCAAGTGTTACCCTTTTGGATGTTTCTTCATCGGTATCAAAAGTCACTGACACCAGAGCCCAACCAGCGCACGACTTGCTGCTTCGCTCAAGTGCCAAATAGCGATCACTTTTCGGTTGGTCGGTCGGTCGTTCCACTGTTCTCTAGTTAGGGTACTTCTAGAACGCTAGGAAGATGGAACTTGGCAGGCATGTCAGGGACCCGACCAAACTAACCTGGAAATTGTAACTTCCCCGATCCGACCACCGTGGGGGAATGGAAGGAGGTTGGAATCCGGGATCTTGAGGTATGTATAACTTTTGAACGGGTGATCAGATCTTAATGAAACTTGATATTTGGAAATACCTCGTGTCTCGGATTTTACATTCCAAGTCCGGGCCGAATCCAATGAATGTGGGCAAAGGGGGGGGGGGGTCGGAGGGATAAACCGGAAATCTTAAGACAGTGACTGTGATGAAACTTGATGGGAAGAACGATCACAAGCCCTAGATATATCAGTAGCGGAACCGTACCAAATTTGGGCACTCTGGGGGAGTTGGAGGGGGGGGGGGGGTCCGGAATTGCGGCAATCGCGAGTTAGGGTGCTTCTAGATGTGCTGGGATGATGAAACTTGGCTTGAACATTATACATACTTGACATGATTGGCTTAGATATTGTTACTTCCAAATCCGACCATCCCTTACAGTATCACACATCCCATGAGCCCATGATCATTTTTGCCTCAAGGGTATTGTTAATTTCTACCTCCCTTAGAGTTCACTTCTTAACGGCAAAGTGATACAAAAAACAATAACCAAACGATAAGTTATGATCTCCAAGGGACCATGATCTTTGTCTCACAAGGGTGTTGCTTAAAAATTAATTTCTAGCACCCTTAAAATGGGCATCTTAAAGTCAAAAAAATATTTTTCACCAAACTATATAGGCTATATTCAGGATCCCTAAGGGCACATGATCCTTTTGCCTCAAGGACTTTCCTTACAAGTGAATCCCTTAAAGGACAAACTATACTTCTTAGCAAAGTATACATTTTATGATCCAATAAGTGCTGAAGTTTCTGTTCTTATT
Source organism: Branchinecta lynchi (assembly GCA_023053575.1). Classification (NCBI taxonomy): domain Eukaryota; kingdom Metazoa; phylum Arthropoda; class Branchiopoda; order Anostraca; family Branchinectidae; genus Branchinecta; species Branchinecta lynchi. The sequence continues at coordinate 2,434,461 of JAKZAP010000021.1, read as the reverse complement.
TGTGTCCTCTTTTAATTTGTAAGCCCAAGCGCCATTTAGTTGAGTTCTCTTCTTGACTACGGTAGCTTGTGTAAAATAAATGATTCTGATTCTAATCTCGACGAGCCTATCATTTTTGCTTCAAGGGATTTGGTTACAGATAATATACTAGCGCCCTTAAAGTGCGCATCATCACGGAAAGGGAAAAAATAAAATACTTTCTACCAACCGGTGTATTCTCGTGATTTCCAAGGGCCTAGGATCATTCTTATCTCAAGGATTTTGCTTACAAATGATCACAACAAACCCTCGAATTGGCAAATTCCCACTTTCATCCCCTGACCCAGCCTTGCAAGTGTCACATGAGCTTCTATCTCTTGTGTACTTTGTATACATTCAATAAGCAACGGTCAGGAAACAACCGCTCAAAATAAAACACTAAAAGCAAAACAATATAGGGAACAAACTAGACGTTTAATCAAGAGTAGCCTACAGGCCCGTATCCAGGATTTTTTTTTTGGGGGGGGTGGGGGGTTGCCTGCGGGTCGGACAAAAAAGACATAGATCAGAGGGAGAAGCCTATAATAATTATTATTTGTGTATAAGAGATTAACAGTTTGGCCAAACTGATTAGACTTACTAGAATTTTTATAACTGGGAAAAAACAAGTGTATAACAAGAGCTACGAGCTCATATGGCACTTGTATGAGTAGGCTGTACAAGAAAGTAGATGAGAACGTCACAAAATACACCCACCATCCAAAAATACGGTTCGGAAATAGAAATAGGATATTTAGTTTCACTCATTTCTGAGCAGTTCCGGCATCGTCTCGATTGTCTGTAGCAAATTCACATGACTGTTCAAACTTTCATCCCAATAAATCCATTTGTTTGATCCCTAGACGTGCTACACGATTTCCGGTACTCACTCTATCTCCACCTACCGTGGCCGAATCTGGTTCGGAATAAAAAAATCGACCACCTAAAGCATCTTTTTTATACCATCTATCAAGTTTCACTCGAATCTGAGCATTTTTGAAAAGTTCCGGTACCCCCCCCCCCCTCCCACCAACGTTGTCGGAGCCGGTTCGGGCCCAATCTCTTAATTCCCTGTTCCTGTCCATTAAGTTTTACTGAAATTGGAGCATAGCCTATCTGCAAGTTTCCAGTACCCCCCCCCCCCTACCTTGGCCGAATCCGGCCCGGACGCTAAATAACAAATCTAGGCCGCATAAACTCGGCACTGTCGAATTTGCATCTCATTCGGTCCATCCGTTTGGTTTTTGTGCATGTCAAAAGTCAAAAGTCTCGGATCTAGGAACAGAAGTTTCCGGGGGTATGTTGTGTCAGGTTCTTAAGTCAAGATAATTCGGGTCGCTAATATGCCTGCAAAGTTTCGTTTTCGTTTTACATCTGGAACTATTCTAACTCACGACTACCGGAATTCCAGGAAACCCCCTCCAACTCCCCCCACAGTGCCCTCTGGTTCCGTTAATTTCATCTAGGCCTAATGCTTGTGCCATCCATTAAGTTTCGTCCCAATCCCTCTGCTTTTAGAGTTTCTTGAGTTTTCCACCCCCCCCCCCCCCATCCCCACAGGTATCGGACCCGACCCGGACGTGACACTGAACGTCCGAGGCGATAGCTCACCAGACAAGTTTCATTCAAACCCGATCACCCGTTCAAAAGTTATGCACGCCACTAGATTCCGGACTCCCCATCTACCCACTCCCCCCACGATGGTCGGGTCGGGGAAACGGCTGTTCTCAAGTCAATCTGTTCGGATCCCTGAAATACCTGCAAAGTTTCATCGCCCTAGGACATCAGGAAGTATGACGAACTCGCGGGATCGCTAGAAATCCGGACCCCCACCCCAACTCCCCCACAGTGCCCTGATCCGGTCCGGTTATGTCAATGACGTGTCTAGGAATTGTGCTTGTTTTCACCAAGTTTCATCCCGATCCCTCCAGTCTAAGCGTTTCTCAAAATTTCCAGTTCCCTCCTCCAACTCCCCCCAGTGTCATCGGATCCGGCCCGGATTTAAAGTGAGATGTCTGAGACACGGGGTCATCCTAAATATTAACTTTCATCAAGATCCGATCACCCGTTCGCAAGCTAAAAATACCTCAAATTTTGGCTTCACCCTCCCTCCACTCCCCCCCCCCCCCCCATATGGTCGAATCGGGGAATTGACGCTTTCCTATTTAATCTGGTCGGGTCCCAGACATGCCTGTCAATTTCCATCGTCCCAGCACATCAGGAAGCACGGAACTCGCGGGATCACTACAAATTCGGACTTCTCCCCCCCCCCCCCCAACTCCTCCAGAGTGAGCGGATCCGTTCCGGTTATATCAGTCACGTATCTAGGACTTTTGCTTGTACTTTCCACCAAGTTTTCATCCGGATCCCACCACTCTAAGTGTTTTCCAAGATTTCCGGTTTCCCCCTCCAACTCCCCCAATGTCACCGGATCCGGTCTGGATTTAAAATGGAGGGTCTGAGACACGAAGTCCTTCCATATATCAAGATTCATTAAGATCCGATCACCCGTTCGTAAGCTAAAAATATCTCATTTTTACTATTTTTTCCGGATTCCCCTCCCTCCACTCCCCTCCAGATGGTCGGATCGGGGAAGCGACCATTTCTAACTTAATCTGGTCCAGTTCCTGATATGCCTGCCAAGTTTCATTGTCCTAGCTTATCTGGAAGTGCCCGAACTAGCAAAACCGGGACCGACAGACCGACTGACGGACAGAAATTACAATCGCTATATGGCACTTGAGTAAGCTCAAGTGCCATAAAAAACGACACAAATAATGTAGTTTACATGGAGTGGAGATTTAGTTTTTAGTAGGTAACGTTAAATAGGATAGTACGACATCGCCGATTGGAGGAGGGCCAAAGAAAAAAATTCAAAAATAAGACAAAAAAAATAAAAAGATACTGCGCTCGTTTAAAAAAGAAGTAAAAAGTTTCGAAAAAATAATAGATAAAGTGTTAAGAGAAGCAGAATAGCTTACCTTGAATCTATCCATGAGCTTACTGTTTATGGTGCTAATCGAATACTTCAAATCCGGCCACTCGTCATCCGAGACGGAATCGTAGAACTCCTTTTCTTCCGCCAGGGTATCATTGACTCCTCTAAGAAACGGCGTAAGCACGCGCTCTAATAAACACCTAAACTGATCCTGGCAATTCTCTGGCTGACTCTGGTTGAAAATAAGGGCCAAGTTATGGCCCTCAAGAGTGGTCTGAATGAAGGCGTCGGATCTCTCCTCAATGTCAGGTGTATAGGCGGTTACAATGAGTAGCCATTGGTTGACTGGGCGGAAGAGGCCCAGCTCAATGCCCTGAAAAGCAATGGTTTCGATGGGATCCCACACGCGAATAAATACTTGACGCCTGAGACTCCACGAGTCAAAGATTCCTTTGATTTCTACTACACCTTGCCATCCTAAATCGGTCCTAAACTGGAAGCTTCTCGGAAGAAGTTGACGGGGAATACCAAGAACGACCGACCACACATGCTCAAAGCAGTAACTGAAAATTGTCCGAAACTTCTTCGCCCAAATACACATTCTACTGACGGGTACCTCAAGTCTGTTGTACCCTATTTCGTACACCTATGTAGTAATTAGTAAGGTAAACTGTATATATTAAGTGTCGACTGTGAATTTTTAAACTTATCATCAAAATGTCTTTTATAGTGTTATTATCTGTATTGGTGGTAAACTGTACGACGATCCAATGCTAACGAGTGAATTGCACGAGCTATTAAGGAAATAAAAGAGATTATTATTATTAGATGGACCTTGCAAGTTGCAGCATACATGGACGTCTGCAACCTGAGTGAGAGGGTGTCATGGCAGCATCCCACAAGAAAGTAGTCTGCACTGTCAGAAGTTTTATAACAGATAAAACAAGGATGCGCAATTTCGACAACTTGGGATGCTATCTGTTATAACTTTGCAAATGTTAGGCACAGCAAGCATTGCTAAGAGCCGAAAAACAACCGAAAAAGTATCCGCTGACTTTCCAATATCATGATGACGAACGATAAAGAGCGTGTTCCACCCTTGTAACAATAGTTACTATTTCCGTTCCATCCTCACGAAAAGTTACTACGCTGACCGTTCCAACCTTGTCGGAATAGTAACTAATAGTTACTATTTGCTTACCATGCTCGGGAGCGTGGTAAGCGTAGTAACTACGCATCTCTTGAACGTGATTGGTCGGATTCTCCCCTGGCGTGAGATCCTGCTGGAAAATAGAAAAATCGTTCCAGCCTTGACGGCAAAAAGCCAGAATTCGTGACGTCATGCGTAGTAACTACGGTAAGTAGGATGGAACACGCTCAAAGTAAACGGACATATTTTCAGCGGTGTTTCGGCACTTCCTGTGTACATAAGGATATAGTGCGAAACGTCTGAAAAAAGTAACGGCTAACACCTGTTGAAATCGCGCATCCATGTGTATCTGCTATGAAACTTCTGATAGTGTGACGCCTGTTCGTGGGCCCCGACGGCACAGAACGATGCAAGGTAAGGTATGGCACAATACCTGATCCTGCATTTTTATGGCACTTGCCTTTCGGCCAAGTGCCATATATATATGGCACTTGGCCGAAAGGCAAGTGCGATATCTATAGATATCGCAATTTCTTTCCATCTGTCGGAAGGTCCGGTTTTGCTAGTTTGGGCATCTTCCACATAAGCTAGGACGATAAAACTTGGCAGGCATATCAGGGACCCCAAAAGATTATCTATTTATTTTTATTTCTTCAACGACCAACAGGGGGACATACACACAAAAATAAACCACAACATAAAAGCAAAAACAACAGCAACAAATATGGCTCTCAGCCGAGATAGTCACTTCCCTGGAGATAGTCTGGCTGAAGATAGTCACTTCCCCGATTCGAGCATCGTGGGGTGTTGAGGTGGGGGGAATCCGGAATTTTGAGGTATTCATAACTTTTGAACGGGTGATTGGATCTTAATGAAACTTGATATTTGGAACGACCCCAAGTCTCAGACGACCCAATTCAAATCTGGACTGGATCCGGTAACTTTGGGGGGACGCTTAGAGTGGAGGGATCGGGATGAAACTTGGTGGGAAGAACAAGCATATGTCCTAAATATATCCATGACATAAGCATACTTGATTCGGGCACTGTGAGGGAGTTGGGGGGGGGTCCAGAATTCTGGTGATCACGCGAGTTCGGTACTTCCTGACGTGCTAGGATGATGAAACTTGGGAGGCGTATCAGGGACCCTAGCAGACTGATCTGAAAACAGTCGTTTCCTCGATCCCACTATCAGGGGGGAGTGGATAGATGGGGAACCCGGATGACATGCATAACTTTTGAATGGGTGATCGGCATTGAAGGAAACTTGGCAAGTCGAAAGAGCTATCGTCTCAGATGTTCAAAGTCAAGTCCTGGTCGGATCCGATATTTGTGGGAGGGGGGGGGGGATGGCGGGGGACACCGGAAATCTCGTGAAACGTTTGGTAGGAAGAACAAGAATGAGACCTAGATATGTGACTGAGAAAACCAGATCGTAATGAGGCACTGCCGGGGACTTGGGGGGTGTTTCCCAGAATTCCGGTGATACCAGTTGGTATAGTTCTAGATGTTCTAAGAACATCAAACTTTGCATGCACATTACTGATTTGAACCGACACAATACCCTAGGAAAACTTCTGTTCCTGGATCCGACCATCTTTTGGGGAGTTGAGGGAAGGGAAATCCGGAAATCACTGACTTCCGTAAGTTGCAAACGGGTGGTCAGATTCGAGTGAAACTTTATAAGTGATAAAAGTTATGATCCAGACAAGCAAAACATGCGTCCGAACTACATCCGGCCACGGTTGGGAGAGTTGGCGGGGTGGGGGGGGGGACATTTTGACATGCACAAAAAACAAACGGATGGACAGAATGGGACGCAAGTTGGATCTTACCGAGTTAGTGCGACCTTGGTGTGTTAATTTTGTACCCGGACCGCATCCGATCAAGGTAGGGGGGGGGGGGGGGAGCGGGAATCGGAAATTTGCAGATAAGCTATCCTCTGATTCTAGTCAAACTCGATGTACGGGAAGAGGAGAAGTCAGAGACGCGACTTTTATGTTTCCGAGTCGTATTCAGCCACAATGGGGGGGGGGGGGGGTAGCTGAAGGGGGAGTCCCGACAATGTTTTAGCTCGCATAAGGGTTAAACAAGTCGAGTGATTTGAATGAAACTTGGAATGTAGAGAGATCAAATACCCTAGATGACGTATTTTATTGTTCGAGCCGGATCCGTCCAGGGTGTGTGTGTGGGGAGGGGGGGGGGATAGTTACCGGAAGTCCTCAAAAAATGCTCAGATACGAGTGAAAGATAGTTAATGAAAGAAAATGTATTATATGATCCATTTAGGAGTCCGAAACAGATTCGGCCACAGTAGGGGGAGTTGGAAGGGGGTATCGCCGATACCAGAAATCTTGTGGCAGGTCTAGGAGCCTAACGAGTGGATCTACTGTGTAAAAACTTTGGAAGTTAGGAAAGTTATTTGCCCTAGATGATCCGAGGCGATGTCGGAAATGCTCAGACTCAAGTGAAACTAGATATATTTCTAGGCCCGAACCGCTTTGGCGGGGCATTTTGTGACGTTCTCATCTACTTTCTTGTACCACCTATTCGTACTAAGTGCCATATGATCTCGTAGCTCTTGTTCAATTGCTGTACTTATACATGCGTCAGGACGCAAGCTGGATTCCGACTTAACTTGAGTTCGTTCAGGTTTTGTTTGGCTACACAGTTGGTTTTACATTCGTCTTTATTTATAGAAGTCCAAAGTAATTTTATATATTTATTGCTCGTCTATTTGCATGTCTGCTTTTCCGTCGTTACTTTCCCTCATCCACAATCTATAACAAAGATCAGTTAAATTTCTGAGGTCAACAACAAGTGCTCCTGTTCATCTATTAAAACTAAGAGACATTTGCACTCTTTCGCTGTGTTCATTCGCATTTCAGTATTTTCGTAGTGACCTCCCGTCATGTTTTCTGGGATGTTTCGACTTGTTAAAGTTTAACCGAAAAGGGCTGGGATAGGAGAATCTAGTTGCCCATCACATATTCGCTTAAATTGGCTTGAAGACCCACTGTTTCTACAACGAGTTTCTCCCTCCCCCATACAACAATGTAAGGGAAAGGCAAGAGCGAGCAGTCTCTACGAAGGTCCCAATATTCCAACCAGTAGCGGCCAAACACAGCCGTTACCAAAACAGTTTTATACCAAAGATTGTTCAAATTTTAAATAGCCTTTGACCATTTGTACGTGCTTTTAAATGTTTATGTTATGACAGTACTCACTAATTTTGGTTTTGTAACCGTGAAAGTGTGAGTGAATAAATTACTATTCTATTCTATAAATGCTTTACTTTGTTGTTCCACTATTCATGAATAATTGATTTTCAGACAGTGGAATTTCCGTGTGATTTGTGGTACCTCTATGCGCTTGTACCTCTGTTTTATGCCTTACGAGAAAATGTTTTGATTTATTTTTTTGTTCAGACACTAGGCAGTCTTCGCCAAGCCCACCTGTGCCCACTAAAAGGCCGAGTTTGTGTTGAGATTATAATTTCTCGCGTCATAGTAGAATTTACGTTGTGGGGACAGCTGCAGATATTCTGAACGTCATAACTTGAGCAGATAGTGGAAACAAACAAAAAATCATTTTGCAGAATCCAAATTATTCAGTGTAGGTTATTCAATTAAATGACACAAAAATAAGTTGGCTTTTCAGTTAAACCTTAATGAAGTTAGGCTACTCCTTATGCATTAAGAAACCGAGATGTTAAGAACCCATTAAGAACCCCTTCCAATCCCTCAATGGGTTCAGACTTTGGTCTGGAAGTGGTTGTAGGGGGCGTGTCCGGAATTCGGTTCCCGCTGAGATCTGGCAGTCCCTGAGTGTTGGTTCGTTCAAAAAACACCTTAAAAGATTTGTGTTGGAAAGCAATAATTAACTGGATGAAATTTGGAGAGTTTACTGAAAAAAGTAATAATATATTTTTTTTTTGTATTTGTTAGATAAATAAGGTTTAAATATGGCTGTATATTTTAACAGTTTAAAAAAATTAGTTGTTAGTGTTGGCTCTCGTTTTTTTGCTGAGTGGTGATGTGGAGGTCGGTTGTATTCGCGAGAACACTTGGTGAGTTATTTTATAGTATTATAAAGATAGCTGTTTCCCAACCAACGGGCCATTTTTTTGTCCATGTTAGTATTATGTTAGTTGTGTAGAGGTTTGTCATATAAAAAGAACTTTAACATTAAAATTAGTCGTTATTGTTGTAAATTTTTATGTTGTCTCTGACCCTTAAAAGGACGAACTGATTGGCATTAAATTTTTCGGACACTATGACAACGTACCGGCCCACAGAATCCTGTCAATCAACTTCGAGGACACCAGCACAAAGTGAGGACGGAACGTTTTTATAAGGACATCCCGATGAAAAATTTGTAGCCTGCGTAGTTGTAACATAGTTGTACGAAAAAGGTGCATCTAGTGGTAAGTAATAGTTAAGGACTATCATTTAATGTGCCTGAGACTGGACCAATCTTAAGTAGTGGTATCCAGTAGCATCCTGTCTTGTTCTAGGAGCATCCAGTCTTGCTAATAGTAGCATGCAGTAACACGGTAGCCTTGAAGTATAAGCATATAGTAGCATCAGTTAGTCCTCCATGCTACTTTTTACTACAACTTCACACTACTATTCTGAGATAAGTTTTTCATCGGGATGGGCCGCTGGACTTTCGGCAATCGAGTGGTCCAGCACTGAAACAACTCACCAGAGCGAACAATCGGCTCCAGAAACCTACTGACATTCGAGAAGGAAGGTGATGAGTTAAAGTGACATTTTCTCCTTGTGCAAATTTAGAACAAATGTTAACTAACAATTTTTTAGTTGCTTAAAGCACAATGGGCACTAACTATGATTTAATTTTTATAACATGCTTCACGCATATACATTTCCGACTTCCACTAGATAGCGCTTCAATAACAAGCCGTTTTCTTGTTATCGCTTGTCATTGACTCTTCGGCGGAGATGTTTTCAAATCATGGTATTGCAAGGCGCGGAAATTCAAAAACTTTCATCAGTGTACGAAAATCAATCGTTCCGTAGAGCTGAGTGACTAGAGTGACATGGCTGCTAAAATAAACCATCTCTGTCGCTGGCAGATTGCTGTAGTGTTTTCTGATGAAACTTTCTGTTGTTTGTAGTACCGAAGAAAAGCTTAGGTTTCTGGACGTAAAGTCGAACACTGCCAAAAATGTACAAATATAACCGACGTACAGCTGATTACAGAGCTTATAAAGAATTCTCAGGTACCACCGTTAATATGAATATTTGTCAACAATGCAAATAAACCGGAGTATATAATAACAAAGAATAGATAAGAAAAAAGAAACTCCGCTTATATTTGTCGAAGCTAGTAAATCGGAGTATGGCAGTCAGCAAAAAATGGCGTAATGATATATTAGCGAAAATTAGTTGTCGAGGAATCCGCCAATTTCTGATGTAACATGTATTCTAGGGTGTGGAAATGTGGCATCAGGATTGTTTGAGCCGCCCATTGAACTTTAAAGGTTAACAGAATAGGGCTAAGCTACGACAGTCTGATTACCCATCATATTTTTACTTAATTAGGCTAGAAGAACCGACAAAAACGCATTACTTCGTTACTTTGTTATCCACGATTCTTGAATTTTAGCTGACACAATTTCTCTTCCGTAACTGTTGTACCTCTTTACGGACGTAGCTCTATGTTTGAAATGCTTAGGAACTACAGCGGCAGCCAATTACCGTAATAACAAGTCATGGCGGATTTGCATTCTTCAAGCCAGGAAGATGAAAGTAACATGGGAAGTGAAAGTGACCAGGAAGAACTTGGCATTCGCCCACATATGTTTGAGCCACAGTGCTCATCAGATTCGTCTAATGAATCGAACATTACAAAATCTTCGCTTTATTAGCCATTGAAACATACGCTTTTGCAGACATTCAAAAGTTCCGCGACTCGTCGTAAAGTTATTTGTCGTGCAACCAGCGGAGACTCCAAACGTCACTACTAGACTACGCGAGGTAAAAAACAAAAATCCCTTACATGAGTCAAAATAATTCAGTGTATTCAAATCAAACTTATACAAATAAGTTGGCTTTTCAGTTAAACCTTAACGGCCTGCTATCCAATGTGCGAATATACTATATTATATTACTATATATCTGACGTCAAGGTCGAGTTCGGCGCGTACACTGTGAAAGATACTTTTTATTGATAAAACCCTACTATTACTACTGGACTCAATCAATACAAATCTCATTTCTGAATAACCTTTCTCAAATAATTATATCACAATAATATATCTTTTTTCAGATAATTCGAGTTCTTGAGGACTAAAGTACTTACAATATCGTGAATATTCAGAGCATCATCCTGGTTGTCAGTGATTAAAATGAAGTTGTCCCCCTGTTTTGAAACAGGTAGTGTCATCATATGGGAAGAAAACGACTTCTGCCTGCAAAGAACATATAGGTTGCGTTCTCGAACTTAACGATCGTTAACGAACTATTAACAGTTGTGAACTTTTTGCGGTCCACGTTACAGATTTCGAAATTTAAGCTCCGCCAACCTACAATTTCTGTTCCAGAGCTTAACGATTGTTAACTATTTCGTAACGATGGTCGGTGAGCATCGTTACAAAATAGTTAACAACTGTAGAACTGGGAAAAGTTAACGATTGTTAACAATTGTTAAGTTTGGGGAACGCAACCATAGGCTCTAGAAATTTCACAGTTGTTAATTTTGAAGGAAAGGTCCCCAGAAGTCTATCTTTTGAATAATTTCCAGCTCACTACTTTGGAAGAAAGAAGAACAACTCTTTGAATGCGTTTTGGTGCAAGAACCCTGTGAGGAAATATCGTAAGTCTCAGCACCTAGAGTCTTTTACTATTCTCATTCCCGATTGGCCTTACAACAAATGTAAAACGCACGCTGATTGGTCCGCCCATTCCACGTTTCTATAAACGTTCAGGTATTAGCGTTTAGTCATTCATTCCGCCCGAGAAGCGACTGAGCCAGTAAGTTAACAGCTGGGTACTAGAACCCTGAGCAAGTAATAGCCATAAGTATTGAGCAGAGAAGCACAACCCCTAGAGAGTGACTGGTTACAAGTTAAAGTGATTCCCCGAGTGACCATTATTTAACTTAAGTGAACACCGGAGTACTCTGTGGTTTTTGGTGCCTTCTTTTACTGTAAGTGTATTGAAATAAATCACTTTTTTTGTAACAATATTTATGGCGTTACAAACCCTTTGAACCGCCTGATTGCGTAATACCTCCCCGAAATTTCTTTCACATGTAGGTCTTAGACCCGAACGTCAATATTCCCCAAAAATCTCATAATTCCCGGTAACTCCGATTGCCCCGACACATGAAGGGTACAGAAAAGGCTCTGTATAAGGTTTGAAGCCAAGCTGACCATTCATTACAAAAGAAATAGAAAACCATTCGGGTTTTTGAGATCCCAAAACGTAAGTGGAGGGATACGTATGACATCGCAAAAGTTGTCCGTCTGTCCGACCGTCTGTAAGCACGATAACTCTCGAAGGGAATGAGATATTTTGATGAAATTTGGTGTGAGAATTCGTTGGGTCGTCGGACCAGTCAAGTTCGTAGATGGGATTTGTAGCCCTACATTTAGGGGTGGGGGAGGGGGTTTAAATTAAGGGGCAAACAAAATATTTTGAAACAGCTAATGTGATAGTCGATTATGGGGTAAGAAGACATGCTGAGCACGATGGTGAAAACTATTGTGTCATCGGACGAGTAGTTCGCCCGGAATCTGGCCAAAACCGGAAAGTTTGTTAAAAGTTAAAGTTTCATTTGAAGTTGATTAGATGTTCGCTTTAGGGGTAGGAAGACATGCTGAAGACGATGGTGAAAATCATTTTCTTGACGGACAAGTATTTCGCTCGGAATCCGGCCGAAACCGGAAAGTTTGTTAAAATTAAAAGTTTTATTTCGAGTTGATTAGATGTTCGATTTAAGGCAAGAAGACGTGTTGAACACTTATGTGTAAACAATTTTCTACCCGGATATGTAGTACGCCCGGAATCCGGCGGAAACCGGAAAGTTGGTTAAAAGTAAAAGTTTAATCTGAAGTTCAAACTTTTATTCAAAGTTGATTAGATGTTCTTTATAGGGATAAGGAGATACGCTGGTTTTGTTTCTGTATTCTTTTTGTTTGCTGGGCTAGTAGTTCGCTCGGAAATCGGCAGAAAGTCTCGGTCAGTATCGTCAAAATAGATATGGGTTATAGAGGTATATCTGAACTTGGTTTTCTCTGATGATTAGCCTGTCCAAGACTGGATCTGGCGAAGACAAGACTCGATTGTCTGAATAAAATATTAGATTTTTGGGATCCCATCGACACCTTTGGTCTTGTTTCGCTGAGGACGGTTTGACGGAGGTGCAACCGAAATATCCCAGATATTTTTATCCTTCGCACATCACAATTGGGTCCTATCTTCGCCAGATCCAGTCTTCTCCGGGCTAATCATCAGAGAAACCAAGTTCAGCTATACCTCTATAAGCCATATCTTTTTTGACGATACTGACCAAGGCTTCCTGCTTTACTTCTGCCAAGATTCCGGTTTCGCCCGAATTCCGAGCGAACTACTAGTCCAGCAAAAAAAGAAAATTCAGAGACGAATCAGCGTGTCTCCTTATCCCTATAAAGAACATCTAATCAACTTTAAATAAAACTTTGACTTAAAAAAATTCCAGTTACAAATTTTCCGGTTTTGGCCGGATTCCGGGCGAACTAGTTGTTCGGCGAGAAAATGGTTTTCACCATCGTGTACAGCATGTTCTTTTACCCATAAACCGAACATTTAATCAACTTCAAATGAAAATTTTACTTTTAACCAACTTTCCGGTTTTCGCCGGATTCCGGACGAACTACTTGTCCGGCGAGAAAATGGTGTTGACTATCGCGCTCAGAATTTCTTCTTACCCCATTTTAAACATTAGCTGTTTAAAAATATTTTGTTTTTCCCTTAATTTGAACCCCTCCCCATCCGCTAAATTTAGGGCTACAGAGCCCATCTACGAACTTGACATTAGCCCACTCTTGACCCAATGAATCCTCACCAAGTTTCATTAAAATATCTCATTCCCTTCGAGAGTTATCGTGCTTACAGACAGACGGACATTTTTCTCGCGAATCGCGATCACTGGAATTCCGGGAAATCCACTCCAACTCCCCCCAAAAAGCCCCGACATGATCTTTTACCGTCAAGAACGTATCTAATACTTATTCTTGTTCTTCCCACCAAATTCTATCCCGATCCCTCGACACTAAGCGTCTCATACAAATTCCGGTGGTCCCTTCCAACCCCCCCCCCCCCACCCAATTATCGGATCCGGCCTGGACTTGACATGGAACATCTGAGACAATAGTCCTTTCCACTTGCCAAGTTTCATTCAAATCCGATCGCCCGTTCAAAAGTTATAGATGCCACTAGATAAAGGATTCCCCATCCCTCTACCCCCCCCCCCTCCCCACGATGTTCTAATCGTGCAAACGACTATTCTCAATTCGGTCTATTCGGATCTCTCATATTCCTGTCGAGTTTCATCATCTTATTCCATCATGAAGTACCGAACTCGCTGGATCACCAGACCCCCCCCCCCAACTCCCCCCACAGTGCCCGAATCCGGTACGGTTATGTCAATTAGCGATCTAGGACTTGTGCTTGTTCTTCCCACCAAGTTTCATCCCGATCCCTCCACTCGGATCCGTCACCGTCATCCGGATCCGTTTTGGATTTGAAGTGGGTCGTCTAAGACACGAGGTCTTTCCAAATAACAAGTTTCATTAAGATCCAATCACCCGTTCAAAAGTTATAAATACCTCAAGATTCCTGATTCCCCCTCCCTCCACTCAACCCACGATGCTCGGACCGGGGAATTCACTATTTCTAACTTAATTATTTGGGGTCCCTGATACGCCTGCCAAGTTTCATCGTCCAAACTAGCAAAACCCGGACCGACCGACAGACCGACGGACGGGCAGAAACTGCGATTGCTATATGGCACTTGGCCGAAGGGCAAGTGCCATAAAAAACCCGGAAATCACGGTTTTCTATTTCTTTCGTAAAAGGCTTTGTTCCTTTCTTTGTCACTTTTTATATCTTTCATTTTACTGTAGTTTTTCAGTGTAAATTTTAATTAAGTATTTTGCACATATATTCAAATAATGTATACAATGGATACGTCAGCTACGATGCTTCATCAGCGATATTTCGACCTTCTTGGCAAGGGTCCTCGTCAGGCTGTCAATCTTCAAGGTCAACGTCGGGGAAGGAAACAAACCTGTAATAAATAACTCAAGCTTCTACCCACTATAGATATCTTATTCGGGCAAATTACTTTCAAATGCCACTGTATGGAAATATCGCTGACGAAGCATCGTAGCTGACGTGTCCGTTGTACACATTATTTCAATGTATGTTTCAAAGTCAGCTTGGGCTCAAGGAATATTTATTTTGTACATATTTAGGCTAGCGAGCATTTTTACGGTGACGACGAAGATTCGTCGTCCTCGCTGTGATAGTGATTTATCAACAAATTCTAAATAATAAATACTTCAAGAATACATTCTGTATTCTGTACAGTTTGAACGTCGACTGGAAGTGAACGGTAGACGAAGAAAACACTAAAGCCCATGCGAGCCAACTTTTACTGTAAAATACTTGCTGATAATGTTTATTTCACTCCCACATTATAAAATATAAGCCTGATTTTGAGATATTTGTTCTCAATTACTTTTTGTTTCTTCTTTCGAAGGTTGCATCTCTTGCTAGGCGGCGCCGCGTAAGTCCACCAAATAGGTGACGTTCAGAGTAAATGGAATACCACAATGGAAGAAGAAGCATATTTAAAACAAAATCTGAAATGTAGAATTCTAGCTCATACTTTATGCTGGAAGAAAGCTAAAATATTTGGATGTTCCTTTTTTGTTGGTTATTATTCACTTCCATTTGACTGTTTCACGAACGAGCTCTGGAATAAAACTTTTATATATCAGACGCGTTATGTCGATAGTCTATCTATAGGGCATAGTTTGTTTACCATAGAACTGGCCATTCATTCTGGCGGTTTTCAGACGTTTCGGTAGGAATGAGTGAGGATTTGGGAGTGGTGGGTGAGATACCATGGCTGAACTGAAGTCGACGCTTAGCTCTTTTCTGCGCTCCTGCACTGTTGTGAGGTTAAAATGTTTTATAAGGTAGGAAGGTACATAGTAGTCAACCTGCGAAAGGAAAAGTTACCTGTGAAGCGACCTAGTTGGACTACCAACTTCCATAAGAGTAGTAGTTACGATTTTATTGTCGATCCTGGTACGCAGAGCGTTGGCCACTCCGAGTGTATGTTTACTAAGGTTACCACTGGTGAAAAGCAACGAAGCTGAAGACCAAGTCAGCGACCTGTCCGACCGAAGATCCGTAATGATCTGGGAGAGTTCGTCACCAGGCATTATCCACGGGGTCAGAAAAGTAAGGCCACCAGGCGAACGTATACAGCCAGAATCTGGAAAGTTTTAAAGAACATATGTTTGGCTAGGATCACAAACTGGGCTGGTGTGTCTGGACGTTCTGGACCCAACTGACCCCCAGTCTTGCCAGAAAAGAAAAGCAAATCCACAGCTCATACGAATGGCATTCGTCAACTGCTTACTGGTAATACTAATGTTGGATCCTCTGATACAGTAATAATAATGAGTGCATGATCAGGCCACTCAACCGTCTTCTGTGAGTCGGTCGGAGAGGAGTACTGGCAGTCAGTTTTCTCCATATTCTGCAAATTCTTCTGCCCAATTTTTAAGTAGTTTCATCCCATCGTTTATTTCTAGTCCTATCTTCTAAGTGTATTAGTTAATTTGTTTCGGGTCTGTGTATTTCGTAAATGGTATTCCACTTCTAGCTGTGAGCTATTTGGAAAATAAACTTGATTGATTGAAATGTGACAGCCAACTCTTCTCAAACGAAAAGTGTTCTTGCAGATGGCGTTCTTCGTAGTGAGTCACACATACCTGAACCAGTTAGCATTGTAACACGATTAAACTGCTTATAATAGATCTGTGTTCGTGTTATTTTATTTGACTAAATGAATAATACTATGTACTTGCATGTCAGCGTATTTCTACTGGCATTTCCTATGCTATTTATGGTATGTCTATGGCATAGCGACAAGCTTTTCGGTTACCATTTTTGTGAATAGTAAAATAATGTTAATTTTTTTTTAAACGCAACTAAATGAGATATCCGGCTTGGCAAATATCTATGGGAACAAACCATTACAACTTTTGGCATAAACTTAATTACAGGTTCTGACATTTCGGTTGCATAAGAGCGTGAACGAGAAGTCTGAAAGAGCTTTAAAAAAGTTCCACACCTAAAAATCTAACTAACCTGAAACAGCAACGTGTAAGATACTCTTCAAACGGAGCATGGCATCCAATCGCTTGAGTGTGTCACACCTGGCGAACGAGAAAACTGCGTTGAAGTCTGCAAGACGAAAAAAATATTTATCTTCTCTCCAGAATACAGTAGGGTTGCATATCTTTAATACTGTTTTGGTTCCAGGTCGATTATTAAACCTGACCCTTCAGCAGGCCGGTATCCATGAATATTTTTCGGGGGGGTTGCCTGCAGGTCGGACAAAAAAGTACAAAAGAGACATAAATCAGAGGGAAAAGCCTATAAAAATGATAACTTTTGTATGTTTCGGGGGGAGGGGGGTCAACCCCCTACCCCCCCCCCCCGGATACGGCCTTGCCCTTGAGTAAATATTCTTTGAGCCCAAGCTGACTTTGAAACATTTATTCAAACAATGTTTACAACGGATACGTCAGCTATGATTTTTCATCAGCGATATTTCGGCCCTTCTTGGCAAGGGTCCTCGTCAGGCTGTCAATCCTCTAGTTCAACTTCGGGGAAGGAAACAAACCTGTAATCTACAGGTTTGTAATCTACAGGTAATCTTACAGGTTTGTTTCCTTCCCCGAAGTTGAACTAGAGGATTGACAGCCTGACAAGGACCCTTGCCAAGAAGGGCCGAAATATCGCTGATGAAAAATCATAGCTGACGTATCCGTTGTAAACATTGTTTGAATAAATGCCCTTGAGTAATATATATCATTGCCAAAAACCGATATTTTCACATCGTGCATACTTCGTTCACTGCATATACGTACCGTGTTCCACCCTACTTACCGTAGTTACTACGCACGACGTCACGATTTCTAGCTTTTTGCTGTCAAGGCTGGAACGATTTTTCTATTTTCCAGCAGAATATCATGCCACGGGCGAATCCCACCAATCACATTACAGAGATGCGCATTCACCCCGCTTACTACAGTCCCGAGCCTGGTAAGCAAATAGTTACTATTTCGAGAAGGTTGGAACGGTCAGCGTAGTAACTTTTTACGAAGTTAGAACGAAAATAGTAACTAATGGTTACTATTGTTAGAAGGGTGGAACACGCTCAGTATATCAACGGAGGACTCCAACCTCCTCCAGATAAATTAAGCTGTTTCCTACTTTCCGGTAAATCGATTTCCTATTGGTTCGCAACAGAGCACTCAGAGGGCCAACTTCTTTTTGGGATCCCAAAACGTAAGTGGAGGGATACCTATGACATCGCAAAAGTTGTCCGTTCGTCCGTCTGTAAACGATAACTCTAGAATGGAATGAGATATTTTGATGAAACTTGGTGGGAGGATCGTTTAGGTCAAGGGAAAGGTCGAGTTCGTAGATGGGCTCTGTAGCCCTACATTTAGGGGTGGGGAGGGAGTTCAAATTACGGGACAAACAAAATATTTTTAAACAGCTAATGAGATAGTCGATTGAGGGGTAAGAAAACATGCTGAACACGGATATGAACTCCATTTTCTACCCGGACAAGTAATTCGCTCGGTATCCGCTAAAACTGGAAAATTTGTTCATAAGTTAATTTTTTATTTGAAGTTGATTAGATGACAGATTTAAATACTCTTTTAGCCTAAGCTGACTCTGAAACATTTACTCAAACAATGTTTACAACGGATATACGTCAGCTACGATTCTTCATCAGCGATATTTCGGCCCTTCTTGGCAAGGGTCCTCGTCAGGCTGTCAATCTTCTTGGTCAACGTCGGGGAAGGAAACAAACCTGTTTCCTTCCCCGACGTTGACCAAGAAGATGACCGCTGATGAAGAATCGTAGCTGACGTATATCCGTTGTAAACATTGTTTGAATAAATGACAGATTTAGGGCTAAGAAAAGACGCTGAGTCTGTATATGACAACCATTTTTTACCCGGGCATATAATTCTTCCGGAATCTGGTTGAAACCGGAAATTTTGTTTAAGTCTAAGTTTTATTTGTAGTTAATTAGATGTTCTTTAGGAGATACGGAGTTCTTTTATTGCTGAACAAGTGGTTCGCTCGGAATTCGCCCGGAACCGAAAATTTGGCAGAAGTAAAGCAGGAAGTTTCGGTCAGTATCGTCAAAATAGATTGATGGGAAATAAATTTTTTCATTCATTCATTCATTCATATGGCTTATAGAGATATCTCGGAACTTGGTTTTCTCAGATGATTAGCGTGGCGAAGACTGGATCTGGCGAAGACAAGACCCTGGTCTGGTCTGGATCAACTATTAGATTTTGGGATCCCATCGAAACCTTAGGTCTTGTTGTTGTAGCTGAGCGGCAACTAGAGGAAACCGAGAACACTTACATGGTGGGAAGAATTAACACCGAGAAATCAGGCTACTAGGAACTTATGATACCCAAATGGTCACCACACTACGCGCAGTTCAATTTACGGTCATGTGTGATCTAACCCAGTTACTGGGGTTTGGTGTACTATGCCAGTAACGTTTGTCGGTCTTATCCATATTTAAAGGACCCACCGTAACTATAAATATAACTTAATTACTATGATTTAACCTTTTTTTGTATTGACTTTTTTTTATTGACTCCCTAATCCCTCCATCCACTCAATGGGCACTAATTATGCTTTATTATTCACATAATGCCTTACAAATAAATGTCCGACATGGCCTAGGTAGCGCTTGTCTCTTCGCCGCCTCAGCGGTGAAGATTTTGGAGGTTAAACTTGCAAGGCACGAAAATTCAAAACCCCCGTTCAAGCAAGAAAATCGATCATATAACAGTGGGGACTAGTGAGTGATAAAGAGAGTAGTAGCTACTAACAACAGTGTATATCTGGCCTATCGCTCAAAGGATTTTGATTGCTGGATATGAAACCTCAGAAGTGCCAGAAATGTGCAAATATGACTGACTTACTTACAGCTTAGTCCAGAATGTGCAAAATTCTCAGTTAATACTATCAACGGAATTATTTTTCAAACGCACATAATTTCGAGTGTGTCATAACAACGAATGGATAAGAAAAACAAACAAGTGCCCGAACTAGCAGCAAAATAAAAATACACGAACTAGTGTCTTTTTCTGTGTTTGTATGTGTTTTGTATACTTTCTTCATTTACTCCGCCTTTCCCAAATGGCGGGTCATAAATAAATTACTACTTACTTACTTAATAAGCTACAACATAAATCGTTTAGGAATCTGCTGATTTCTGATGTAATAGTGCATCTACAGGGTGGTAAAATGACATTATGATAGTTGTATTGTCCATTGTACTTTAAACCCCGGAGGCTCTAATTCCTCTGACGACAGTTAAATGATTTTCACACTTGCCTTGTTTCCAAATATTCCTTCAGCCATGAAGTTCATTTTCCAGCATGAGCGGCTTGAACCTGAACATGAAGAACATGAACTTGTCAAGAAGTGCCGAAATATAGCTCTAATAAAATTCAAGTAACGTACTGTCAAACTACTCTTTGTACTGTTAAATTTTGCCTCATCACAATATTTTCAATGCGTAACACGCTCCTCACGACGGTCATATGCAAAACTAAAATCCTCAATTTTTGGGCATGGTATCCAACGTTTTGGCATACCCCAACAAATGGGCATGGTACGCATACGTCGGGGCACCATGCCCTATAGCAAGGGCATTCAACCCCCATAAAAACCTGTTGCACTGAGAATATGAAATGGGAATTTACCTTTCAGAAAAATCTTGAACTGAGAATCTGAAATGGGAATTTGACTTTCAGACAGTTTTGTATGGGGGTACCACGCCCTTGTCTGTAGGGCATGGTGCCCCAGCATGCCAGCACCACGCTCATATGTTGAAACATGCCTGGACGTTGGACACCATGCCCAAAAATGAGGATTTGTGTATGACTGCCCCGGCGATTGTTTAGAAGAAGCTTGCTTGTCAGAAACAAGACCAAGGGTTTCGATGGGATCCCAAAAGCTTAATAGATGATAGATATTTAATGCATAAAAGCCAACAAGGGCAACCGCACCACAACAACAAAAGAAAAAATATATAAGAACAAGAACACTATGCCAATATTTAAATTTACAAGGATATACAATTTTCCCTGTGTGCTAACCCTATCCGGAGGAACCTTCCAAATAGTTAAATAGCCTGGAAACTTTTCTCTTTCATTCTCTCAATTTCCATTCACTCCCACACTCTCTCACTCCAAACAACTCTTTTCTCAACCCATTCAATTCCTCACACTCTCCCACAAAATGGCTCATACTTTCATTGTCGCATCCACACATAGGGCAAGAGTAAGGACCAGTTTTAACCCTGACTTTACCCAAATATTTTCTTCTTTTACTAAAACTATCCCTTCTCAAACCCATAAATAAAACAAGTTCCTTATGGGACAGACGGCAGACCACACTTAAGGTAACCTGATCCAACAATAAAGTCTTATAGAGGTCCAATCTTCGCTCGACTCCTTGAGCACTTTACTAATAAAATTTAGAAACAGATTAAGACAAATGGTAATCATCTGAGAAGACCAACTTCAAAGGATTCAGCATGTGTGTTTATCCCTATAGCCTACGTCATTTCTACTCTGACGAAAGTTCCTGCCTAACTTCTGCCAAATTTCCGGTTTCAGTCGGATTCCGGGCGAACTACTTTTCTTGCAAAAAATCGAAGTTCAAAAATGGATCCAGCGTATCTCCTTACCCCTATGTCGAACCTCTAATCAACTTCAGATAACACTTCAACTTTTAACAGATTTTCGGATTTCAGCCGGATTCGTGGCGAACTATGTGTCCAGGTAGATAATGACTGTCATACATGAATTCAGCATGTCTTCTTACCCGCAAAATTTAAAACCTAATGAAACTCATATGAAACTTTTACTTTTAACAAATTTTCCGGTTTTGGCCGGATTCCGGGCGATCTACTTGTCCGACGAGAAAATAGTTTTCATATTCTGATTCAGCATTTTTCCCTCCCCTTAAATCGAACCTCTATTCCTATTAAACTTATATTTTTGAAGAATGTTCAGGTTTTGGCCGGATTCCGAGCGATCTACTTGTCCGATGAGAAAATCATTTTCATATTCGGATTCAGCATGTTTAATTTGAAACCCCTCCCGTAAATATGCAGCAATTGTGCCCATCTACAAAATCGACCTTTCCATGGACTCGAAGAATTGTCACACCAAGTTTCATCAAAATATTCATTCCCTTCGAGAGTTATCGTGCTGACAGACGGACGGACAGACGGACAACTTTTGCAATGTCACAGGTATACCTCCACAGTTTGGGATCCCAACAAGTTCGCAAGCGCTCAGACGTGAAGTGTAAAACTAAAATGTTTATCTCATTTTATATACAAATAGCTTTAGAACCAAGAAATTTCTCATCCCCAATAACCAAACTAGTATTGAAATAACCTAATTTGTAATCATCCCACTTTAAATGCTTTAAAAAGTAAACAAACCGCCAGTAAAACCATAGAAATTTTGAAGATCTTGCACGAATAGCTTGACTTCAAACACTGAGAATGGTCTGTCAGCCAGTCACACCCTTTGAACCTCTTTCATTAGCAAGGTAATAACAAGTGCAATAAACCAAATCGTAGGAACCTAATGCCCCCTTTGTCACAATTCATTAAGAACGGCATATCATCGATCATATGACAAAACAGTCCAGTTTCCAACTGGTAATTAAAGATTAAAGTACGTCGCGTCTTCTTATTTGTTGTTGTTACACAAAAATCACCAAATCCTCATCCATAGATATTTCTCCCCAAATATACAAGAGTTGGACTTGAGGCTGTCAAAGACGAACTTAACTCAAGGGAAATCTGGGCTCGGGGGGGGGGGGGGGGGGGGGGTCGTGACCCATCAAATACTTATTTACACCTCTTTTTCCTCAAGTATACCAGCTTGGAGTTTGATTCCAGTCACGGGTCAAAATTTTTTTTAATGAGCAGTCTGGGCCCACTTGCCCATGAACGGAGAGGGGGGGGGGTCAACTCTCCCCAACCCCTATGATCCAAAAGCATAAAAGAATTTCATTGCCTTATTTCCAGTTATAGTAGCAGTTAAAAAAAATGGGCCATCTGGGCCCGATTGCCCCTAAAACAAGTGGGGGTGCGGTTTGGGATCCGCAAAAAGTAAAAAGAGACCCCAATGCTCACAATCCTACCATAAGTTTCAATTTGATACCTGTTGATTCCTGTCACGGGTAACGAACTTTACTCCTGGGCAATCTGGGTCCAGTTGCCCATGAACGTGGGAGGTGCAACTTTCAAAGCAATTTCCCAGCCCTAGGATCTACATGTACAAGGAATTTCATCTTCCTATGTCCAGTTCTGGTCAAGTTATGAACATTATTCACAGGGGCAATCTGGGCCCATTTGCCCCTGAACCGGGTTGAGGTGGGGGGTGGGACCCCAAAAGGCACAACTAGACCCCAATACCCCACTAGTATACCAAGTGTGAACTTGATACCTGTTGATTCCTGTCACGGGTAACAAACTTTACTCCTGGACAATCTGGGCCCAGTTGCCCATGAACGTGGTGGGTGGGGGAGGTGCAACTTTCAAAGCAATTTCTCAGCCCTAAGTAATTAAGTAAGTAAGTAATTTATTTATAACCCGCCGTTTTCAGAAAGCGGAGTAAATGAAGAAAGTAAATAAAACACATAAACATACACAAAAAGACACTTAATTTCAATCGTCGGCCAGGAAGCAGTGTAGAAGGTCGTGCGCTGGTTGGGTTCTGTTGTCAATGATTTTTTATAGCGAAGAAGAAACATCCAAAAGGGTAACACTTGCATCTTGAATTTTGAACTTCTCCGTCAAAGTATGGTTATGGCATAAGTTCGACAAGTGGAGCAGGTGCTTTGCATATTTAAAATAACATGATCTCATCTTTTTTATCTCCTTCTTTCGCAGAACATGAGTGACACCAGAACGAAATAGTATAGAAGGAGCGCAGAAGGTGCTGTACAATTTTCCCAAAGCTTTACGATTATAGCGCCCCCGGTTGGGGACGATGCGCCCATAGGCGGTACGGATTGATCTAGAAACTTCTTGAACAACCGAAGAGCAAAATTTTGACAACGAGGATTTGAATGTTATGCCAAGCCATCGTAGAGATTCTGTTGATCTGACGACGAACGATCCAAGAGAGATAGAAGCTTTAGCATTCAAACGATTTGACGAAGGGTTGAAATGCAGGTACTCACATTTTGAGAGGTTAACTTCAAGACCGATTTTGAGAAGTTCCGACGACAGCTTACAGACATTTTTGGTGAGTGTGGATCGGGTACGGCTTACTAAGAGCAAGTCGTCCGCGTAAGCTATGTAGCTGAAGGTGTGGTCTTTATAAAAGTAAGCAGGATGCAAAGAATCAAGACAAGAAGATATGGCCGATTTGAAGATGTAGGGAGATAAGACTCCCCCTTGACGAACACCAGTTCGGACTGGAATAATCTCTGACAAGCTACCTTGCCATTTGAACCTTACTGAAGAATGACCATACCAAAATTTTAACAGATAGACAACAGACAGATTCACCCAGAAGTAATGAGAGAAAATAGGGCCTGAGAGTGCGTTATATTGTCAAAAGCACCAGCTATATCTATAGAACATATATGTATAGCAGACTTGTCGCGGGTAGCCTGTTTCATCATTTTTGTCAATATGTGATGAGCGTGCGCACAACTGGCGCTCGAACGGAATCCAAACTGCATTGAACCAAAGCGACATTTTTCAACTATTTCTGGAAGAAGGACGTATTCCAGGATTTTGCTTATGGTACAAGAAACTGTAATTGGCCGATAGCTTTTGCAAAGGTCCGCGTCTTTCCCTCGCTTAATCCCCGATGTTATAGTACCCAAGAGGAAACTATTCGGAACCAAACCCTGGCATAAACAAATTTGAAATAGCAGCTGAAGGTTTTGTGTTAAAGCTGGACACTCAATTTTGAAAAAATCGGCACTAAGGCCATCAGAATCTGTAGAACCAGTTCTTCTTAATTTTCGGAAAGCAATTTCGATGGAAGAACAAGTAACGGGAAGAACAGAAGGTTGAAATATCTTCCTTGGTAGGTATTTAAGAAGTAAATTTTCAAAGTGCTGCTGAATCTGGTTTTTGCAACCACTGAATAGACCACTGTAGTGGCTGGTCCAGTCAGCCATCGTTAGCGTGGAAGGAGGTACAGCTGAACCTTTATCTGTACGAAGGACCTTTTGCCACGCTTTTTTGTCAGTGGGAGCATCCAAACCATTCAAACGAGCATTTTTAAGTGAAGAATTGTATTCACGCTTCGTTTTAGCTTTTAGATTAAAGACAGTACCATTCCCTGGACGTCCACAAGCAATCCAGATTTTTAGCCAAAATTTTGCCGTGTTTTTTGCCTTCTTAACTTCAGGACTGACTTTCCAAATAGGTTTCCTTTTACCAACTCGAATTCTCTCAGTCGGTACAGCAGTATCGGCTGGCAATTTCAAGCAATGGACAAGCTCGCTATAATAACAATTAATATCAACGGACGAAGTAGTAGCTGCTATACCAGTCTGAAGAAGGTGAAAAGGAACTTTTAAAAGCGAGAGAAGATTAGTTAACGTAGAAACGTAGAGCACAGCATCTATACGATTCCAGTTACGCTTTTGGATCCAGGCCTTCTTGGGATTCTGAAGATCTGCATGTACAACAAACTTCATCGTCCTATGTCCAGTTCTGGTCAAGTTATGAACATTATTCACTGGGCAATCTGGGCCCATTTGCCCTAAGCCGGGTGGGGGTGGGACCCCCAAAAGGCACAACTAGATCCCAGTACCTACTAGTATACCAAGTTTGAACTTGATCCTTGCACTGGTTCACGAGTTATAAGCTCCACAAAATACGGTGAAAACCGGAAACCAAAAACCGAAAGCTGCTAGAGCGCTCGCAATAGTGGATTGTTCCAAGGAACCTCGACTAAAAACGATTCCATACAATCTTTCCGGTTTTCGCTAGAAGTCAATGAGCCCGGAGAAAGTCTTCGAACAGCAAAAGCCGTGGCTAATTCGTTAAAAGCGGATCCTGTTTTAGAGTGTTCAATCATAGTGGAGCAATAAACACGAGAGACTACCAACTTCCCGGCACTTGCTGTGTCCCCTTTTGGGCACCAACCAAGCACCGGCCGAAACTAGCTGTGCCGGCAACAAAATGGGCACTTTTATCTTTCAACGCGTTTATCGTATAAACATATGAAAACACAGCTTATAATTTTTCAATTCTCAGAGCACAATTTCGCATGCGTTTAAAATTCGCTCCAAAAAAGTAGTATTCCGATTTGAGTAGTTTTCTACTCAAATCGGAATGAAATTATCAGACCGAATCAGCACGCGATGCGTCAAAATCCCGGAGCGGAGAAGGAAATTCGCACCGGACTGCGAAATTCGGACTGTGTGTGCAGGACGTGGCAACCGGTACTTGCACCGGGCACACGCTGCACACTAAAAATCGAGCACGAGAAACCCCTCGCATAAACAGTAAACAGTGCAGGGTGTGCTTTAAAATTCGCGCAGCGAGCTTGTCATCCCGACCATAAAATATCCCAGGGAGTTCCGAGTTCAGGGCATTTATATCAGCGGTTAGGGATATTGTTGAAGTCAACTTAAACCTTCACTTCTTCCTGGAAGAGGACAGAAAACAAAGAAATACTCTACCGGAAGGCATGTCCTCGCTGATCTGCAGAAGCTTCACGCTGTAGTTAGAACTAAAGGAATAGCTTGAGAACATTGTCGTAACGTTCTCCTGGAATTGCCTTAGGACCACCAGGCTCGGCCCACGAATGAACGAAGTGTCGTAGATTATACCTATTAGAAAAAAAAAACATATATAGACCATACAAACGGCAATCCCACTGGCACCATTTCAGCTAACCTTGTGGGGGGGGGGGGGGGGCAAAGCCTGAAGTTTAGCCGAACAGGGCTGAGATGTGAGAATGCTTTATTTCATTGCTCCACTATTCATATTCACTGTAAAAAGTTTCTCCGTATAAAGATTAAAGTTAACTGCAGTATTTGCTACTCGGATTCGCCTTATCTCTATTTGGTATTAATCTAATCTGCGTAGAGATAAGAATAATCTGAGTAGCAAATACTGCAGTTAACTTTAATCTTTACACGGTAAAACTTTTTACAGTGTAATCGAATTTCATCCAGTGAAATTTTTCTTTCGGGTCTGTGGTATCTCTATGTGCCTGCACCGCTGTGCTTGAAGCATTTACTAAATACAACAGTAAAGGATTGCAAAAAAAAATTTGTTCACACGCAACAGCGGGCTCACTTAAGAAGTGAAGCTGAACATCTTGAATATCAATTTGGCAGGGGCGTCACTATGGGGGGGGAGGGGGGGGGACTCCCCCCCTAAAGGTCCTGAGAAAGTACTTTCGTCGGGCGAAGCCCGGCGAAAGTTCACTTGTTTGTCGGCGCGAAGCGCCGGCAAACACAGAAAAAATAATATTTTGTATGCTTTTTATCAGGCATCGGTCGATTCGTCGGCACATCGGGTGTTTATATATGCAAGAAATAAAATCCTGCAAACGTTTGTCGGGCAAAACACTGAAGAAAGTGAATTCTGCATGCTTTTGTCGTGCCTCGGTATTCTCGTCGGCACATCGGGTTCTTTTTATACAGAAGAAATAAAAACAAATTAAGTTTTTGTCGGGCGTCGGTCGACTCGTCGGCACATCGGGTTCTTTTTATACGCAAGAAATGAAATCCTGCAAACATTTGTCAGGCAAAGCACTGGAGAAATCGAATTCTGCAGGCTTTTGTCGTGCCTCGGTTCGTCGGCACATCGGGTTCTTTTTATACATAAGAAATCCAGAAGAAATATTTTTTTGTGCTTTTGTCGGGCGTCGGTCTACTCGTCGGCACATCGGGTTCTATTTATACGTAACAAATCAAATTTTGCAAACTTTGTCGGGCGCACCCAGAAAGTTTAAGTTTCATTGCACAAGGGGTTATTTTTACACGTATGAATCAAGTTCTGTACAGTCTAGTCGAGCAAAACACAGAACAAATCAAATGCTCGATGGTTTTGTCGGGCGTCGGTATTCTCGTCGGCACATCTGGTTCTTTTTACCAAAAAAAAATAAAAAAAATCAAATTCTGTAACTTTTTATCGGTGCATGCCGAAAGTTCAAGTCTCGTCGGTGCATCGGCTTCTATTTACGCGTAAAAAATAAAGTTCTTTACAATCTTGTCGGGCAAAACACAGAAGAAATCGAATTCTGAATGCTTTTGTCGGGCGTCGGTATTCTTGTCCGCACACCGGGTCTTTTATACGTAAGAAATCAAATTCTGTAAAAATTTGTCGGTCGCAAATTTTTCCGGAAAAATATAGATTTAAAAAAATTCACCGGCGTTGCTTAATTCAACTTGTTCTGGGTACAGTCGTTGCAAGCTTCGCTTTTTAGCAAAAGTTGAAACGAAAAGCCGAATATGTGAAATTAAATATATGTATTTACATCAAAGGAACAATGTCAACTGATGCATTACAGTAAGTTTTACACGAATTTTCGCCTGCGGCGCATTTTGTAGTATTCCCTATTTGGAAGAATGGTGTATCATTTAGTTTTCCTTTAAGGATAGAAATTCTTGGGGTTTGAAACACGTTAAAAGCCGGAAATTGTATGGTACTATAGCTGAATTTTCTGCAAAAAAACAGATTAAAAAAATTTCGCATGAGGCGCTTGGTTTAACTTCCCTTGGTACAGTCGTTAGAAGCTTCGCTTTCCAGCGAAAGCTCAAATCAAAAGCCGAATATGTGAACTTTAAAATACGAAATTATACCAAAAGAATAACCTCAATTGATGCGTTGTTACAGTTAGTTCACACAAAATTTCGCCTGCGGCGCATTTTGTAGTATTCTTTATTTAGAAGAACAGTGTTTCATTTAGCTTGGCGTTTTAGGATTGAAATTTGCTGAAACACGTTAAAAGCTAGAACTTGTATGGTAGGTACAGCTAACTTTTTCAGGAAAAAAAGGCAGATTTAAAAAATTTCGCCTGCGGCGCTTAGTTTAACTTGTTCTTGGTACAGTCGTTGGAAGCTTCGCTGTTTAGCGAAGGCTAAAATGAAAAGCCAAATATGTGAACTTAAAATACGAAATTACATCAAAGGAATAATCTCAACTGATGCATTACAGTTAGTTTTACCCCGATTCTATTCTGTGCTGGCGGGAAATGTACGCCGTTGCCGCGAAGCGGCAACGGCGTGTTTTGTCGGCACATTTTTTAGTCCGTCGGCACAAACCGGACATCCCCCCCCCCAAAGGTAAAAGGCTAGTGACGCCCCTGCAATTTGGTACTGAACATCTCCTGAGATTACCTTCATTAGCGACTGAAATGCAAGCTCTGCTTTTTCGGCTTTAATAATATAATAAGCTAGCTTTAAACTTTAAAGTTAAGTCATTGCTTTGCATTTTGCAACTTGGAAGCCTCTTTAGCGGCAAAAACTATCAGCAAGGAAAAATTAAATCTACACTGTCAGAAGTTTCATAACAGATAGCGTATAACACTTTCAAGAATAACACCTTTTCACTTAGAAATAAAGTGTTATGACCAATTAAGATTACACTATTTCGTGCCTAGATCTCCAACAACACCTTCAATTGGAATAAATACTAACGGGAACGAAAGAAACATAACAGATAACATCCGAAAGTGTTATTTGTTGAAACCGCGCATCCTTCTATTGTCGACCGATTCCTAGCCATTTTTCAGAACCACAGCGAACGAGGAGGCCGGCAAATTAATATTTCCAAGCATCAGTATGACCAACCAGAAATCAACTTTCGCTTCTGAATCCACAGCGAGCTGCGCCGACACACCAGATTTTCAATCGAAGGCATCGCTTTAATTTTCCGTTGGTGTCGCAAGTAATTGGCCTTATTACAATTCAGAGCTCCAAGTGGACTAGTTTCTGTTAGTCCCCCATTTTTTTTTTTTTTTTCAACATGATTTGGCCAGGTGACTACACTTCCCCTTTCCCTCGGTGACGCCAACGGTCCTAACATTTAATATTTTAAAGACTGGCCTATATATTTAGCGTCACCTACACTTTCCTCTATCTCTACGTTTATTTTTTTAATATTCTTTCTTATTTCCTCTTTTTAACCCTTATTTCTCATTTTACCCTTTTCATCACACCTTTAAACCTTAAAATTTTCTTTACTTTTTCCTTCCTTAATACCTCCTTTCCTTAAAATGTTCTTTCATTTAAAACTTATTATTTACGAAAATATTAACCCTCGTTATTTTTTTTTTTTTTTTAAACCAAACCAAAAAGGGGTCCGTGAAAAGTTTGTCCGTAAGACAATAACAACACAAGTTTTGTTTTACCTTTTCGCAAAAGGATGCCCTTCCGTCACAGGAAATCCCTTTTGCAGTGGCTCACTAACCTGTGGATCTATTTTACCATGTCTGATCAAAGTGCTGTCGGGTGAGGCATAGGAGGATTAACAGAAACTAGTCCGCTTGGAAGCGCTGAACAGGAATATGGCCAATTGACTATGGGCCTGTTTCGGCGCCAATCAATGTACTTTGGTTCAGAGTAACCAGTGTTTTCGCGACTTTCGGTTCTGATGAGCCGGTGTCCTTGCGTCGACCAGAGTTTGGTTCGGCAATCGGTTCCGATCTTCGGTCAGGAAATTTTGGAATGGTTATCGTTACCGTTCACGATTCTTGGTTCTGATAAAAATTCACCGTCATCAACTAGGAAGTAAAAACAATGGCAGAACAGCACATAGAAAAATCTACTAAAATCAAAAGAAGAACTGACTATAAAAATACAACATGAATTGTTTATTGATTCTTATTTTTGTTATTTATTTATTTATTTTAGTTTTTCAATTTTCCATTCTCATTTCTTAATTTTATTTGACAGTGCAAAACGGATATGTCAATTGATTTTGTTTTGATTTTTTTTTAATTTTAATTTTCAATTTTCACCTCCATTTCTAAATTTTATTTAGCAGTGCAAAATGGATACGTCAGCTGAATTTTTTTTTTAATAATTTTAGTTCAATTTTAAATTTTAATAGTTTTTAAATTTTCCTTTTTATTTCTTAATTTTATTTGACAGTGCAAAACGGATACTTGTCCGGCGAGAAAATGGTTTTCATCAGCAGCATGTCCTCTTACCCCATAATCAACTACCACATTAGCTTTTTAAAAATACTTTGCTTGTCCCTTAATTTCAACCCCCTCCCCCACCCCCCAATATAGGGCTATACCCGAACAATCCTCACACCAAGTTCCATCAAAATATCTCTTTCCCTTCGAGAGTTATCGTGCTTACAGACGGACGGATGGACAACTTTTGCGATGTCATAGGTATCCCTCCACTTACGTTTTGGGATCCCAAAAAGCATAATATTGCAACTGCAAATAGGTGCGGGCAAAAGAAGCAAAAGCACATCAGGTCAGGATACTGAACATGCATTACGTTCAGGGTTCGAAGATTATGAATAACATTATATCGCTTTTTGTTAAAAATTTCTAGACAATATAGGCTTGCAATAACCATAAGCTTCAGGATTAGTGTAGCCCACAATTCGCTTAAAGCACAACTCTTACTAGAAACGATCTTTTCCCTATTAAATGAATCAGAAAAAACTCTTTTGGAAGTACCATTACTTCCCACCTAAAACAAGCGATTCTCTTGTTAGCGCCTGTCGAGTATATCCAGCCTCCCTGCTCTCCGACGCGGCGGCTTGGCGCAAAACATTTGAAAACTGAACCGTGCCTTGATTAAGAAGTGGGAAAACTAAGCAAATAAAAGAAGTAATAAAGAGGGGAGTATCACATACTTATATGTGAAAGAGTTGTCATCGTACATTGAAGATTACGACAAACTTTTCGTTGGGTGACGGGAAAACTCGGAAAGCCGAAAAAGCGCTAAAATCTCGTAATTACGAAACGAAACAATGGAGAAAGGTGTGGATTTTAGAAGCTTATAATTCCATATGGGAGCTAAATATATTATAAAAGGCAGAATAAGCAGTCGTTGCAAGCTTCGCTTTTTAGCAAAAGTTGAAACGAAAAGCCGAATATGTGAAATTAAATATATGTATTTACATCAAAGGAACAATGTCAACTGATGCATTACAGTAAGTTTTACACGAATTTTCGCCTGCGGCGCATTTTGTAGTATTCCCTATTTGGAAGAATGGTGTATCATTTAGTTTTCCTTTAAGGATAGAAATTCTTGGGGTTTGAAACACGTTAAAAGCCGGAAATTGTATGGTACTATAGCTGAATTTTCTGCAAAAAAACAGATTAAAAAAATTTCGCATGAGGCGCTTGGTTTAACTTCCCTTGGTACAGTCGTTAGAAGCTTCGCTTTCCAGCGAAAGCTCAAATCAAAAGCCGAATATGTGAACTTTAAAATACGAAATTATACCAAAAGAATAACCTCAATTGATGCGTTGTTACAGTTAGTTCACACAAAATTAAGCTCAACTTGTCGCTGAGGATGATACCTATGCTAAAGGAAACCGACGGGGTTGCATCCGACCGCTGGCTCAGGGTATGTTCCAACCTTCTACTAGCACTGCTAAAAGGTACCGTGGTTATTCAGCATACGACACAGTTACGACAGAAACTGTCTGAAATTACATACTTTGGTTTTGTTCATGTATATTTATTTGAGATCTGCAGATCTGCTGTTAATGCTGAATCAAATAAGCATTTGTTTACGATTATCTGCAGTCTATGCTGATTTAAAAAGCAAATTCGGCATCAGTGTTGTGAAAGTCATTTTTAAAAGGCTGCAAAAGGTCACAATGGTAGCCTTTTACCGACAATATTCCTACGTCCGAAGCTCTGACACAGTTATGCCTGGGCCCTACACCTCGTAATAACGCTGGTAATAAGACCGTCTTACGGTCAAAACTGGGAAGAAAAGACGCTAAAAAGGCAAAACAGACGAGATGAAAAAATCCATGTCCGCCATTTTGTTAACTTTTGAACCGATCACAGACGACAGTCACTGACTTGGTCTAGTTTTGTTTACCTATGAGGGATGATGGTGGTAATATCGAATTTCTTCGTTCCAGGTGTGACCAGGATGAAACCAAGATGAAACATAAGAGGAGGTGATAACCAAATTAACGAAGGCCCGGGCATTACTGCTGACACCGTACCAGCTCTTTACAAATCGTTAATATTGGTAAACTTTTGCTCCCAGACAGCTTAAGTAGTCTCTGGTAGGTATACTGTCAGAAGAAGAGACAGCAGAATGATGCGCGGTTTCAACAGACATTGCGTAACAGACAACACTTGGGATGTTATCCGTTGCGTTGGAAAACGTTATACATGAAATGTTAAGCAAAACAAGCATTGCCAGGAAGAGCCACAAAACAGCCCCAAAAGCATCTACCGACTTTTTTGTTTGTCATCATGATGTCAGAAAATTCA
This sequence comes from Branchinecta lynchi, assembly GCA_023053575.1. Taxonomy (NCBI): domain Eukaryota; kingdom Metazoa; phylum Arthropoda; class Branchiopoda; order Anostraca; family Branchinectidae; genus Branchinecta; species Branchinecta lynchi. The sequence goes on along the minus strand of JAKZAP010000021.1, from coordinate 2,401,555 downwards.
GCCGATGCTTTTAGGCGATTTTTCGGCTATTCCTGATGGGAACACTTTGTTTTCAAGAGACAACATCCGAATAGTTGTCTGGTACGCATTGTCTGTTGAAACCGAGCACCCTTGTGTTGTCTGTCACGAAACTTCTGACAGTGTATGGTAGCTTTCCGGTGACCAATGGGGGAAAATATGAAAGAAACTTAACTTAATGACTTGTACTGAAGATCAACTAAACCTTTTTTCTTTTTTTTTTAGCCACTCCTGGGCCTCGTTTTTGTTGCATGCTGCAGGTCCACTTCTCGGCCGATTCCGGACTGATTCTTTCTACATCCGTTTTTGCAATGCAGCGCTTCTGAGGAAGACGGCAGCACTTCTCGAGAATCACGGACTTGCTCCCCGACCAAGTCCGTGCTTCCCTGCAAGATGCTGCAGCGCTGCCGCTTCAACCAAGAAGAAAGTGCTGCAGCAGCGATGCGGCACCGCGATTGCAACAAAAACGAGGCTCTGGTAAAAGTCATGAAAACACGCACAAAGACAGGAAATAATGCTGCTCCCTCAGAAACAGTAATATGGCAAAAATAATCAAAAGGACTTGCCAATATTATAGGTCTTCCCATCAAAAGGGTTCCAGGAGTACACCTGAGATTCGGAGTCGAAGAATCCCATAGCTTCGTCAAGGATACTATCAATCGCCAAACTGAGTTTACTTTCTGGCTCTCCAGCTCCATCTGCCTGGTAGATATGAGTAAGATCCAGAAGAGTCGACGACTCATCTAATGCCGTGAGGGCCAGAGCTCTAGGCATTCCTTCCAAGCGGCATGCGCCTGAACGGCTATCGCAAAACATTCCAGTCTTCTGCGTTGTCCAAGAAAACTGAGACTTTCCTACTGGGAATTCGGTCGGTGCGGAAACGTTCCCTGATTTTTCGTACGTGTGTGATTTACTCGTATGGCTCGAGGCCGTAACGGTATGTACGCTCATAGATCCTTTGTTTGCAGACGGGCCTTGTACGTCTGACAACGAAGGCAAACCTACAGTAGTTTTTTCAGCCTCGAGCGTCTGCTTGCTGGTCCGCGGTTCTGAAGGTCCAGCGACGTCGCCTACGGCTTTGTTAGGCACCTTGGTGGCCCTAGCCTCGTTGGCTGCCTCAAGTCCCTCTTGCTTCCTATCTGCGCCTTTGTCTGGTATCCGGGAAAAGCCGGAACCATTGCCCACTGGCAAAGAAGTAGCGATTTTGGCAGTGGCTTCCTCTGATGGAGTGAAACTATCATCTTTTTTATTTGTCCCGATCTGTTCTCGAGGAGCAAAGATAGGCTTCGTGGTCATATCAGACACAGAGTCCTTACCATCTCTTCTCAAAACACGCTCTGTAGTTGTTACTTCAAACCAGGAGTTAGGCTTGCTCTTCGGTTCAGATTTGCTGTCCTCGGTAACTGCTTCGGCATCGGTCTTCAGGTCATACGATGGCTTGACCGTCCCGGGTCCAACCTCTTTTCCAACACCGCTTGCTGGATCTGGATTTGAACCGATCGCTGCTACAGAGCCGAGCTTGATTTTCGACCCGGATGGAGTTTCAATAAGATTCAAAGTAGCTGTCTCGTCATCAACAGCAGGATTGGACCTCAGCTCTCCCTTCCCGACATCACGACCGTCAATGTCCAACGAAGAAGACGACTTGGTCTTATTTTCATTTACCTTACTCTCGTCGGCCAGCCGGGATGAGACCTCCTGGATCACATCAGCATCTCTTTCAATCACATCCGACGTGGCTAGACGCCCATCAACCATGAAGCCAGATGGCTCGCTCGACGGTTTGGTGGCAGCTGCTTCTGCAATAGACACGGACTCAACCATCCGCTCGGAGAGACCACCGCTGACTGTTTTATTTTCCTTATTATCCACCAGTACCTTCCGAACGTCAGCTTTAACATCAAGTCTTGAGTTTTCCCTCAGGCTATCGTCGACCATCTGACCAGCAGGAACCTCAACCGGGACATCGACACCTTTTAAACTTGCTACAGAAGACCCAGATGTATCCTTACTTGATCCATGCCCATCGTCAAAGTCAATCCTCAGAGAATCTGATGTCGGCTTGACATGGTCATCGATAACTGCAGATGGTTCACCACGCTCTGAACTGATTTCAGTGTCAGCTAAGACGGCTGGGGTGTCTTTTGGGACTTGCGAAATCTCACTTTCTTGACCTTCGGGTCTAGGGCTTCCTGAACTTGAGGGTTTGTTTCGACTGCCTTCGGTGTCGTCTCCTGGGGGATAGGAGGATCCTCGGTTACCAAATCCTTCTTCTCTACCGGTTGCTCCCGTTGCTGCTTCTTCTTTACCGAATTCAGGAGGCGCAGCAGTAGCCGAACCAGCAGACACACCAGAATATAGTGGAACAGCATAGTCGTCAGTAGCGGGTGGAAAATCTACTAACTGTGGAGTAGCAGCTCCGACAATAAGAACTACAACAAGAAATGTCTTACACATACCGATAACTTATCATGACTGAGGAGATTCTTTTCCTTCCAAAGGTTGCGTGTAAGCTGTGGACGGGAAATTAAAATTGCAGGACGAATGATAGGCAATTCATGCGGATTTCAGTATCATGAGACAATTATTAATTTAAGGTCAAGCCACTGACGAATTCACATGTATTTTTAATCTGTTGGAAAAAATTTGAACCCCTGTGCTCTTACTCGGGGCATCATGAGCCGAAATGCCTCATAATCCCAAACAAATATGTTTGAAAACAAATGTTCCATTCAGATTTTCAATTTAACATATTTTATGGGGGGCATCGTTGTTTCGTTTCCATCGTTTGTTGGGGCATGTCTTGACGTTGTGGCACTCGTGGCACTGTACCTGAAAACTGAGGATTTCTATATGACTGATAGAACTAGTGACTCCTGCTGTCACCAGGAAGAGCAGACTAGCGGTAGTAATAATAATAATACAAAGCAACCGAAACAGATATACGATAATAATAATAATACAACGCAACAGAAAAGACTTTCGCCTCTAGCAAGTAGGGAGAAATATCTCAGGATGGAACTGAAAGGATTTTTTACAGATATTCAACGCCTACTGTGCCCCCCCCCCACCAGTGTTTTTTGTCCAGGCTGACTTATTTGTTTCACACACAAATCGCCAGACCAACTTATTTCAAATATTGCGAATTCCGGTCGATTTGATTTCGTTAAAAAGTCTTTTCGCCCCTTAACCCATAAGGTTTGTAATAAGACTGTGTCTGATAATATGTGTTTTAGTACTTCGGCGTTTTTTTCTTTTCTTTCAATTTACTCCGTACTCCGTGTTAACCGCTTTTACGGGTAACGAAAATAAATAAGGTAATCAGCGTATAATAAGCATTGGGTTTCTGTTCTACCTCACGAACAGTTCATGTAATATGTTACCCCTCTCCCCGGGATCAGTAGTCAATAACCGCCGACAGCTCTAGTCTATAGTAACCAACTAAATTAGTAAAATAACTATTAACCAAATTTGAAGTTCAAGACCGATGACGATGCTTTGAAAACAAGACCAAAGGTGTCGATGGGATCCCAAAAATCTAATATTTGATGCAGACAATCGAGTCTTGTCTTCGCCAGATCCAATCTTGGACAGGCTAATCATCACAGAAAACCAAGTTCAGATATACCTCTATAAGCCATATCTATTTTGACGATACTGACCGAGACTTCCTGCCGATTTCCGAGCGAACTACTAGTTCAGCAAAAAAAAAAATACAGAAACAAAACCAGCGTATCTCCTTATCCCTATACAGAACATCTAATCAACTTTGAATAAAAGTTTGACTTAAAAAAAAAATCCGGTTACAACCGGATTCCGGAATAACTATATGTCCGGGTAAAAAACAATTGTCATATACCGACTCAGCCTCTCTTCTTACCCCTTAATCTATCATCTAATCGAACTTTTGCTTTTAACAAATTTTCCGGTTTTGGCCGGATTCCGAGCGAACTAGTTGTCCGGCGAGAAAATGATTTTCACCATCGTGTTTGGCATGTCTTTTTACCCATCAATCAATCATTTAATCAACTTCAAATTAAACTTTTACTTTTAACCAACTTTTCGGTTTTCGCCGGATTCCGGGCGAAGTACATGTCCGGGTGGAAAATTGTTTTCACATAAGTGTTCAGCACATCTTCTTGCCCTAAATCGAACATCAAATCAACTCGAAATAACACTGCTAATTTTAACAAACTTTCCGGTTTCGGCCGGATTCCGGGCGAACTACTTGTCTGTCGAGAAAATGGTTTTCACTATCGTCTTCAGCATGTCTTCCTACCCCTAAATCGAACATCTAATCAACTTCAAATAAAACTTTTACTTGTAACAAACTTTCCGGTTTTGGCCGGATTCCGGACGAACTACTCGTCCGACGACAAAATGGTTTTCACCGTCGTGCTCAAAATGTCTTTTTACCCCATAATCGACTATCAGATTAGTTGTTTCATTTGAACCCCCTCCCCCACCCCTAAATGTAGGGCTACAAAGCCCATCTACGAACTCTACTGGTCCGACGACCCAACGAATCCTCACACCAAGTTTCATCAAAATATTTCATTCCCTTCGAGAGTTATCGTGCTTACAGACGGACGGACAGACCGGACGGACAACTTTTGCGATGTCATAGGTATCCTTCCACTTACGTTTTGGGATCCCAAAAACAAGAGCTAGAAGCTCCTATGGCACTTGCAATGCTGGATCAGAGGATGAATGTAGGCGTTAAGCCAATTCGTGGGTTGTTGTGGTTATTTGAAAGCAAAATCCTTGAGACAAAAATTACCACTGACCCTTGGAAATCAGGTGAATGTACCGTTTGGTAAAAAGTAAATATTCTTTGAGCTCAAGCTGACTTGAAACATTTATTCAAACAATCTACATTACAGGTTTCTTTCCTTCCCCGAAGTTGAACCAGAGGATTGACAGCCTGACGAGGACCCTTGCCAAGAAGATTCTTTCCCCGTTTTAGTATATTTGCCTGCTTTTCGCTGTGCCTTTCCTTCCTGCTTTTAGTCGATCCCAATAATAAGCCAGTTCGTTTGCTGTTGCCAAACAGGCTAGTATGTCGTACAGTTTTTACAGGAAGACATTTCAGCCAGTCATAGCAAAGGTCTTGGCCGTAGCTAGCAATGCAAACTAGCGACCTATCCCTTAAACTAGCGACCTATCCCTTCTGATTGTTTGAAGGAATGTTCTAATAAGGTCAACTTGTCACGGCGGAGAAGAAACTTCCCCCGCGCCCGCTGCATGCAAGCTGGAACATGGAATAAATTACAGCTGTGGCATTTCATGAGGATTTTAGAATCAAAGACCATAAATAACTGAATGGCTAACGATTCGAATGCATATTTTATTTATTTTGAAAAAATATCGGTCACTCACATTGTGTTACTGTGGGGATGCGGCTAAATACCGTCCCGGAAGGTGAAGGTAACAGTCGAGCAGAATACGTGGGGAGGCGAGGTTAAGATGCGCTGAAGTACAGTAGAGGTATGCTTATGTGAACGTGTGTTGACTTTGGACCTGTTCAAATAAACATACCTCTACTGTATTAAGGTGAAGGATAAGGTAGTACTGGTGTGGCCTATGGCGGTTTGCAAGCTATATTCACAAACACTTGCTGAGCTTCGACCCTGTTCTCCGCCCCCGACCCTACCCCCTTACCCTTTGACCACTAGTCAATTTCAGCTTGGTTCCATCTATAAAAAACAAGACCAAAGGTTTCGATGGGATCCCAAAAATTCAATATCTGATCCAGACAACTGGGTCTTGTCTTAGCCAGATCCTGTCTTCGCCAGACTCCTTGAACATTTTTACAATTAAAATTCAGAAACAGATTAAGGCCAAATAGCTAATCACCTGAGAAAACCAAGTTCGGATTTGGATTCAGCATGTGTGTTTACCCCTATAAGTCATATCTCTTTTGACGAAAACTTCCTGCCACTTCTGCCAATTTCCCGGTTCCGGCCGAACTCCAGAACTACTTGTCCGGCGAAAAAAGAAAGCTCAAAGACGAAATCAGGGTATCTTCTTTCCCCAGTAATGAACATCTAATCAACTTCAAATAGAAATTTAGCTTATAACAAATTTTCCGATTCCAGCCGGATTCCGGTCGAACTATATGTCCGGGTAAAATACGATTGTCACACAGGGACTCAGCATCTCTTCTTACCCCTAAATCGCTTATCTAATCAACTAGAAATAAAACTTTGACTTCCAACAGTTTTCCGGTTTTGGCCGGATTCCGGACGAACTACGTGTCCGGGTAGAAACTTGTTTCCACATAAGTGTTCAGCATATCTTCTTGCCCTAAATCAAACATCTAATCAACTCCAAACAAAACTTTTAATTTTGACAAACTTTCCGGTTTGGGCCGGATTCCGGTCGAAATACTTCTCCGTCGAGAAAATAGTTTTCACCATCGTCTTCAGCATGTCTCCCTACCTCTAAATCGAAATTTAATCAACTTCAAATAAAACTTTTACTTTCAACAAACTTTCCGGTTTGGGCCGGATTCCGGGCGAAATAGTTGTCCATCGAGAAAATAGTTTTCACCATGCCTTCAGCATGTCTTCCTACCCCTAAACCGAACATCTAATCAATTTCAAATAAAACTTTTACTTTCAACAAACTTTCCGGTTTGGGCCGGATTCCGGGCGAAATACTTGTCCGTCGAGAAAATAATTTACACCATCGTCTTCAGCATGTCTTCCTATACCCCAAAATCGAACATCTAATCAACTTCAAATAAAACTTGTACTTTCGACAAACTTTCCGGTTTTGGCCGGATTCCGGGCGAACTACATGTCCGACGACAAAATGGTTTTCACCATCGTGTTCAGCATGTCTTCTTACCCCATAATCGACTATCACATTAGCTGTTTCAAAATATTTTGTTTGTCCCTTAATTTGAATCCCCTCCCCCACCCCTAAATGTAGAGCTACAAAGCCCATCTACGAACTTGACTGGTCCGACGACCCAACGAACCCTCACACCAAGTTTCATCAAAATATCTCATTCCCTTCGAGAGTTATCGTGCTTACAGACGGACGGACGGACGGACGGACGGACGGACGGACGGACGGACGGACGGACAGACGGACAACTTTTGCGATTTCATAGGTATCCCTCCACTTACGTTTTGGGATCCCAAAAATAGGCAATAATTTTCCGACACCAGTTTTCAAATTTGTACGCTGTCATGTAAGCTGATCGTGATGTAGTTTTGTTTCACTTATTTTATTTACAATAGTAACAATACAAAAATGACGGACGAAGCGGATAAGTCAACTCAAAAAGTATATTCATTAAAACCGCGCGAATAAGTCGCGCTTTTTTTATAAAAAAAAAAAGTGCAAAAATATCTCACACCAACAAAACGAAAAATAAAAATGCAAACAGTTTGAAGCCAGTATACTTATACGACTTCAAACGTTTTGGATATTGTTGGCTAGGAACTTCCCCTCGGTATAAATAACAGTCTAAATAAACCCATAACAAACGTCTCACCGAAAAAAATATAACAGAACAACAAACGGCAAAACTTAAAGCCTGACCTTATTCGATTTCCCGCAGTGACACTAAGCCTAGCAGAATAGGCCGATTAGTTTGTACTGTCAAACTTGTAAGATTGATGGGCTCAACCAATTGAACGTGGAAGATCCTATGAAAGAAAGAAAATACTGATTCCTGCAACTCTTCCATAATGTTATCCATAAAGGACCTGTCATACATACATTACTGATTCGCTACGTCCATAATGTCCAGTCGTCGTGTGTGACAATTTTAAGTTGTATCTGTCAATGCTGTCTTCTGGTCATCAAGCCTGCTCTCTGCCACGAAGTGTTGTAAAATTATTTGTTTTGATTCCTGGAAACTAAATAAAGCCAAACCTGATCCGGTGACTTTTTTGGGAGGGGGGATGGAGGAGGAAACCTAAAATCTTGGGAAACGCTTAGAGAGGAGGGATCGGAAGCAAACTTGGTGGAACAGCAAGCACAAGTCCTAGATACATCGTTGACATGACCGGGCGGGATTTAGGCACTGTGAGGGAGTTGGGTGGGGGTTTGATACTTCCTGATTGCTAGGACGATGAAACTTGGCAGGCGTATTAGGGACCGGAACAGACTGACTTGAAAATAGTCGTTTCCCCGATCCGACCCTCTTGAGGCGAGTGGAGGGATTGGGAATCCGGAATCTAGCAGCATGCATAACTTCTGAACGGGTAATCGTATTTGAATGAAAGTTGAAAGAGCTATCGTCTCAGATGTTCCAAGTCAAGTCCGGATCGGATCAGATACTTGTGGGGGGTTGGATGGGGGCATGGGACATCTCGTGAACGCTTACAGTTGAAGGATTGGGATGGAACTTGGTGGGAAGAACAAGCATTAGCTCTAAGTACGTAAGTGATAGAACCATATCGTACGGGGGAAATAAGAGGGGGTTTCCCGGAATTCCGGTAATCGCAAGTTTGGATAGTTCTAGACAGGTCCAAATCCAGAAATTTATTCCGGGAGGCGAGGTTGCCCGCAGGTCGGACCAAAAAAGTTCAAAAAAGGCATGAATCAGAGATTAAAGCCAATAAGAACAAGTGCGCAAGCGCTCAGACGTGGAGTGTAAAAGTAAAATGTGTATCACATTTATATACAAACAGCTTTAGAACCAAGACATTTCTCATCCCCAATAACCAAACAAGTATTGAAATAACCTTGTAATCACCCCCCTTTAAAAGCTTTAAATGAAAACAAACCGCCAGTATAAATCCAAAGAAATGTTGAAGATCTTGCACGAATAGCATTTGTTCGAAAACTAAATGGTCTGCCTGCCAGTCCCACCCTTTACAGCTCTTGTCCATTAGCAAGGTTATAACAAGTGCAATAAACCATTTCTTGGCATGCACACACTTCAAATATAACAAAAAAGCTAATGCAGCACTTGCCATGATCAAAGTTTTCAAAAGGTTTAAAATGCCTAAAGATAATCTTGTAAAAATCTACTGTTGTTTCGTGCGCCCCCTTCTTGAATATGCTTGTCCGGCACGGCATTACGGTCTCGCCCAAGTGGAGAAGGATCTGATCGAGCGGGTACAACAAGACCAAAGGTTTCGATGGGATCCCAAAAATTCAATATCTGATCCAGACAACTGGGTCTTGTCTTAGCCAGATCCAGTCTTCGCCAGACTCCTTGAACATTTTTACAATTAAAATTCAGAAACAGATTAAGGCCAAATAGCTAATCACCTGAGAAAACCAAGTTCAGATTTGGATTCAGCATGTGTGTTTACCCCTATAAGTCATATCTGTTTTGACGAAAACTTCCTGCCACTTCTGCCAATTTCCCGGTTCCGGCCGAACTCCAGAACTACTTGCCCGGCGAAAAAAGAAAGCTCAAAGACGAAATCAGGGTATCTTCTTTCCCCAGTAATGAACATCTAATCAACTTCAAATAGAAATTTAGCTTATAACAAATTTTCCGATTCCAGCCCGATTGCGGTCGAACTATATGTCGGGGTAAAATACGATTGTCACACAGGGACTCAGCATCTCTTCTTACCCCTAAATCGCTTACCTAATCAACTAGAAATAAAACTTTGACTTCCAACAGTTTTCCGGTTTTGGCCGGATTCCGGACGAACTACATGTCCGGGTAGAAACTTGTTTTCACATAAGTGTTCAGCATGTCTTCTTGCCCTAAATCGAACATCTAATCAACTCCAAATAAAACTTTTAATTTTGACAAACTTTCCGGTTTGGGCCGGATTCCGGTCGAAATACTTGTCCGTCGAGAAAATAGTTTTCACCATCGTCTTCAGCATGTTTCCCTACCTCTAAATCGAACATTTAATCAATTTCAAATAAAACTTTTACTTTCAACAAACTTTCCGGTTTGGGCCGGATTCCGGGCGAAATACTTGTCCATCGAGAAAATAGTTTTCACCATCGTCTTCAGCATGTCTTTCTACCCCTAAATCGAACATCTAATCAATTTCAAATAAAACTTTTACTTTCAACAAACTTTCCGGTTTGGGCCGGATTCCGGGCGAAATACTTGTCCGTCGAGAAAATAATTTCCACCATCGTCTTCAGCATGTCTTCCTACCCCTAAATCGAACATCTAATCAACTTCAAATAAAACTTTTACTTTCAACAAACTTTCCGGTTTTGGCCGGATTCCGGGCGAACTACTTGTCCGATGACAAAATGATTTTCACCATCGTGTTCAGCATGTCTTCTTACCCCATAATCGACTATCACATTAGCTGTTTCAAAATATTTTGTTTGTCCCTTAATTTGAATCCCCTCCCCCACCCCTAAATGTAGAGCTACAAAGCCCATCTACGAACTTGACTGGTCCGACGACCCAACGAACCCTCACACCAAGTTTCATCAAAATATCTCATTCCCTTCGAGAGTTATCGTGCTTACAGACGGACGGACGGACGGACGGACGGACGGACGGACGGACAGACGGACAACTTTTGCGATGTCATAGGTATCCCTCCACTTACGTTTTGGGATCCCAAAAACGTGCACTACGTATTATTGGGATCCCAAAACGTAAGTGGAGGGATACCTATGACATCGCAAAAGTTGTCCGTCTGTAAGCACGATAACTCTCGAAGGGAATGAGATATTTTGATGAAACTTGGTGTGAGGGTTCGTTGGGTCGTCGGACCAGTCAAGTTCGTAGATGGGCTTTGTAGCTCTACATTTAGGGGTGGGGGAGGGGATTCAAATTAAGGGACAAACAAAATATTTTGAAACAGCTAATGTGATAGTCGATTATGGGGTAAGAAGACATGCTGAACACGATGGTGAAAAATATTTTGTCATCGGACAAGTAGTTCGCCCGGAATCCGGCCAAAACCGGAAAGTTTGTTGAAAGTAAAAGTTTTATTTGAAGTTGATTAGATGTTCGATTTAGGGGTAGGAAGACATGCTGAAGACGATGGTGAAAATTATTTTCTCGACGGACAAGTATTACGCCCGGAATCCGGCCCAAACCGGAAAGTTTGTTGAAAGTAAAAGTTTTATTTGAAATTGATTAGATGTTGGATTTAGGGGTAGGAAGACATGCTGAAGACGATTTTGAAAACTATTTTCTCGACGGACAAGTATTTCGCCCGGAATCCGGCCCAAACCGGAAAGTTTGTTGAAAGTAAAAGTTTTATTTGAAGTTGATTAGATGTTCGATTTAGAAGTAGGAAGACATGCTGAAGACGATGGTGAAAACTATTTTCTCGACAGACAAGTACTTCGACCAGAATCCGGCCCAAACCGGAAAGTTTGTCAAAATTAAAAGTTTTATTTGGAGTTGATTAGATGTTCGATTTAGGGCAAGAAGACATGCTGAACACTTATGTGAAAGCAATTTTCTACCGGGATATGTAGTTCGTCCGGAATCCGGCGAAAACCGGAAAACTGTTGGAAGTTAAAGTTTTATTTCTAGTTGATTAGATAAGCGATTTAGGGGTCAGAAGAGATGCTGAGTCCCTGTATGACAATCATATTTTACCCGGACATATAGTTCGACCGGAATCCGGCTGGAATCGGAAAATTTGTTATAATCTAAATTTCTATTTGAAGTTGATTAGATGTTCATTACTGGGGAAAGAAGATACCCTGATTTCGTCTTTGAGCTTTCTTTTTTCGCCGGACAAGTAGTTCTGGAGTTCGGCCGGAACCGGGAAATTGGCAGAAGTGGCAGGAAGTTTTCGTCAAAACAGATATGACTTATAGGGGTAAACACACATGCTGAATCCAAATCTGAACTTGGTTTTCTCAGGTGATTAGCTATTTGGCCTTAATCTGTTTCTGAATTTTAATTGTAAAAATGTTCAAGGAGTCTGGCGAAGACTGGATCTGGCTAAGACAAGACCCAGTTGTCTGGATCAGATATTGAATTTTTGGGATCCCATCGAAACCTTTGGTCTTGTTTATAGTGAAGCCAGATTACCTTACTCTTTTCTACTAAAGGAACTTCGGCTGCAAACGCTTGCAGAGAGGAGAGAGCACCTTTGCCAGACTTTTGGCCTAAAACTCCTTTCCCACCCCGTGCACCGTTCCCTCCCCCCTAGTCCCCATTTACCCGAGAGACTTCGCCAACCTAGAGCAGTAGCAGTGAAGGTCCCAAAGCTCGCCCCAATTCATTGCCGCACTGACCGGTTCAAGAAAAGTTTCGTGCCTAGTTTCACTGAATGGTATAATACAAATTGAGTTTGTTTCATGACAATGTTTTATTTTTGATAATTATATTTCATTCAGTGTATTTTTGACGTTTGACACGAAGAAAAGAATTCGGCATTTTGCTGTGATAGTTTTTCTTTTAAATTAAAACGATCATTCATTCATTCAATTCGTAGCAGACTAATGCCCCCTTTGTCACAATTTATTAAGAATGGCATATCATCGATCATATGACAAAACAGTCCAATTTCCAACTGTTCATTAAAGATTAAAGTACGTCGCGTCGTCTTATTTGTCGATGTTACACAAAATCCTCATCCATGGATATATATCCCCAAATATCGAAGAGTTGGACTTGGGACCTGTCATAGACAAATTAAACTCATGGAAATCTGGGCCCATCTGCCCATGGGGGGGGGGGGGGGGTCGGGACCCATCAAAATTCGTATTTACACCTTTTTTCTTCAAGTATACCAGCTTAGAGTTTGATTCCAGTCACGGGTCAAACACTTTTTTCATGGGCAATTTTGGGCCCACTTGCCTATGAACGGGGAGGGTGGGGGTGCTTCAACTCTCCCCGGTCTCTATGATCCTAAAGCACAAAGGAATTGCATCGACTCATCTCCAATTATTGTCAAATTAAAACATTAAAACATGGTGCCCCTGAATTAAGTGGGGGTGGGATTTGGGACCCGCAACAAGTAAAAAGAGACCCCAATGCTCACAATCCTACCAAGTTTCAACTTGATACCTGTTGATTCCTAGCAAGGGTAACGTACTTTACTCCTGGGCAATCTGGGCCCAGTTGCCCATGAACGGGGTGGGCGGGTGAGGTGCAACTTTAAAAGCAATTTCCCAGCCACAGCATCTACCCGTCCAAGTGATTTCATCGTCTTATGTCCAGTTCTGGTCAAGTCAGGAACTTTATTCACTGGGCAATCTGGACCCATTTGCCCCTGAACCGGGTTGGGGGTGGGGGGTGGGACTCCCAAAAGGCACAACTAGACCCCGATACCCACTAGTGTACCAAGTCTGAACTTGATACTTTCACTGGTTCACGAGTTATGAGCTCCACAAAATACGGTGAAAACCAGAAACCGAAAACCGAAAGCTGCTACAGCGCTCGCAATAGTGGATTGTTCCAAGGAACATTCAACTAAAAACAGTTATTTTTGTACATTTCGGGGGGATGAACACCCTATCTACCCCCGCCCCTTACGGCCCTGATTCCAGTGCTAAGGACGATGACATTTTGCAGGCATAATAGTGACCTGACCGGATTGGCTCAAGGACTCGACACAGTGCCCTAGGAAAACTTCCATTCCTGGATTCAACCATGTTTGGGGAGGTGAACCGAAGGGGAATCCGGTAATTTACCGACTTCCGTAAGTTGCGAACGGCTGGTCCGGTCCTAGTGAAACTTTGCGGGTGATAAGAACTGACGCCCTAGAGATGCAAAACATGCGTCCGAACCACATGCAGCCACGGTGGGGATAATCGTTTCGGAAACTTTTTGACATGCACAAAAACGAAACGGATGGACCGAATGAGATGCAAGTTGGACAGTGTCGAGTTTATCCGGCCTGGATTTGTTACTTGGCATCCGGACAGATCGGGCCACGTATGGTATTGATAACCATATAGACGATTATTATATTATCTTATTCTTACGGCGCAAATTCTGATTCACCTTCAAGAGGGAGTCGTCGCTCAACAAGTAAATTCTTTCACGTCCTGCGACGTGCAGATTCCTCCAAACGACAAATAAATACGCGGAGCACACATGCAACTTCAGACAGAATTGCTTCAACTGACAGCGTTGTCCAACTGGTCTCACCTAAAAAGGTTTATTGCCTTTTTCCCCAAACTTGGGTTTATTGCCCTTAACCCCTAATTAGGGCGTCGAAAGAACCAACCGGTCACCTCTTTCGAGGTTGGGTCTTAGGGACCAACAGGATAAACCTCCTGTATCCAACTGGGTGTGCAACTGCATACTAAGAACCAACTGGTCACCTCTTCGGAGGTTGGGTAGAAAACCGAGGAGGTACTGCTCAGCAATAACCATCGCCCAACTGGGCACAAGTTCCAACTGGTTCTCATTAGTTTTAAGGTCTCTTTTGGGCTGAATTATTGGGGACGGGGGATAAAATTAATCTTGATTTTACTAAGTTTGGTTGTGCGAGCCGAGCACCGCGCAGAAGAAAGAAGAAACTGGCTTGGTCGGAGATCCGGAACACTGAATCTATAAACTTTTTTTGGTCGTAACTTATAAATAAATATATTAGTATTCCCTAGAACCAACCAAACCAAGTCTCCCAAGGTTTAGTTAAGGCCGTGTTGTGTCTAATGGTCACGGTCGGTTGCGCCGCGCTACCCTAGGAGGAACGAGTGACGACTAAAAGCGTGTTCCAACCTTCTAACAATAGTAACTATTAATTACTATTTTCGTTCCAGCGTCGTGAAAAGTTACAACGCTGACCGTTCCAGCCTTCTCGAAATAGTAACTATTTGCTTACCATGCTCGGGAGCGTAGTAAGCGTGGTAACTACCAAACTCTGTGATGTGATTGGCCGCAATAGTCAGTGGCATGATATTTTGCTAAAGATAGAAAAATGCGTTCCAGCCTCGAGGCCAAGAAGCCAAAATCCGTGACGTCATGCGAAGTAACTACGGTAAGTAGGGTGGAACACGCTCTAAATGCAACTACATTGTAAAGAGGTGCCTTCAACATACAGTAGCTGGTATAACCATACAAAGAAGACCCACCAAATCCAAAACATTCACACAACACCATACACGGTAGAGGGAGGGGGAGGGGGGGAATTCGAAGATAGGCTATGCTCCGAGTCCAGCCAAACTTGATGGACGGGAAGGAAAGAGTAGATGTTAGAGATGCGACGTTTATGTTGCCGAGGAAGTTTTGTGGCTCGCATAGGGGTCAAACGAGTGGAACGATCATATGCCATAGATGGCATATTTTAGGGTTCGAACCGGATCCGACCCAGGTGCTGGTGGTGGTGGTGGGGGGGGGGAGCTACCGGAGCTTCTCATAAATGCTCAGATTCGAGTGAATAGGTGATAAGAGAAGATTCCTTAGATGATCCATTTACGGGTCCAAACCAGATCCGGTCACGGTAGGGGGAGTTGGAGGGGGGGGGGGGGGCAGAAATTATGTGGCACATCTAGGGCTGAAACAAGTGGATCTTTTGGGCTGAAACTTGGAAGGTAGAAGAATCATTTGCGCTAGATGATTCGAGACTATGTCGCTAATATCCAGACTTGAGTGAAACCTTCGTGTACCACCTACTCATAACAAATGCCATATGAGCTCGTAGCTCATATGGTAGGAGATCATTGCTCAGAGATACCGGTTATGCAATTATCTCCGTGTTTCTCATCAAAGATAAGGGGTCGCATCGGCGATATTTGTCCGGCTTGGCACCCAGGACTCACAAACGCACAGACTGAAAGACTCGAAGTCATCCAGAAAAGGGCTGCTAAGGTTACACTCGGCCTGGGTTATCTTTCTTACGAGGACGCCAGGTCAAGCTTGACCTGCCAACCCTTGCTGAAAGACGGTACCAGCTGACAACAGCGTTTGGGAGCAAATGTCTGGTATCCCATGCGTATCGTGCCATTTTACCTGATTTTGAGACCCTAGCAAGTAGCAGGCCCAATACGCGACAATAACAGAGAGACGCTGCTTCCCAGAGACTAGTAAGACCACCCATAAACTCGACTGGTCTTTATCTGAAACCTTTTGTACCCTATTTCACCCAATATTTTAATTCCAAGTTGTACGCATAGATGAAATGTTATTTATGTAATTTTGTAATGTGTAATTTGTGTGAATGACGATCCAGTGCTTGCATGTACAATACAAGCTATTCAGGGAATAAAGTACATTATTTATTGATGGTTATTGTTGTGTCTGAATCACAATTGGGAGAATAAACAATTCCACTCACCGAAAACTCCACGAGCTCGCCGCCTCCGGAGACAAATCCCTAAACAAGCTGACCATTTTATTCGTCATGTCCTTCTCAATCGGCTTAAGCTTCAAAACACACACTTCGTCACTGCTGCGGCAATCAACACAGAACCTTAAAAAGCGAAGACATTTAAACGACCTGTCTTAATACTAACGCAACCTACTTTCATGATCACTCCACATATTGCTTAAGCCCGGAGACCCCAATTTCATACGGTACATTCTAACCCAGCTAACGACCCCCCCGATTTTCTCACTTGCCTTGTTTTGCTACCTTCGATGTGTATCACGCTGTCGACTGTTGTCTGCGAGAAGTTTTCCATCAGAAAAACCGGTTATGCAAATTGTTTCCCTGTTTTCGAACGGGTCTCGGAAAAGGCTCTAACAGCCAAAGCCGTGGGTTATTTGTTGAGAGCACACTACACAGCCTAGTTTAAAAAGTGCTGTAAGTTGAAGAGTAAATAATGCGAGGGGTCCTTTCCACACCTTAGTCCAACGATGGTGCTAAAGTATCCGGTGATTCTGAAAGAACCTGTTGAGGCCTGGGACACGTTGGTATCCCACTTCTGACACCATGTGTCACTGACAGCTCCCACCAGCGACTGTACGGACAGGTTTTAGAGGTAGCAACCCTTTGCCAACTCAAGAACTGTTCTAAGGCCGGCCGAACCTATAAAAATAGGCCCTTAACCAGTGTTGACACCCGACCAAAATTAAGTTTACTAGATTCCGAGATTTTTTTTTACTAGATTCTAACAAAATTTACTAACTACAAAAAAAATTTCGCGGGAACCAATACTACATTTGAACGATAAGGAAATACATTGAAAGACAGTTGATTTTGAGGCACTGATTTTGAGTCACACTTCTGACCCGTAAAGAAAGCATCGAAAATATATCCGACTACGGACTTGGTCATGAAGAGCAGAAACGTCACAAATGGAGGGCGCGCCCACTCATAATATTGTCTGCCAATCGCTAAAGAAAATATTAATGACAGTCGATTTTTTCTTTAAACAGGTCAAATTCTCTTAAAAACAGTCGATTTTTCTGAAAACAGTTGGCTCGTTCGTTTCTCATCAGAGACTAAGGACCTAGCACAATGGTCAAAGAGCTCTGATCCTTGGGTTGGCTAACAGACGAAATTTAGAACTGTCGCTCTGGCCTCTGCATGTGTATGGGGCCACTGGCCAGCTGCAGAGAGTGAGCAGCAAGAGTGGAGTGGATGCTAATATCTCTGTACATTTCCTAAATTTCCTTAGAACTTGTGAAAAATGACAAAACTTCTGGGTTGGACAATTTTTTTTACTAAAAATTGGGATTTTTTACTAGATTATACAGAATTTGACTAGATTCTCTGTATTTACTATAGTCGCGTTTTTTGCAATCGCTTGGAACGA
Organism: Branchinecta lynchi; assembly: GCA_023053575.1. NCBI lineage: Eukaryota > Metazoa > Arthropoda > Branchiopoda > Anostraca > Branchinectidae > Branchinecta > Branchinecta lynchi. The sequence goes on along the minus strand of JAKZAP010000021.1, from coordinate 2,383,963 downwards.
AAGTTGCCGTTTTTTGCGATCGACTGTCGACTGGAGGTCCAGTCGATCCGTTTTTTGTCGCTTGACTGGAGATCGACTGGGAACAAAGTCAACAGTCAATCCGATGCACCTTTCTCTTGGAGGTCCAGTCAAACTTGGTGCCAAATTTTGAAAACTGAAACTTGTGGACCCAAAAACGTACAATTTACACCTCAGGAAGCGCCAGTACTGCAGCAGTTTCAGAGACTGCCGAGGGAAGAGTTGTGGGGATTGACTGATTTATGGACTGATTTAGACCGTTTTTCGAAGGCTTGTTCTCGCTCCCCTATCAAGCGACAAAAAACGGTCAACTGGACGAACCCGGGAACAAGTCCCAATCGCCAGTCGAGCTGTAAAAAACGCGACTTATAGTGTTGGGCGATATTCGATATCGATATATCGGACCAAATATCGATATCGAAACGTAAATATCGATATCGAAAACGATATTTTTTCACTCATAATTATTGTAAAAAATCCAACATAACCAACATTTACATAATAAAAATTGGAGCAATATGTTTTCCGTAATTCAGTTCTTATTTATCCGAAGTTTGAGATGATGCAAGATGCTATTTAACGACAATTTCTTTAGTAAATTTGGGCGAAATTAGTGTTGGGCGATATTCGATATCGACATATCGGACCAAATATCGATACGTAAATATCGATATCGAAAACGATATTTTTTCACTCATAATTATTGTAAATAATCCAACATAACCTACATTTACATATTCGATATTGGAGCAATATATTTTCCGTAATTCAGTTCTTATTTATCCGGAGTCTGAGATAATGCAAGATGCTATTTAACGAGATTGTTAGTAAATTTGGGCGAAACGAGACATATCGTCACACATCCTAATCATCCTATAGCGAAACATACTAAAGAAATATCGATATCGAAAGTGAAAATATCGACAGATCGATTTATCGAAAAATCTAAATATCGCCCAACACTAATTTACTAGATTTAATTTTTTTTACTACATCTAGTAAAATGTTACTGCCGGTGGCAACACTACACTGCCCTTACCAGAGAGTAGTTAAAACACTTTCGTGATTCAAAATAGAGCTTCTTATTCTTATTTACTTTTGAACACGCTTCTGGACTTTATACTAACTGCCGCAGAACTCGGAAAGTAGACCCACATTAACTTCGAACCAATGTAACAATTTATCTATTACACTTAATTACGAAAAGACATCAATTACTAATAGCAATATAAAAGAAGATAATTTCGCACCGAATACTTTTCTACAAAACATTATATTAAACAAATAATAAGTTTAGTTCCATTGATTAATGTGACTTTGGTAATTCGAGTTCTGTGACAAAACCTCGCACTACACAGTGTTCTTGCTAAGATGTTCTGTGATACTTGACTACTTTAAAACTTAGCTGTACCTATAGCACATTACTCAAGGCTTCGGCTGTTTTTAGCCTGTTTTCATGGCTCTTGCCTTGGATTACAACATTGCAAAATTTGCATAGCCGCGGTCTTCGACTAATAAGCTTCTCGGAAACAAGATCTCGAGCCTGATTCGCCACGTAAAGGGAACGAACGTGGCAAGCGTGACGATCAGTGCGGTGCTAATAGAGGAGATAGGATATAGGATACACTTATAAAGTATTACTTTACTTGACGAAGCCACACAGGAAGCGTCTTTATCGAACCGTTTTCCAAAAAATCACCTATTATAACATTCATTTTTGGGATCCCAAAACGTAAGCGGAGGGATACCTATGACATCGCAAAAAATTTCCGTCTGTCCGTTTGTCTGAGAGCACAATAACTCTCAAGGGAATGAGATATTTTAATGAAACTTGGTGCGAAGTGTTGTGGACGAACTCTTACAATAGTATCATTCGTTTATAGAGTGTCCGGCCCCTAGTTATTCATTACGTCTCCGGCATCGTGCCATTCATTCTGTATATTTCATTTACGCGCTTGTAGATAAAAGGGGTCGGGATCAGTACTTTTTGTTCAGTTGTTACTGGAGTTTTGAATAAAGCAGTTCCTATAGCCAACATTGGTGGCAGCGACGGATCGTTACTACGAGGTACGTATAAATTATAGCCAATAAATTTTACACTACGGGTCCTAGAGATCCGGTTCTTGAGCAAAGGGTTTCATGATCCGGCTCGAGTAGTCTATTATTTGTGAATTTTGGTAGGTTGCGTTACGGGTCCTGCGATCCGACGCATCGTAGTTAATTAGCGTAGCCTAACCAACGTTCCGGGTCTTACGATCCGACGTACCTAGCCTACGTTCCGGGTCTCACGATCCGACGTTAGGAAAAAAATATAGTTTGCTTTACATAACCTAGCCTACGTTCCGGGTCTTACGATCCGACGTACCGTAGTTTGCTTTACGTAACCTAGCCTACGTTCCGGGTCTTACGATCCGACGTACCGTAGTTTGCTTTACATAACCTAGCCTACGTTCCGGGTTTTACGACCCGACGTACCGTAGTTTGTTTTACGTAAGACAGCCTGCGTTCCGGGTCTCACGATCCGACGTTCGGCAGGTAATTGGCCTAACAAACGCCCCGGGTCTTACGATCCGACGTACCGTAGTCTGCTCCACGTAACCTAGCCTAGGTTCCGCGTCTCACGATCCGACGTTTGGCAAAAGTTATTTGCTTTCGTAACACAGCCTGCGTTCCCCGCCCCACGATCCGACGTTCGGCTAGTAGTTAGCCTAACAAACGCTCCGGGTTTTCGATCCGACGTATACAGCCTACGTTCCGGGTCTCACGATCCGACGTTCGGCTAAGTAGTTGATTTTGTCGCAGATCAACTGCGTTCCGGGTCTGAAAGTCCGACGATTTCAAATATAGGCTAGCTTAGTTTCACCAAATTTTGGTCACGGGTCCCTGAGATCCGACGCGCATGAGCAATTACGAAGAGAAGTACAGAAAACGGAGAAACCCGCCGTTGAAAACACTGCCCGATCTTGAACACGAACTTAAGAGACAGTGGCATATGCGGTGACCGTGATTCTGGCTTTTCAGTAGTAGCTCAGCAACCTAAACAAGATTCTAGCGATCTGCTTGGGTCTCTTCTCAACAACAAACCAATTTAGCCTCCGAAGGCCACACGCCACTAGGCTCATCCGAAGGCCTACCAACAAAGGACCTAGCTCCTCAAGTTTCAACAGGCTCAATCGTCAGCCTATCTACTCAGTGCCAAACTTATCTACAATCCAAATTACAGGCAGCTCTTGAAATTTCACTTTCTGCACAGCAATTCGCCGAGTTACTAGCTGTTATTACAAACAGCCAAGCCAAAGACTTCCACATGGCAAGTTACCGCGAAGGTGATGACATAGAAGCCTACCTAAACACATTCGAGAGGACTGCGACTGCGTGTAACCTTCCTGCTGATGCCTGGGTATCACGTCTCGTATCCAACCTTTCAGGGAAGGCACTTTAAGCATACAATGCTATTCCTATAGCATCGGGTTCAGATTTCGCAGTGGTTAAAGCGGCCATCCTGAAGAAATTTGACATCAGTCCCGAATCCTACAGAAGACGCTTACGAAACGCCACAAAGCGCCCAACTGAGTCGTACAGAGAGTTTACCGACCAAATCGAGATGTACACCCGCCGATGGTTAAATCTTACCGATTATGAGTCCGCGACAGATGTTACGGTTCTACGAGGCATGATACGGATCGTCATAGAATCCCTTGTTGTGGAACAATTCGTCCAGAGCACTGACAGCGAACTTCAGATATTTCTCCGCCAAAACGGGGTTAAGACAGTAGCAACTTGCATTGCTACTGCGGACAACTGGAACGGCGCGCAGAAACTGTAGGCCAGCTCAATCTCAACAAAAGCACAACTGTCTAAGCCTAGGGTTGACGAGAGTCATCGCCGATCCATCGTCACAACACCCTCAGAGACAAGGTTTACTGCCAGCACCACAAGACATCAAGCCATTCTACGGAAGACTGTCGATCGCTCGCAAAAACTGAGTCAGGCGCCGGCAAGTACGAACGTAAAAGCTTAGGCTTAGCACTATGTCCTACACATTCAATTCCAGCCTTTCCCAATCAGACATTTTCTGCGATCGGAAAAGTCAATGGAAAGTACGCTGAACTTTTAGCAGATACTGGCTGCGAGTTCACACTCGTCCATCCAGACTTGCTAAGCAACACCCCCCCCCCCCCAGACTACGAGTTTCCGGTAAAATACTGCCTAGCGGACGGCCGCGAAATGAGCTGTCCAAGAGCCACAGTGACCATCGAAGCCTCGACTAACGATGGCACAGAGCACAAAACCGAAGTCGGAGTTTGCAAATCGCTTCCGTACCCGATTGTGCTTGGACGCAATTTCAAGGGTTTCGAGACTGCCGTTTGCGAGTTCAAACTAGCTTCAATGACAAGACCTGCAAATAATTATGACGCAATAGTTGACACGCGCTCCCAGGCGAGACTGACTTCGTCGAACGAGCGAAATATTCCAGTCGGCTACCCGCGAGCCAGCAAGCGACGAAGGTTGGGGAAAAGCCGACGCACGAAACGGAGACCTGCCCTTTGCAACTACGAAGAACCACCGCAGGCATTACCATAGCTCGGATTGGTGACTTGTCCACAGACCACCGACACCAACGTCTAGGGGGAGGAATGTTGTGGACGAACTCTTACAATAGTATCATTCGCTTATAGAGTGTCCGGCCCCTAGTTATTCATTACGTCTCCGGCATCGTGCCATTCATTCTGTATATTTCATTTACGCGCTTGTAGATAAAAGGGGTCGGGATTAGTACTTTTTGTTCAGTTGTTACGAGACTTTTGAATAAAGCAGTTCCTATAGCCAACACGAAGATACATTGGGTCAACGGAAAGGTCCAGTTCGTAGATGGACTCTGTAGCCCTACATTTAGGGGTGGGTGTTCAAATTAAGGGGCAAAACAAATATTTTTTAAAAGCTATTGAGATAGTTGATTTAGGGGTAAGGAGACATGATGAATCCGAATATGAAAGTTATTTTCTAGCCGGACAAGTAGTTTACTTGTCCGGCTAGATCCAGAGAATCCAGAGAAAACCGGAAAAAAGTCGAACAGTTTTCGGCTTTAGCAGTCGTACCCCTTTATTCGCAAACTAGTATAACTCTGCACGTGGGTGCCTTCCTCTAGTCTAATCGAAGGTCAAAGTGGTTATGGCACTTTGTTGGCTTTAATAAATTATTATTATAATGTTCAAACGAGGAAATATCAAGCGAGGATGTTGTTCAATGAGGATTCACTGGTGAAATACAGGTCAAGTTCGTAGATGGGTCCTTTAGTCCTATCGTTAGAGGCAGAGGATGGGTTTGGAATTTACGGTAGAAACATGTATGTTTTCTAAGCTAATAAGATATTCATTGAGGGGTAAGGAGGTCCGCTGAATCCATATGCGAACTTAGGTTTCTTGCTGGACAAAAGGTTCATCACGAATTCGGCTGAAACTGGAAATTTGTTTGAAGCTCAAAGTAGTTTCTTAAATCGATTGGAGAGTCGATATCGAGGCAAGGAGAAATGCTGAATCCATTTTTGAACTTTATTTCAACAGAAAAAATATTCAAGGAATCTGACGAAGACTAAATGGCGAAGACATGACTCAACTGTTTGAATCAAATTTTAGATTTGTGGAGTCCCATCGAAACCTTTGGTCTTGTTTTAAGTCCTCGACACTTTCACAAATCCAACCTCCCGAAGGTTTCTTCTGGGGAAAAAATTGCCGCCCTAAGAATCTACTCCAACTTTATATTTAATTTATCCGGTCAATAATGGAGTATGTGCATGTCCAGTGTGGCATTTCCGGCTTACTTCTGAGCATGTCTATAAGATTGAAAACATTAATAAACGAACACAGCGAGGAGGGGAAGGTTCTTTCCCATTATCTGCTTGATAAGTTCAAGTTCACCTCTCTGGACGCGAGAAGAAACCTCGTGTACTTTCAGTTCGGTACCAAGACCCTGGCTGTTCCCCGATTACGTCCTACCCAGTCATACACAAATCCTCAATTTTTGGGCATGGTGCCCCAACGTCTGGGCATGCCTGGACGTATGGGCATGGTGCCCATACGTTAGGGCACCATGCCCTGGAGCATGGGTGAAATTTGCCCTGTGAAATTTGGTTAAACAGACACTGGCTACATACCTAAATAGGGTCTTCTACCTGTCCTAGAGCAAAAGATACCTGATTTCACTTTCTATCCATCCTCATTTTCCAGTTTTCAAAATGTTATAGCACTTCCAAGATACAGAGAGTTTTGTGGGGGCCACTTCTTTCCCAGTGGGTTTACTCTATCCTTTTCCCGGCAGTTGCCACTAGGCCACACAGAATAAACAAATGCATACCGGCACCCACGTGCAGAGTTATACTAGTTTGCGAATAAAGGGGTAGGACTGCTAAAGCCGAAAACTGTTCGACTTTGTTCCGGTTTTCTCTGGATCTAGCCGGACAAGTAAACTATTACGTATGTATATAAGTTAATCCGGTTACCTTGGTACCGGGGGGTTTTGGTACCGGGCGGGGTTTGTTCGGGGGGGTTTTGGCATTCGGGGGGTTTTCACCGGGGGGGTTTTGGTACCGGGGGGGGGGGGTTTAGTCGGGTTTTTTTTTCGCCGGGGGGGTTTTGGTACCGGGGGGGTTTTGTCCGGGGGGGGGGGTTCGCCGGGGGGGGGGGGGGTTCTCGCCTAGACCCCTTCACTTCGGTACCAAGACCCCAGTGTTGCCAGATTGACGGATTTTACGCCAACTGTCGGATTCTGTCGGAGACTGGCGGAAATATTTTTGCAACTGGCGTGTAAAACGAGACTGTTTTTCTTTTACTGGCGTATTTTTTGGCGTCACGTGAAAAATTGACTGTCTTTACGAACAAGACTAAAGGTTTCGATGGGATCCCAAAAGTTCAAATTTAATTCAGAGAATTGGGCCTTGTCTTCGCCAGATCCAGTCTTCGCCAGACTAATTCAACACTTATACTATCAATTACGAGAAAACCAAGTTCAGATATGGATTCAGCATGTGTGTTTACCCCTTCAAGTCATATCTGTTTGACGAAGCAGATCGAAACTTCCTGCCTTACTTCTGTTAATCTTCCGGTTTCGGCGGAATTCCACTTCTCCGGCGAAAAAATAAAGCTCAAAAACGAATTCAGCATGTCACCTTACCCCTACTTCCAACCTATAATCAACTTCAGATTAAACTTTTACTTTTAACAAATTTTCCGGTTTCAGCCGGATTCCGAGCAATCTATACGTCCGGTGAGAAAATGATTGTCATATGAGAATTCAGCATGTATTCTCACTCGCAAATCAAAAATCTTATCAAATTTAAATAAACTTTTACTTTAAACGAATTCTCCGGTTTTTACCGGATTCCGGCCGAACTAATTGTCCGGCGAGAGAATAATTTCCGTATTCGGACTCCGCACGTTTCCTAGCCACTAAATCGAACCTCCAATGAACTTCATATTAAGCTTTTACTTTTCACAAATTTTCCGGTTTTCGCCGGATTCCGGGTGAACTATTTGTGCGTCGAGAAAATAAATTTCATATCCGGATTCATATGTCTCCTTACCCCTAATTCGACTATTTCATTATCTTTTAAAAAATATTTGATGTTCCACCTAATTCCAAACCCCTCCCCCACCCCTAAATATAGAGCTACATAGCCCATCTTCGAACTTGACCTGTACTTTGACCTAAAGAGTCCTCATGCCAAGTTTGATCAAATTATCTCAACCCCTTTGAGTTATCGTGCTAACAGACGGACGGACGAACAGACGGACAACTTTTGCGGTGTCATAGGTTCTCCTCCACTTTCGTTTTGGGATCCCAAAAACCGACTGTTTTTCAGAAAAATTGGTTGTTTTACGTCGTTTTAATCGTCGCCACCGGAGGCCGGACGTATTGAAATTTCTTCTAAATATACGCTTGGGCTTAACTGGTTAAAAAATATTCCAGAAGAAGGATGATTGGAGACATTTGTTCATTTCTAAAATTGTTCAGTACTGAAATAAGGACTGATGCAAAATGGAGCAAAAATCATAGCTTGGAAACACCATTTCGTATTTGGATTCGGTTTTCTACAGGCAATATTACCGGAAGTAATACAGATAGGGATAACACTTGGTACTCTTCATTCAGTTGTCCTTTAATAAACTGTATTCTAGTCTTCTTAAATTATTTTCTTGAACTTTCTTCTATCAATTCAACTAAGGAACAACTAAAAATGTTTCAAGATTGGCCAAGGTACACACACTTCTGGATTTTAGAAAGACCGGTCTTTGTCGACACACAAGCTGATCCAAGCTTTTTAAAAATCCAAAAATATTGGTCGATGACCTTTCCAGAACAAAGTGGTGCTGCTGAAACGCCCTCCTGTCTGAAGTAGTTTATAGTGACTCTATTGACGCTTTCAAATTCCCTCGACAATCTGCACGACAGAAAATGTGTGATGAAAAGTTGTATGTATAATAAAACAAGAGCTGGAAGCTCATATGGCACTTGCAAGGCTGGGTCAGAGGATGAAAGTATGAATTCGTCAATTCGTGAGTTTGTTGTGATAATTTGTAAGCAAAACCCTTGAGATAAGAATGGTCATGTGTCCTTAGAAATCACTAAAACGTATTGTTCGTGAAAACTATTCTATTTATGCATTTGGCCGTGATGATGCGTTCTTTAAGGGCACTAGAAATTCATACGTAAAGAACACTCTTTGAGCCCAAGCTGACTTTGAAACATTTATTCAAACAATGTTTATAACGGATAACGTCAGCTACGATTCTTCATCAGCAATATTTCGGCCCTTCTTGGCAAGGGTCCTCGTCAGGCTGTCAATGATTACAGGTTTGTACAGGTTTGTGTAATGATTACAGGTTTGTGTAATGATTACAGGTTTGTTTCCTTTCCCGACGTTCACCCAGAGGATTGACAGCCTGACGAGGACCCTTGCCAAGAAGGGCCGAAATATCGCTGATGAAGAATCGTAGCTGACGTATATCCGTTATGAACATTGTTTGAATAAATATAGGTAATGAACACTCTTGAAGCACAAATGATGATAAGCTCATTGGAATCAAGAAAATGTATATTTTGCTCAAAATTATTGTTTGTACTTTATGAAATTCATTTGTAATTAAAGACATTTTTTTTAATTTTCACTTAAGAAACGCACTCTAAGGGTGCTAAAAATTAATTTTTGAGCAAAACCCTTGAGTTGCAAGTTTCTAATGTTTAAGCCAAGTCTCATCGCCCTAGCACATCTGGAAGTACCTTAATTCGCGATCACTGGAACCTGACTCCCACCCCCCCCCCCCAACCACCACCGCCAACTCCCCTCACAGTGCCCAAACCCGGTTCGTTTTTTTCATTGATGTGTCTAGTTCTTGTCCTTGTTCTTCCGGCCAAGTTTCATCCCAATCGCTCGACTCTAAGCGTGCCACAAGATTCCCCCCCCCCCCATTTTTATCGGATCAGGTCCGGACTCAAAATGGGACATCTGAGACACGAAGTCTTTCCAAATGTCACGTTTCGTTAAGATCCGACCACTCGTTCATAAGCTGTACATACCTCAAGCCAGATTCCCCCTCCCTCCACTCCCCCACGATGGTTGGGTCGGGGAACCGACTATTTCTAAGTCAATCATGTCAAATCACTAATGTTCAAGCCTAGTTTCATCTTCGTAGCACATCAGGAACTACCTCAACTCGCGATAATCGGAATTCTGACCCCCCCCCCCCTCTTACTCCCCCCACAGTGCCCAAATCCGATCCGGTTCTATCATCGACGTATCTAGTTCTTGTGCTTCTCCTTCCCACCAAGTTGCATACCAATAGTTCCATTCTAAGCCTGTTACTACCCGTAGTCACTATCAGCGACTCCATATGATTTCGTTTCCATGCAGCCCTCCCCCCCCCCCCACACACACTCATCGGATCCGGTCAGACTGACACGAGGTCTTTCCAAATATCAAGTTTCGTTAAGATCTGTCACCCGTGCCAGAGTTATACGTTCCTTAACATTCCGGATTCTCCCTCCCTCCACTCCCCCCACGGTGGTCTGATCGGGAAGTTGACTATTTCCAGGTTGATCTGGTCAGATCCCTGACTTACCTGCCAAGTTTCTTTGTCCTAGCCCACCTGAAAGTAACTTAACTCCGTATCACCGGAATTCCAGAACCCCCCTCCAACTCCCTCCAAAGAGCACGGATCCGGTCCGGTTCTGTTAATGATGTACCTAGGGATTGTACTTGTTCCTCTCACCAAGTTTCATCCCGATCGCTCCACTCTAAGCGTGTCACATGATTTCAAGTTCTCCCCTCCGAATCCCCCCCCCCCACATTCATCGGATTCGGTCCGATCTTGAAATGGGACATCCGAGATATGACGTCTTTCCAAGTATCAAGTTTCATTAAGATCCGATCACCCGTTCGAAAGTTATGCATGTCACTAAATTTCGGATTCCGGATCCCCTCCCTCCCCCCACGATGGTCGGATCGGGCAAGTGACTATTTCCAAGATAGTTTGGTCGGGTCCCTAATACGCCTGCCAAGTTTCATCGTCCTAACACATCTGGAAGTACCCTCACTCGCTAACACCGGACTGACCGACCGACGGAAAAGTGATCTGTATAGGGGAATTGGCCGGAAGGCAAGTGCCTTAAAAAAACGAAGTTGATCAAAATGCAGAAAAAATCCTTTCCTGTCATCGCCCTAATCGTGCAGCAAAAAGCAACGGCCGTGTCAAAAATTAAATCTCAGGACTAGTTTTTTCCCAACAGTGGTATTTAAAAGTAATTTCCCAGAACAAGACATTCATAGTCGGTAGAAGCTTCTATTATTTATTGCAGGTTTGTTCCTTCCCCGACGTTGACCGGTTGACCATGAAGACTGACAACCTGACGAGGACCCTTGCCAAGAAGGGGCGAAATATCGCTGCTAAAGCATCGTAGCTGACGTATCTGTTTTATGCATTATTTGAATCGATGAATCACTTATTTAAGTGATTTAGACGTACACTATAGAGGTCCATGGCTTATTGTTTGCACTATATTATTATTATCAAACAAAGAAATTAAATGGCATAGGACAAATAATATTTTTGTAGAGGCCAATCGTCTATTTTTTGCACTGTACTGTTGAGAAAGATAAATAGATAAAACCACCCGTACCTCATCTCCCCATTCTCAAGAATACGGAGCTCCACACCCGCATCCGAAAGGTTCTCAGGAAAGATTGCTTCAACCTGGTTACCAGGTTCAAGGACGTCTGAAAGGTCATGTGACGTAGGCATCAACTTGTAGGCACAGCAAAAAAGCGCAGACCTGGCTGAGGCACATTCAAACGCCAGTATCCTGAAAAAATGCTAGGATAAGCAACATGTTGTAAACGATACATGCAGCCTCCCCGTTTTAAAGCAAAACATGAAGCATTTGAAACGTCTATGAGTGTTCCACCCTACTTACCATAGTTACTACGCATGACCTCGAATTCTGGCTTTTTGCCGTCAAGGCTGGAACGATTTTTCTATTTTCCAGAAGAGTATCATGCCACGGGCGAATCCGACCAATCACGCTACAGAGATGCGTTCAGACTAGAACACCGCACTATCCGTCCTTAAATTGTCCTACACGTTCGCAGCTGAAACTGGAGACAGTAAAGTAAAAACAAACAGGCACATTAATAGGTTTGTTGCCGTTTTCGCTAGCATGTATAACTTAGGGTCAGTGGAAAAATGAAGACAAATGTTTGAGCCGCCATTTTATTTGTGCCGTTCTATGTCAATCTCTGAGTAGTACAAAGAATGAAGTTTGTAAAGACAATTAAATTAGCTCGCTATCAAGTTCGTCTGAATAAACCTTTAACGGCCCTTCCGCTCAAACTGACTGAGAGTCATAGAGCGTATTCCACCACACTTACCGTATTTACTACGCATAATGTCACAAATTCTGGCTTTCTGGCGTCAAGGCTGGAATGTGTTTTCTATTTTCAGCAAAATATCCTGCTCCGGACCAATCACATCACAGAGATTCGTAGTTACCGCGCTTACTACGCTCCCTAGCATGAAAAGCAAATAGTTACTACTAGTTACTATTTCGACAAGGTTGAAACGGTCAGCGTAGTAACTTTTCACGAGGTTGGAACGAAAATAGTGACTAATAGTTACTATTATTAGAAGGGTGGAAAACGCTCATAGTTGATTGCGCTCAAAGGGAGATGAACCTCACTTACTTGCTTAGTTACTCTGTACCGGTTTTTCAATTCAGTCATAAGATTATCGAAGTAGGAAAGCGCCGTTTACTGTATGCAACTGGAATGGCTAGTAAGTAAGTAATTTATTTGTAGCCTGCCATTTTATTTTTAAAGTGGAGTAAGTGAAAGAAAACAAATTAAACAAAAAAAGAAACATAACAAAGGCACTAAATATTCATTCCTCCACCAGGAAGCAGTGAATAACGTCATGCGCTAATTGGTCCCTAATGTACATAATTTTTTAAAGCGACGAGGAAACCTCCAAAAGCTAACACTTACATCTTGAATTTTAAACTTCTCTGTCAATGTATGATTATGACATAACTTTGAGAAATGGAGCAGGTGCTTGTTATCGACAAAAAAGAGGCATGAAAACTAAAAGCGCCCTTTAAGGCCTCCGAGTGAAAATGTTCTAACGTGCCTTCTTTTAGCCTCTGGAGTTACGAACTATCACTTACTTACTTGTCTACTTGTACTACTTGCTAATCTCTTTTTATTACTCGTGCCTCCTGCGTCATACCGTGCCTCTTTTCGGTCCCCAGGTGCTTCGCATATTTTAAATAACACAATCTCATTTATTTTTTCTCTTTCTGGAAGAGAAAAGTGCAGCATAACATTCGAATAGAAGATTTTACAGGTCTAATGCAAAACAGACTTACGGAATCACAGAACCAATCCCGGAAATTTTCAGACACCCACCACCTTGGTAGGCATCAGTGGTATGATGACAAACTTCTTCGGAATGTAATAGCGGTTGGATATTCTGTTCGGAAAGGTTGAAAAACGACTGGCCACAGATCTGAAAATAACTCAAGTAAAATTAAGTAAATATAAAAATATACATATAGTCAGTATTGTCTATCTTGTTCAAATATAATCAAATCTGTTACATGTTCGAGCGATCCTTGTGTCAACACTTAAATTTCTTATACGGTTATAATATCCTGGGACGAACTCTTCATTTCCCACAAGCACAGAAATATGACACTTGGAACCAGATGCACCATTGCGCATTCGCAAGGAGGGAGGGCCAGGGGCTTGCCGCTCTTGGATTTCGAACTGGCACAACATCTTCGATCTTGGCACTATGATTTGGCACCTAAATGGATTTAAAAAGATAAATGTAAATCATGACTTTACTTCAAGGTGTATCGAAAAGTACTTTAGAACCCGAATGAGAGTGATCAAATTTTGAGTCTGAGTAATAAGCCTGGAATGAGGCCCAAAACTGATATTACCCCCCCCCCCCCCCCCCACAAGGTTTATTGAAATGGAGCCACTGCATGGAACTCGGGTTGACATTCCAGGTTCATCGAGTCGCGAATCACTTCACTAAATTACATTAAGTAAGTAAGTAAGTAATTTATTTATAACCCGCCGTTTTCAGAAAGCGGAGTAAATGAAGAAAATAAATAAAACACATAAACATACACAAAAAGACACTTAATTTCAATCGTCGGCCAGGAAGCAGTGTAGAAGGTTGTGCGCTGGTTGGGTTCTGTTGTTGATGATTTTTGATAGCGACGAAGAAACATCCAAAAGGGTAACACTTGCATCTTGAATTTTGAACTTCTCCGTCAAAGTATGGTTATGGCATTTTGAGTCTGGGTAATAAACATGGTCTGGGGTCCCAAAACTGATCGACACTTGTTAAGCTACAGCATTTGTAGTTGGGTTCCGTTATCCTACTACCCTAACCAGGGGCGTCCCATTTACCTGCCGTCCATTTTAGATTTTCGTCGCATATGTAGTAATAAAACATGCAATACCTGCAAGCATTGAAGGCGGAAGAAGCCTAGTCTTATCTACGAGCTCAGGGGCGGTTTGAAGGGCTTTACAGATGTCCGGCAGTGCTCAAGAATCACACCAGTCAAAACACACCCAACAAACGCAGCACCGCATGCTGGAAACTGTGAGAATTCAAAGAAACTTACAATGAACGTCATTTTTAATAAAAGGAATTCGCTTACGCAATGGCCGCCCTACAGCAGTTACTTTGTCAGACAGATGAAAATGAGCGCAGCATGCGAATTTTTTCGAGTTGGCTATGACTTTTTTTCGGGCAAAACACTACCCCCCCCCCCCCCCCGCCCCCACAAAGTCTAGATTTTAATGTGGCCCAAGCCCCGAAATTCCAGGACTAAAACACGAATGAAATGACGCGAGCTTCCAGTAAATAGAGGATAGAATGTATTTTTTAGCTGCATCCCTAAGCGAAATCAGCTGCGTCCATTTCGATCACGCCTGCGATGGTAAAAGTGACGGAATTCTTCGTTCTAAAGAGACTTATGGCTCAAACCCAAATCGAAAATCGACGCTCACCAGTACGGAGGCCTGAAGGGTTGCAATACCACAGTGTATCTAGACTGGCTGTTTGACATTATTGTGAGATGGATCGATATGGGAAGTACTTTCGTGGATTTGTTCTTTGTTGATTTTCGGAAAGCTTTTGGAGCCCAACAGCGAGTGCACACGCTTGTCATGGACTTTCTGAAAGACCGAATGCAGTGCGTTTTCCCCCTTTTCGATGGTGATGTATGCTCTGAGTGGACTAAGCTCACTTGTGGTGCCCCCCCCCCCCCCCCCAGGGCACGAAGCTCGCAGGCTTTATTTTGTAAGCCTGATCAACTTTCTGCTTTCATCGTTTGAAGAGCGATTTAAGTTTGTTGATGACCTGTCATTTATTTTAAAATACCTTGTCGTGAATGGCTGAGCCACAATTCGGCGGACGACCCATTTCAGTCATTTTTTGATCAGTGCACTGAGCACGATCTTAGTCTAAATGTAAAACAGGTCCTACGGTCCAACCCGCTGAAAAGAGACTTCATATGTCCCGAAGTACCTTTCCGTGTAGTAACGTCAGCAAAAATTCTAGGTCGACTGACTGTTCATTTATTGATCACATCAGACTGTAATAAAATCGGGAAATCTTCATACAGATGAGGCAGTTTGGTTGCGAACGTGATAGTCTGAAGGCTGCTTACTTACGTGCGTAAGACCTGTAATCGAGTACGCATGCCCCTTATGGGCCTTTCGCCCAAAATACAGCATACGTGCCTGACGAAATAGAGCGTGTACAGAAGAGAGCAGTATCAGTTATACTAGGTCAGCAAGTAACTTCCAGTTCCTATGAATCTCTTCTAACAGAATTATCCCTCCCCTCACTGCATGAACGTCGTAACATACTAATTCTTAGGTTTGTGTGTAAAACCCTTGCATCTGTCCAGCACCGAACTATCCTCCGACCTGATGCCCCAATAAACAATCGTACTGTTGTTTACTGTACGTTAAATGTTGGCGGGAGTTTTTTGTTTGGGAGTTTTGTACAGAGTCGAATATTATTTTATTCTACACTAGTAAGTAAAAAGTACTGTAATTTTGTTTAGCATTTACTGCATTTCTAGAACTCCTCTTCTTCGTTAGGCGGTTCAATGGTGTTCAATATGGTTTAGATATTTATATCAAGTACGTTTCTTCTTTAAATTATTGTTGCTGCATAATTTCCCGTTTTAAAGGCGCTAGAAATGCATCTGTAAGCAAAACCCTTGAGGCAAAAACGATAGCAGGTTCTTAGGGATCATTGATATATACAGTTTGGTCAAAAGTAGAGCCCTTGTGGCAGAAATGATAATGGGTTGAGATGTATCGTTTGATACAAAGTACTTTTCGACCTTGCGGTGAAGATGCGCACTTTAAGGGAGCTAGAACCTTATTTGTAAGCAAAACCCTTGAGGCAAAAATGGTAATGAGCTCATGCGGATCATGAAAATGCACATTTTGCTTAAAAGTATTTTTCTTAATTTGCGGTCATGATTGGTACTTTCAGTGCAGATTCGTTGGATCCGGTCCGGACTTGAAATGAGACATTTGAGACATGATATTTTTCCAGATATCACGTTTCATTAAGATCCGGTCACCCGTTGGAAAGTTATGCATGTTCCTATTTTCCGGATTCAGCCACCTCCCCCTCTCCCCATGATGGTCGTACCGGGCAAGTGACTATTTCCAAGTTAGTTTGGTCAGGTCCCTGATACGCCTGCCAAGTCTTATCGTCCTAGCCCACCTGGAAGTACATTAACTACGGATCGCCGGACTTCCGGAACCCCCTCCAACTCCCCCACAGTGTCCGAATCCGGTCCAGTTCTGTCAGTGATGTATCTAGAGTTTGTACTTGTTCTTACCACCAAGTTTCATCCCGATCGCTCCACTCTGAGAGTTTCACACGATTTCCGGTCCCCCCCTCCGACTCCCCCCCCCCCCCAGACTCATCGGATCCGGTCCGGACTTGAAATGAGACATCTGAGACACGAGATCTTTCCAGGTATTAAGTTTCATTATGATCCGATCACCCGTTCGAAAGTTATGAATGTCCCTATTTTCCATTTATTCCAACAATGTTTTCAACGGATACGTCAGCTACGATTCTTCATCAGCGATATTTCGTCCCTTCTTGGCAAAGGTCCTCGTCAGGCTTTCAGTCCTTTTGTTCAACTTCGGGGAAAGAAACAAACCTGTAATAATCAAACCTGTAAGATTATTACAGGTTTAGGTTTTTTAGTTTTTTAACAAACCTGTAATAATCAAACCTGTAGATTATTCAGGTTTAGGTATTGATTATGTACAGGTTTGTTTCTTTCCCCGAAGTTGAACAAAAGGACTGAAAGCCTGACGAGGACCCTTGCCAAGAAGGGCCGAAATATCGCTGATGAAGAATCGTAGCTGACGTATCCGTTGAAAACATTGTTGGAATAAATGTTTCAAAGTCAGCTTGGGCTCAAAGAATTTTTTTTTCCCTATTTTCCGGATTCCCCCTCCCCCACGATGGTCGGATCGGGCAAGTGACTATTTCCAAGTTAATTTGGTCGGTTCCCTGATACGCCTGCCAAGTTTCATCGTCCGACCGACCCACGGAAATGTGATCGGTATATGGCACTTGGCTGGAAGGCAAGTGCCATAAAAAAGTGACTTCCCCCACGACATCCAAATTGTAACTGTCAGCCGCAAATGCCGCCCAAGCCCGGACAACTAGCAACGGGTTCGAAGTCTGTGGACTACGTTATGCAGAGAACTAGCAAAAGTGGAAAGAACGTAAGTATTTCAAAGTAGGCCACCTGAAGAAGACAAATCAATTTTTATTATTATTATTCTTTATTTGTATCCTTCAAAACTGAAAAATAGTGTATAAAAAGGAACATAAGATGTCAATCAAACTCACACGTAACACTTACATACAGTTAAAGATAAATCAGCGTAGATACATCTACGACGAAATATAAATGGAACAAGACCAAAGGTGTCGATAGGATCCCAAAAATCTAAGATTTGATCCAGACATTTCGGTCTTGTCTTCGCCAGGCTAATCATCAGAGAAAACCGAGTTCAGATATTCTATCTACTTATCTATACCTCTATAAGCCATATCTATTTTGACGATATTGACCGAAACTTCCTGCTTTACTACTGCCAAATTTGCGGTTTCGCCCGAATTCCGAGCGAACTACTAGTCCAGCAAAAAAAGAAAAATTCAGAAACGAAGCCGGCGTATCTCCTTATCCCTATAAAGAAATCTAATCAACTTTAAATAAAATTTTGACTTAAAAAAAATGCGAGTACAACCGGATTCCGGACTAATTATATGTCCGGGTAAAAAATTATCATTATATACAGACTCAGCGTCTCTTCTTACCCCTAAATATATCATCTAATCAACTTCAGATAAAGCTTTTACTTTTAACATATTTTCCGGTTTTGGCCGGATTCCGGACGAACTGCTTGTCCGGCGACAGAATGATTTTCACCATCATGCTCAGCATGTTTTCTTACCCCTAAATCAAACATTTAATCAACTTTAAATGAAACTTTTACTTTTAACCAACTTTCCGGTTTTTGCCGGATTCCGGACGAACTACTCGTCCAGCGAGAAAATGGTTTTCACCATCGTGCTTAGCATTTACCCCTAAATCAAACATTTAATCAACTTCAAATGAAACTTTTTCTTTTAACAAACTTTCCGGTTTTTGCAGGATTCCGGACGAACTAATTGTCCGGCGAGAAAATGATTGTCACCATCGTGCTCAACATGTCTTCTTACCCCATATTCGACTATCACATTAGCTGTTTAAAAATATTTTGTGTGTCCCTTAAATTGAACCCCTCTCCCACCCCCAAATATAGGGCTACAGAGCCCATCTACGAACTCGACCTTACTCTTGACCCAAACAATCATCATACCAAGTTTCATCAAAATATCTCATTCCCTTCGAGAGTTATCGTGCTTACAGACGGACGGACGGACGGACAACTTTTGCGATGTCATAGGTATCCCTCCACTTACGTTTTGGGATCCAAAAAAACGAAGTCAGGACGTTTTTTAGTGAAAAAAGTAAGTAAGTAAGTAAATTTATTTATAACCCGCCGTTTTCAGAAAGAGGAGTAAATGAAGAAAATAAATAAAACACATAAACATACACAAAAAGACACTCAATTTCAATCGTCGGCCAGGAAGCAGTGTAGAAGGTCGTGCGCTGGTTGGGTTCTGTTGTTAATGATTTTTGATAGCGACGAAGGAACATCCAAAAGGGTAACACTTGTATCTTGAATTTTGAAATTCTCCGTCAAAGTATGGTTATGGCATAATTTCGGCAAGTGGAGCAGGTGCTTTGCATATTTAAAATAACATGATCTCATCTTTTTTATCTCCTTCTTTCGCAGAACATGAGTGACACCAGAACGAAATAGTATAGAAGGAGCGCAGAAGGTGCTGTACAATTTTCCCAAAGCTTTACGATTATAGCGCCCCCGGTTGGGGACGATGCGCCCATAGGCGGTACGGATTGATCTAGAAACTTCTTGAACAACCGAAGAGCAACATTTTGACAACGAGGATTTGAATGTTATGCCAAGCCATCGTAGAGATTCTGTTGATCTGACGACGAACGATCCAAGAGAGATAGAAGCTTTAGCATTCAAACGATTTCACGAAGGGTTGAAATCACAACAAGGGTTGAACTCACATTTTGAGAGGTTAACTTCAAGACCGATTTTGGGAAGTTCCGACGACAGCTTACAGACATTTTTGGTGAGTGTGGATCGGGTACGGCTTACTAGGAGCAAGTCGTCCGCGTAAGCTATGTAGCTGAAGGCATGGTCTTTATAAAAGTAAGCAGGGTGTAAAGAATTGAGACAAGAAGATATGGCCGATTTGAAAATGTAGGAAGATAAGACTCCCCCTTGGCGAACACCAGTTCGGACAGAAATAATCTGTGACAAGCTACCTTGCCATTTAAACCTTACTGAGGAATGACCATACCAAAATTTTAACAGGCTGACAACAGACAGATTCACGCCAGAAGTAATGAGAGAGAAGAGGGCCTGAGAATGCGTTATATTGTCAAAAGCACCAGCTATATCTATAGAACATATATGAATAGCAGATTTCTCGCGGGTAGCCTGCTTCATCATTTTTGTTAATATGTGATGAGCGTGCGCAGAACTGGCGCTCGAACGGAATCCAAGCTGCATTGAACCAAAACGACATTTTTCAATTAATTCTGGAAGGACGTATTCCAGGATTTTGCTTATGGTACAAGAAACTGTAATTGGCCGATAGCTAGGAAAAAAGAAAAAGGTTGTGACGAAGAAGAATGTTGTCAGCCTTTTTATGAAAGTTTGTGATTTTACTATTTAAAGTTTCCAAAGATTCTTCACTTTTAAATTAGAAGTTAGGAAAGAGTTAGTCGCAGGAATGGGGAAACCAAGAAGGAATTTAAAGAATTTATAAGAAGTAACTTTTAACGCAGAAAGTTCAGAAGGATGGGAAGAAGAAAATAAAGCAGAGGAAAAAGAATGCGAGGAAGTGCAACAGCCGTACAATTAGAACCAAGAACATCTCTGCGGTACCCCATAAACGAATAACAGGACCGAATGCTCTTCTTATTTTATCTTGCACATGTTGAATAAGGATAAGTTTCCAACCCCTGGTATTAGATGAATAAGGGATTCCAAGATATATAACTTTCTCAACAGGGCTGAAAACAATCCCCCCCTCCCCCACCACCACCACCACAACCACCACCACCACAATCCAGCGGGCAATTCAGCGTCGGCAAACAACTAAGCAAAAAATAATTGCACTTTTCAGAACTGATTATTAGATCCTTCCGCCCCAATTTAGACAATAGAACGTTGAAATTTTCAATTAATCTTTCCTTTGACTGACTTGAAATAATAATATCCTCAGCATATGCTAAAAACGTTACATCACGTGCAAAATGTATTAGAAGCCTTAAGCGACCGAAGACAATCTGCCAAACATGAATTAAAAATATATATGGTGATAAAATTCCACCTTGGAATTTTCCTACTGAGATTAAATTAGACAGAATTTTTGGGGAGCGAATTACCACTTGAACGTTAAGTCCATTACATCAGGACCTTAAAGCACGCACAACAGAACGGGGAATACCATTATACATAAGGGATAGAAGCAGCCGCATGGGAAATATTGTCGAAAGCACCTTTCATGTGCGCACCATTGATTAAAGTGGAAAAAGAAGACTACGCCTGATCGCAACCCATACCCCTTGTAAATCCGATCTTTTGAGTTGACCTACGTGCTTTAATGTGAGAAACAACCAAATGTACATACTTGTCCGTTCTTGAACTTTTGATATCCAAATCCTTTGCAAAACGAAGTCACCACTGGAAGTTGATGCTTTCTACTTTTTCTTCGGAGGTAGGGAGTAAGCTGGGTCCAGAATTCGTTCTGTCTCCTGTGAAAATCATCTTCAAAGTGCTCGAACACCCACCCAGGGGCAAAGACGGCAACTGATAAAGGAAACTTACGAATCAATTCTGCCGCCTAAAAAGAACAAGAACCGTAAGCTCATATGTCACTTGTAAGCATGCGTAGTAGTTAAGGGTATTAGCTAAGATTTGGGCTGTATTGAGGAACACACGACGTTAATCCCAATGAAAAATTTATCGCAAAATAGTACTATGAAGTAGTACGAAAAAGTAGCATGCAGTACTAACTGATGCTACTATTTGGTTTTACTTCAAGGCTACCGTGTTACTGCTTACTACTATATGCTACTATTATCAAGACTGAATGCTACTATGGCAAGACAGGATGCTACTGGATACTACTACTTAAGATTGGACCAGTCTGAGGCATATTAAATGATAGTATTCTTTGCTATATATTACATGCAACTTTTTCGAACTACTACCATATTTACACATTTTTCTTCGGGATGGGTCTTCGGATTTCATGAGAATGTTTGATTTGGTCAAACATATGCCATGCACTTTGCGGTTCGTTTGCGTTCTTTAAGGAGGGCTATAATTGAACTTGTAAGCAGAATACTTGGGGCACAGATGATCACGGGCCCTTGAGGATCATAAATGTATCGTCTCTTAAATATTTTTTTTATAAACACTTGAGGCAAAAATTATCACGGGTCCTTGGGAATCCCGAAAATATATCGTGTGGTCAATATTTTTCACTATGGTACGCACTATAAGGGGGCTAAAAAAAAAAAAAAAAAATTAAGCATGCACTTGAGGTAAAAATGATCATCGGTCCTTGGGGATTATGAAAGTATACCGTTAGATCAGAAGCACGTCCCCTTGTCAATTATCAAGTTTCCTTCGGATCCGACCAACCGTTCACAAGTTATGCATGACATACAATTCTTGTAATCCGGATTCCAATTTCTTCCACTCCCCCAAAGATGGGCAGGATCAGGGAAATAATTGCTTCTAAGTCAATCTAGTCGGGTCCCTAATACACCTGCTGAATTTCATCGTCCAAGTACATCTGTAAGTGCCTTAACTCGCAATCACCGGAGCTCCGGCAAACCTCCACTACCCCCCCCCCCCCACACACACACAAAGTGCACCGATCCGGTCTGTTCCCATCAAAAATGTATGTACAACTTGTCCTTGTTCTTCTCACCAAGCTTCACTCCGATCACCCCCCCCCCCCCCCCACTCGAAGCCTGTCCTGAGATTTTCGGTGTCCCTCCAATCCCTCCCCCTAGACTTATCGGATACGGTCCGGACACGAAATGGGACATCCGCGATCCGAGCTCTTTCCAACTGTCAAGTATCATTTGTGTCCGACACCCAGTTCGAAAGTTATGCTTGCCTCAAGGTTCCGGGTTTTCCCTCCCTATCCCCCCCCCCCACGATGGTCGGATCGGGGAATGATTATTCTCAAGACAATCTGGTCGGGTCCCTGACATGCCTGCTAAGTTTCGTCGTCCTAGCACATTTGGAAGTACCCTAACTCGCGATCACCGGGACCGACCGACGGAAAAGAGATCGGTATATTGCACTTGGCCGGAAGGCAAGTGCCATGAAAATTCAAATTCTTTCATATTCGAAAACAGGCCAAGGGTGGCAACAAGCCAAAATTACGTTTTCTATAAGTACCTTAGCCTGTGATAGCCGGAATTCCGGGACCCATCCTTCAACTCCCCCCACAGTGCACGGATCCGATCCGGTTACGTCAACTCTGTTTCTAGAGTCTGTCCTTGTTCTTCCTATCAAATTTCATCCCGATACCTCCACTCTAAGCGTGTCACGATAATTCCGACCCCACCCCCCTCCAACTCCCCCCACAGTTGTCGGATCCGGTCCGGACGTAAAATGGGACATGTAAGGCGTGTGTTCTGTCCGCTTGTCAAGTTTCATTCAGATCCAATCATCCGTTCAAAAGTTACGCATGACTTAATATTCCGGATTGCCCCTTCCTCCACTCCCCCCACGAAGGTCAAATCGGGAAAGTCTCTATTTTCCTAGTCTGTTTGGTCGGGTCCCTGATATAATTCTTTAATTTTTTCAAATTCAATTCACTTTATTCGAAAAACATGCGACGGACAGAGCCGATTATTAGTTTTTGTTGTCAACATGTATGTCAATCGATGAGCCAAAAATAACATGCACAAAAATACAATATATACAATTGATAACTATTTTACAGACTAAAAAATCGACCCGGCATTGAACAACTTAACAGAGGGCACAAAACTAAGCTCATAACGAGCATGTGAAGCAGTCACAGGTTGAAGTTTCGGTACAGGCTCTGCAATGGACCTGCTTGGCCTTAACCGAGCCGGTTCATGTTGGGGCGGGAGGATATTTCGGTGAATGGGGCTCGACAGGATTTTATGTCCAAAAGATAGGGAGAGTTTTAAACGACGGGAGTGAAGGGTTTGAAGTTGAAACTGATTAAGGAGGGATATGTATGCCTGCCAAGTTTCGTCGTCCTAGCACATCTGGAAGTACCCTAACTAGCGATCACTCGAGTCCGGACCGACCGACCGACCGACCGCCCGCCCGCCCGCCCGGAAGCCGGAAGGCAAAGGGCCATAATAATTTAAATTCTTTTATATCTTAAGAAGAAAATGTGTTAAGAAACACCGTCCGAAGTGGACAACTGGTGATCCGAAGCCGTACCGAAAGATGAAGACAACTATAGCATCCACCTGATGCAATTTTTCCTGTAAAGCAAAGAGTTCAATTTACAAACAAGAGCTGTAAGCTCATATGGCACTTACAACTGTATGTAGTAGGTAAGGGCTCTGTCAGATTAATTGTGTCCCGGATATTCCTGACACGTTTCGTCTTGAAAAACGCTATCACAGGAATTCTGGAAGGCCCCTACCCCTCAAAAGTGTCCGGATCCATAAATATTCCTTCAGCCCAAGCTGACAGCGAATCATATTTGATGGTGCAAAACGGATGCGTCAGCTGAACTTTATTGGAGCCTAAGGTCATCCTTAGGCTCAAAACTTTTCAACGGTTTTGAGCCTGAAGAGGACCCTTGCCAAGATGGGCCAAAATATAGCTCAATCAAGCTGACGTATCCGTTTTGCACCATCAAATTTGTCCGGATCCAGTCCAATTGTGCAAATGATTTATCTAGCTTGTTCTTCCCAGCGAGTTTAACTCCGATTCCTCCGTTCTAACCGTTTCTTCAGATTTCTGATCACCCCGTCCCAACTCCCCCATAGCTGTTGAATCCACTATCATAGTTGAGATGAATCATTTGATAAAAAGTACTCTTCGACTTTGCACTTAACATGCGCACTTTAAGGAAGCTTTAACATTATTTTGTAAGCAAAACCCTTAAGGCAAAAATGATAATGGGGATCATGAAAATGTATATTTCGCTTAAAAGTATTTTTCTTACTTTGTGGTCAAGATTGGTACTTTAAGGAATAGTTGGATTTGGAAAGTGACGATTTTTAAGCCAATCTTGTCGAATGTCTAATATTATAGCCAATTTGCATCGTCCTACCACATCTGGAAGTACCTTGGCTCGTGATCATCAGAACTCCGGATCCCCCCCTCCCCCTCAAACTCCCCCACAGACTCCCGAGTCAATCCAGTTCTAAAAAAGATTTATCCAGAGCATCTGTCTGTTATTCCCACAAAGTTCCATCCCAATACTCTCCAGTATCAGCCCGTCACGTATTTTCCGGTCTCCCCCCCCCCCCCCCCGCCCCAACTGTTGTCGGATCAGGTCCGAACATGAAAAAGATCACCAGAGACATGTCCTCTGTTCAATTATTAAATTTCACTCAAATCCGATCACCCGTTCCAAAGTTACACATAACTAAATTCCGGATTCTCCCTCCCTCCGCTTCCCCGGTCGGATCGGGAAACTGATTATTCCCAAGTTAGTTTGGTCGGGTCCCTGATACGCCTGACAAGTTTCATCGTCCTAGCACATCTGGAAGTACCCTAACTCGAAAAACTGTGATACAAAATCCGGACCGACCGACCGAAAGATGGAATTGCGATCGGTATATGGCACTTGATCCAGAGGCTGCACGTGCCATAAAAATGTAGAACAGTAGGCCTTACAGGAGCAATATATCGCTAGATTTGCTAGGCACTTCTCTAATCAGTGTTATACTGAAACCGCCGAGGCATACGTAATTCTCCCGAAATACTCCCTCAGGTAAATCCACGACACCTTGCAATGTGGTTGTCACCTAGCTTATGACTCAACGTAGGAGGCCTAGACTGGTTGACTGGTTTGGCCAAACTTCGGCAATAGAAATACAAAAAAATAATGATTACATGCAGCGAAGATAACCATAAATCAACTTACTTTCCAAGTATTCCAGCCACCGCCCTCATAGCAACCTCTTCCAAACACATCAATCCCAACATAAACATCAAAAGACCGGTTCCCAGATGCCTGTACCGATGCTTGCAAATTCGGCTCCTTCCATACATAGTTCAGGAATATCCCATCAGAGGCTTCAAAAAACGGGCTAAACAGAGAAGGAACTATTGACAAAGCCTCTTTCATTACCTGTCTGATCAAATCTGTGATGAGAGTTAACTTGGTCTCTTAATTTGAGCCTCTTATTTTTTTTCTTATCCCATTCATCGTCGTTGCAACAAGAAAATATTCACATGGTGTCCTATAGTGCAGAATTGTGTGTAGACGAATTGCCTTTGGTAAGAATTCGCCTCACTCCAGTTAAGCTCTCCAAGCGGACTACTACAAACCATTGTCCATTATCAAAAAATATGACAGGAAGATATTAACTTGAAACTTGACCAGACTCCGATCTTGGTGACAAGATTATGTTTACACACATAAACCCGAAAATCTGACAAAAATATGTTCACTAGCCAATAAAGAATGTTGTGAGAGCATTTATGACATCAGTACTGATGGCTGCTACTCTCAAAAGCCAGCCAGACTTTTTTTTTAGTATTTTTACCAGCGCCGCCGACCAAATTCCTTTCAAGTAGACAGGATCATGAAAGGATTCTCGTCCCGCCAGACTTTTTTTCTAGTCGTCTTCACGAACGGAATACTTTCGAATCGACCGGAATTCCATTCTACTCGACGGGATTTCTTGTCTGTGTAAACGCCACGTTAGTCATGACAAGTATAGGCCATGCGCAGAACATAATGGCCTTCACTTGATACTCCAAAGACAGTGCGAAACCTCCATGGCTCGGGAAGCAGGTTGCAGATTTTCTACTTATCTACTTGTGGATCTATGTCACTATATATGTAACAAGCAGGTCACAACTGTTAATAATGAGACAGTGGGGATGGTCACAGGATTGATAGTCTAGACTGTTTGTGGCTGCTGGTATTCCAAACTCAAAGTAAAGTAGAGCATTTTCAGTTTCATGATAGAAGGTCTGTACATCCCACATTAACTTTTTTTTCAAATCTGTATCATTATCCTGTCCGAAACCAACGTGTCAGGCAAGAAATTGTGTTACGGGTGAAGCATATCAATCTGGCAACCTCTTGGCATTTCTAAAAGGGAGTTT
This sequence comes from Branchinecta lynchi, assembly GCA_023053575.1. Taxonomy (NCBI): domain Eukaryota; kingdom Metazoa; phylum Arthropoda; class Branchiopoda; order Anostraca; family Branchinectidae; genus Branchinecta; species Branchinecta lynchi. Next base: position 2,357,373 of record JAKZAP010000021.1, on the reverse strand, counting down.
TACCAGTGCTTACCCATTGCTGTTAAGATGTCATTAAACTGAGTGTTTGATAACTGATATAGTCCACATGAGAGGTTTACCAGGGTCTAAACCTCATTAAATATAATTTGGCTTAAATGTTCTGAGATTCCGAGATATTTTACAGTTACTGTAAGTTGACAACCAAGACACAATCAAGAAACTTGAAAAACCATACACGTTTATAAAGCTTCTTGCACCCTAAGGACAGTAGGCTAAAGGCCTTTTTCTGCGACACAATTGTGGGCCACACACTTCTGAGTGTTTGTCGCGGAAACACAACTGTGTGCCACACAGTCGAGCCACTAGTTGAAACTCGCGGAAACGCCGTTTTGTCTTTTTTTTTTGCGGTAATCTCAAATATCGGTAAATAAAAATAAAATTCTGTACAAAAAGCATCCTCAGTTTTAAGTCTATATTCTTGAGAAAGTAGTTAACTTTATTGTTTAGACACTATTTTGCTGCTGAATTTGAATTTCCCGCCAGAATCCAGCCACAAAATCGACAATCACCTCGCGAGTTATTTGTCAAATTTGACCCACAAATAGAGCCAAGAAAATTGGGAAACACACTTGTGGGACGCACAAAAGAACGCGGAAACACTCTTTTCGAGCCACAGTCGACCCACAAACTGTTTGTGGGAGCACGAAAAACGCCTTAAGCCTACAGAGAAGAGTAGGTCTAAAGAGAGCTTCATCTCAATGACTGACAGGATAGGCAACTTACTAATTGCTGGAATTGAGTTCATTCTGCCAGTCCAGCTTTCCCGAAGTGACAACGCTGTCATACCATATGACTAAATTTCTTCCATTTTTGGATTTCAGCATACTTCTGAGTTTCTTCACAAAGTACAATACTCCTTCAACAATCTTCTCAGTCATTCCATTTTCGATGTTAATCAGGTACCCTTCAAAACCATAATGTGCAGCAATCAAGGCCATATTTTCAGCTACCTTGTCTGCAACTTCCAAGTCAGAAAAGATCCTCTCACAAATGACAGCTCCAGCTTCCCATTCTGTGATGAAAGTGCCTGTGAAATAATTCAGTTTAAAATACAATAAAAGGGAGACCATTTTTGATCAGACATCAGATGACACTGACACCAAAGAATGCATTACACTCTTCTGGCTAGGCTGGTCACTGACAGTGACTTATTGACAATGACTCATAGCAAGAACAAATAAGAGCAGGAACTGCTGTCTCCCTATCTCTCGTCATACAATCATGTCGAGTCGACTCCCGAAGCAAACGAGCGGAGCTGGAGCTTACCCGGGACATCAAAAGTCGTTACCTCTATAGAGAAGGTGTAACCAAGAACAAATAACGAGTAAGAACAATGGTCTCTCGTCCATCCACCGACTAAAAATGTTCCGACAACAATGAGCAGAGGTGGAGCCATTTCTTGGTCGCCCGTGTATACTCGTTGGTCTCCGACTCTCCGCCGTTACACACTCGAGTCAATTCACGAAGAAAACAACGTAGCCACTAGCGAGGCGGATGTTCTGGCCTGTTCACACGGGAAGGAAACAGCGTTGGTTTTGTTTGAGTAGACGCTGGCGTCTGATTAGTGAATATTAGTGATGCGAAAAATAAAAGCGAACTTCACGATGGTCATTCATAATCGCTTTTGTCATACCATGACCATCAATATGAAGATTGAAATTCCTTGTGACATCCCTTGTGACATTCCTTTTTATGTCTCTGGGGAGAACCATGCAATGCAAACCGGGATTTGAAGCACACTCACTGAAGTCATGACCCATTGAGTTTCAACATCTGTAGTATTAACTTTGTCAAACGAGTGTAAACTAAGAGTAACGTAATGAAGGCTTTCGAGGATTACTGAAATTACCGAAATGGTAGAATAGCATCGAATAGTCAAAATGTAGGTGAGTTTCCCGAAATGTATAATTGTATACATTTCGATTTAGTGAGTTAGATTTCGATTCAGTAGTTAATCGAAAGACGAAAGTTCACCTCAACCTGGTCTATCTCGTTTGTCTTTTAGTTCACTACTTACACATAATTCGATGTCAACGGTCTATTTTCCCATCAAATTGAGGCCTTGCCACATGGGTTCTAGTTTGTCTAGGACCCACATAGAAGTCCTAGTTTTTTTTTAATTTAATTCAAAATTGTTTCTGGTTAGTTTGTCAGAGTAGAAGCCTATTCCATCTGCGAAATATTTGTTCACTTCCACTGAGCCTATTAAACCTGAAACACGGCCTTTTTTTTTTTTTTTTTTAAAGAATCTGCCTGTTTTCATCTGATATTCTCAGATGAGAGCAAATACCTGGAATGAAATTTATCTCTTTCTGTTCTGGATATTGACACCACTTAACTGAATTGACCCCGAAAAGATACAATGTACGTTACCATATATCTTATGTTACCTGTATACGGCCTTTGGGTTTTTCAATACAGATATATATACAGTTTGTCGTACTTTTTAAAGTTCAATGGGCACATCAAACTATCCCAGTCCCACTCTGTAACAACCTAGGAACAATGATTACGCCCTAGATCAGCAGCTTTTTCAAGAGTTTCCTCTCTGTGATATTTCAAAGCGTAATTTTTTGGGCCAGTACATGCAGGATTTACTAGCTTGGACATAGATAAAAGTGATGTTTCTTATAATACTTAGTAGATCTTTATTTTATGCATAAATCAGCTTGTATAAGTCAGATTTGAATAGGTTATTTGTTTTTGAATGATTTTTGTAGCTATGTTATTTTTTATAAGCTTATTGCATATTCTGGTACATTTTATAAAGCAAGCTAATCAAGCTTCACAACACTATTCCACAAAGAAAAACTTTTAATAGACACTTTAAGCCATGGAACTTCTGATGAAACACTAGAACAATCAGACAAACTGCATCTGCCGAGGCATCTGCGGCTTGACCGTGATATATTAAATATATCCTTTCCTATCAAGCATTGCTGGGAGTTTTTGAATTTCCTGCCACGATACCACAGCTGTTAAGATTTGGATCGCCGAAATGCCATAGAGGTAAAGACAAGGGATAACAAGAAAATGGCCGATTTCCGTAGCGCCTTCTAAAGCATTGTCCTAATAGGTGTAATAAGGTGAATAGCGCTATACGCGATGTTTACGTCTTAATACACACGCCTGTTCAAATACAACCCAAGAGGTTCTTATCAATGCGGCTTCCGGTGTTGCCAAGGTAATACAATTTTTCGAGCTCTAAAAATATCCGAAAAGGTTCTTGGTACTACTTGAAGTACACGAGTACAATATAACGCAAATTATACTGTAAAAAAGCTATTAAAATAACGGATGGACGGCATTGGTCCTCGAACTGACGAAAAGCCGTCGTAATAGAACAAAAACGTGTGTTTGTTAAGAAAAGTTGTTTCTTTAGCTTCCAACAAAGCAGAACTGTTGTGCTTTCCTTGGCAACCCTGACGACGCTGCGCCTCTCCTCGGCCCGCTGGCGAACCAACCAAGCGATCTGATTGGCCCTGCATAAGCCAGAATAGAACGCTAGTCTATTCTCCTTATTCACGTTATTACAGCGCGCTCCGAGGAAAAGAGGAATCTGTAATAAGTCTTATACGCGGTAATACGCCTTATTACACCAATTAGGACAATGCTTAAAGGAAGTCGGAAATGTTGATTTGTGAAGCATTTAATACAAAGTAAAGCATTAGAAGTGTCCATTGTGCTTTAACTAAATTTGACGCATTTGTAAAATCTGCTTTGCATCAAATGGCAGTTTCTGTATATTTTGATATATTCTTAATTGCTTCGGAATTTTCTTGTCAACCCCCGAAAGCTTGTCTGAATCAATGAGCCCGCCCAGCCCAGTGTGGACAGGCTTATCACTGCTGCCTCCATTCGATTTTTCTTCCTCGGTGGTTTACTGCGTTACACCTTCTCTGTAGAGGTAACGACTTTTGATGTCCCGGGTAAGATCCACCTCCGCTCGTTTGCGTCGGGAGTCGACTCGACTCAGCTTGGTTGTGTGACAGAGATAGGGAGACAGCAGTTCTTGCTCTTATTTGTTCTTGGTGTAACACAGTAAACCACCGAGGAAGAAAAATCGAATGGAGGCAGAAGTGATAAGCCTTTCCAGTTCGCACTGGAATAGACGCGGAAACAGCAGTTGCCGGCTCATTGATTCAGACAAGCTTTCGGGGGTTGACAAGAAAGTTCAGAAGCAATTGAGAATATATCGAAATATACAGAAGCTGTCATTTGATGCAAAGCAGATATTACGAACGTGTCAAACCCTCTGGTAGTTTAGTTAAAAGTACGACAAACTGTATATGGTAAAGTAAATTGTATATTTTTGGGGTCAAAAGAGATAAATTTTTGCTCTCATCTGAGAATATCAGGTTTAGTAGGCTGAGTGGAAATGAACAGATATTACGCAGATGGAACATTATACAATAGGCTTCTACTGTGACAAACTAACCAGAAACTATTTTGAATTAAATTAAAAACTAGGACTCCTATGTGGGTCCTAGACAAACTAGAGCCCATATGGCAAGGCCTCAGTTCGAAAACCAAAGACTTTATTTCGTGGGAAAATACGCCGCTGACATCGAATTATTTGTATGTACAGTGAACTAAAAGACAAAAGAGAAAGACCAGGTTGAGGTGAACTTTCGTCTTTCAATTAACTACTGAATCAAAATCTAAATCACTAAATCGAAATGCATACAATTATAAATTTAAAAAAAAAGAAGAAAAACAACAAAATATACAATCTTTGACTATTCCCGTCTACCACAAACCCCTGATTTTTGGATACCCTATGCCAAACGCTGGATACCTGTTTGTAACCTAGCCCTGACCTACCACAATATAAAAGAGTTCTGGTTGGTTGATTTTTTAGGTTCACCAAAATCATCAATATTTCACTGGGTTACAGTATCCAGCACCTGGCATAGTGTATACAGCATTAGGCATAGGGTATGAAAAACGCTAGCCATATCCAACCTCTGGCATAGGGTATCAAAAATCAGGGTTTGTGATTGACTGGAATATTCCATGCTATTCTACCTTTTCGGTAATTTCAGTAATCCTCGCAAGCCTTAATCACGCTACTCTTAGTTTAAACTCGTCTGACAAAGTTAAAACTACAGATGTTGAAACTCAGTGGGTCATGGCTTGTGAGTGTGCTTCGTAATCCCGTTTTTCCATTGTATGTTTCTCCCAGAGGCATGAAAAAGGATATGTCACAATGGATTTCAATGTCCATATTGATGATCATGGTATAACAGAAGTGATTATGAATGACCATCGTCAAGTTCGATTTTATTTTTCTCATCACTAATCAGACACCTGCGTCTACTCAAACAAAATCAATGCAGTTTCTTTCCTGTGTGAACAGGCCAGAACATCCGCCTCACCAGTGGTTACATTGTTTACTTCACAAATGACTCAAGCGCGTAACGGTGGAGATCAAGGAGTATACACAGGCGACCAAGAAGGCGCTGTGTTAGCTCCACCTCTGCTCATTTTTGTCAGAACATTCTTAGTCTCTGGATGGACGAGAGACCATTGTTCTTGCTCTTATTTGTTCTTGCTCATAGTGACTGTGGTGACTTAGTACATGTGTCAATCCAACCATACACTGCTGGAGATTCGCCAGAGGAGGACTGTATACCAGATGAAGAGAAGTCACAGATATATGGCTACTAGAGAGTGGCATTAACCCCTTTGATGCTTCACCACTGATGCAATGACAAGTCCAATGGAGGCAGCTGATGAACCTTAACCCTTCTTCCATCTATGCCAGAGCTCATGGCAGGAGCTTCAATTCAAGTTAATCAGGAGGAAAACCAGAGGCTTATACATGCAAGAAACATAGCCAGGCAAAACATAAATTCAGAAGACATGAAAATCAGCTGAATTGAATCCAAAGAAGACTGTAGTCTCTATCTTTTTTTCTGGTGAAATAATGCAACTAGAGCATAGCACACAAATTACTATCAGTTTAGGATGCCTCTCCTCTAAAAGTTAATTGGTACAAGAATGACTTACCCAAGACTGACACTCCATGCCTATGTGCAGCATTGATCCAGCCAATGGGTGGAACAGTCAACAGTTTGTGACTAAAATAGACAAAAATGTCCACAGCATCCCAGTGCCAAAAACAATAGTTCGAAGGATATGAGGTTCCATCAAAAAATCTGTCATCTAAATAACCACCTTTCATGTCATGGCAAACTAGGGTTTTTGGAGAGCAACCTTCATTATCAGGCAAGTTTTCTAAGAGTTCGGCTGCAGCTGGCCAAGCATTTGCTTCACAAGGTACCCAGTTTAGAATTTCGTCGACAGTCTCTAATGGTAAAGACTCTCTTAACTTGGTTTCCACGTGCAGCATGATGAAAACACAATTTGAAGTCGCGGACCACCTAATTCCCTTCCTTCTGTTCTCACGTTGTTAATGGATTTTGAAATTTCCTTGTCGCCGCGCTGTGTCAAAATCACCATCTACATGCCGTAGAGGTAACATTTCAAGATTCATTCGTAAATATCAGATGGCGTCAGCCCCGTGAAGTTAATTTTGACCTGAGCAAAATAAGCCAAGGAACCGTGGGGCGTGGACTTACAAGGGGTTAAAACTTCCTGATTCCGCATGATTTGTGTTAAATAGCTAGGTAATCCGAGCTGAGTGAAGTGACTAGAATTGACTAGAATTTTACAGTTTTGTCAAAGTGTTGCACTGAAAGTAGTTCCCGAAGCCGAGCCGAATCTACATTCGGCGGCGGAGGAGAGAATTTGGGTTCGCGGCGGCGCACGGCTTATTTATCGGCGTTTGCTGTAATTTTAGCATTTTGGGTGGTTTTGTTTCTTACAAAATTTTGCAATTTTCCTACCACAAATCGTCAGCGTTGTTATGGTACTTGCAGTCTTCGGTTGAAGAGCCATATAGCGATCGTAATTGTGGTCCATCTGGTCTCAATTTTCGGTACATCCACTCCGCGTAAGCTAAGACGATGACACCTGACACGCTTGTGAATGCTCAGAGTTGCGTTTTATTTGAAGTTCATAGTACAGCGGGAGAGGACGGCGAACAGTTCATAGTCGTTTTATTCCTGGCGGACCACGTCAGAAGGTACGCTGAACTGTCCGCTGCCTCACCCAGCGTACAAACTAGCGGGTCCGCTGGCACTCAGCGGACGGCCCGCTGGCAAATAAAACGAAATTAGGCATCCCGCGCCTTTCCAGCGTACGGCCCGCTGGCGAATAAAACGACAACGAACAGTCCGCTGTACTATGAACTACAAATAAAACGCAACTCAGGCCTTGTGTTTCCCGGATTACATTCAGTCATTTTGTTTGGCGGTGAAGTTAAAGGGAGGGGGAAGACAAAAACTTGTGACCCGATTCACAGGAGCAGAGCGATATTCGGTTATAAGGCCGAATTGCATCCGACCACGGGGGCGAGGGGGCTCCGGGAATTTTGGAACGTTGCTATGGAATATAAAGACTCCATGTTTGGAACATGCGAACAATTTGTGAACATTCGTTCTAAAGGAATATAGGGACTGGGATGAAACTAGGACGGTACAAAGATTATGAGTGTCAGATGTGTGATTTTGAAGTCCGGAGTGAATACGACCTTGCTTTGGGGAGCTGGAAGGGGCGTACTTCGATTCGGGAGAAACTTGGTGGTTTGTGAACTAAGTTCAAAAGCCCCTCTGTACTTCAGTGGCCTTGAAAGCCAAAGGTCCTAGGTTCAAATCACGACTGTCTAGGACCCATGACCGTTTCCAATGCACGGAGCTCACACGGCCCCGTATTTCCCCTCCCTCCACCGACACGGAGATTGTCGGATCCGGAAAAGAAGGTTTCGTTGATTACCAGTCAGGTCTTTTATAGTCCTAGGCTAGGTTATATGAAAATGCCGGAACTAGCACAGCTAGAGATAGGGATAGACGAACCGACGGAGGGACATCATGGTCGCTACATGGCGCTTGACTCGAAGGCTGCAAGTGCCATACCATCCTTGAATATTTAAGCTATACCTGCTCTGGTACTATAAACAGAATCTGTTCAAAGGAGGAATCTCCAGTAATCGAGGGCATTTCTTGAAATTTGGAATACTCCATCATTCGAGGTTTTGAAGGGAATTCCAAAGTTTGCCAACGTTCAGTGAAACTACGCTATCGTCCAGAAGGAATGACAAGTTTCACCATCCTAGCTTGTCCGGAAGTGTCTGAACTAGCAGGACAGCGTGACGAACCGACAAGCAGCAGGAACGCTATTTGGCACTTTGTTTACAAGGTTTGGAGCCAACATGTAGAAATTGTCATTCCTGCACTGACGCCATAACGAAAGACATTTGTTACTGCACTTGCTGACAAGGTTGCAACATGCACAACACTTAAGGCGTATTCTCGCCGTTTCCCTAGGACTCCTCGGGGAATCAAGGGGAACGGCGAGAATAGAGGGACTCACAACACTCGGACTCCTCGTACAGAAATAGCGAGAACACAGGGAATGCTTCCAGAACGGATTTCGTTCGAACAAAAAAAATGCTGTTGAACAAGTTATTCTGGATCTACTTTATTTTTGGATTTATTTATTCTGATTGCTTTTAATTAATTTTACATTGCACCAACACCAGCAAAGATTGATTCCCCTCCGAATTTGAAAGGGAGTCCTTTTTTATGGTTGGTGATGATAATCGTAGCATTCCCTTTCCGTGGGTACTCGCGAGAATACGGGGAGTGAGTCCCCGGACTCCTCAAGTGGAGTCCTCGGGGAACAGCAAGAATACGCCTTTAGACAGTGACTTTTGATTACAGGTTTGTTTCCTTCCCGACGTTCACCCAGAAGATTGACAGCCTGACGAGGACCCTTGCCAGGAAGGGCCGAAATATCGCTGATGAAGAATCATAGCTGACGTATATCCGTTGTAAACATTGTTTGAATCTGTGACTTTTTTCCCAAAAACAGAGTGAAATTTTACTTTCATGAAAAAAACGTGAAATGGTCCCTTTTGGGCGGAATCGCCTCTGCTAAAATGACACATCCTAATCTATTTTCACAAAAAAAAACTGAAATAGTCACTTCTGGTCGAAATCCCTGCCGCAAAAATTACACATTTGTTCGTTTTATGAAATAGAGTGATTTTTATGTCCTACGTATGCCAAGGGTGACACAAAAAAATTGAGTGACAATTCACACTATCATGCGACATGTAGCAAAGCTGCTTGCTGACGAGAACAAGACCAAAGGTTTCGATGGGATCCCAAAAATTCAATATCTGATCCAGACAACAGGGTCTTAGCCAGATCCAGTCTTAGCCAGATCCAGTCTTCGCCAGACTCCTTGAACATTTTTACAATTAAAATTCAGAAACAGATTAAGGCAAAATAGCTAATCACCTGAGAAAACCAAGTTCAGATTTGGATTCAGCATGTGTGTTTAACCCGGGTCTTACGAATCCTGGAACCCCGGAACTCCGGACCCTCCGCCACCGGACCGAGTGGCTAGACGAAAACTGGACCCTCACACACGAAAACTGGACCGAGCGGCACAGGGAACAAAATAATGACGTATCACACGAATCCTGGAACCTTACTATATTCGTATTAAAGCGCTCCATAATTTTCCGGACCTTCCTTACTAGGCGGGCTCTTTTAGGTACAGCTCAGATTAAGACGATCATAATGGTCTCATTTAGTAAGTGCATTATTCCAAGAAGTCAGTTCCTAATCTGCCAGGGCGTACCACTGAACAAGTGTTACCGCAGTTTTAGTTCACACGAATCCTGGACCCTGTCACTTGCGACATCCCAGATGCGTTACATTAGAACTATGATAGTGATGAAAGTCAATTTTCTCAGATCATTTTGGTGAGCAACAGCCTAAATCCCGGATCGCTCATAAGTTCTCCCCTTGGCGTGTTGTTATTCACCGAAAGTCCGTTTTCTTAGATAATTTTGGTGGGCAACAACCTAAAATCCTGGATTGCTTATAGGTTCTCCCTGGCGCGTTGTTATTCACCCCTTTGTTGCGGTCTCATATATGTCACACGAATCCTGGAACCTGCAAATTCCAACGTCTCTATATTTCGAGAATTTTGGATACTAATTCCAGGATCCATGTGAAGCAAATTTGTGGCTGCGTGTGTAGCACACGAATCCTGGACCCTCGCTTTGTTCGTACAGGCTCTCCATAATTTTCGTTTTAATTAATTAATATTCAAATGAAATATTTAATTTATTTATTTATTTCATTCAGACACCGGCCAACTAGGGCTATATGCATAACAAAAACACTTTACACACTAAGTTGAGTCGAACCAACAAAATACCAACTCTCCCCATTTCAGACAAATGGGAAGAGATAGCTGCATGTGCGGCCCAGAGTTTTCCCCCTAAGTTTTCACTTTTCTTGATTGTTTTTTTTTGTTCCAAGCAGGATTTTTCTATATAAAGTGGGCACTACTGCTCAGATTTTTCTCTCGGATTCTGGGTTCCCATCTTCTTCCAGTCCGTTTTCGATAGTGGTAGATGAAAGAAAGATATACAAGATTTTCATTTTTCCTCAAACTGCAAATAACTGTCTTCACATAATCTTGACCCCAGATTCCGAGGCGTCTGGTGAATTCTGACGCTTATTCCTACACAAAGGATACGCTTCTTCCAGAGACATTGTTTAGACACACTAACCCGTGTAGCGGGATAAACCTATCCGAAAGTAAAAAAAACTCTTTGGAATATTCAGGCTCTTGATGGTTCCCCAAAGATATTTTTACTTTCAATGCGAGAGAAGAAAAGTGCTGTACATTTGTGACTGGGTCCAAAAGAAATGAAGCCTGTAAATAGGAAATTTCACGCAGCGGAATTGGAACCCAAGGAGCTTCCCGGTTAAAAGTGAGCACACTTAAAATTAAAAACACAGCGAATCGAGCGCTTTTACTCTGACGTATTTACTTTTACGCCGTTTGTAGACAGAAGAAGGAGAAGAAGATACGAAAAAGTATGTAAGCGTGGGCAATGGCCTTTGGTGTATTCTTGGAATCTATTACTACTACTACTTAGATTCTTAGTTTACATTTCCCACCCCAGATAAGTTGGAGAGTAGTTTGGAGCATGTTTTTAATTGTATAGCTAGTTTTGTCCATTTTTTTATTAATGGTAGTGGTGATGATGGTTTTCTCAGTGATTATTCTATGTTTGGAGTGGACCAGACTGGCAGCTCATTAAACTGATTAGCCTAAAGCTAAATCTAATTCTCCCCCAGCCCCCGATGACTCACCCAGATTGGGCAATAGCTGTTCGTATTTTTAGAATTAGGACTGGCCATGCTTATTGTAATAGTGTATTTAATATTGTATTATACCCATGGCATCAAGTTTCTTCACCATTGTGATATTTTCCCAGTTCCAGAAGTTGTTCATCACATAGTTATGATTTGTAAAAAAAATATGATGATGAAAGGAATAGCCTATGATGTTTTGCCCAATAAGACTGTAAAGAATTATAGTTTTATGTGTTAAAAGAAGCTGATGTACCAATGAGACATGTGTTAAAAGAACTTTATCTGCCGTTGAGAACAGGATGAGAATACCAACCACCAGCTAAACCATCGAGCATTTGATTTTTTTCTGTGTTTTCCTCTACTAGACTCTAGCCTACAGAACTTAATTTCTTACTTGTAAAAATCCCTTTTGTTGATGAGACTTGAACTTTCCGAGTGCGCCCGACAGGGTTTGCAAAATTTGATTTCTTAAGTATAAGTAGAAACAGATGTGCCAAGGATTTGACCGACTCCAGACAAAAGCATACTAAGTTTATTTCTTCTGGATTCCTTATGTATAAAAAGAACCCGATATGCCGACAAGACTATCGATGCACAACAAGAGCATGCAAAATTCAATTTCTTCAGTCTTTTGCCTGACAAATGTTTGCAGGATTTCATTTCTTGCGTATTAAGAGAACCCGATGTGCCTATAAGTCGACCAACCCCTGACAAAATCATGCAACATTTTTCTTTCTTTTGCATTCCCCAACTTCCAACAACAACAACATTTTTAGTTTACCAAGTTACCCACCATGTGGAATATTCCTCTCTTATTGTCACATAGTCCTTGAAAAATTGGTAGTATAATACAATTTTTTTATCAAAGTAAGTGGTTTGTTACACCATAAGCAGCTTTATTTCTCTTGCATTCGCTGTACAATCAGGAGCATACCATGTCCACGCACTTGGTATGGTCAGCTTGCAACCTGGCTTTGATCTGAGTTTAATTTCCATTCTACCACAATTGAGATGAATCAGATGGATTCCAGCTTACAAGGTGTCATGTACATCTTTTTAAACATCAATCCTTGAAAATTGATATTGAACTTATGTTGATCGTATTCTGCAGCGTACAGCGAGACATGTTGAACATAGGGTGTAGCCAATCGCTGTACAAACAGGGGCATACCATTTCTATGCACTTGGTATGGTCAGCTTGCAACCTGGCTTTGATCTGAGTTTAATTTCGATTCTACCAGAATGGAGATTAGTCAGATGGATTCCAGCTTGCAAGGTGTCATGTACATTTGTTTACCATCAATCCTTGAAATTGATATTGAACATATGTTGATCGTTCTCTGCAGCGTACAGCGGGACCGGTTAACTACACGGTGTAACCCACACACTCATCATCAAAATTATTCTCAGATTTAACTGGTGACCTAAAACTGTAGTAGATAATTAACAGCAGTGTCCCTTCTTGATGAATGGAAAATTCCTCTCTTATTTTCACATAGCCCTTGAACACATAAAAATTGGTAGTATAATACAATATTTTTCTCGAAGTAAGTGGTTTGTTACACCATAAGCAGCTTTATTTCTCTTGCATTCGCTGTACAATCAGGAGCATACCATGCTCTTGGTATGGTCAGCTTGCAACCTGGCTTTGATCTGAGTTTTATTTCGATTCTACCACAGTTGAGATGAATCAGATGGATTCCAGCTTGCAAGGTGTCATGCACATCTGTTTAAGCATCAATCCTTGAAAATTGATATTGAACTTATGTTGATCGTATTCTGCAGCGTACAGCGAGACATGTTGAACATAGGGTGTAGCCAATCGCTGTACAAACAGGGGCATACCATTTCTATGCACTTGGTATGGTCAGCTTGCAACCTGGCTTTGATCTGAGTTTAATTTCAATTCTACCAGAATGGAGATTAGTCAGATGGATTCCAGCTTGCAAGGTGTCATGTACATTTGTTTACCATCAATCCTTGAAAATTGATATTGAACATATGTTGATCGTTCTCTGCAGCGTACAGCGGGACCGGTTAACTACACGGTGTAACCAACACACTCATCATCAAAATTATTGTCAGATTTAACTGGTGACCTAAAACTATAGTAGATAATTAACAGCAGTGTCCCTTCTTGATGAATGGAATATTCCTCTCTTATTTTCACATAGCCCTTGAACACATAAAAATTGGTAGTATAATACAATATTTTTCTCAAAGTAAGTGGTTTGTTACACCATAAGCAGCTTTATTTCTCTTGCATTCGCTGTACAATCAGGAGCATACCATGCACTTGGTATGGTCAGCTTGCAACCTGGCTTTGATCTGAGTTTAATTTCGATTCTACCACAATTGAGATGAATCAGATGGATTCCAGCTTGCAAGGTGTCATGTACATCTGTTTAAGCATCAATCCTTGAAAATTGATATTGAACTTATGTTGATCGTATTCTGCAGCGTACAGCGAGACATGTTGAACATAGGGTGTAGCCAATCGCTGTACAAACAGGGGCATACCATTTCTATGCACTTGGTATGGTCAGCTTGCAACCTGGCTTTGATCTGAGTTTAATTTCGATTCTACCAGAATGGAGATTAGTCAGATCTATTCCAGCTTGCAAGGTGTCATGTACATTTGTTTACCATCAATCCTTGAAAATTGATATTGAACATATGTTGATCGTTCTCTGCAGCGTACAGCGGGACCGGTTAACTACACGGTGTAACCCACACACTCATCATCAAAATTATTCTCAGATTTAACTGGTGACCTAAAACTGTAGTAGATAATTAACAGCAGTGTCCCTTCTTGATGAATGGAATATTCCTCTCTTATTTTCACATAGCCCTTGAACACATAAAAATTGGTAGTATAATACAATATTTTGCTGAAAGTAAGTGGTTTGTTACACCATAAGCAGCTTTATTTCTCTTGCATTCGCTGTACAATCAGGAGCATACCATGCACTTGGTATGGTCAGCTTGCAACCTGGCTTTGATCTGAGTTTTATTTCGATTCTACCACAATTGAGATGAATCAGATGGATTCCAGCTTGCAAGGTGTCATGTACATCTGTTTAAGCATCAATCCTTGAAAATTGATATTGAACTTATGTTGATCGTATTCTGCAGCGTACAGCGAGACATGTTGAACATAGGGTGTAGCCAATCGCTGTACAAACAGGGGCATACCATTTCTATGCACTTGGTATGGTCAGCTTGCAACCTGGCTTTGATCTGAGTTTAATTTCAATTCTACCAGAATGGAGATTAGTCAGATGGATTCCAGCTTGCAAGGTGTCATGTACATTTGTTTACCATCAATCCTTGAAAATTGATATTGAACATATGTTGATCGTTCTCTGCAGCGTACAGCGGGACCGGTTAACTACACGGTGTAACCAACACACTCATCATCAAAATTATTGTCAGATTTAACTGGTGACCTAAAACTATAGTAGATAATTAACAGCAGTGTCCCTTCTTGATGAATGGAATATTCCTCTCTTATTTTCACATAGCCCTTGAACACATAAAAATTGGTAGTATAATACAATATTTTTCTCAAAGTAAGTGGTTTGTTACACCATAAGCAGCTTTATTTCTCTTGCATTCGCTGTACAATCAGGAGCATACCATGCACTTGGTATGGTCAGCTTGCAACCTGGCTTTGATCTGAGTTTAATTTCGATTCTACCACAATTGAGATGAATCAGATGGATTCCAGCTTGCAAGGTGTCATGTACATCTGTTTAAGCATCAATCCTTGAAAATTGATATTGAACTTATGTTCATCGTATTCTGCAGCGTACAGCGAGACATGTTGAACATAGGGTGTAGCCAATCGCTGTACAAACAGGGGCATACCATTTCTATGCACTTGGTATGGTCAGCTTGCAACCTGGCTTTGATCTGAGTTTAATTTCGATTCTACCAGAATGGAGATTAGTCAGATCTATTCCAGCTTGCAAGGTGTCATGTACATTTGTTTACCATCAATCCTTGAAAATTGATATTGAACATATGTTGATCGTTCTCTGCAGCGTACAGCGGGACCGGTTAACTACACGGTGTAACCCACACACTCATCATCAAAATTATTCTCAGATTTAACTGGTGACCTAAAACTGTAGTAGATAATTAACAGCAGTGTCCCTTCTTGATGAATGGAATATTCCTCTCTTATTTTCACATAGCCCTTGAACACATAAAAATTGGTAGTATAATACAATATTTTGCTGAAAGTAAGTGGTTTGTTACACCATAAGCAGCTTTATTTCTCTTGCATTCGCTGTACAATCAGGAGCATACCATGCACTTGGTATGGTCAGCTTGCAACCTGGCTTTGATCTGAGTTTTATTTCGATTCTACCACAATTGAGATGAATCAGATGGATTCCAGCTTGCAAGGTGTCATGTACATCTGTTTAAGCATCAATCCTTGAAAATTGATATTGAACTTATGTTGATCGTATTCTGCAGCGTACAGCGAGACATGTTGAACATAGGGTGTAGCCAATCGCTGTACAAACAGGGGCATACCATTTCTATGCACTTGGTATGGTCAGCTTGCAACCTGGCTTTGATCTGAGTTTAATTTCGATTCTACCAGAATGGAGATTAGTCAGATGGATTCCAGCTTGCAAGGTGTCATGTACATTTGTTTACCATCAGTCCTTGAAAATTGATATTGAACATATGTTGATCGTTCTCTGCAGCGTACAGCGGGACCGGTTAACTACACGGTGTAACCCACACACTCATCATCAAAATTATTCTCAGATTTAACTGGTGACCTAAAACTGTAGTAGATAATTAACAGCAGTGTCCCTTCTTGATGAATGGAATATTCCTCTCTTATTTTCACATAGCCCTTGAACACATAAAAATTGGTAGTATAATACAATATTTTGCTGAAAGTAAGTGGTTTGTTACACCATAAGCAGCTTTATTTCTCTTGCATTCGCTGTACAATCAGGAGCATACCATGCACTTGGTATGGTCAGCTTGCAACCTGGCTTTGATCTGAGTTTTATTTCGATTCTACCACAATTGAGATGAATCAGATGGATTCCAGCTTGCAAGGTGTCATGTACATCTGTTTAAGCATCAATCCTTGAAAATTGATATTGAACTTATGTTGATCGTATTCTGCAGCGTACAGCGAGACATGTTGAACATAGGGTGTAGCCAATCGCTGTACAAACAGGGGCATACCATTTCTATGCACTTGGTATGGTCAGCTTGCAACCTGGCTTTGATCTGAGTTTAATTTCGATTCTACCAGAATGGAGATTAGTCAGATCTATTCCAGCTTGCAAGGTGTCATGTACATTTGTTTACCATCAATCCTTGAAAATTGATATTGAACATATGTTGATCGTTCTCTGCAGCGTACAGTGGGACCGGTTAACTACACTGTGTAACCCACACACTCATCATCAAAATTTAGTCTCAGATTTAACTGGTGACCTAAAACTGTAGTAGATAATTAACAGCAGTGTCCCTTCTTGATGAATGGAATATTCCTCTCTTATTTTCACATAGCCCTTGAACACATAAAAATTGGTAGTATAATACAATATTTTGCTGAAAGTAAGTGGTTTGTTACACCATAAGCAGCTTTATTTCTCTTGCATTCGCTGTACAATCAGGAGCATACCATGAACTTGGTATGGTCAGCTTGCAACCTGGCTTTGATCTGAGTTTTATTTCGATTCTACCACAATTGAGATGAATCAGATGGATTCCAGCTTGCAAGGTGTCATGTACATCTGTTTAAGCATCAATCCTTGAAAATTGATATTGAACTTATGTTGATCGTATTCTGCAGCGTACAGCGAGACATGTTGAACATAGGGTGTAGCCAATCGCTGTACAAACAGGGGCATACCATTTCTATGCACTTGGTATGGTCAGCTTGCAACCTGGCTTTGATCTGAGTTTAATTTCAATTCTACCAGAATGGAGATTAGTCAGATGGATTCCAGCTTGCAAGGTGTCATGTACATTTGTTTACCATCAATCCTTGAAAATTGATATTGAACATATGTTGATCGTTCTCTGCAGCGTACTGCGGGACCGGTTAACTACACGGTGTAACCAACACACTCATCATCAAAATTATTGTCAGATTTAACTGGTGACCTAAAACTGTAGTAGATAATTAACAGCAGTGTCCCTTCTTGATGAATGGAATATTCCTCTCTTATTTTCACATAGCCCTTGAACACATAAAAATTGGTAGTATAATACAATATTTTTCTCAAAGTAAGTGGTTTGTTACACCATAAGCAGCTTTATTTCTCTTGCATTCGCTGTACAATCAGGAGCATACCATGCACTTGGTATGGTCAGCTTGCAACCTGGCTTTGATCTGAGTTTAATTTCGATTCTACCACAATTGAGATGAATCAGATGGATTCCAGCTTGCAAGGTGTCATGTACATCTGTTTAAACATCAATCCTTGAAAATTGATATTGAACATAGCCCTTGAAGACATAAAAATTGGTAGTATAATACAATATTTTTCTCAAAGTAAGTGGTTTGTTACACCATAAGCAGCTTTATTTCTCTTGCATTCGCTGTACAATCAGGAGCATACCATGCACTTGGTATGGTCAGCTTGCAACCTGGCTTTGATCTGAGTTTAATTTCGATTCTACCACAATTGAGATGAATCAGATGGATTCCAGCTTGCAAGGTGTCATGTACATCTGTTTAAACATCAATCCTTGAAAATTGATATTGAACTTATGTTGATCGTATTCTGCAGCGTACAGCAAGACATGTTGAACATAGGGTGTAGCCAATCGCTGTACAAACAGGGGCATACCATTTCTATGCACTTGGTATGGTCAGCTTGCAACCTGGCTTTGATCTGTGTTTAATTTCAATTCTACCAGAATGGAGATTAGTCAGATGGATTCCAGCTTTCAAGGTGTCATGTACATTTGTTTACCATCAATCCTTGAAAATTGATATTGAACATATGTTGATCGTTCTCTGCAGCGTACAGCGGGACCGGTTAACTACACGGTGTAACCAACACACTCATCATCAAAATTATTGTCAGATTTAACTGGTGACCTAAAACTGTAGTAGATAATTAACAGCAGTGTCCCTTCTTGATGAATGGAATATTCCTCTCTTATTTTCACATAGCCCTTGAACACATAAAAATTGGTAGTATAATACAATATTTTTCTCAAAGTAAGTGGTTTGTTACACCATAAGCAGCTTTATTTCTCTTGCATTCGCTGTACAATCAGGAGCATACCATGCACTTGGTATGGTCAGCTTGCAACCTGGCTTTGATCTGAGTTTAATTTCGATTCTACCACAATTGAGATGAATCAGATGGATTCCAGCTTGCAAGGTGTCATGTACATCTGTTTAAACATCAATCCTTGAAAATTGATATTGAACTTATGTTGATCGTATTCTGCAGCGTACAGCGAGACATGTTGAACATAGGGTGTAGCCAATCGCTGTACAAACAGGGGCATACCATTTCTATGCACTTGGTATGGTCAGCTTGCAACCTGGCTTTGATCTGAGTTTAATTTCAATTCTACCAGAATGGAGATTAGTCAGATGGATTCCAGCTTGCAAGGTGTCATGTACATTTGTTTACCATCAATCCTTGAAAATTGATATTGAACATATGTTGATCGTTCTCTGCAGCGTACAGCGGGACCGGTTAACTACACGGTGTAACCAACACACTCATCATCAAAATTATTGTCAGATTTAACTGGTGACCTAAAACTGTAGTAGATAATTAACAGCAGTGTCCCTTCTTGATGAATGGAATGAGTGTCCAGAGATATTCAACAAAGACAACCGATTTGCCATGTTTTGGTTTTAGTTTACCCACTCTGTGGAATATTCCTCTCTTATTTTCACATAGCCCTTGAGCATATAAAAATTGCAAGTTTAATACAATATTTTGCTGAAAGTAAGTGGTTCGTTACATAAGCAGCTTTTATTTGGCTTTCAATCTCCACTGACGGTGTTTAATTTCACTGTTTGTGCAATCTTCAATACTAATTATTTTATATTATGAATAATTTTTTACTATTATAGTATAAATTTGTATCTTAATATTTGAATCTTAATCATCTCTATTAAGGTTGTTATTTCTTTTGTTTTTCCCTCTTCCATTACCATGATAATGATAGTTCGGTTGCAGTTAGATCTAGAGGGATGCACCCGGAGATACCCTTTGTCTGTTCGTATTCCTTTTTTTTATTTTAGGGATTGTCAACAACACGGCTGAGTTTTTGAATGTGGTGACCCAAAGGATTATCCAGAAGCCAAGTGGGGTCGCCATGGATGTTTGTATCATGGGGCTTCTTTCGATGGACTAGTACTGCTATGCTTTGGTGTGTCGCGGCTACCAAGGAATTGGTGACCTTAAATTATTGATCGACCACTGCAAGAAAGAACCAGCTGTAATGCGCGAAGTACCAAATCCAAAAGAAAGTCCGTAAGAAGCATACCAGCGTTTGCTTTTGGAAACAGAAATTTGGATCAGGGCAAGGCCGTGGAAGATCTGTCCTGTTTCTCTTTTATCCATTTGGCAAATGCTATCTTGCGACAAGGAGGTGTTGGCTGGGACCATAATGAGCGTGTGTACTTAGTGAAAATATCTCTGGCACAAGTGTATCTCTGGTAAGAAAGGAACAAGAAGCCATGACGGTGTACATAAACTCGATCAGAGCTGACGCTTCTTCGAAGAAGTCCCTGCTTTTGAAATTCACATGCAGCTGCCTCTCGGAGAGCAATGTCTGTGTCTGCAAACTGGCCGTGCTTTTGTACGAAGGAATAAAATTGAAGCTTATAATACCATCCTTCAAGCATAGCTTGTTGTAAAACGCCTCAAAGAAAAAAAAGACCCAGAAAATATGTCAGAGCTGGGGCGAAAGGTCCTATGTCTATAAAAGGGAGAATTGATTATCACCCTGCGGACGACGCAGCAGCTGCAAACGAGAGAGAAATTATGTCAAGTGCATGTGAGATCCCAATCGACGAAGATACTGGTTGGAGCCAATACGTCGAGTCTGCTGTACCTGGTAAGTCATCAACAGGGCTATCCCCGAACATACCCATCAGTTACAAGTTATATGCAATCGTCTTTCTGGTGTTAGATGCTTGACTGTTCTGCAACTCTTGTGGCTGCGCTCAGTTTAGTGTGGCAGGGTGTGCAAGTGTGCAAATTACAGCAATGCATTTTTGCTCGCATTTTCTGTCCGTCCGTCTCTTCCAGGTTTTGCTAGTTCGGGCACTTTCACATAAGCTAGGACGACGATACTTGGCAGGCATATCAGTGACCCCAAAAGATTAAGTTGGAAATAGTCACTTCACCGATTTGCGCATCGTGGGGGGAGTAGAGGGAGGGACCCTAGAGGTATTTATAACTTTTGAACGGGTAATCGGATCTTAATGAAACTTGATATTTGGAAAGTTTCAGACGATCCGTTTAAAATTCGGACCGGACCCGTCGACTTTGGGTTTAGCTGGAGGGGGGAAACCGGAAATCTTGGAAAACCTTTAAGGCCTTTTTCTGCGACACAATTGTGGGCCACACACTTCTGGGTGTTTGTCGCGGAAACACGATTGTGTGCCACACAGTCGAGCCACGAGTTGAAACTCGCGGAAACGACGTTTCGTCTATTTTTTTGGCGGAAATTTCAAATATCTGCAAATAAAAATAAAATTCATGTAAAATCTCAATAAATAGAACTCCAGACTTATTTCCTTTCCATTATGTGCAAAAGGGATCCTCAGTTTTAAGTCTATATGCTTGAAAAAGTAGTTAACTTTATTGTTTAGATCATCATCATAAGGTTTGAATGGTGTTGAGTTCCACTTCGTGTAGATCTCTTTCTGCCTTCTCGGTTGATCGATGGTGGTTGTTTTCGGTCAGAATTTTTGCTTAGTAGACTCCGTTCTCCACTAGCATCTCAATCAAAATCTTGAAAATTTTGAATTCTGGTTGGGCCGGGAGTTTGGCACTGGTGATGACTTGAAATTGGTTCGGGAGTTTTAGCTCGTCGCACAAGCTTTTCAGTTGACGGCTTCTTCGTTGGGGGATGCGGCATCCAAAAAAGAAGTGTTGGGGTGTTTCATCTTCAGCCCGGCACATACGGCAGTTTGGGGAGTGGGTTGTGCCCCAATCGAAAAGGGTTTTATTCAGAATGATGGTTTGAGATTTCAGCCTGTAGAAGATGCATGATCTCAGTCTATCTTTGAATGGTGAGCAGTATGGTCGGAGGTTGGGTGTTGAGGTTCTTGCTCTGGATGTGTCTCTCGCTGTTGTTGGTTGTTGAGAAAACCGGTTGCTAGTTGGGGCTTTGCCAGCGTGTTTGTCGACCACTTCATTTTGACATATGCCTTTGTGGCTTGGGATGTGTTGGAAGGTGCACTCTATACCGTTTGACTGTAATGTCAACAGTAGGTTTCGGATTTTGGTCAGGTCGACATCGGTGAATTTGTTTAATGGCCTGGAGCGCGGACTTCGAATCTGTGAGAAAGATCACTTTCCGTGTTGGAGGGGGTCTTCGGGATAGGACTTCTGCTGTCATTAGGATAGCTTCTAGTTCTGCTGACATTGTGCAGGAGTGGTTGCTTATTCTTCTGGTGGCAATCATGTTGAGTGCAGGGATGGATGCTGCTGCGCCGGCTTTGTTATCTTTTACAGAGCCGTCTGTGTATACCTGGGTGTGGTTTGGGAAGTCAGTTTGCATCTTGTCGAGAAACATCAGTTGAACCTCTAAGTCAGAGTATTTGTCTTTTCTGAATGGGAGTAGTTGAAGCTCGACTGATGGGCTCCTGAATTCCCATGGTGGTGTGTTTGGGAATGGATATACTGTGATTTTGGAGTCTCTCCAGTTGGGGACCCTTGAGATGAATCTTTGCCAGGCGGAGGTTATCTCTGGTTGTGGTGAGTTCCGTTGAGATAGTCTTCGATGAAGCTGGTGACCTCTTTCGGAAAGTCTTTGTTGTCCATTACTTC
Source organism: Branchinecta lynchi (assembly GCA_023053575.1). Lineage (NCBI taxonomy): Eukaryota > Metazoa > Arthropoda > Branchiopoda > Anostraca > Branchinectidae > Branchinecta > Branchinecta lynchi. The sequence continues at coordinate 2,335,079 of JAKZAP010000021.1, read as the reverse complement.
CTTGAGTTTCTTTTCGTAGACGTTTTCGTAGGCTCCTTCGTAGTCGAGGAGCGCGGCGACTACAATTTCCCCGTTTTCGAAAGCCTCTTTCACCGTTTGTTCCAGAATGACAATGTTGTCAATTGTACTGTGGCCTTTTCTAAACCCGGTCTGACACGAAGGGATGATGTTGTTGGTCTCCATGAACCATTCTAGACGTCAGTAGATAATTTTTTCGAAG